>JAHRHZ010000004.1:19974124-20164585 GCA_024137785.1 Ginglymostoma cirratum | reverse complement strand
CCGCCCCCTTGACCTGTCCGTCCTCCCTGGACTGACCTATCTCCTCCTCACCCCCCTACCTACACTCACCTTTACTGGCTCCATCCCCACCTCTTCGACTTGTCTGCCTCCTCTCCACCTATCCTCTCCTCTATCCATCCTCTATCCGCCTCCCCCTCTCTCCCTATTTATTTCAGAACCCTCTTCCCCTCCCCCATTTCTGATGAAGGGTTTAGGCCCGAATCGTCAAGTTTTCCTGCTCCTATGATGCTGCTTGACCTGCTGTGTTCATCCAGCCCCATGCTTGTTATCTCGGATTCTCCAGCATCTGCAGTACCTTTTATCTTTGAATTGATGGGCATGCAGGTTCCTCAACTATTCCTGCTAATATGATGGAGTGAAAAGCACATTCTGGGACTTGTCAAACCAGAGTTCAATTATTTTCTTCACTGTCATTTTTTAATGATTAGAAATCTACTAATACTACATATTTCACTGTCTGCTTTCCTTGTAATGTAATGGAACAGACCAAACACCCTCAAAAGACATCAAGGAGATAGCGTAGACCCCAACATTTTCTTATTTTAAAGGCAAGTACCACGCGTTGCGTTCCAGATGCAATTCGATTGGTCAGACTTGTAGACTTAAAGTAAAACACACTTCACTCATCTGCTATAGTTAAGATACAAACAAAATTAAAATAAAAGAATTGGCTTAACTGTAACTATCAAAACATTTTACAATAATAATAAATTACTCATTAACTGCTCCAAAAAGTAACACCCTTAGCAAAGGTAGAGTCAGTAAAATAAATTGTCTCACATGCAATTCTAGCAGCAGGAAGAGAACCCCCACCTTTTAGCTGTGACAGAGAGGAAAAAACAGCTTCAAGAGGCCAGCAACTGCTGAAAGCTAAAACCCAGAAATCCTGGTTCTGTGGGAGCCTTTCCCCACCCATTGAGGCTGCTTTTATTGTTCCAACTTTAAAAAGAAACCCAAAGCCTCACAAGCTATTTACTTTATTAGCTTGAAGCAGACCCATCATCAAAATACACCTCAAAGCCATAGTATCGTCACAGTAAAATAATATAAAGTAGTCACTTAACATGTATTTCTTTGTTATCCAATACAATCTCTTCTCCATTTATAATTAATGAACTCACATTCCTTTTTGCTAAACTTTCTCAACATGTTTATTAAAAACTTATATTGTTAGTTATAAAGGTCACCTCCAAACTTTTATTTTTCATGCTTCCTTTTGCAACTCCAACTGTTTCTTTCAGTAACCTATTGTTGCTTGGTACTGCTCTCCCATCAGCTATATTTCTATTTTTCTTTCAGTTGTGTTAACCTTTTCACTTAGCTTGATTTGGAAAATAACTGCCCTTTAGGGCGAGACACAATACATGATGACTAGACAAACAAGAATTAAGCAAGTCTGGCGAGCAAATGCATTGAAATCAACTATATTATATCTGAAAATCATTTATCCTGTGACATTCAAACCATTTAGGCAAATAAGCGCAGAATACATGACTAACCCTTTCATTCCGCCAAACTCTCCGATTAATGCATTCGGGATGGTTGGAACCAGCTCCTTAACCATTGATGTTAGTATTGCATCACTGGAGGATCCTGCCTGCAACAGAAAGTTCAAACACCAAAGCAATGAATTCAGCAAAAGTTAATGTGCAAAACACTAGTGCCAGCTTTCAAATCTTTTCTGTTTTAAGTATTTTAACGTTTCACTTTATTGCAGAACTGCCAAGCTTAAAACGGGAGAAGACAATGATCTCGGTATAAGGAATCCTCAAAACATTAGCCGTAAAGTTCTCTTCAATTCACTCCTATTCTCTCAGGTTGGTTCATATCATTTTTCCTGACAAACGCACATCAACAACCATGTAGCATGTTAACTGATCGATGTGACTGAATCACATCAACAAGTAGTACAGAAATGTCTCAAATCTGGTCCCGACAGTTCAATGGTGGTAGCTCAGAAAACAGCCAATATTAGCTTTTCTAGGCTAGAAAGCCTCCGGATCAAAACTCAAACGAATTCAAGATGCTAATTCCTAAACTAAGCTCTAGTACTCCTCTCCCGTTGAGCATCACTTTGATGCAAAAGGAATTGCAAAGGTTTTCATGCTTTAAGGCATGGAGAGGCTCAAACATGATACAATTAAATACATCTTCACAACCATCTACAGTCAATTACCCCTCAATGATCCACTTCATTATGATTTTAGGAAGTGTTACCACTATAGCACTGGCAAACTTTAAATCCTCCACAGGCTGCACATCAGATGTGGTTAGTTCTGATGGTCACTTGTTTTCTTATGTGCAATTATTTTAGGGCCTATATAGGGACTTCACTCATCCATTGCAAATATTTCGATTCTTAGTTTTGCTTTGATTTCATCCTGATGTTACACACATTATTAAGGCTATTAATTACATTGACAAGCAATTGTGTGTTTTACAGGAAAAAATGTAAATTTAAGAATGCACCTTCTTTTTACAATAAGACAGAAGTATTTTAAATTGAAAGCACTGCAGACAAATTATTGAAAGTAAAAGAAATTCAAACTGCAAGTCTCGTGCCACATACCCCCGTATATGGTTATCTTGCACTTGGCTCAAACAACAAACTGTGCATTTTAATGTTTGACTTACATTTATGTTCCAAAGCATTTTTAGAGCAAGTGGATAGCTGGTTTCTCCTTCAGGCACCTTCAGGGGGTAGTTGGTGTCTTCCTCGAAGGCCCTCAGGGGGTAACTACTGCCTCCCCCAGAAGCTCTCAAGGGGTTGCTGGTGTCTCCTTCACAAGCCCTTAGTGAGTCGGTTAATGTTTCTTTCTTCAAAATCACAAAACTCAAACTTGAGTTTTCCTGTGTAATCGTTATCTTCTTTCTTACTTCGGAATCCTCACCAGAGAGGCACTGACCTAGGACTGCACTCTTCGCCTGCCTGTCAACTACTTCAGCTTTCTCCTTTGTCGTGATCGTGTCACTTCCTTTCATTTTGGGTACTTCAGGGATAAAGGCCTTGTACACAGCTGCATTACACCCCTTTCCAATGTTGTATCCAACCTTGTAATCTTCAAATCGATATCCACTTGTGTGTGAAGGTATGGAGTTTTCATACTTGATTTTCTTCTGTTTAAACAATGTCTGGCAAAGGGAAATAATACAACAATCAATCACTCTCATTAAATAACCAAATATATACCAATAGGTGCACATTTATGAATATTGGAACATTTTCAAATGTAGTTATTGAGAATGAACCAAACCTCCATTCAGTTTTGAGTAGAATTCATTTTAAAAAAAAAACAAAGTTCTGCCATTAGTACGAATCCACCAAATTCTTCACCACTAGTGAACAGTGCAATTCTCCAGGACTTGCTTAGGAAACTATGATACTATGGCTTCATTGTCAGACTATGAAGAAAGAAAGACTGACATTGTAGTAAACTCCTACACTTCATAATAATGTTGAATGTTTAGGAACATAGGGTCCCTCAAATCTGTGCTCCCATTCTAGATTATGACTGATCATCCACCCAAAAACCATATTCCAATACTATCCCCATATCCCACGATGTTATTAGTATGAGCTTCCTTGTGGTAGAAAACGAATTATATCAAGCAAATCAAAATAATGCTCACTGGTGTAGCAGAAATTTTGCTATTTGTGCATTTTGTTGCTCAATTAAGTCTTATTTTGTCTCAGTTTTCTAATTCTCCAAAAAGGTGTGTCCTCTGTTGAGCTATTGGTTCATGTTTACAATTGGCAGTACTAAACAGTGACACATCATATTTGAAATTAAATTTAGGAAACATTTTACTGATTTTTAAAAAAATCTTAACACTTTTATTTGCGATATCTCCACCCATTAATCTCATCTTTCTTTCACTTTCTGTACATAATTGCTCAGTGAATTCAGTATTAAAACTTACACTTCCTGGTTCAAACTTTGAAAGTGTCAATCTTTCTATTTCTATTTCTTCTCCTGTTCTTCAATTCTCAAATTCCCTGTAGGAGATTGTGTTGTCCATTTCTAATCACACAATTTTCATTGCTAAAGCTCATAGAAAGTCTGTAGGGAATTTTATGTCTTATGCACGGCAAGGACGAGAGGTTTAGGATAAGAGGTAGCAGATTTAAAGAGAAAGGAGGGGAAAATTACTTCTTTCAAAGAGTTGTGAATCTGTGGAATTCACTCATTTCAGTATGCGCTGGATGCTGGGACATTGAGTAAATTTAAGCAGGAGATAGACAGTAAATTGGTTAAATGGCTATGGAGAGAAGACAGGAAAGTAGAGTTGAGACCAAGAAGAAATCAGCCATGATCCTATCAAACGGTGGAGCAGGCTCAAGGGATTGAATTGCCTATCCCTGCTCCTTGTTCTTATGTTCCTATGTTCTTCTGACACTTTTTAAAAATTTGCTGGGTCATTATTGGGATATGATTGCTCAACATCTATTTAGTAAAACGGACCAAAAGAGCCTAGACCATCATATCAAAGGTTAAATGAAAGTTGGCGGTGTCAAACTTTGGTGACTTCCAAACTGACAGGGAGAGCTTAATTAGGTAAACTACATCAGGTGTACGTCAGAGATCATAATAAAAGTTTAGGCAAGAAAGGAGAGGATTCAACTTGGGGCTTTCGCCTAAAATTGACGTGGAGGGAATTAGTTTCCAACACCACTATCACCTACAATGAAGCCGGTGAAAAATCAGGCGGCTATTAGATAACAGCAAGACGGAAAAGCAGCCTATCGCAGGAGCATTAATCTATATGTTCAAACGATGCCTGGACCGACGTTTATTTACCTGGATCTCCTCGCAGGCAGCGATGCTCGTCCTCACCTCCTCCACCTGCTGTTCGATGAAGCCCAGGCCCAGGCCGAAGGCCAGCAAAGCACCACCCGGCCCGCGGAGCTGCCGAGACGCCCGGCGCTGAAGCTGAGCCGCTAGGCCGCCCAAAGACAGGCGGAAATAGCGGTAGCGGGCGGGTAGGCCGGCTTGAAGCGGCTGCCGGGCCCAGGGTTGCACAAAGGCCGCGCCCGCCTGAGCCTGTGCCCGAACAGCGGGATTGACGAGGCGCAAGGCCGAGCGGCTGAGCTCCAGGCCGCGGGCCAGGAGTCGTCGCACCGACATTTTGAAGGTTTAAACCTCCGATTTATCTTTTCAACATTGTTGAAGATAAACAGAGACAGTTTGAGACGAAAGGGAACGTTAAATGCTATCGACCGGGAAATATCACCTCAAAACAAGCCCGGTAACCATAGCAACAGTCATCACAAACCGCCTCCGAACTGGGCAGTGTCAAACCAAACAAAACACCAGCTTTATTTTCAGCTGCGGATCCGCCCCTTCAAAGACCAATAAACACAATAACGTGAGCACAGCGTGGTCCACTTCCAAGGTATTTAAGATTTTGTTGCTTTCCCATGAAGGCCAGCCTAGAAAACTAGGGGAAAATATCTTCAAGAAAATCTCAAGCCCACAAAACATGGAATTAGCACTGACACAAAATTGGGGGGAAAAAAGGCCAACCTAGAAATTTGGGGGGAAGAAAGCGAACAACTATTTGAAAAATAGCGAACAGAACACCCTGTTCGAAAAGTAAAAAATAGCAGTGACAAAAACATTGGGATGGAAATTTTGGGAAAAGATGACCAACAGCTTGAAAAACAATGACAGAATTCCCATAAAAGCCCACAATTCAAGAATATCCGTTATATTACAGATAATAATACGTCGTCATACAAAGTTGATGTCTCTACCCAATATTGTTGAACACCTCCTCTAGACCCATATTTTGCTTCTTAATAATCTGTTAACGCTCCCCATTATCTGTTTTGCTGCCATGTTTTTAGCTCAGTTCCACAGCTCAGCTTCTCTTTTTCTCTCTCCCTTGCGTAACCCTCCTTTTTATCCGGCTTTGTACTCTCTTCTAAACTGTTAAACCTCTTATCTTAGATAACAAGCATGGGGCTGGATGAACACAGCAGGTCAAGCAGCATCATAGGAGCAGGAGCAAGATAACCTCTTATCTTGTTCTCATTCTGATAAGTGATCATTGACCTGAAGGTTAACTGCACTTATCTGTACACTGATGCTGTGTAACCTCCTCAGTGCTTTCAACGTTTTTGTTTTATAACTTTACCTTTTAATGATTGGGAAAATGAAACAAGTACCAGCAAGCCTCAAAAGAGAAATACAAACATTAAAAACACAGATCTGGTTATGAATCCTTTAAGGAGGGGAGTCCTGGGGTTCATACCCTCATGGAAAATTTTAAGTTCACATTTTACAGTTGAACATTCTGGTTACAACAACTTGGATTTATATAGTCACTTGGTGGAACAGAATCTGATTATGATTGTGACACCAGCAGGATGGGATCAATTGTCATACTAGCTGAGGTTACCACGAAGGTCTGTCCTTCTCAACCTCCTCCCCTTGCATGGTGACCCACAGGGTAAGCCATCTCTAATGAGAAAGCAGTATTGTGGTCTTTGGGGACTATGGCGACTTTGCTTTGTGGACAGTCAAGTAGCTTACTTGGACGGCTGGATTGCGATACAGAGTGATACCAACACGTGGATTGAATTCAAATACTGCATGAGGTCACTATGAAGGTCCCATCTTCTTGAGCTCACCCCTTGCCTGAGGCGAGGTAACCCTCAGGTTAAACTACCACTGGTCGTCTCTGTTTAATGAGCGAGCAGTCCTATGTCCTTTGGGACTGGGGTAACTTAACTTTATTACTGCAAAGGGAAACATGCTGTTGAAATGTTTTGTCCTGCAGTCATCACGACAAATTTCAAAAGGAGCAACAATTTATACTACATGGGGGGTATCGATTAGAGTTAATGGCAGTTTTCTTTTACCTGGGATGGGGTATTTCAAAACTAGAGGACACGTTTTTAAGATGGGAGGAGAGAGATTTAAAAAAGTCATGAGGGGCAATTTTTTTACAAAGAGGGTGGTTTGCATGTTGAATGAACTTCCTGAGGTGGTTGTTGGTATAATTACAACATTTAAAAGACATTTGGATAAGTACATGAATAGGAAAGGTTTGGAGGGATATGGGCCAGGAGCAGGCAGATGGGACCAGTTTAGTTTGGGATTATGTTCGGCATGGACTGGTTGGACTGAAGGGTCCATTTCCAATCTGTATGACTCAATGACTCTATGCATGGAAAAAGGGTACTGATTGGTTGGCAAGTGGACTCTGACTGAGGTGTTTCCATGGAGAAGTCCATAGGGAAATGTTGTTCCCTCCCTCCAACCTTTTTGGTTTGTTGAAAAAGGCACAATATCTGCAGGGTTTTATTTTGTTTTGCTAAAAGCTACATATATTCATACACAGGGCTCTCAAAAAGCCTATTCCTTTCCCACATTCAACATTTCCTTCTTATTTATTGCTCAACCCCAACCCTCCCCTTCTTAGTTGTTACCATGCTACCTCTCTCCACATTTATCACTTATTCATTGCCATCCGAGTACTACCACTGTTATCCCCTTCATTATCTCTTCCCCTGCTCTTTATTCACTCCCACTACCCTTTATTAATGCCCATCTTCCCTTCACTATCTCCACCTCAAAGTGTGGAGATCCATTTGCTATGTATGTAGAAATGAAAGGTTACTACTCCTCTGTATTTACTTCACTCAAACAAACCTCTTAATTTAACAGCATAACTGATGTCGTCAGTATCTTTAAGCATAGAGACATTTAAACAATGGTAGGTACATAGAATGGGAGAGGAGGTTTTGGTAAGCAACCTGAATATCTCCTGTCAGCTAGATTCGTAATAAAGAAAAATCTTGTATCAGCCATAGGTCAGTTGGTAGTACCCTTATCTCCCAAGACAGAAGGTTGTGAATTCCAGTCTCACTCCAGGATGCAAGTACATAAGTGTAGATATCAGATCATTATTACATTGCTATTTGTGGGAGCTTGCTGTGTGCAAATTAACTGTTGCTTTCTCTACATTACAATAGTGACTAAACTTCAAAAACAACTTAGTAGCCATAAAGCATTTTAATTCATCCTGAGGTCATGAATGTGCTATGGAATTGCAAGTCTTTATTGATCAGTTTTGAGGTGACCCTCCCTTTCCTGTTCTTTTTCTTGCATTGTGGGTGTTTCTGGCAAGGCCAGCAATTGCTGCCCATCCCTAATTACCATTGAACTGTGGCTGCTAGGCCATTTCAGAGGGCAGTTAAGAGTCAATTACTTGTCTGTGTGTCTGGAGTCAAATGTAGGCCACTCCAGCTAAAGGTAGCAGATTTATTTCCCGAATGGACAATTGTGAACGAGATGGGTTTTTATAACAAATTGTCATGGTTACCAGTACTCAAACTGGCTTTATAGTCCAGATTTATTCACTGAATTAAAATTTCATCAGCTGCCGTGGTGGGTTTTGAACCTCAGAGGATTAGCCTGGGTGATGATTACTAGCCCAGTGGCATTACCATTACTGCACTAAACATAAACACCAGTGCTGCATTGCAATTTCCAAAATGAAAAGCAAATATGTACAATGAGAGACATAGGTCATCATTCAGGTGTTAAAAATAAAGTACCCTACATACGAGGTATTGTGGTGGATTTCACTGTAGCTTATTTTGAGAATACATGCCTTTTTTGGCATGGTCCCCCTATTTCCCATTTCTTTCTGACCTTGGCTTTAGTGAGCCCTGCTTTCAAACTTCTAGTTTCCAGCTTCACCTTTGTGATCTTGGTCTCCCATTCACCCCTGTCTGGGCTTTTTACTCTTCTGTTCCTTTCCTTGTCCTCTGGTCTGTTGGTCTCCTGGCTTACTTTTGAGAGTTCCCATCCCCCTTTCCCAGGAGAATTAGGATGTCTGTAGCCATTTGTCATATCTTTCAGAAATGCCCAAGTCAGTTTAAATGTATGAATCCTATTTCAATGTATTGACTTAGGAAAGTCCCACACAGAGCAATGAGATGAATAACCAGTTATCTTGTTTTTGGTAACATCACTCACAGGAGGATTTTGTACAGGACACCTGAAGAACCTACTTAATCTTTCATTTATGTGCTTTCATATCCGCTCAAATCACCTGGACAGGTGATAGAATCTGTCTAATTTGTCTTCAAACAACACATCATTCCTTTAGCATGTTTTGTTTTTGGGCAGTGTCTTGGAAGGTTTTACAGTGCACTACTCAATGCAAAGGATATAGCTAGAGACCAATTTTTTCAAAGTAGCTCTTTATTTGCATTATATTAAATACATACATTCTAGCAAAGCACACAACCTGGGTTGTTGCTCCTTCTTCAGAAGCTTATGTGATCATAACATTATCAACAAAATAGCTTCCTCTGTATATGTTCAATAGTTAGTGTTAGAATAAGTTAGCCAGGAAGGACCTAAAGAGAGAGCTAAGAGGAGCCAGGAGTGGACATGAGAAGTCTTTCGCAGGTAGGATCAAGGAAAACCCTAAAGCTTTCTATAGATATGTCAGGAATAAAAGAATGACTAGAGTAAGATTAGGGCCAGTCAAGGGCAGTAGTGGGAAGTTGTGCGTGGAGTCCGAAGAGATAGGAGAGGCGCTAAATGAATATCTTTCATCAGTATTCACACAGGAAAAAGACAATGTTGTCGAGGAGAATACTGAGATACAGGCTATTAGACTAGACGGGATTGAGGTTCATAAGGAGGACGTGTTAGCAATTCTGGAAAGTATGAAAATAGATAAGTCCCCTGGGCCAGATGGGATTTATCCTAGGATTCTCTGGGAAGCTAGGGAGGAGATTGCAGAGCCTTTGGCTTTGATCTTTGTCGTCATTGTCTACAGGAATAGTGCCAGAAGACTGGAAGATAGCAAATGTTGTCCCCTTGTTCAAGAAGGGGAGTAGAGACAACCCTGGTAATTATAGACCAGTGACCCTTACTTCGGTTGTGGCTAAAGTGTTGGAAAGGATTATAAGAGATAGGATTTAATAACCATCTAGAAAGGAATAAATTGATTAGGGATAGTCAACACGGTTTTGTGAAGGGTAGGTCGTGCCTCACAAATCTTATTGAGTTCTTTGAGAAGGTGACCAAACTGGTGGATGAGGGTAAAACGGTTGAGGTGGTGTATATGGATTTCAGTAAAGCGTTTGATAAGGTTCCCCACGGTAGGCTATTGCAGAAAATACGGAGGCATGGGATTGAGGGTGATTTAGCGGTTTGGATCAGAAATTGGCTAGCTGTAAGACGACAGAGGGTGGTGGTTGATGGGAAATGTTCATCCTGGAGTTCAGTTACTAGTGGTGTACCGCAAGGATCTGTTTTGGGGCCACTGCTGTTTGTCATTTTTAAAAATGACCTGGATGAGGGCGTAGAAGGATGGGTTAGTAAATTTGCGGATGACACTAAAGTCGGTGGAGTTGTGGATAGTGCGGAAGGATGTTGCAGGTTACAGAGGGACATAGATAAGCTGCAGAGCTGGGCTGAGAGGTGGCAAATAGAGTTTAATGCGGAAAAGTGTGAGGTGATTCACTTTGGAAGGAGTAACAGGAATACAGAGTACAGGGCTAATGGTACGATTCTCGGTAGTGTGGACGAGCAGAGAGATCTCGGTGTCCATGTGCATAGATCCCTGAAAGTTGCCACCCAGGTTGATAGAGTTGTTAGGAAGGCGTACGGTGTGTTAGGTTTTATTGGTAGAGGGATTGAGTTTCAGAGCCACAAGGTCATGTTGCAGCTGTACAAAACTCTGGTGCGACCGCACTTGGACTATTGTGTACAGTTCTGGTCGCTGCATTATAGGAAGGATGTGGAAGCATTGGAAAGGGTGCAGAGGAGATTTACCAGGACGTTGCCTGGTATGGAGGGAAGGTCTTATGAGGAAAGGCTGAGGGACTTGAGGCTGTTTCGTTAGAGAGAAGAAGGTTAAGAGGTGACTTAATCGAGACATACAAGATGATCAGAGGATTAGATAGGGTGGACAGTGAGAGCCTTTTTCCTCGGATGGTGATGGCTAGCATGAGGGGACATAGCTTTAAATTGAGGGGTGATAGATATAGGACAGATGTCAGAGGTAGGTTCTTTACTCAGGGAGTGGTAAGGGCGTGGAATGCCCTGCCTGCAACAGTAGTAGACTCGCCAACTTTAAGGGCATTTAAATGGTCATTGGATAAACATATGGATAATAATGGAATAGTGTAGGTTAGATGGGCTTCAGATTGGTTTCTCAGGTCGGCGCAACATCGAGGGCCGAAGGGCCTGTACTGCGCTGTAATGTTCTATGTTCTATGTTAACCCTTTGCACTACATCTTACCCCTCTCCTGTCAATTATTTTTCTCTCTGCACAATGGAATTCCTCCTCCTCCTCCTCCTCCTACATGCTACTGCACCGGAATCACGTCACCAGCTCGAGCTCTGAATTAAGCTTGAATGTACCATCAAAGGGGACCTAATGTTGAGATCCCAATATGTAAGTCAGTTTTTACCAGTTCAGGCTGATTAAGGACAGATGCAGAGCACTCTCAAAAATTGAATACAAAGTAATTTAAATCTATTTGCAGTGGCACACAAGCAGTAAAAATTTACTTTGTCTTTTGGGTACTGTGCACGTATTTGAGCTTTATATTTTCCTAAACCCCACCTCCTGGCTTTGAAAACCAATATTATTCATTGATGTCAGAATAATGGGCAATCAAACCCAAAATTTGAATATCTGGTTGAGTTCTCTGGGTGTATGCACTGAGATTTTCATTTTATTATATGAACTCTGTCCTGTAGGCTTTCGTGTATTTCTGCTGCAAACATCATCTGCAAAACAGGTGAATGTTGAACGTATGCTTAAAGCTATCTTAAAGTTACAAACAAAAGACTCCACTTCTAAACACAAACAGAAAATGCTTAAACTATTCAGCAGGTTAGACAGCATCCATGGAGAGAAAAAGATTTAATGTTCAGGCTCATGTCCTTTCATCAAAACTTGAGGAAAGATAGAAAAATAGTAAATTTTGAGCAAGTGAAAGGTCTTGAGGAGGACAAGAGAAATTAAATGGCAAAAGGTGTCATGGAAAAAGGAAATGGATGGTAAGTACACCAAGGACTACAGCAGCTCAAGAAGGCTACAAAATTGGATATAAAATTGACTAAAAGGTGGGAGACAGAGCGTAGTGGTGGATGAACAAAAACAGAGTTGCTGGAAAAGCTCAGCAGGTCTGGCAGCATCTGTGAAGGAAAAAAACCGAGTTAACGTTTTGGGTCCGGTGACCATTCCTCAGAGGGTCACCGGACCTGTAACGTTAACTCTATTTTTTCCTTCACAGATGCTGCCAGACCTGCTGAGTTTTTGCAGCAACTTTGTTTTTGTCCCTGAGTTACAGCATCCGCGGTTCTTTCAGTAGTGGTAGAGGGCTGCTTTTCAGACTGGAGGCATGTGACCAGTGGTGTGCCGCAAGGATCAGTTCTGAGTCCACTGCTTTTTAATCATTTATGTAAATGATTTGGATGTGAACAAAGGAGGTATGATTAGTAAGTTTGCAGATGATACCAAAATTGGTGGTGTAGTGGACAGCGAAGAAGGTTACTTCACAGTACAACAGGATCCTGATCAGATGGGCTGATGGGCCGATGGGCTGATGAGTGGTAGACAGAGTTTAATCTAGATGAATGTGAGGTGCTACATTTTGGTAGGGCAAATCAGGGCAGGACTTATACACTTAATGGCAGGGTCCTGGGGAACATTTCTGAACAAAGAGACCTTGGAGTGCAGCTTCATGGTTCTTTGAAATTGGAGTTGCAAGTAGACAAGGTAGTGAAGGTGTTTGGTATGCTTGCCTTTATTGGTCAGTGCATTGATATAAGGAGTTGGGTCATTTTGCAGCTGTACAGGACATCGGTTAGGCCACTTTTGGAATACTGCATTCAGTTCTGACTTCTCTGTCATAGGAGGTTGTTATGAAAATTGAAAGGGTTCAGAAAAGATTTACAAGGATGTTGCCAGAGTTGGATGGTTTAAGCTATAGGGAAAGGCTGAATAGGCTAGGGCTATTTTCCCTAGAGTGCCAGAGGCTAAGGGGTGACCTTATAGAGGTTTATAAAATTGTGAGGGGCAGTGATAGGGTGAATAGGGTCAAGGTCTTTTCCCCAGGGTAGGGGAATCCAAAACTAGAGGGCATAGGTTTAATGTGAGAGGGGAAAGATTTAAAAGGGACCTGAGGGGCAACCTTTTCATGCAGAAGGTGGGGCACATATGGAATGAACTGCCAGAGGAAGTGGTGCAGGCTGGTACAATTATGACATTTTAAAGGGTACATGAATAAGAAGAGGATTGTGGGCCAAATGCTGGCAAACGGGACTAGATTAATTTAGGATATCTAGTCGGCATAGACGAGTTGGACCGAAGGGTGTGTTTCCACATTGAACATTTTGTACAACTCTTAAGGCAGTTTACTATCACTTTTGCAAGGCAGTCAGAGACGAGTAATAGACGCTTCTCTGCTAGTGATATCCATATCCCATGAATAAATGTATATCAAACCTGGAGAGGTTAAGAAATTAAAGATGTGCCCAGATAAAGTGTAATGACCGAACAGCAAGCGTATGACTGCAAAGTGAACATACTAACAGAAAGCAGAAGTAGGCCATTTAGTACCTCAAACCTGTCTGCTGACCAAATGGTTGATCTGTAACTTTAAATCTGTATTCCAACTTACCCCAGTAACCTTTCAACCCTCTGGCTTAACTAGAATCTATCTGCCTGAGCCTTAAAAATATTCATGGACTTTGCTTCCATGACCTTTTTTAGGAAAAGAATTCTAAAGTCTTGTGACCCTCTAAGAGGTAATGAAAGATGACTTCATCTGTCGTTTAAATGTTCTGAGGAAGGGTCACTGGACCTGAAATGTTAACTGATCTTTTTCTTCACAGATGCTGCCAGACCTGCTGAGCTTTCCCAGCAACTTCTGTTTTTGTTCCTGATTTACAGCTTCCACAGTTCTTTCAATTCTCATCTGTGGTTTAAATGGGTAACTCCTAATTTCTAAACAGTCACACCTAGTTCTAGAGAAAACAATAAATACATTGCATTCAACATTTTAAATCATTGTCTCCAATGTTGAACAGGGATATCTTCCCTGTTTTCCTTAAAATAATGTCAGAAGATCTTTTACATGCACAGCGGGCAGGAGGCGTAAAATGTTACCACCAGATGGAGAAAAAAGTGGCCAAACCTGATAAAATGCATATAAGGAGGGATTTTAAATAAGGGGGAAGTCCTGGCTGGATTTAACAGAGTCTTACTCCCCATTGTCCTGAACTGGAACTAAGTCTAAGTAAGAGCAGGTAAATAGTTCTGTTGGTTTAGCATCCCATCTAAAAGAGAGCAAAACCTGGTTGCAAACATTTTTTAAAAAACAGTAACTAACATTTACGTGTACACACTGCTTCTCAATCAGGAGATAACCGATTTCTAAGGCTTGTCTTGAGCAGAGAAATCATATAAATTTTACTGTCCAAAAGGAGACAGTTCGACACATCATGTCTGCACAGCTCTTCAAATGGACTACTGCCAATTTCCTGCATTTTCCCCAATGCCCTCTTGGATGCCTCAATGCTTCTGCCTCCACCACGCTTCCAGGCAATGCATTTCCACACCGTATAACTGCTCATTCGGTGAATTGTCTTTGATTTTTCAAACTCATGCGCAAAGCGGATAGAGTAGATTGGGGGAACCTGTTCCTACTCGTAAAAGAATCACGTTTTTGTTTAATCAGAGGGCATAGATTTGAAGTGATTTGCAAAAGGACCAAATGTGATGCGAGGAAAAAATGTCACGGAGGAAGTAGTTACGCTGTGATCTGTGCTCAAAGCAAGCGGGCACGAGTTATCTCATGATTGAGAAACCGAACCACGGCGTTTGCGATAACGCTGACTACGGTTGTTTGTTAAATGGCTCGCAACCAGACTTTGCTGAAGTAGTAAATTTTAAGGGGAAGGTGAGGAAATTGAATAGGGCCGCTTTGAAAAGGGAATAGACAAACCCATTCAAACATAGAGCAAATAGCACCTCAATGAAAGCCTCTGGAACTCGAGTCTCCGATCTGACGTCATAGATAATACCACGTGGCCGTGTTGTCATGTGACTCATCATGTGATCTATCCGCCCAGCGTCGATGCTGGGCTGAAGTTTCTGCGGCTCTGCCTTTAATATTTTGAAGGCAAAGTGGGAGCAGTTTGTCTCAACAGTTGCTTTGGCTTTTGGTGACTATATTCCCCCATTGAACTTGAGAATTGACTCTGATTTTTTCTCTTCCTCCCCATTAACCAATTTCACAATCCCCAAGACTGCTGAAATGCCATTTTAAATTTAACCAATAACTCCATACAAAGCCAACCTATTGCTGAAAGGACGGGGTAGTGTGTACGGTGATTGAACATTCTTCACTTCTTGTGTACATCACCTTGATGGCCCAATTCCGGGCAGCTAATTTAACTTACGAATTTGGCTGTTATCATAAATCTTTCCGTCTCTTCGTCCCTGCCAGAAGCCGTTTACATACAGAAACTGCTGCCTGTATCGGTGTTGAAGTATTGGGTTGTTTTTTCAATATTTTTGCTCTGCTTCTTGGTTAGTTTCTTGTTTATTTCCATCCCCTAGGCCCTTACTAGGGGAAGTTGTCTTTGACGCAAAACTCCTCAACCGTGTGGTGTGAGTGATGGCGGACTACTTCATGGGAAATTTCACCACCGATTGCCCGAACGGATCCCTCTTTATTTGGAAAGTACTGAAAGAGTGCACCGAGAACGGTAGAGATACGGCGAGTGTTGTTCTGGGCTTGTTCTCTGTCTTTTGTTTCATGATGGCTGCTTTCCCGTAAGTATAATTTGCCGTTCATACTTAACTCTACCAGTTGAAACGCTCAGTTAGCTAGGAGGGCCTGAAAATGCGTAAATGTTTTCACTCAATTTTTCACTCAATCACTCAATGCTTTTTCCACCGTCACCAAAAACTGCTGATTCTGCACCGCATAACCCTGAGCAAGGGACCTATAGGAGCAGAAGGAAGCTATTCAGCCCTTTGAGTCGATTCTATGAGAGCATTTTTCCATAGAATCCCTACAATGCGGAAACAAACCCTGGCTGACAAACCCTGTAAGCAGGAATGTCAGGTTCTGTTCACTTGAGCCGGTTCTGTACTAGCTGGGTCAGTGTCATGTAAGAAAAGGTGACGGGATACCGGCCTGCGTGGTGTTATTTCACTTACTATCTCTCTTGTGAATAGTTCCAAAGATTTGCTGCTCTCCCCAGAAAATCCTTCTTTCAGCCCTAAATTACCTACAGCTTGATCTGAAGCCCTTCCTGCATCTACCCTGCCGATCCCTGTGGGAACTTTGTGTTTTGAATGAGATTGCCTCTCATTGTTCAAAACTCCAGATAATATCCGATCTGTTAAATATTTTGTGGATCGTTCGCATCATTCGCAAGAATTACTTGAGTGAACATTTTGAAAGTGGAGAAATCGAAATAATTGGTTCAGCAACATTGTTCTGTGTTATGTTTAACAAAGGCCAGTGAATAGCGTATATAATCGAGTAAAAGTCGACCCCCTATTTTTGGCCAAAAAAATGTGGAATTTTCCATATATCTCATGTAAAAATTGACCTTAGTTCTTCACATATAACAGATCAACATATTATCCTGCACGTAAATGTTACGATGAAGAGATTAATTGTTTCGTGCTATTGTGCTTTGAAATTGCTTCATCGTTTTGCGTAAAAATACCCTCCCGGAAAAAAAAAGTAAACAGCAGCATTTAAACCGAAAATTATTGAAGTTGCAGAGAAGACAGATAACTGTGTAGCAACAAGAGAATTTTTGTTTTGGAGAAACATGAGAGACTGGAGAATGAGATAAGGTGTGGAGCTGGATGAACACAGCAGGCCAAGCAGCATCATAGGAGCAGGAAAGCTTAATATTGAACCACCTTCGGACAATGCTAAAACGAAAGTGTGCCAACAGAGGTAAACCTAGCAAGTGGCCACAATTGGAGAAAAAAGTTGCTGAGTGGGTACTTGAAAATTGTCAAAATGGAAAATGTGTTAGTTGTGAAGTCATCCGAATCCATACGCAAAATGAATCAAAGAAGGATGGAATTTCAGATTTTAAGGCAAGAGCTGGATGGTGCATAAGGGTCATGAGAAGGCATGACTCAGAACTTTGGCAGGGAAGTAAGACTGCACAAAAGCTGCCTGCTAAACTAAAATATATTACAGTAATTACTAATTCACTTTTTTGTTTGTTCATTTTAGAGATTAATTGGGCTTCTGCTAATAATACCGTATTTTGGAGTGTAGTATGAATTTAAGCCCCTCCAAAGTGGTATCCATGTAATAGTTGACTCCATGAGTTTAACCTTCAAGAACAGTCTAAAAAAAGTTGACTTTTACAGGAGTATATATGGTAATCCAAATAAGGAAATAAAATACACTTGCAGCAATATGAAGTTTCGGTTTGCCTGGTGACTGTTGATTTTCACTTAGTTCCAGCACACAGCGTCATTTTGTAAATGTCTGTTATTTTCCTCCTTTGGCTCTTTAGGCAAAAATTTCAACAACTAGGGTAATTGAGGATGTAAAAATAAAAAATCACATGCCAGACAATGTATTCAACCTGATCACGATTGTGCCTGATTCTGCCCTCACTTTCCCTGGATGGACTCCCATGGCAATCAGAAACAGGAATTCTTGCTCTTTTTCTTCAACTTTACAGGACTCTGAGGTCCCAAACACCATTTTAAAAGACTGGAAAATGTGCACCTTTTGTCAGTAAAAGTGGCCACAAAGCAGCTTGAATTGTTCTAAGGATCCTGGTATTCTGAGCGTCCTTGGGGGAGGTTTGCCAATTGCCATTACAATTTGCCATTGCTTACGTGGTCTGACATCTGTGGTTTGGGGCTGGTGCCAGTGTGGCTGACCTTTTACTTCCTCTGCTTTGGTCTTAAAAAAAAATCGGAATGGTACATTGGTTCACGAAGGTGACCCACTTCCTCAGAACAACCAAAGATAGTTAATAAATGCCACCCTTGCCAGTGAACACATTCCAGGAATTTATTTTAAAAATACATACTGGGAACTCATTTTGGATCTTTATTGGTCCATTTGGATCAGTGCCAGACACAGAATTCATAGAATCCCTACAGTGTGGAAACAGGCCCTTTGGCCCAACAAGTCCACACCGAACCTCAGAGCATCCCACCCAGACACATCCCCCTAATCTACACCTCCCTGAACACTACGGGCAATTTAGCACGGGCAATTTAGCACGGCCAGTCAACCTAACCTGCACATCTTTGGACTGTGGGGGAAACTGGAGCACCCGAAGGAAACCCACACAGACACGGGGAGAATGTGCAAACTCCACACAGACAGTCGCCCGAGGCTGGGATCGAACCCGGGTCTCTGAGGCAGCAGTGCTAACCACTGTGCCACCGTGCCGCCAACCAAGAACATTTCAGATTCTTCGTGCAGCCAGTATGGTCTCCTACTAAGAAGTTGAGACGTCTTTGCCAAGTGTGCCCAATTTCTGCTCACCCTAATTCGAGGTTGCTATTTGTAACGTAATTGTAATTCGTAGCACACTGTATCACAGCAGTGTTGATTTGGCTGAATGATCTCTTCCAATGCAGGAGCTGCCGATTTAGCCGGTCTCCCCCTGTTTGTGTTGTCGTGCATTCTTTTTCTTTTCACAAACATATCTAACCAATTCTCTTTTGAAAGTTGACCATTCAATCTGCTTCCACCTCCTCTTCACACTGTGTACTCATTGCTTGGAAAATGTCCCATTTCAGTCTGGTCCTTTTGCCAAATTATCTTAAACATGTGCCCTCTTGTTCCTGACACTGCTGCTCATTCAAACAGCTAAAGACGAGAAACTATCAGAATCCTGACAAATGAAAATATTTTATGTATTCAATGAATATGAAAGAAACAATTGTTTCACACTCTCCTACAGTGTATTTTTTATAGATGCTGGTCTACTTGGTTTCTGCACTTTATATTAGCTGTACCTAGAAGTAGTGTCAAAGGATATTAGAGATTGATTAAATATATTAACAAAGACAATCTGTCCAGATATATAATGACATATTTCTGAAATAGATGGGACTTGAACTCAGATATTATGGGCCAGAGGTAAGGACTCTTACTTCACAAGAGTCTCTCCAGACTGTTCACGTAGCTTGGGCAGATGTGGTTTGAACTCGGTCTCCCTGAGAATAACAGGTACAGTAGGCTAAGGGCTCTTGTGGCAGATTCTTTACCTATGAGAATGTTGATCTGAGTTTAAATCCTATTTGCCTCGGTTATGTGAAGAGTTTGGAGAGGTTCTTGTGAAGTGGTGGTATGCCCCTTCCTCTGGCCCATGATACCTGGGTTCAAGTCCTGTCTAGTTCAGAAATGTCATCATATGTCTGGACAGTTTGAGTTAAATATATTAACAAATCTCTAATTTCCTTTGATCGTACTTCTAGCTAATACAAAATCCAAATGCTAACCAGGCCCCGAGCCTGCCTAGCTTCTGAGATCAAGCATTTTCAGACTCATAAGGCTGTAGGCTGTCCTTGTTAGTAAGTTTGGGGAAGGATGATCGTCTGTGAAGGGTGAAGCCAAGAGTCATTCGAAGTAGCCATTGAGGAAATGTTGTACCTGTGTTGAGGTGTAGAATGGGTGAACCTGAATGGATTATCTTGGTGTTAAAATTATTTTGGGAACATGCTTAAAACTTCCTCCCCTATATCTAGAAAGGGGTATACTCCTGTTAAGATGTGTGCTAATGTCTACAACTGTCTTTTGCAAAATGATTTACAACTTGTCAATTTTACTTTAGGCAGTGTTACAGTTCTTATCTGAATGGAAACATGGACCAAGCTGTATCAATCTGGTTCCTGGTAGGTTGGCTGGCTGGTGACTCATGCAATGCTCTTGGTGCATTCTTAGCTCAGCAATTGCCAATACAGGTGAGCAGTCTTCACATCATAAGATGCTAAAGTGAGCATGGAATACTTCCAACAGCCCGGTTAAATGATCAGTTGAAGACTAGAATAATTTGAATATGACTGCAAACCTTCTGAATCACAAGACCTGTCATGTTTTACATTCTGGACTAATTTGTATTGGCTGCCTAGACTGGAACTCTATTAAATTACCTGATTTGAGCTGTTATTATGCATTGTGAATCTGTATCATATGCATAACAATTGCTGTACCTTGTGCAATTAAATCTTTCTCTCACCTTTGGCCTGGGATTTTCCCTAGATCCTGAAAGATTACAGTTTTCTAAAAACTACTTGATCCTGCTGGAGCTGGATGTCGAGAGGGGGGAAAAGAGCATAAAATTGCAGGGAGAGTCACTTGAAGGATCCAATGATGAGTCTTTGTGTCACTCACATGATGGTAACCAGCTGGATCGATGCCACTTGTTTTTTTAAATTAAAACTTAATTCTCTGTTAACTGTTGCACAACCTACGTGAAACTGACTTTTACAAAGTAGAAGCCCAGTTGCAATTCCCATCCATCCATCCATGCTGTACAGCAAACTTGATCAGCTACCCTCATAAGAACCAGCTTTGGAACCTGCCCAATGTGACTCAATAATTCTTTACCATTACTTTATGCACTGAGGAGTTGTTCCATTTAAACCAGATACCAGCACTGCCTTTATCTGGTCATGTACAAACATGCTTTAAAGAATATTTGCTGATGTTCCTGTAAGTGAAGTGAGTTCTTAACAGTAGAGGTAGAACAGATATTAATGAGTTATTTGCTTTTCCAGATTTACACTGCTGTGTATTATGTTGTGGTGGATGTGATAATGGTCTCACTGTATATTTATTATGCAATAAAGAACAGGTCCAGACCAGGTGAGTGACTCTTTGTTAAACTACTGTTTAATAATATTTCTTACTATTTTTGTTGTTCCCTCCCAGATTCTCCCTTTTTTATCTCATATTTGTCTTTTGAGGAAGTATACTTCTCGTACTGCATTGGATGTAGTTGCAGTTCAGGTATAGCCAGGTGTGCACATTATTTGGAATTGGCGAATCATACAAAACAAAAGAACATAGAACATTACAGCGCAGCACAGGCCCTTCAGCCCTCGATGTTGCGCCGACCTGTGAAACCAATCTGAAACCCATCTAACCTACATTATTCCATTATCATCCATATGTTTATCCAATGACCATTTAAATGCCCTTAAAGTTGGCAAGTCTACTACTGTTGCAAACAGGGCATTCCACGCCCTTACTACTCCCTGAGTAAAGAACCTACCTCTGACATCTGTCCTATATCTATCACCCCTCAATTTAAAACTATGTCCCCTCGTGCTCGCCGTCACCATCCGAGGAAAAAGGGTCTCACTGTCCAACCTATCTAATCCTCTGATCATCTTGTATGTCTCTATTAAACTAATCACCTTTTAACCTTCTTCTCTCTAACGAAAACAGCCTCAAGTCCCTCAGCCTTTCCTCATAAGACCTTCCCTCCATACCAGGCAACGTCCTGGTAAATCTCCTCTGCACCCTTTCCAATGCTTCCACATCCTTCCTATAATGCGGTGACCAGAACTGTACGCAATACTCCAAGTGCGGCGGCACCAGAGTTTTGTACAGCTGCAACATGACCTTGTGGCTCTGAAACTCAATCCCTCTACCAATAAAACCTAACACACCGGAGGCCTTCCTAACAACCCTATCAACCTGGGTGGCAACTTTCAGGGATCTATGCACGTAGACACCAAGATCTCTCTGCTCGTCCACATTACTAAGAATCTTACCATTAGCCCTGTAATCTGTATTCGTGTTACTCCTTCCAAAGTGAATCACCTCACACTTTTCCGCATTAAACTCCATTTGGCACCTCTCAGCCCAGCTCTGCAGCTTATCTATGTCCCTCTGTAACCTGCAACATCCTTCCGCGTCATCCGCAAATTTACTAACCCATCCTTCTACGCCCTCATCCAGGTCATTTATAAAAATGACAAACAGCAGTGGCCCCAAAACAGATCCTTGCGGTACACCACTAGTAACTGAACTCCAGGATGAACATTTCCCATCAACCACCACCCTCTGTCGTCTTACAGCTAGCCAATTTCTGATCCAAACTGCTAAATCACCGTCAATCCCGTGCCTCCGTATTTTCTGCAATAGCCTACCGTGGGGAACCTTATCAAATGCTTTACTGAAATCCATATATACCACATCAACAGCTTTACCCTCATCCACCAGTTTGGTCACCTTCTCAAAGAACTCAATAAGATTTGTGAGGCACGACCTACCCTTCACAAAACCGTGTTGACTATCCCTAATCCAAATTATTCCTTTCTCGATGATGATAAATCCTATCTCTTATAATCCTTTCCAACACTTTAGCCACAACCGAAGTAAGGGTCACTGGTCTATAATTACCAGGGTTGTCTCTACTCCCCTTCTTGAACAAGGGGACAACATTTGCTATCTTCCAGTCTTCTGACACTATTCCTGTAGACAGTGACGACATAGGAAATGACTTGGCTGATTAGCTAGGTGGCTACACTTGTCACCCTCTCACTGGATATAGTACTAAATTTCTTTGGCTTTCACAAAATAAATAGCTATTGTTATTTGACACATTCTGTTCATTGCAACCCTTTTGGGTATAGATTTGGATCTTGATTTCAGTTGGCAAGATTACATATGAATTAAGTAGCTTTTTTATTTAAATTGCTGCAAAATATTCAACTGAAAGATGAAGTGCTGTTCCTTGAGTTTCATTAAAATGTGGAGGAGGCTAAGGACAGAAGGAAAAGGGGAATAGCATATAAATGGGAAACAACTGGCAGCACAGTAAAGAACTCAGCCAAACCAGCTTTGATCTCCCAGTGTAGAAGAGACTTTGCTGTGATCTGTGCTCCCATAATAACCTTGGCCTCCTATATTGCTCTGGTAAAGTTCAGTAGGAGCTTGAATAACCACACCTTTCAATGACCTGAGAGACTGTCAGTTTGGAAGTGGTAGGATGGGAATGTAGGCAATTGGAAATCAATTTCACCTGCTGGATCCAGCATCCTAATCTCCCTTTAGACAGTGGGGCTTTCCTGAGACTGATTCATTTCTGCCAAATAAAGCACAATGGAAGTTCACCTTCAGATATGGTTGGAGAGGCAATGTGATGCCTTGATGAAAGTGAATGATTTTGTAAAGAAGGGTGCGAAGAATAATTTGAGGTCAGTCTTGGTGGAAGTGATGCCTTCTGTGATCACCCGAAAATGGATAAATCCAAATGTAACTTATTTTTCTGAGCTTTTATTATCAACTTTTTATGGATAAGTGTCTAAAGTCAACTAGGATGTAACGTTTCAAATTTTCTAGGTAAATGTGCTATCACACACCCGTCCAAACATTAATGCACCAATGTGTATTGGGTTCAGTGTTGATTGGGGCAAGTATCTAAAATGTTATATTTGTGGGCCAAATTTGGGTCTATTGAAGTCAGCAGGGGCATAGGTGGGACCATTTACCCCCAAATCTTGTCAAGTGGGATATAATAATAACTTTAAATCCAATTCCAATCCACTTTCTTCGGGCTTGATCTCCATTTTCAATTTTGCCATGCTGATCTGGGCCTTGGGAAAGCTCTACCAGCTAAAGGAAGACGAGGATGCAGGATCCAAGCCAGTTTCCAATTACCTGCATTCCCACCCCCACCACTTCCACGTGACAATCTCTCCAGTGAGTGAAAGGAGTGGTTCATCTTTGCTCTATTGAGGCTCAACAGGAGCACATGGGAGGCTGATTTTGAGACTGGGAGTCCAAAAGTGGAATGGGTGAGCCCTTTGCTGTGTTGCCTGTTGCTTTCCATTTAAATCTGTACCCCTCTCCCTCTCTAATCGGACAATGTTTTAATGAAACTTGAGGAAAGCACTTCATTTTATTGGGTATTTTGCAACCTTGCAGTGAATCTCAAGTTCTACAATATCAGACCCCAACCCTTGATCCTGTTGTTCAAATTGACATCCGGTGCTAGTAATGACTTTTATGTTTCTCTACTTGTCTCCATGCACCAACATCCCTTTATTCAGTTAATTTCTCCCACCTTTCACCCACTGACCCTATTCCCTCTTGTTCTTTCCCTGCACCCACCCCATCACTCATTTCCTGCTTATTGTTTAACAGTAAGTGTCTTAACGTTCTTTCAGTTCTGGAAAAAAGAATCGTCAACTTGAAACTGCTTTTCTTCTTAGATGCTGTCAAACCTGCTGAGTATTTCCAGAATTCAGTTTTTATTTATACTAACCACCACTGTCACTGAACAAAGGCCTCAAATAATGTCTAAAAGTTCAAATATGTGCAAAGAATTCAAAGCTGTGGTTTCTTTCAGATGGAACTGTAATCAATGCCATTGTTGTATTTGTGATGCTTGGAGCGACGGTCTCTTTGTTACCGGGAAACCATTTGGGGTCTTCAGTTCAGGACGTACCAAAGTTTACTAGGCGTTCTCTTTTGGCTTTTTCACACTTCTCTGCTAACCAGGTCAGTTCTAACTTGACCATCACCTCCTGTACAAAAAATACCATTTACTGAATCCCTATGGGTTTTGCAATGTCCACTCCCATCCTTTAAGGTAGAAATGTCAATAATTTTGTCATCTGTAACGATTTTGTTTTGTGTATGTCAGTCCAGGCCAGCTATATATAAAATTGACTTATTCAGTCTTATTCTAAATTTTTATCTGGGAAGAACTCCTATTCTCTCCCAGCTCCTTTGTTAAATATTAAATATATGCTGAGTGTATTTTCCCCTGTTTGATTGTAGAGGGTGTCAACTTTATGATAAACTGATTCAAGTAACCTGTTATTGTACCTTCCACCCTTCTGTTTTATTTTTTAGTACAAAAGTAGCCCTTTGAATAATTGGTTTGGAGACATGGTTATAACATTTCCTCCCAAACCGGCAGAATTGGTACAGTTCATTCAAATTGACAAACTTCCAGTTGCAGAAAAGAAAACTTCTGTGCCATTCAGCAAGCATTTGTAACGTTGATTCTCATTTTTTTTGTGTTGTATTAAGCTGTTAATATTTCATCTGTATTGTTCCAAAATGCAGGAATTTACTACTCAAGAAATCATCGGATTTACAATTGGCTCCTTCTCATCTGTGTTCTACCTGGCGTCGAGGTTACCACAGCTGTGCAGAAATGTGCGTGTTTATGGCTTTCAAACAGATGGTTCCATAATGCAGTATTGAAATCTTGTGGTGCACCCAAAAGCCAACGAGACTTAGTATCATAGAATTCCAATAGTATGGGAGCAGGCCATTCCCATCTACACCGATCCTCAAAACAGCATCCCACCCTATCCCTGTGACCCTGCATTTCCCATGGCTAATCCACGTGGCTCGCATGTCCCTAGTCACTATGAGCAATTTAGCATGGCTTTGGACTGGGGGAGGACGTGGGGAGAATGTGTAAACTCCACACAGACAGTCACCCGAAGCTGTGATCGAACCCAGGTTCCTGGCAGCAGTGAGGCAGCAGTGTTAACCAATGAGCCACCACACTGCTCTTGAAGGAGCTTAGGGAATATTTGCTGCATTGCTGTTTTGTATTTTCTCTTTTTAACAATGTACTTTTTTCCCCCATCAGTGGAAAAGGAAGTCCACAGAAGGCATATCCCCTCTTCTCTTCACCCTGATGATTCTGGGAAATCTGACATATGGTCTGAGTGTGCTGCTGAAAGACCCAAGGCAAGGTCAAAGCGAGGGGAATTATGTCGTACACCATCTTCCTTGGTTGATCGGTAGTTTGGGAACCATGGGATTCGACGTGATGGTATCCTTTAAGACATCCCTGGCTGATCACGTCAGAATGACAGGTTATGCAGATCATTTCAGACGTTCCATTGGTGGCAGCAGACAAATGTACCACCCAGTTCTGAATTGTGTTGTATGGTTCAGAAAGGCTGTCACTTGATGTCTGGTTTGAGTTGCTGGTATTGGTCAGATTGATAGCTTTGCTGTAGTTGGCCTGAGTGCATGCTGGGCTGGTGATCATTATTTGTGACAATCCAGTCAGAACTTCTGAACGCTGTCGATATCAACCAGTCCTGACATGGTATGATACACCTCTGGAGCTGGAGGAACTTGAACCTGACCACCTGACCCAGATGTAGGGACAGAATGGTTGCACCACAAGCATCTTGTTCAGAGCACTCTATGTTTGTGTAAATTTTTCTCCTCTTTGCAATATCTGTATCACTGACAAGGTCAGCATGTGTTGTCTGTCCCTAATTGCCTTTGTACTGAATGTCTGTTGGGCTATTTGAGGATAGCTCAGAGTCCACCACGTTGCTGTGGACAGGCTAGGAGTCCAGATGAGGTAAGGATGGCAGATTTCAGTCCCTTGAGGATATTAATGAACCAGATGGGTTTTTACACCAGTCAAAAATGTCATTATCACCATTACTGAGACTAGCTTCCAGTCTGGGTTAATTAACTGAATTCAATCGCCCTCCACCAGCTGCAATGTACAATTTGAACCCAGGGCGCGAGCCTAGGATCTGGATTTTTATCTCAGTGACCTGACCACTACATCATCACTTCCCCCTTGTATCTAAAGCTTACAAAAGTTAAATTGCCTGTCTCAATCTTGATTCAGATATGAAGAATGAACATGAGCATAGAACAGAAGAGTGACTTACTCATTAAACTCTAGAAAGTGCATTGTATGCAGTGGGGTAGGATGCGTCTGGAAATGAAATAAACAGTAAATGTGTCTTTCTACACACCCTTGACCTAACATCTTCACTTTGACCTTTGGCTCTATCAAGTGTAATATTGGAACATTCAGCTGAGGGGAGCATGAAACAGTGAAATGTTCTATACTGTTATCATTGGACATTGACAGTGTTTGCTTAAAAAAATCAATAGCTGCCTCATTTCTGGGGAATCTGTCAAGGATGTTACACATACAGCAAATTACCTTGAAATTTATGGGACAGTTTGGTCAGAAACCACGGCAGATATCTTGTGAATGAGACTCAACAACAGTGAGCCTTGATGTAAATGACCAGGTGGTGCATGATGGGTTTTTATGGTGGGTGGGTATGTGTGAGAGAAGAACCAGGAAAGGAGGGAGAAATGGTTGGCCCTAAACTAGCAAACTAATGAGCTATTTGCATGGTTAGTCTGGAAGGAATTGTCTTGTGGGCAAAATGGAGGAGCAGCAGTTGGAGTTTGGTTTGAAATGTATTGGATCAGGCTAGAGGGAAGTGTACTGTGAATCCCAGTCTGGTTGTATCTAACCTGGGGTTGCTCGATGATGAGATGTTTCCTTTTATCTATGAATACGACTCAGTTTGAGCATACTTTTAAGAAAAACAGTTTGCTTGTCCTTAATGTTTTTAAAAAAACTGCAGATTTTGTTTCAGTTCTTCATCTATCAAGAACAGAAATCTGATGAAAGAAGACCATTGATCTAATTCAAGTGGACATTGAGCTCTTTAGCGGTGAGGCAGTGCTTTCCAGTAACTGTGACCACCTTCTATGGGAAAACCTGTTGTTTTTTTTTGTTTGTTTGTTTGTTTTTTTTCTCTTTGAAAACAATTTTGAAGCTAGACCTACCCAGGCCTCCACTGGATTTCAAGCTATTATTATAAGGAAATTATTTGGAAAAATTCTCCAACTTAAAATCACCACCAGAGAGAGAACTACCTGTAAGAGCAATTCTTTTTGTGCATCATTACATTGCTACTGTGACTGAAGGTAAATGTTCAGTGCCTAATATTTAGACCTTGGAAATCAATCAACACACAAAGCCATTGCCAAGGACGAAGTAGGTGCCAAATGCATCTAATCAAACCATCTCACTCTTTCACTCTGGACCAGTCGTTTTGAATTGGCTTTGACTGCACAACTACACCAGGTCATTCCTTACTACTTCCCATGTGTGAGGAAGGCCATTATCGATCCACTGGGGGCAAGCTGCTTCTGTACTAATCCAATCAGTAATGTGAATGTGTGGTTCTTAGGAGTAACTAGAAATCTCCCATCCTACTTCAAACAATGTTATATCCAAAATGACTGCAATTATTATCTATTGCAATCCAGTACAACCGTAGCAAGTCCGGATAGCAAAAGGAACTTAACAATCTTCATTACTGCTAGATACAGTCTAGATTTTAGAATTTTATTGAATCCAGAACACTAAATATAAAAGGCCACAGCACACCAGAAATGGTTTCAATCTGAAGGTATATTGCTGTCTGATATTATACTCAACCTTTCTGATTTGATTCCAGTCCTGTACTGACTTCGCTATAGCATTCCCAGGATGAGGAGGAAATCGACCACATCCCTGATTGTTATCCAATAACTCTAACGGATAAGTGTCTGTCGACATTGAGTATGAGCACATTGGTTGGTGGATAATCTGGTGCTTGCTGGCCAGGATCCCAGTTGGAAATGCCCACTTGAACAAGGCTGCAGTAAGTGCAGAATTGTATCCCAGCAAGTAGTCGACGCCCTGGAGGGGGTAGGGAGAACTGGGAACCCAAGCTGCTGGGGCTTGATTTTTTTAGACCTCAGTGGAGTCAGGGTTCAGAGGAGATCTGGAGCTAAATGCTGAGGTGTAGCTCATGTGCTGGTTCTTCAGGCTGTATCTCGCACCCAGGCAGGATGGGGTCTGATCTAGCCTGTTTAATAGTTACCCAATCAAAGGAGGTCAGCTAGGATTTTTCAGCCAGTCTTCGGGAGGCAGGAGACAGGAGCCAGCATAGTTGCTGGTTGCAGACTGGGTGAGTAGCACTCCAATCTGGTTTAGAGGTTTGGTGTGCATGAACGGGAACAGTCACAGTTCACCCTATCGAGGTGGCCTGGCTGTAGAAGCCATTTCTTTAAACTTAGCCCTGACCTCGTTTGGATGGTGAATCTGCTGTCTTGTCACTGTCACGGTGGAGAAAATCACGATGAATATGCACTTTCCTCATGGTGCCAGCTTTGAATCTGATGGTGCGATTCAAAGGCCTTCACTAGCTCTGTGCAGTGGGCTGCTTGTAAATGCAGCTATGGTTTAAAATGGTGTGAACTGGAACTGAAATACATGACTATGTTATGTATGACATTTACAATCAAGTCATTGAGATTTTATTCTTTGAGGGATGTGGTTGGAATTTTTTTAAAAATTACCGGGATTCTGGAATTTTGATTTCAATCATCAGGGTCCGTTCGGAATGTGAAAGATTTTTGTCTCCTGAAGGCTTAGGGAGCAGCAAAGCTTAATTATGCCAAAGGATTTAAATTTTAATGTGTTACTGATTTAATCAGTATTCCTTTGACAGAATCCAGCTCCTAAGCTGCAAATTCCCTGTCTTAAGCTTACTTTTACTTGCTGCATCCTCTCTGTATTGAAATCAAGATTCAAAGAATTTATCTGTTCATAACCCTGTTTTTAGTCAGAACTGTCACTTCCTTTCGTTTTCCTTTTCCTCCTACATTTGGGCAAACTTAAAGGAGAAACAGAAATCCGACATGGTCTTTTGAACTTTTCTCTCTTGCCCTTTTAGAATGCTCTCTTTCCATCTTGTCACTTGTTTACTCAATTAAAAATGATTTTGCACAGTACATAGTATTATCCCCCTTAACCCCTCTGTGTGTGTGGGCCAAAGGTATATCCTCATTGTTCATCACTTTGCACTTTACATAAACAAATTATGTAGAAGTTTACTTGGTTTCTCATTCTGTCCAAAGGTTCAACACAACATTTTATTTCAAGTTGCTATATTTTTTAAAAACGGCTTCAAGGTTTTATCCAATCTATAATTGTTTGCCATTGAGAATGACTTGTGCACACTTTAATAAAAAAGCATATCCAATCTTCTACCTGGTTGAGTTCTGTAGCCAGCAGTCGGCTGCACTCACTGCCTTTCTCCTGGGTCTGCACGAATTGAAAGAAATTTTCTATGACCACCAGTTATTAAATAATTTGAAATTGGGATCTGATTGGCAAATAATTCCTTTATTTAATCTTAAAAGGAGAAAAGGGATTGATTGGTGAATGTCTTTAACCATCGCCAGTGTTTAGCACTGGCGGGCTGAGCCTGTCCGTTAAATGCAAATGGTGGCAGCTTCATTATAATGCCAGAAACTGAAGCTTCAGTCTTTGCTTTTGCTTTCGAAAGTTTTTTTTTTAAACACAGATCTGTACTGTTACCTAGTTTGCATTGTGTGGTTGGTCCATTCCCCTGGGGTGCTCTGTCACCAAGGTCTTGCTAATGTCCTGACTGAAATGTGCATGGTGCTATTCTGGCTGCGCATGTTTGCTGGCAATGAAATTTTACCACTAGTTTACTGGCATTATTTTTAGAAATGCAATAGATTGCACTAAAAGACTAAATATATCTTTTAAATTAGAAAAACAGAAGCCCACTGTCTCAGGGAAGTGAGAGATCCTGAACAACTATTTAAAATGGTTTGATTCATAATTAATCTCTGTATGTCAGTAATGAGTTGATTCCACATTCTTTAATTCCTTGCATAACACAGTCCTGTCAATCTTTGGGCTTGATTTGTCAGTCGACGTCACTTACTCAATGCAGCTTACCAGCTTTTTCTTTGAGGGTGGGGTCGGTGGGAGGGAACTGGTGGTTGTAGAATGTTAGTTCCAGGTTTACACTGACGTGTTTACAGTAAGAACTCTCCCCAAGTATTTTACAAACCATGCAAGGAAAATGATCACAACCACTCGAGGGAGTTGCTTAAGACTAGAAGTTAGGCCCAAGATGAACTCTTATAAATAACATGTAAATTCTATGAAGTGTTACAACCAAAGGGCATTATCTTTGCAGTTAGGGATTGAAGCTGAAATCAGAGTGTCAGCAACAGGCTTTTAGAGTATGGGAGTCATTAGGACTATAAGTGAGTTTGGTTTTATGATTGAGTGATGTGTAGGTTCTGGCCAAAAGGATTTGTTGACTTATACACAATTCTGAGGACAGAATACTGTAGAAATGCACAGCAGATCTTTCAGTTCTGGAAAAGGGAAGGCAGCTTAATGTTGTTGAGGAGACCCACTGGGAGTTCCCACTTTGGATGTTCACCTCACTTGGATCATGATTTTGTTTCCAGAACAATGCTGAGAATCAGCTGTGATACATTCGCTGTAGGTATCAGCCCTTGTCACTTTAGCAGTCAGTCCTTGCATGTTCAAATTACCTGATGTGTCTTGGCTGTCTGATTTGGAGGGATTTTCATGTTTTAAATAAATGGTGCTAAGACAACTTGTAAATCACCAAATTGTAGGGTAACTGTTTCATGATTCATTATGCATTACATTTTTTAATCTTATGAGACACTGTTAATTTATGATTTAGATTTTTCTTTTCACAATACATTTAAGATTCTTTTGAACTATTTGTTTCTCTTCCAGTTGAAATGGTATTCAAGATTACCATAATATAGATGCTGTTTTATATTTGATGTATACTAAAACAATTTCTGGGTTTATGTTCCTTTTTGTTCAGCCTTGATGTATTTGGGTTTTGTTTCTTCCTGAATATTCTTGTTTTAAATAGGATTGGCTCAGCAACATTCAGTCAAGATAAAACACATTATTTGCAATCTGGAAAACATTTTTGATGGAGCATATAAAATATTTATACTACCAATTGCTAAATGCTTTTCAAGGGGGGAAAAGGAAGCAGTCTGCCATATATGTGATAGTGGGACCTCTTCATAGAATCATGCAGTAAAGCAGGAAGTTTTCAGCCCATCATGCAATGCCAGCTCTTAGAGGATGTCATCCAGTTGTGCTTTTTTTTTGGTTCCTTCCATAATCATGAAATGTTCTCAATTTCTAATTCTATTTTGAAAATTACAATTTAATCTGTTTTCACCAATTTTCAAGGCGTTCTAGATCATCCTAACTTCCCAGGTATCAGTACATGAAGGGGATTTCCATCTGCTTCATTTGCCAATTCCCTTTATATCTGTGTGCTGGTGGAGATTGACTCTCCCAGCTGGAAGGGGTGATACTGTTTCCACTACCAAAATCTTTTCAATCTTGAGCATTACTCAATTTCCCCTTAACCTTTTCTGCTCTAAGAACAAGCTGCACTTTTCCAGTCTCCAAATGACACAGCCCACCTCCTCAGCACCCTTGGCATCCTTCAAAGTCTGGTGACTGGAACTAAATGCACTATTTCAGCAAAGGCCTAGTCAGTAAACTTGATATCAAACCTTATAGGCTGAATTTCTGCTTTGTCCAGTAGGTGCCACTGTGGTCACATTGATATGTTGTGTCCAGATTGCAAGTTTGTTTCTTACACCAGTTGAAAAATAATAATCATTTATCTGCAGGAGGATTAAGTACGGTGACTGCTCTAGCTTTTTAGATGTTTAATTATAAATTTAACAGATTATGATAGAATATCCTAACTTCCTTGCTGTTGTATTTGCCCTATTTTTTCAAAACCAGTGACTCCATGAGTTTTATTGACAACCTTTTCTTGGACAGAATCTATTCAGCTGAATGAAGGTTCAGTCTACATCAATGTAGTACAGAAAAGGAAGCATTTTCTGCACATATAGGTGATTTGATTGCACTGACCCCTGCAGTACTAGTCAGGATTAGCCTGCATTCATGAGGTTTTAGCCATTCTTAGAAGAATTCAATGTGTTTCCAATTAATGGTCTTACAGATTTTTAAAATGCAATTTAATTTCTTATTAGTGTAATCCATACAAAGTTATAAATTTATTAAACAAATTCCTCTGACATTTGTGTAATGGATTGTTATTTTGTTTGAAAATTATTTTTAAAATCTTTTTTCTTATTATGACAACATTAACTGTTGAAGTGAAATGAGTTTTTTGTGTGCAGCAATGTATTAAATGGGACTGAATGACTTTATCCTTGTGCTGTGGTCATGTGTCAAGCGCATTGCAAAAATGGAAACTGTTGTATTCCTTTTTCTCTTGTATCTCAAACTCTGAATCCCTGGTTGTTCTCCTGGCGGTGTAGTATTATACTGAGCTGTATAGGAAAGGACAAACACAGAAAACAGGAGCAAGATTAGGCCATTCAGCTCTTCATACCTGCTCTGCTATTCTGTATGATCATGGCTGATCATCCCTGTTCTTGTTTTCTCCCCCACACCCTTTTGGTCCCTTTTGCCTTTAGAACTAGATCCTACTCCTCCTCAAAAACATTCAACATTTTGGCCTCCACTAATTTCTGTGGCAGAGAATTCCACAGACTCCTCATTCTGGATGAGGATACTTTTTATGCAACTCAGTCGTAAATGGCCTTCTCCATATTCACTGGTTCTGAAAACAAACTCAACCGATCTCTGGCTAATTAGTTGAGGTGATGAATGAAAGATGTGGTCAGGGTGGGGTACAAGTGCATTATATTTTCATTCGTGAACAGCTACTTCTGGGGGGATACAAATGATACATTTCACTACAGGTAAGTGATTCTAATAAAAGGAATAATGAGGTCACGTATCTTGGAAAATAAATTTAGATATTTTAATGAATTAATCTCAAGTACAGATTCATTATGAATCATTATAAAAAGTTAGCAAGATCGTTCTTAAAAGATGTAAATAAAAAGCATTTGAGGTTCCCTCTTCTGGAGGAATGGAATTGAAAAGTGACGAAGTTTGCAGTGTATTTGAACCTCAGTAAGACTGCACTTACACAGTAAGTTAAATACTTATGATGTTTCCATATCACAGGAAAGAATTTTGAGGCACTGATTGTTTTGTTGTGATATACAGCTGGAAATGGAAGAAAATGATTCTTTGAATGTGGAGGCTGGTGGGGTGGAAGGTGAGGACATGGGTGCAGGGGGACCTGGGGGAGGTGTGATCCCTATATTAGGTGAGGGCAGAAATGTAGGGAATGGGTTGGACACAGTTGGAGGGTGGGAATTTTCAGTTGGCAAAAGGAAAGCATTGGGAGGAGGCCAGTAGAAGGTGGCATCATCAAACCAGATGTGACAGACTCCATCCCATTCTCTGTTTCTCCCTAACTAGGAAGTGGGGTGTGTAGTCGAGGAAGTTACGGGGGTTGTGAGCTTATAATAAACATGTGGGCAGCTTATTCCTGGAAATGGAGTGACAGCTGTCAAGAAAATGAAGAGAAGATTCTGAAATGGACAATGTGAAAGTGAGAGAAAGGTAGAAATTGAATATAAAATTGCAGTTATCCAGCTCTGGGTGAGTACAGGAAGTAGTGCTCTGCAATCATCAGTGTCTCTGAGGAAGAGTTGAGGCAGAGGGGTCTGATTAAAACGATGTTCCACAACCCCCATGAAAAGGTAGGCATAACTGGGAACCATTACAATGCCTTGTATATAGGGAAAGTGAGACAAATTTAAAGAAATTGTTCAATGAGTGGGGGAAGAAATGTCCAGCCAGGGTGGAGGAAGGTGATGGCATGGAAACTTTGTTCGAGTCTGCTCTAGCAAGGAGAGGAGAGCCCTTAGACCATCTTGGTCTGGGACAGAAGTGTAGAGGGATTAGACCTCCATCATTTGGAGGTGGTTAAGAAATTGAAAAGAGGCTGGATAAAAGCTGGAGAGCAAAACAGAATCAAGAAATAGGGCAGTTCTATTTGTGAATTTTTGGAAGAAAGTAGGTGGAACCAGTGTGAGGTTGAGGGACTGGGGGTTAGAAAGTTCATCAGAGGAGGAGTTCTGTGACAGCCTTGGAAAGAAGGGTCTGACGTTCGGTGATGGGATTATGGTCCAGGAAGAAATGTTTGAGTTGGCACTCAGTCTCTGGCTGGTAGAGGGTGGCATGTCAATGGCACTGCTCATGGTGGGCTTGATAACAAGGTCAGAGTTTGACCTGAGAGAACAGAGTGCGACATGTTCTGAGAATGATAGGGTAGAGTGGCTGAGGGAAATTGAGGTGGCCAATGTCATGTTTAGACTTGGGTTTTGTTATCACGTGTACTCAAGTACAAGGGTGCTGCGCCATGCTTGAAATTCATTGAGGTGAGGCCATAAGTGGATAAAACTGAATTCTCTAATTCTTTGCTGGACAGAAATTGTTAGTTGTCACTGATCAGAAGGTCAGAGGGTGAGCAGTGGGATTAGAAGAAAAGATGGGTTCAAAGAGAACTGGGTGGGTGAGTGGGAGGACCAGGGCGGGAGTGTTAGTCTTCATAAATTGCTGGAGTTTGAGTTCATTAACACCTGACAAACATTTATTTTTAAGTAAGGTTTTGTTTTTAAATTCTTGGTTCTCTTATCCACGAGATGATTTAAAAGCTTCAACTGGGTTTGTTAATCCAGGAAATAGGAGATAGCCAGGCACAGAATCTGATTAGCTCCAAGTTATGAAAACACTGTTGATCTCCCAGGATTAAAATGTGTGTGAAAGAAGCTGAGATGGAGTAATGAGGATGACAGAATGTGTGCCTTCTGGCAATTTCAGATCATCTTTCCGAGTAAGCCGTCTCAAAACTGGGAGGTGTTAGTCACAAAGAGTTAGCATGAAACTCCGCTTGATGCAGCAGACAACTCCCATGTGACCATTTTGAGTATTCACAAATCTCATTATCTTCCTGAAGTGCCAGCCTAAAGGCAATGAAAGTAATTCAGAAGCTCCCCAATATGTTTAATTAGCTTTACTACCTGTGGCTGTGGTTCATTTGATGAAGACATGATGTAGATTCAATCTCGACACCAATTCAGCAACAGATTGTCAGAGGAAAAAAGGTTGAGTTTAAGAATCGAGCATAAAATTGATTTATTTGAATTGATGAGGCAAAAAAGATTAATGCTCAATCCTTGTAATTCAGTAATAAGCAGGGTATTGTCTTCATTCTTGGATTAAGTTTATTTTGTGTTGTTCTGTCACTGTCCTGTATATATTACATTTATAACCTATAATCGTTTTATAGAAAACTGGGTGAAAATTTTGGGCCTCCTTCCAATTTGCATCCTATTCTGGGAACCATTTTCTTTTGTACTCCACAAGAACTGTTCTGCTGCCAGAACCAGATGCCTTCCTACAATCCCAGAGCCTCAATGGAAATCACCTAAACCCCATCATGGAGCTGCCCTGAGCTCACCCAGAAAATATGAAACAAAGAACTTTGGATACTGGAGAAACTCAGCACTTCTGACAGCATCTGTGGAAAGACAGGGGAACAGAGTTAATGTTGATTCAGTCCAGTGACTAATCAGAAATGTTTGAAGAAAGGATTTGAGCCCAGGTGCCCTGGCTCAAATGTAGGGTCACTACCACTGCACTACAAGTGACCCTTATGCTTTATTTTATCACGACAACAGTAACCTGTTCCCCATTGGGAGTTACTTTTAGTGTGATCACTGTAAGTCATATATATCTTAGATTGAGAGTTTGATTAAACAGGAATTGTTCCTGAAAAGATTAACTGTAAGCTAACCAGTGGTAGTTAAGGAAATAGACTACATGGTGTAGTAATGAGCCACATGTACAAAGTTTGAGCACAGGCTGTGAATGTATTTTGGGGGTTTGGGGGAATAGTGATGGCATGTTGGGTTGGGGACATTTGGTGCAAATCCCAAACTCCACTGTGAAAGGATGGGGTGGATGAGCCCAAAACACAGGGAGCACTGTTTCAAAATTATGGCTGGCTTTTTAGGACCGAGATGGAGGCTGGGATGTATAGGATGGGCTGAAGGGCTAAAAGGTGAATATTTGACAGTTGCAATGAGAAAATAGATTGTACAGGATGGGAGAATAGGCTGGGAAAGTTAATGATGATACTCATCAAGCTGCATAACCTTGAATGAGTCCTGTGAAAATTCCTTTACAGGCCAAAGACAACACCTGCAGCTTGTTTCTCTGTAGCTGTGTGTTTTCTGTACCAGCCAGCAGTTTTGTCTTCTGTATTTGCTTTCTTTCTGCTGGCTATTTGTTACACTGTGTGAGGGAGAGAGAGTTTCATTCCAAGTTTCTGGGCTTGTCCTCGGACCGGAATTGTGAATGGTGTGAGGAATGAACCTAAGCCTCCAGACCAGCCGTCGATCAAGGGGTCCCTGATGGGCAGAAGGGCGTGAGACTTGTTGCTTCTTTTCTATTTATTTATTATTACCACTTTAATCATTACTTAATAAACATTCATACTTAGGCAAATTGCTATTGTTGAGTCTTCTCTTAATTATAAATGGTTCTTTTAGATACGCGCTGTGATCCAAGATCTTCTTGGCAACAAGGATGGGATTTGGGAAAATATTTAAGAGACTGGAAAGGCAACCTGATGCTCCAGAGATCTTCCATTTGGGTCCGTAGCTAACTTGTTGGCACAATTAGGACCCCTGCAAGAATGGGGGACGGTTGTAACCGGAAAAAGAGAAAAAGGAGGATTTATTCATAGAGGCTGTTGTACATGAGTGCTTGCAGGAAGCAGGCTTCCCCAACTGCAAGGGCAGTGTACTGCAAATGGGATGGATACTATTAACAGCTTTGTGTTTTACATCTAGAGAACTAGAGGAGGGCCAGGCCAAAAACAGGCAGCTTGAGGCCACATCAACAGTGGTAGAACAGCATAACATTATCCTAACAGAAGCAGTTAAGAAAGGGCAGGAGAAGGCAGAGGAGAAACAGAACCAGATAGTTTGCCATCTGGCGACAGTACAACAGAAAAAGAGAGCAAAACGGCACAATTGGAAAGCTGACCCAGTCAAAGTACGCACGTTATTAACCTCACCATATGACCCTGACCATTGGGATGGGAGCATTTAGTATTCATCTGATTCAGAGTATGAATGGACAGACAGGAAACAGGATGGTCCAGCTCTGGAGCCATCCTCTGGAGAGGAACTCATAGCGCGATCCCTAATAACGAATAAGGCAGAATAGGTACAAGGACAAAATTCACAAAATGTGATGTGGTCTGGGCTGGATGAGAGGTGCAAATGTTAGCCCTATTAGGGACAACCCAGGTACAGGTAGTGGGACAGGTATGTTTGTTGTTAGGACAGTTAGAAGATGTGGAGGCTGGTAAGCGAAAAGTGAGGCCTACCTGAGCAAATGATAAACGGGGAGAACAAGGTGGAGATGGGGTGGGTTCAAAGTTGAAACAAAAGAAAACCAGAAGGGAAATGTTCGCGGTGTTATTAAAAGCAGGAATAGAGTGGAGTAGGATAGACAGAATACCTACAGATGCCATGTACAATATATAGAGAATGCACTGCTCTCCAAAGGGTAAGGAATTAAGTAAGAGAGACCAAATACGATGTGGAGGGAGGAAAGGAAATCACAACATCACTATCGCCAGCCCGGAGGAGGTCAGGCAGTTATAGTGAGCCAGTCAGCCCATCGATGAGGGGTGGGGCTGGGAGTCTGGGATCTGTGTAAGGGCACTTGGTGGGACAACCAGAGACCCGAGCTCTCATGTCCCCATCACTGTTTACTGGAGGAAAGGCAATGTACAACAAAACATCACTTCTGCCCATTATTAGACACATGGGCAGAAGTTATTGTGTTTAAGCCCTGCACACAGACGATGATCCATAGCGAAGGAGATGGGGGAATTGAGCTGAACTGGCAGCTGTGGTCCTAGTCCTGGAAGAAGAGAGTCAGCGTCTGTGTATTTACACTGACGCATGGGCAGTGGCCAACAGAATGGCTGTATGGATGCTGATCACAGCAATATTGTGGATGTAATAGTAACAGCCAGAATGGTTGAACATGCATCTGAAGGGTACCACGCTGGAAAATGGGCTCGTGAAAAATCAGGGCACTTAGGGTATCATGGCACTGTGCAATGGGCAAGAGATCAAGGTTTGCATTTACCTGCCGATCTGGTGAAAGAAGTTATCGGCAAGTGTGAGATATGTCAAAAGGTAAAACACGCCTTACTGCCAACAAAGCCAATGGCACAAATCAAGCAAAGAGAGCAGCCTGCTCAAATCTGGCAGATTGACTATGTTGGCCCATTACTGTAACAACAACGATATCAACATCTGTTAACAATGGTGGACACCTGCTCTGGGCTAATGCTGGCTTTCCTAACAACCAAAGCACATCAGAGTAGCACTGTTAAGGGCGTAGAACAGCTGATATCATGCTATGGTGAACCAGCAGAAATACAAGCAGATAATGGCTCACACTTTGCAGCCCAACAGTTGCAACAATGAGCTGCAGATACATTGGATGGGATACATTGGATGTTTCACATTCCCTGTGACCCTCAAGCAGTTGGCCTTGTAGAATGAAAGAATGGGTTATTAAAACAGCAAATTAGATTATCCACCCCTAACCGTACTTTCCAGGGGTGGATCAAAGTGCTGCCACGGGCATTGTATAATCTGAACAAACAGCCTCTGAAAGGAGGGACAGCCCAGAGTAGAATGTTTCAAGGGGGTGGCCAGTTACATCCTCCTAATAAAGCTACAATGTCCAGCGACCTTTGTACAGGGGTAAATGTGTGGGTACACCACCCACAGCACCCACCTAAGCCTGGTGAGATACTTGCCCATGGACAAGGTGGTACCTCTAGGATATAAATAACAGGGCAGGAAGCACAAGAGTGTATAGACAGAAGGAAATTAACAAAAAGAGAGTGGGTTGTCGGATTGTAAACTGATAAGATATGATTTCTTCACAGAACCATGCAAATTTATTATGGATGCTGCTGTGGATGATTCATCAGTTGACAGCTGCTGTACCTAATCTCACAAAAAAGACCACTGCGGTGAGTAATTTGATGATACATTGTTATATCATTCATATTGAAGGTTATTTTTATTATCATTTTAATTTACGCCCTCCTATTATACGTTCTCATGCGGCTATCACTGATTTGCGTCTGCATTTGCAATTGTAACATATGCTGTCAAATATCATCGGGGTGGATTGTATAGGATGGGCCAAAGGGCTAAAAGGTAATGATAGTATTCGACAGTTGCAATGAGGAAATAGATTGTACAGGATGGGAGAATAGGCTGGGAAAGTTAATGATGATACTCATCAAGCTGCATAACCTTGAATGAGTCCTGTGAACATCCCCTTACAAGCCAAAGACAACACCTGCAGCTTGTTTCTCTGTAGCTGTGTGTTTTCTGTACCAGCCAGCAGTTTTGTCTTCTGTATTTGCTTTCTTTCTGCTGGCTATTTGTTACACTGTGTGAGGGAGAGAGAGTTTCATTCCAAGTTTCTGGGCTTGTCCTCAGACCAATATTGTGAATGGTGCGAGGAATGAACCTAAGCCTCCAGACCAGCCGTCGATCAAGGGGTCCCTGATGGGCAGAAGGGCGTGAGACTTGTTGCTTCTTTTCTTTCCTTTTCTATTTATTATTACCACTATAATAGAACATAGAACAGTACAGCACAGTACAGGCCCTTCGGCCCATGGTGTTGTGCCAAACTTTTACTCTAATCCTAAGGTCTATCTAACCTCCACCCCTACCTTGTACTATCATCCATATGCCTATCTAATAGCCGCTTAAATGCCCCTAATGAGGCCAACTCCACTACCCTCTCAGGCAATGCATTCCACGCCCCTACCACTAATCATTATTATTACTTAATACACATTCATATTTAAGCAAATTGCTGTTGTTGAGTCTTTTCTTAATTATATTTAACCGAGTCCAAAAGAACCACGTGGGTGCTACATGCTGTGAGGAGATGGGGAGAAGATATTTTTTCTGAGTTGTGCGATTTTGGAACCTTCTGCCTCAGACGACAGAGGAGGTGGGACCATTGAATGTTTGAAGGGCAATAGGTTTTAATCAGCAAGGGTCTGAAGGGTTATCAGAGAGAGATGGGAATGTGGAATTCCGAACAGATCAGCCATGATCTTATTGAATGCTGAAATAAGAGGGGCTGAGTGGTTTACTTCCGCTTATACTTTGTACTTTATTAATTGGCCTGAGAACTGTCACATAGAATCAGTCAGGCTAGCCATCAAAATTCCAGGAGACTGAGGGAAAACAGAGGGGGTCCACCCTGAACAAAACATCTAGTTTTGAACCCATCTGTTTATGTGGCCTGTTAATTACTGAGATTTAAAAACAAGAAGTGGATGTGAATTGCTGAGATAGCAAGAACTGCAGATGCAGGAGTCAGAGTTAATACAGTGTGATGCTGCCTGACCTGCTGTGTCCCTCCAGCTCCACACTGTTTTGACTGTGACACCAGCGTCTGCAGTTCTTGCTATCTCCGAGTGACTGAAAACCCTACTCTGAAGCCTCTTCCAAGAATGCCCACCTTGAGGAAGTTGCCCTGCTCTCTGGAATCCTCTGATGCTCCCTGACCTGCTGTGTTCCTCCAGCTCCATGTTGTATTGACTGTGAATTGCCAAGGCTTGCTTAGCTGTAATCCCTCATTGAACACCTGAATGTTGCTGTGCAAGCGCAGACTATCTGGATGAAACGGAGGTGAAAATGAAGTTAAAAAAGCTCCAGGACTGCTTCAGAGATTACGGCTGGTCAGGTTAGAACAACACTCCTCAAAGGGGATGGTCTATAGTGTTAGAGATAGTATGCTGAGGTTTCCAAAAGTAGTCTGGAAAGTTGCCAGATTCTTTCTAAATGTAAACTAAGACCAACTCTTGTGCGGTCTGTTCTTGGAAGTTGTTAGTTTTAATCTCTAATCATTTGAAAATACACCAATCCATTTTATCAACATGAGAAGTTTCTCTCTGGGAGCCAGGTCACTTAATGCTGGTACAAACTGTGGCCCATTTTAAACAAGCTCAGCTCATGGGCACTGCAACGAGGCTTCCGTTTCTTGTTTGTGAAATTTAAGGAAACTAAGAACATTTGTTTAAAGAGCAGCTGGGACATGCCCAGGCTGAATTTAATTTTCTAGGAGAGTGATCAAGGAATGTAATAGGTTTTAAACAATAAAGAAAGTTCTTACAGCAGTGGTTCCACTGGGTTGGGTTTGCAAATTAGAACTCTGATACAATGAGTCTCGTTCAATGGGACATAACAGGATCCCTGTTTAGTGAAAGAACCTCCCCTGGTTCAGGTAGAGAAACCAGGATAAGAAAATAGGTTGAATATTTCACTTATGTTACAAAATCCTGCTTTGTGACAGACAGTTCTCTGAAGGGGAGTTCAGCTGTTTTCTTAGGGCAGTTCTAATGGATGGTTATCAAGGTCATTGCTTCCACGATTGTTTATCTGATATTTTCTCTGGTATTGTGAGCTGTAAAAACATTATACATTCAGCTCTGTCACCTAAAGCTCTGCCTGTAACCCAGATCTCTCCTTTTGCAGTGGTTCCTTTAAACTCAAACATGACCAATCCTTGGTCAGCTGGCCTAATGTGTCTCCTGTCTTCCCTCCATGTTATTTTGTAGCTGATTAAATTTCTACCCATCACAATATTATTTCAAAGGCATGTTGTTGTCAAACAGTTTTCATTCTTGGGGATTTAGGTTGTGGACTATACTTGGTTACACCCTGTTAACTGATTATAGCTTTGAGAAGAGAATAAACCGCAAAAAGCAAGTTGACATTTAAACAGGAACCACTGGAAAACCAGGCCATTGAAATAGGCAGTCAAATTGGGTTCAAAGATAACCAGAGAAAGACAGAAAGGATTGAGATAAAGACAGAGAGTGCAAGGTTTATATTTAGACACTAACCTGGAAACCTCACCCACAATGGTTCTGGCTACGAGCACGAAAGAAATGAAACACAATCATCACCCAGTGTTAGTATCCTGTACTTTCCTCTCCCCCCACCCTCTCATGCCAGACCCAAAATGAGAGTGGAAGCCCCAAAAGCTCAGTCTACAAAATGGTTAGCACTGTATTACTAACTTTGATTTGATTTATTATTGTCACACATATCTGGGTACAATGAAAAGTTTGTTCTGCATGCATTGCAGGCAGATCATACCAGACAAAGTGCATAGGAGTAATACAACAGAGTGTGGGATACAATGTTACAGCTGCAGAGAAGGTGCACAAATAACGAGATCAACATTACATTTAAGATTTGATAGGTCCATTAAGAAGTCCAATAACAGCAGGGAAGAAGCTGTTCTTGAGTGTGTTGGTTTGTTGTTTAAGCTTTTGTATCTTTTTTTAAAAATCACTCATGGGATGTGGGTGTTGTTGGCTAGGCCAGCATTTCATACCCATCCCAATTGTAAAGAGTCAACCACATTGCTGTGGCTCTGGAGTCACAATGGAGGCCAGACCACGCAAGGATGGCCATTTCCTTCCTTGAAGGGCATTAGTAAACCAGATGAGTTTTTCCAACAATTGACAATGGATTCATGGTCATCATTAGAGAACAAAATAAACCACAAACAGGAACCACTCACCAATTCAAAGTCCACCATCTGCTGTGGCAGGATTCAAACCTGGGTTCCCAGAACACTACCTGGGTCTCTGGATTAATAGGTGTAGCAATAAGACCACTCAGCCATCACCTCCCTACCACAGTAGACAAACAGGAGGCTGGAAGAACACAGCAAGCCAGGCAGCATCTGGGAGAAAGGAACAGTCAATGTTTTGGGTATTACCCTTCTTCAGGACTTTAAGTGAGGGTAGGGGAAGCTGCAGATAAAGTGGGGCTGGAGGCAGAATGATGGTGATAGGTGGACACTGGTAGTGGGTATGACCTGGTTGGTCGATGGGATGGATGAATCTGGTTGGTGGCTGGAAGGGAGGGTCAGAAGGTGGAATGGAAGGGAGGAAGTGGGGCTGGAAAGGGAACCGGGGGATGGGTGGGAAGGTTAGTTGAAATTGGAGAACTTAACGTTGAGTTCTCCGGGCTGTAGGGTACCCAGGTGGAAGATAAGGTGTTCTTCAAATTTGCATTCTGAGTCGCTGTGACACTGGAGGAGGCTGAGGACGGATATGTTGGAGGGGGAGTGGGACAGGGAGTTGAAAAGGGTGGTGACCAGGAGGTTAGGTTGGCTGTTATGGGCCAGGCGAAGATGCTCAGTGAAATAGTCATCTAGTCTATGTTTGGTCTCACTAATGTAGAGAAGGGTCTCCACTGTTGTCTGTCTGATGGAACTCATTTGATTTTCTTCCTTCATCCAACACCACCAAGACAAGATCACATGTTCATTCATTCACTTATTGTTTGTGGAACCTTTCTTATTTCTTTATGCTTTGATGGGTGTCACTGCCAACATCAGCATTTGTTGCCCATCCTGAATTGTCCTCGAACTGAACGGCTTGCTAAGTCATTTCTAGAGGCAGTTAAGTGTAAACCACATTATTGTGGGTCACAGCACACAGCCAGACCTGTGTGACCTGCTTTTAAGGATCCAGGTGGGTTCACCATTCCTGAGACTAGTCTGATTCCAACTTTTTTATTCATTGAATTTAAATTCCATCAAGCTACAATTTGGGATTTGATTCCATGTCCTTTGAGCAATATCCTGGATCTCCAGATACTAGTACAGTGACAATATCATTGTGTCAGTGTTTCCTTTTAACTCTGTAATCACAGTAACCAATTCATACATATAGACAACAGTTACATTTGAAATAGACAAATAATGTCAAAAATACCACCACGTGACTAGAATTTTACTGATTTCAGTTGCTGCAGTGGGAAGTAACTAAATATGAATTGGATAAGGTGTGGGTTAAATATATTCTGTGTGGAAGTGAAGTGGATGTCATAAGCCAGGTTATCTGAGATCATTAGAAGGGTTAGTACAAAAATAAGATTAAAAATGAAACAACTTCACAAAGTCAAAAACTAGAGAAGGATATAAAAAGAAAACCGCAGCAATTTGGATTAGACATATGCTGGTCTGACAGAGGGTGGAATACTTCTCTATTGTTAAATTCAACACTTTTTCAACAATAAGCTAATAGCCTGAAACCCAAACTGGTTTATGAGGATTTAAGGTGTTGATTAGCTACTCAATGAGGAGATCATTGTGCACAATCCCCAAAGTTGCAGACTATTGTGAATAGACTTTTTAAAATGAAACTTGATCAAGGAAGGTGTAATTTTATTCCATTGACGTAATGTGGTTGGTGGGGGCCTGGCTGTGTTTGGATACCTCACATTCACACATCAAAGGAATTGTGATCAATCAAGTTGGTGAGTTTCATTGACTGCTCACTCAGCTGAACACCTGCCCCATCTCAGAGCAGCAAAATGAATGGTAAAAGGAAGTCTTATACCACAGAGAGTAGTATCCTTATCTCTGGACCAGAAGCTCCATGTTCAAGTCCCACCTCAAGACTTTATGTCTGCAGAATGTTGTCATAATGTGGCTAAACAGGTTGATTATCAATCTGTAAATCCTTCCATTATGCCTAAGGCAGGTGGTAAAACAGGGACGGTTTCTTGGTCAGCTAGAAATGTGTGGTACTTGTAGCACAACAGCCTGCACCCACCCACCCAATACCCCCAAAGTGCTGTAGGTGTCATCGCCAGTCTGAGGGACTACATGCACAGTGGCAGAGATGACTTCCTCTTTCCTCTCCAAAGACAGAATGTGCTTTTCTAACTGGCAACAAAAATCATTTGCTTGGATATATAAAAAAAAAGTCTGAATCAGCTTGTGGCAAGCTCATATTTATGTCTATTATTGCATTTGCCAACAACTTGCTTTTATATTGCATCCTTAATGTAGGAAAAAGTCCCAAGGCACAGCATAGGAGTGCAATCAGACACACAATTACACTGAGCCAGACACTAGGGCAGGCGACTAAGAGCTTGGTCGGGGAGGTAGGTTTTAGAAACTTTTTCAAGATATTGGAATAGTGACAGGGAGGGTTAGGAAGGGAATTCCAAAGCTTCCAAACCTGGCTGAAGGCATGACCACAGATGCTAGGGTGAAGGAGATTGGGGATGCACAGAGTTAGGAGAATATGGAATTCTTAAAGGAATATGGGATGGAGAGCAGTGAGGCTGTGGATCATGAGACCACAGATCATAAGAAATTGAAACATGAGTACACCATTCAGCCTCTTGAGCCTTCTCCTCCATTCAATGGCTGATTTGACATTGCTCATGTCCACTTTCCTGCTTATATCCTTAACCCTTGATTCCCCAACTGATCAAGAATTTATCTGTCTCAGTCTTAAATATCCACAAGGACTCTGCCCCCAAATTTCTCTGTGGCAAGGTGTTCCAAAGATTCACAACCTTCAGAGAGAAGAAATTTCTCCTCATCTCTGTCTTAATTTGGTGCCTCTTTATTCTGAGGCTACGCCCTCTGGTCCTAGACTCTCCCATAAAGAGAAATGTCTTCTCAGCATTTACTCTGTTAAGCTTCTTAAGAATCCAAAAGTTTCTATGAGATCATCCCTCATTCTTCTAAATTCACTTTGATTGTGTAAAGGAAAATTTTAAAATTGAGCTATTGGCGAGTTGCGAGTTAATGTTGGGTCAGTGAGCCGTTTGGTGAAGGGTAAACAGGGTTTAACATAGACAAGAGATATTTGATAAGCTCATTTTTTGGAGGTTTTATTTTCGATAGTTGGCCAAGAGAACATTAAATTTTTAGTGAAGATGCTGCTTGACCTGAGTTTTTTGTTGTCAGCATTTTCAAATTTATTTCAAATTTTCAGCATCTGCAGCATTTTACTTTTGTTCGAGCATTGGATTAAATAAGTCTAGAGGTAACAAAAGATGAGAATTTTAGCAGCAGATTGGCCGAGGCAGAAATGGTGATAGGTGATAGTGATGGAGAGAACGTATGATGACGCTGGTTAAATAACATTTTTTAATTCACTCCCAGAATGTGGGCATCACTGGCTAGGCCAGCATTTATTGCCCATCCCTAATTGTCTGGGGGTCGTAGCTAAGAGCCAAACACATTGCTGTGGATCTGGAATTGTACGTAGGCAAACAAGGTAAGGATTACAGATTTCCTTCAGTAATGGACATTAATTAACCAGATGGGTTTTTCCCAACAATCAACAATTGTTTCATGGTCATGATTAGAGCTATAATTCTAGATTCTTTACTGAATTCAAATTCCACCACTGACATAGTGGGAATTAAATCTGGGTCCCTAGAAGATTAGCTGAGTTTCTGGATTTCTGAATTTCTACAATCTAGCAATAATATCACAAGGCCACTGCCACCCCTTGCAGGGTTGCAAGCAGATTGACTGGACCAAGACGTATCAAAAATTCACGTTATTTCCTGTAAACCAATGGTCTATTTAAAGCTGTGCTGTACCTAACAAGAACCTTTATCACAAAGAGGGGTGCATACAGATAGAAGCCTGGATATTACAGTGTCATTGTTCTCTCGTGTTACAATTGCTTGTGTGGATATTCAGCAGCAGAAGATGCACTTTGAATCCTATGGAAAACAAGGCTGACTTGCAAGAATGTAGATATAACTATGTAAAATTCTCTTCTGGCCAGAATTACATGTTGGAGCCTAGTGTTAACAACTAAGTACCTGGCTAGAAACCATACTATAGCTATCAGTTTCCCACTAACATTAAAGAGATATGAATCTTGCTCCAACAGCATGGATTTCAGTTGGTTATAAAACATTAATACTTGGACACAAAGGGATATTTCCTGATAATTGAACTCAGTCTTGTAGCAAACGCTCAGAGCCACTTAACAAGACCGGAGTGCATTCTGTCTGAATGGATCCTACGATGTAGTGTGTATCTGCATGGTTGAGTCAGCGAGGATGCAGGTAAAAGGCTCATTTGTTGAGAGGAATGTAAAGCATCGCTCGAGCACAATGTTCATACATCTCCATTACAAGCAGCCTTTCAGAAATCTTTCATCATTTGCTTCCAACATCTTACATACGGAACAAGAGAACAGCAAAGTCTTAACACCCACTGAAGCTACTTAATAAGACTTTGTTTGCTGATGAGCCTTGAGTGACTAATACTTTCACAAAAATATGCAGTTGCTGTCTTCCTTTACCCTGCTGCTTTGTAGTCACTGTGCATCACTTGTCTGTCTTCTGTCAGCATAAATAGAAGCAAAGAGTGTAACCCATCATATTTTACCTTTTATATAAAGGAATGTGCTTGACTGATCAATAGCAACATACACTACTTGTATTGAACACTATCAGAGATAAACTGAATAACTCTCAAAAAATTGATTATCCTCAACGAAAAGATATTCATCTTATGTACCAGGTACCTTTGTCTAACAGAAAAGTAAATTAAGTACAAATGGACAATTTTCATCAACCATTGATCATCTGGAACTGTCCAGTATTATTGAATTGTTCTTTGTTACTGATGCAGGAGCACAAATCTCTGTTGGAGTACTATTTAAACATTGTAGGTTATCTCCATAAACAAGATGCACAAGGCTATAACACATTAACAGGGCCTGTCGCATGATGTTGGAAATCTCAAATAAGACAGACCATATGATAGAAATGCAAATCAAGTTGGTTCATACTTTTCAGGTCCAACATTAATTCAAAGTTAACATGTTAAGTACCTTACTGAGCTAGCAGAACCAGACTAAATACAATGGCTAACATTTGCTGTGTAGCTGTCAGAAATATAATTTGTGATATTGCTAAAAAGTGATACTTTAGTCAAAGATTTTCATCTTTTAGTCATCAGGACGATTTGCAAGAATGCCAATTCAAGGGGGAAAACCAACAGTGATACTGTAAGAAACGGGAGTGCTGATTGGTTGGCTATTGGATTCAGATGTAGAAAATACATCTGTGATATTCAATCTAGACCTTGGTATGCAGGGGACAATTTCAAAATCAGAGGACAACACAAAACTTGGGAGAATTGTGAAGACAGTGTGGAACTTTAAAGGACATTGACAAATTCTGGAGAGGCTAGATAGGTGGTAAATGAGGTTTGATGTGGAGGAGACACATTTTGTGTACAAAGAAATTAGAAAGATGATATACAACAAAGGGCACTCTTCTAAACTGTCAGCAAGAACAAACAGACTTAGATGTATATGTATTTAAATAAAGATGGCAGGACAGGTAGAGTTGTTAATGAAGTATGCAGTATTCTGGATAAAAATCAAAAGAAGTGCAGATGATGTAAATCAGAAACAAACATTGTAATTGCTGGTAAAGCTCAGGTCTGGCAGAACGTTCTGAGGGTCACCAGACCCGAGATGTTAACTCTTGATTTTTCTTCACAGATGATGACAAATCTGCTGAGCTTTTCCAGCAATTTCTGTTTTTGATATAGTATTCTGGTCTAATTAATAGGTCACAGTGTACAAGAGATGGAAAGCTATGAAGGACTTATAAGACATTGATTAGACCTCAGCTTGAGTACTGCGTACAGTTCTGGGTGCCACACCATAGAAAAATTGTAAATTCATTGGAGAGATTGCAAAAGAGGTTCATTAGAATGGCTCAGAGATGAGACACTTCAGCTATGAGGAAGGTGTCAAGACGTTGAGGCTATTTTCCTCACGAGGAGATTTGCTAGACATTTTCAAAGTCATGAGGAGTTTGGACAAATGGGCAGGGAGAAATTGTTTCCATTCATAAGTGGATCTGGAGCTGGACGGTACAGTTTTAAAATGTTTTACAAGAATATGCAAAAGGAGAAAATAACTTTTTCACATAGCAAATAGTTAGCATTGGAAATGTTCTTCTACCTGGAAGTGTAGGTTCGAGAGACCACTAGATGATTATTTGAGTAGAAACAATGTGTAGGGTTACAGGGAAAAGGCAGGAGATGGGATGGAGTTAAAATTCTCAGAAAAATACATTGGATGGCCTCCTCCTGCACGGTAACAATTTTGTCATCTTTTTGATCAGTCTTAACAGAAGGTTCTTAGATAGTAGTGATAGGGAATGCTAGCGTAAGGCTGTGTTCATCAATGACCCAGAAAGAAAATAGGTAACATGCAAGTAAAACTGGCGCAAATATTCTATGTTTCCCACGAAAAAAGTCATAGTTAGATCCCAGACAGATCCTCATAACATAACAACACATTCTACTTGGAAGAAATGATTAGAGTCAAGGAAAAGTTGTTTAATGTAAGCAGTAGTTCAGCCAAATGGAGAAGGGTGGTAGTAGCTGGGTTTCCATTCAATGAAGAAACAGAAAAACCTTATTGGTCTGGTGGACAAAGGGTGGGCCCATCATTCGTTTAAAAGAAGTGGCTAGGGCTAGAAAACAGCAAATTGTCAAACTAACCAAGCATCAGGAATTGTAGATGTAGATGAGAAATGGCTGAACAAGGGATGAGAAAATAGAAGTTGGGGGCAAAAGCTTCAAAAGGCATGAACACACAATGGACCTATCCTGACAGTTCTTTTTGAACCTTGAGAAGGAGCAAGAAACAGTTCATGCTGGAAATCTCAAAAAAAGGGGAGATAAAAAAGGCAAATGGTAGAAACACACTGGGGTGAGCAATGCGTTTGGGACCCATCTGAAATATTAACCTAAATTCCAAACTTAAGTAGCTTACTTAATTATTGGAGTAGCAAACAGTACAAAAGTTAATGAAACAGGGTTGCAGGACTATCAGCTTGAAGATCTCCAGAGTGAATAAATGATAATCAGTGATTTGGTGTTGGGAAGGAAGTGGAGGGTCATGGTGTAGGCAATGATTGGTGGTGTCAGAGTGCATACTCAACCATCAGAAGAGCATGGAGGTCTGTTTGACAATGGTACCACTAGTCAGTAGGTTTAAGGTCAGTTACACTTTAGAATACAGGGCGCTGTACTGTCAGAAACAGAAGTAGATTAGAGCGAGAGTAAAATAGAAAAATTGAGGCTGTTCCCTATGATTCTGGAGAAGTCTCAGCAATTTCTATTTTTGCAGACTGAAAGCAAATTTTAAAAATTGAAACTAACTAAGCATTCAATTATCTCAGCCATTTGACCAAATTTGTATCATTAATATTATTGCATTAAATTTCTTCTTTGCACTTGTTGTCAGAAAAATTCAGTGGGCCAAATTGCCTCCCTTTTTCACTTCATTACTTCGAGACTTTAAATAGTCGCAATGGGTGAATTTATACTTCCAACACACTGTTGCATACAATCTATAGAATTGCAAACAAACCATCTGCAGACTATTACAGATGCAGGATAAAATACGCACATATGTTGACTGGTTGAGTTTTTTCTAAACTGAAAGTCTAACATTGAAAAATAGCCCTAGGACTGCCTTGAACAAAAGGGCAGGGACCCTATTTCAAAGTAGGAAATGCGAATCCATGAAGTGTTTCAAATCATGAAGATAAGTAGTGTCCTACTGATCTTGAAAATGTTGCGAAGCCTATTGCTAAATCTGTTAATAACTCTTCATGCAGCAACCGTGCTATTACTAAGGTAAGTGTTCCAAAACTGTCCCCTTTAACTTTTTAAATAGTTTATTACAACAAATTAATGCACCTCACTGGGACTCAAGTGTACCAATAGCAGCTGATGCTCACACAACAAACTGCTAACGTTTAAAGAGATAACAAGGTGTAGAGCTGGATGAACACAGCAGGTCAAGCAGGATCAGAGGAGCAGGAAAGCTGACGTTTCGGGCCTAGACCTAGGCCCAGGCCCGAAATGTCAGCCTTCCTGCTCCTATGATGCTGCTTGGCCTGCTGTGTTCATCCAGCTCTACACGTTGTTATCTCAGATTCTCCAGCATCTGCAGTTCCTACTATCTCAGCTAACATTTAAACATTGTTTTGGCTTCACACAATTATAATTACCTGTCAACACGGAAAGCTTCACCTGCATAAGAACTGGAGTGTAAATGGTTCCTGTAAAGAGTCAAGGGTGTTCAGGAAGAGAGAAATCAGAGGAAGGCAGATAACTAGAACAATGGTCTTTAAAAGGAGTGAATTAGAGGGAACATGAGAGGAGTTGCAGGTAGTTGACTGAATGTTTAGGCAGACCAATAGAAATAGGTAAAATATTCCAGAAAGTAAGGCACTCTAATTAAAATAACCCCTTGGTTAAATGGTGACAATTCTGAGTTTTGAGTTCTTAACTGCACAGGACATACTATTTGTCCTGTCTTCCACTGAAGAAACTTACCCTACAATGATACTCATTGCCTCAGCACTTTGTCCAAATGGACATTTTTCACATGGGCATTCACTGAAGCCAGATGACCAAAGACGGAAGGGTTCACAGCCATACCTGTTCCTAGCTGCTCTCAATATATACATACATACATACAGAGTCTCTTTCACCGCAGACCAAGAATAAACCTGGGATCTTAAGTGATTTATTGACTCTTCACAACTTTAAAACTTCTTTTCTCCTAAAGGACTGTAGAAAAGTGCAACTTGCTTTTCCTAAAGGTCTGTGGATGCTGGGACAACTGGAGCTTTCAATACTGATGCAATTTTTGACAGATACATAAGCTAAACTAAGCAATGGAGTTTAGATAAAATCAGCCAAGATCTACTGGAATAGCATAGCAGGCTCAAGGATTAAGTGGCCAACTGTATTTCATGTGTTTCTTTTAAAAGAATTTAAGCATTTCTGAAAAGATACAGAATTCACAAACCTACTGCTTGGTATGAGTTACTAGTTCTATTTATTTTTTTTTAGCTTGGAGGCTCAAGTACAAGATGTACATTTCAATTTTAAGCTTTACAAAAAAAACCCCTTGCATTCCTCAAAATATTGACACGGGAGAACCTTGAAGGCAAATATGTTACGACTTGAATTTCAGGACAGTTTATATCACATCTTTTCTATAGTACAATACTGAACATATAATCCTTGTTCCATGAAAAGGTATCAACAGACATTACATTTTGCTCTAGTGAGTCATTTTGTCATATTGTTGTTTACAGGTCAATTTCAGCTCCTTGCTTTACATAAATGTAACCAGTGTCTGAACAAATAAAGTTGTCAGGTTGGGATTATGTTTAACCATTTGAGACCAATAAAAATGAAAATATAAAGATGCCTTTTAGTAAACGTTCCTCGTGTTTGATTGTGAAATAAGCCTTTGTGTAGAATGAACTAGGTTTACAAGCTAAAACAGCATTTTATACAATTTTGACAGGGTTAGAATGGCTTTTAAACATGTAGAGTAGTTTAGGCAAATTTTAATGGGACAAATTAAAATGATCTGAAGAAATATAAGAAAACGATGTAACTGAAACTGACAGTGCTTTGCTTTTGTCAGTTAGCTCGAAGAATCAATAAGGTTGCTGTCTTTTCTTCAAAGCTTCAGCCAGATTAGTTAGAAGAGCTTCCTGGCTTGATCTGTCCGCAAGTGACGCCACAGACCTGTGAACCAAAGGAACAGTTAGATTGGTGAAGGACTGCACAATAATCTGCTGTGAAAATCAAATCTGCATAATTACCAGGTGGTTTTAATACAACACTATAAACATCTAATTGTGGTACCACCACAGATGTTTGGTGCAACAACCGATGACAGTAGCCACCAGCTTAGGTTAATCATTTTCCCTTAATTCTAACTCGCTTCTATTGCTACCCAAACATTCCTCAGGTGTGCATTCTTACTCCTTTCAGAGAAACTGCTCTTTACAATCTAGGATTGACCCATTGTATTGTGTTCATTATAACAGAATACAACATATGCTTAAAGTATCACATGAATTTTTTTTTGAAAAATCACTTTAGAAGGTGCAAACCATTCATTTGTCCATTTAAGGTCCTGTGCTAGATTAGAGTTCAAAGTTTGGCGAAAAAGTTTAAAATTTAGAAATGCTAGTATGTCTAATGGAAAGGGAACTGGGAAACAGGATGGGGAAGGGTCACCGGACCCGAAACATTAATTCTGTTTTTTCCCTTCACAGATGCTGCCGGATCTGCTGAGCCTTTCCAGCAACTTTGTTTTTGTTCCTGATTTACAGCATCCGCAGTTCTTTCGGTTTTTATTGGAAAACAGGATGTATGATTATTGTATCAGAGATAAAAGGTACTGCAGATGCTGGAGAATCCGAGATAACAAGCATGGGGCTGGATGAACACAGCAGGTCAAGCAGCATCATAGGAGCAGGAAAACTTGACGTTTCGGGCCTAAACCCTTCATCAGAAATGGGGGAGGGGAAGAGGGTTCTGAAATACATAGGGAGAGAGGGGGAAGGCGGATAGAGGATGGATAGAGGAGAGGATAGGTGGAGAGGAGGCAGACAAGTCGAAGAGGCGGGGATGGAGCCAGTAAAGGTGAGTGTAGGTAGGGGGGTGAGGAGGAGATAGGTCAGTCCAGGGAGGACGGACAGGTCAAGGGGGCGGGATGAGGTTAGGAGATAGGGGTGTGGCTTGAGGTGGGAGGAGGGGATAGGTGAGAGGAAAAACAGGTTAGGGAGGTGGAGATGAGCTGGGCTGGTCATTGTCTAGTTTCAGATCAGCAAATCCAGATTTCAGACAGATTCTGCAAAAACTGGGTAAATTGCCTAAATATGAAATCTGACTGAACTCATTGTAGAGGGCAAGTTAAGAGTTAAAATTTGACAATCTAAAATTAATGTCATGAACTCTGGTGTAGATACTATTAGATCCCATTGATCATCATCTGTCAGCTCACACAACGTGCAATACACTGTTACCTCTGGCTAACACGTCCACCATATCCACAGGAAGAAAAGCTGTAGGTATCTTGTGGTCTGTTGATAAGCAATGTGAGGTTTTGCAGAAAAGTGATTGGAAGGTTAACTAATTCCATTGTGCTGTGAATTGCATTGTTATGTGAAACATTACACCAAATAGCGGTTTCCTGCGACAGAACTACTTCTACGACAAGGTTCCTGTGCACCAGTTACATTTACTTTGCACCCACTGACGTAGACTAAACTAAATCACTTCAAGAACCTCATCCTAATCTAGAAAATGAATTCAGGGTGTTATTTCAAATGGAGAAAGCAAGAATCTGGTCATGTATGACTGGCCTCCCACTAGCCTTCAGTTTGATCCTAGAGGAACTGAAAAATATTAAGTTAATTTGTGCACATTCTCAATATTTCTTACTTAAGCATTAGGGCATCATTATACATAAAATGCTTGTAATTTTTCACATTTTGTTATGGTTAAGAGAAATTGTAGCAGGCAACCTAAGGAACCCCACCGAAAAGAAACAGAACAATAGCCCCTGTTTGTCAGTGATATTACGCATTCACTGAAGGTTTCTAGTAAATCTAAGGCACTTAAGCAAAGCATATTTGGAACTCTTAAGGAAGCACACCAGAGGAAACTTATTAGATTTATACCTGGAACGAGTGCAGATTGTCTTACAAGGATAGGATGGACAGGTCGGGCTTATTTCCACTGGAGGTTCAAAGAGTGAGGGGTGATTTGATTCATGTATGTAAGATTCTGAATGGTCTTCATTAGGTGCATGCAGAAAGGATGTTCTTTCTTATGGGTTAGTCCAGAATTTGGGGACACTATTTTAAAATTACAGGTCACACTTTCAGGACAGAGGTAAGAGACATTTTCATGTCTCAATCAGATAGTGTCACAAGGTTGCACAGTCTCAGAAATGAATATTTTTAAGACACAGGTGGATAGGCTTTTGTTATGCAGGAGAATCAGAGATTTCAGGAGTAGATGGAATGTGGAATCTGAGACACAAACAGTTCAGTCATGATCTTTTGAATGGCACAGTAGGCCTGAAAGTGTACTCTTGCTCCTATTTTCTATCTTCTTAGATACAAGATGAAAAATAAGATAGAAGACACAAGATCTTCTTAGATCCATGCAATACAGGCTTAATAGTTTGAAAAACTATAGTTCTTTCTAAATGAAAAGTAACATTTCCTCTTGTACTTTCCAAATTATTACTTTTTAAAATGTTGCTGAAGTCTGATTGCACAGCAAGCTTGACTTATGCTAGGAAATTTCCTCTTTAGCTTGGTGTCTAATAGTATTCTTTTGCCACTTAAACCTGAATACAGAGCAGACCCTGGAATGGTTGCAATTCACATTTTCGGGAGAAGTGGTGCAAAATAAAGCTTAAATCCTGAGCACGCCAGCTGTACACATCTGCAACTGACAAGATTGGGCTGTTATTAACGTAACTACTACTACAGCTTTTTAACACTTTAGAGACACATTTAGATCAAACTTTACACTATGCAAAACAGTAAAACAAAGAAGTGGAAGGCTGGTGCAAATGTTAACAGAAAGCCTGTAAACAGAATGGGTATTTAGAGATTATGATGTAGATTGATTGGATGGGTGAGTTCCATTTAAAAAGCTTGAGTTGCATGATTTTGTGTTCAGTAATCAAAAGTTGAAAGCCAACAAAAAGCATTTTTGTTGATTGGGCTCCCATTAGAATATGATTAGTTTATGTTCAAAGGATAGTCAGCTACACAAATATCATTTGTTTTCAAATACTAAGAAAATTCATTCAGAATCTTCAAAGTTGTCATTGCTGTATTTTCACGTTCTTTTCAAAGCCAAACTAAGTGCACAAATTACAGATACCCATTGAGTTCCAATACATGCACAACAAACCATGCTGGGAATTCCCAAACTGACAAGCTTATCTGTAAAAATGTAATCTCTTACGATTTGACTCATCAATTTGGCAACATTGCTTTCACCAAGCAGCCTGTTCCTTTTGCCATGCAACAGCAAGCAGCTATTGAAGTCATTCTTCTGTTAAGCACGGCATGAGCTTTTACATTACTTCGTAACCTCACGTTGTAAACATTCATTCAACAGCGTCAAAACTGGTGCATACTCAATAATGAATCAAAAATTAAAACCTATTTTAACTATCAAAACCACATAAATGCATTTGACTTGGCAGCTAGAGGACCTTAAGGTAGACACCCATTCAAAAGCTACTCTGTTAAAATTATGTTACCTGAGGCGTCAAATGGGCGCATCTTGCACATGAAACTGCACAAACAGGGAGGGGTGTTGCACTAAAACCTAACAACAGTGAGATGCATGACAAACCTGTAAAATCTACAATTTAACTGAAACATTTAAATATAGCTGTATCCCCTCAGAAGGACTGGCACAGTTGGAGAAAGTACATTATGTTTCCCCTCCTACACTTCTCTTTTAAAAGCCTTAACTTCTGATTGGATACTGCACCTTTGGTCAAACAGCCTTTGTTAACACGTATGCTGGACAGTTTCAAAGCTATTTGAACAAGACAACACAACCAACCTTGGATCATATCCACTGACTTTCTGGCTTGACAACTGGATATCAATTAGGAACAAGACATCCTGGAAAGACTATCATTTGGTGCCCATCCCTAATGGTCATAAAAATCATAGAAACCCTACAGTGTGGAAAACAGGCCATTCGGCCCAACGAGTCCACACCGCCCCTCCGAAGAGCATCCATCCTGACTCATTCCACTCCCCTTACATTTCCCTCGTCTAACCCACCTGACCTAAACATCCCTGGGCACTATGGGCAAATTAGCATAGCCAATTCACCTAGCCTGCACATCTTTGGACTGTGGGAGGAAACTGGAGCACCCGGAGGAAATGCACACAGACACAGGGAGAATATGCAAACTCCACACAGACAGTCGCCCGAGGCTGGAATCGAACCCAGGTCCCTGGCGCTGTAAGTCAGCAGTGCTAACCACTGAGCCACCGCGCCATCCAGGTCCTTGAGGAGGAGATGGGGGTGAAGCGCCTCCTTGAACATCTGCAGTCCATTTTGTGTAGGCACACCCACAGTGCTGTTAGGAAAGAAGTTCCACAATTTTGATCTCGCCAAAATGAAAGGCAGTGATATAGTTCTGAGACAGGGATTGTGGGGCTTGGAGGTGAATATTGTCATGTGCCTATTGCCTGTCCCTCTAGATAGTAATGGACGTGGGATTAGAAGGCCATGTTAACTGAGTGCTGGCGAGTTGCTGCAGACCATCATGTGTACAATACACACTGATGCCTCTGTGCATCCGTGGTGGAGGAAACAAATATTTGATTTGGTGAATGGGGGAGAAAGGGCAGATGCAACGGCCTGCTTTGTGCTTGACAGTATTAAGCATCTTGATGTTGCTGAGGGACACTCATCCAGGCAAACGGAGGGCATTCCATCATATCTTTTACCTTGCAGATGGTAGCTGTGTAGAGTGACAAAGTGATTTATTGACCACTTATCACCCCAAGCCTGAAGGATGTCCAGATCTTGCTCCATGTTGACATGGACTGCTTCCAAATCTGAGTTGCTGCAAATGGTGCCGATGGTAAAACCGTGACATAAACCAGTATAGAGTTTCAGCCCAAGTCCCATTGTGTTAAATTTTGCCAGGAATCCTTGATGCCACATTGATGTCATGGCAGTCACTCTGACGTCCTCTTGAGTTCCATTCTATATTTGGACCAAAACTGTAATAAAGTCAAGAGCTAAGTAGTCCTGGAACCCAAACTGAGCACCAGTGATCAAGCTATTGTTGTGTAAGTGACACTCAATGATTACCTTCATCACTTTGCTGATGATCAAGAGGAGGCTGATGGGAGGGTAATTGATCAGATTGAATTTATCCTTTTTTTGTTGGGTTGATACCAGTGCTGCAACTGGACTGGAATAGCTATGGTTAAGGACAAAGTACTTCAGACGAAAGATCATCAGTGCCCACAGTCTTAGTAGTATCCAATGTCTTCCAACATTTCTTGATATAATGTGGAACAAATCAAATTAGTTGAAGACAGGCATTGGTGATGACGAGGACCTCAGAATAATCAAAGATGGATCATCCGCTCAGCACTTCCGACTGAAGACGACCTCATCTTTTGCACTAACATGCTGTGCTCCCCCATCCTCCTTTGAAGATGAGGATATTCATGAAACCTTCTCCAGTGAGTTGTTTGATTGCCTACCATCACCATTCATGACTGGATGTGGCAGAACTTTGATCTGATCCACTAGTTGCGAGATTACTTGAGTCTATCACATGCTGCTTCCCTATCTTCGCATGAAAGTCGTCCTTTGTTCTATATAATTCAGTGATAGCATTTCTCTTTTAATTCTGTTTAGATTCAACTATAAAAGACTTAACGACACTTTGCTATAGTATAGTGCTACATAAATACAAATCTGGACTGGGCTGAGGACAATGCATTTAACACGAACAATAATTGAGGAAAACTATTGAGCTAGGGATAGAAGACTGATAATATCCGCATTTCAAACAATTTAAATTTTAAAATGCAAAGTAGAAAGGTAGCCCATGACAATGAAACAATTCCTCGTGGAATTCATTAGTTTCGGAATATGAACATGCACCAAATGGATGGTCCTTCAGAGCTCAGAACCTGCCCATATAAAATGGTCTGATGGATGCAGAAAAAGTTACATTCAAATGTTCAACATGACTGCTGCATATCAAGATCTAAAGTTATTGAAGCATTTGTTTACAGAACGTGTATGCAAGTGTTGTGTTCACTCTGCAGTAGAAGCAGCAGCTGCCTCGGGTGAAGTGAGTTAAGGGTTAGATTTACCAGCTAAAAACCCATGCAAGGAGAATGGCTGATCACCTCAGCTTAGTTAAATTGTGGTTAATCACATTGTAAGCCTCACAGGCAGATACCTGGGCACTTAATTATCAGGCTGGATGAAGATCTGGCGCTGGGTCAGTACTTGAGACAGTTCCCTCTGCAACTGTTTAAGCTTTTGGGTGTCTGGTAAATCATCAACTGATCTATAAAGAGGTTTTAGTTTTACGAGAACAAGGAGAAAAGTAAAGATGAAATCCAGAAAATGAACAATAAAATTAAGACCAAGAAGTGGAGACGGCTACGTAAAAACTTCAAGAATGCGGTTACCTTTCATATACAACAATCATTTCAATTAAATCACATCTTACTTTTGAAAACCACCTCAAAATTGAGAAGTTAAAGCTCTTAAATTGAACTTTGTCGGTGTGTCTGGTTTTTTTGAACAGTTCAACCACTGAATTCTTTCTATTTGATGGTTTCCACACATACGTTACCGGAGTCACAAGACAGTTATCCTGGCATAGGTAGAAATTCCCCCAAAAAATTACCCATGGTAGGTATCTTCTTTACCATTGCCCGAGTAAACTCCCTAAACAAATCCTTGCCCACAAAACAGGAATCTCAGGTATCTCTGCTGGAGATGAGATAAAATCACTCAGGTCACTGCAACTTGCAGGATCCCATGCCATGGACAGCATCATAAACAGTGGAATATTCCCTTTGATCCCATTTTGGCCTCAGCCGTTCCACACTCATAAGGGCCTTGGCCATGAATTTAGTTCTTCCACTTATAAAATTGAGCCAGTAAACAAATGGGTCCAAGCAGCATCTGGTCAGAAATTGAAAGAAGAGTAGGGTGATTAATCCAAGAAAGGGAAGGGGGTGACAGAAAATAAAACAATTTGGGTGGGATGAGCTAAAGAATACTTAAGGCTTCTACAAAAAAAAATTTAATTCATCAGCCAGAAGCGATATCCAATTACTCTCTGAACAGGATTGGTCTGCATCCATGATAGAACTGGAGACCAGCAGCATCAGTCACAAAAACTGGGTCTTAAACTTTAGTTTGCTTGGAACATGTGGTAAGTGTATTTTTCATGGACAAATAGTGGACACCACCATCAATTTCCAAGTATGTTTCCAATTAATTGCAATGTTCAGACATGACCTCTTAGTTGCACCCACGTGCCTTAGCGTGCACAATAGCAGGAGCCTACAACTGAATACTGTTTGAAATGTAACAATCACTTTCCGGTAACAAGAGCTTCCTGTTTGCTCTTTTCACTCCATCTAATATAAAATACATCAGCTCTTTCCTAACTTTCTTAGCATCCTGAAATCAATCCAATACCTACATCTCTCTGTAGTGCTTCCCTAAATCATTTATGCAGAAGACCATCATTAGTGAAGTATCCTTACCATCAAGCCCATAACAAGACTGAACACTTACATGTACGTTTTAAGCATGTATATGGATATTATGTAAAATCTGAAAGCGATCAGTTCATTAAAACTGAAACTTATAAATTTTAGATGAAGTGTGCAATGCATTCACTGTTCAAGGTTTATAGAGACTCAAATGAAATTTTAATTACGAAAGTATAAATCCCTAGTTTAATCTTTCAATGCTCCACTCACAGGTTGGCAGCATTACTGGCTGAGGCCACAGATTGGAAGTGCATAGGGCAGAATTTATTGCTTAAATATTTGAAAGAAATCATAGGTATTGTTTGACTGAATTCCCAATATTTTCCTGGCGGCCAAGGTACTGGGAACAGTCAGAAGGCTAGCTTTTGTGCTATGTCGAAATGTACATGTAGTTCATATTGTTCAACATATCTGAAATCTCTGAACCTCCACCAACACCATTTCTTCTTCATTGTCTAGCGATAGCCCTCATTTGTTTCTAAGCTTTCCTACATTCATACCAGCCTCACCTCCAGCTTAGGCTTGCCTTCATGCTTTACCTATCTCAACTGCTTGTCCCTACAGCTTGTCTCGTCAGACTGTTTGTCCAACAGCCAGTCTCAGGTGAATCACTTCTCTCAGTTGAATACTGGGGAAGATGGAACTCATTGTCCTTGGCCGCCACCATAAAACTCTGTACCAATGTCACTAATACCACTCGCTAGTCACGTTGTCATAGATACATAGAAACTAGGTGCAGGAGCAGGCTATTCGGTCCTCTGAGCCTGCATCACTATTCAATATAATCGTGGCTGATCATGAAATTTCAGCATCCCATTTCCACTTTCTCTCCATACGCTTGATCCCTTTAGCTGCAAGGGCCATGTCCAGCTCCCTCTTGAATATACCTAATAAGCAGCCCCAATAGTTTTCTGTGGGAGAGAATTCCACAGGTTCTTCTCACATCTAGCCTGTCCAGTCTCATCAGGATTGTATATGTTTCTATGAGACTCCTCCCTCATTCTTCTAAATTCCAGTGAGTACAAGCCCAGTCAATCCATCTTTCTGTCTTGGCCGATCTACATTGCATCCTGGTCTCCCAGTAAGTCTCAAATTTAGAAATTTATTCATGTTGAAATCCATTGATGGCCTTCCTGATCTTACTACTAATCTCCCCAAACTCCCTTATGACCTTACACATAGGCTTTTTTGGTTCCTCTCTTTGCTTTGCCCTTGCTGTCTGTTTTTAGGGCAGGCCTCAACCTGGTCTTGGAATTACCTCAAGTCCCTAGACCTCTTTGTTCCTTTCAAGACCTTCCTTAAACTTCACCTTTTCAACCATGCTTTTGGTCTCTTTAACTAACATCTCTCTTGGCTTTTAATAATTATCTCACAATTTTTCATTGAACTTCAGAAGCACTAAGGGATTTTTTTCTTTATTAAAGATGCATTGTAAACCCACTGTTGCTTTAAACAGGCCTCACTTTTACAAAGTTAAACAGAAATAGTTTCATATGTTACCTTAGCCCATTCACAATATCCTTTGTTTTTCCAAAGTAGATATCATTCAATGTACTTCTGATCTTGTTTTCCATATCCTATGGAAGAGAAACGTTAGAATGTATCAATTCAAATTAAAAAAAGGCAGTAAGGTTTTCATTTGGATTTTAGCACAATTAGACCTATTCTAAAGTCAGGCATGTTAAAAGGATCCCAAGTTAGATGGTGAAGAATGAAATTAAATACTAATCCTTTTCTTGGCAACTGGTTAATTAACGAAATGTAGCATCACAGGTCTACCTGGTATCTACCACACCAGTGTCCCATTTGTCTCTCTTCATAAAATGCTCTAGATACTTAATGAAACAATGGTCTTCACCAGTGTGTCTCCACAATATAATTAACATAACAAAAACAGTACATACACCAGGTTTGGAATCATGACCCAGTATCTAGCATTCCTGCATGGCAGGAAGTCTGTCTGATATTAAATAAATGGCATTCAATAGTATGCACGAGTTGACCTGTGTATATGTCATTATCCACCGCCCAGCTGGTATGCTGCAGATATGCTTAATATAGAAAGGACCCACGTACCTAAACGGAGATAAATAAGAACAACACAACGGCAGCAGTGTGTACTATCTACAAGATGCATTGCAGAAATTCACCAAAGGTCCTCAGACAGCAACTTCCAACCCCGCAATCACTTCTATCTTGAAGGACAAGGGAAGGTGATACATGGGAACATCACCATCTGCAAGTTTCCCTCCAAGCAACTCACTGTCCCGACTTGGAAATGTAGCGTCGTTCCTTCATTGTCACTGGGACAAAATCCTGGACTTCTCTCCCAAATGGCAACGTAGGTCAACAGCAGTGGTTCAAGACGACAGTTCACCACTACTTTCTCAAGGGCAACTAGGTATAGGCAACAGATGCTGGCCAGCCAGCAACACCCAGATCCCGTAATGAATATTAAACAAAACCCTCAAGTATTAAGTTTTTACATGGAGCGTATAGACATTTAGAGTATTTTATTATTTGTGTGTTAAGGTAAATGAACACGTTTTGATGCCATGCTGAGTCTTCAAAGTTTGAAAAGGAAACTGATTAAAAACTTTTGTTAATTAGGGATGACTTTAAAACTCTGCTACTTTGGATTATCACTCCTCCTATGCCTTTGTCATGGGTCACCACATCATTCACAAGAATGCTTCTCCACCTTCATTCAGATGGTGAGATATACTCACCTGGATTAATTCTTATCAATCTTATTGTAGCTAGTGAATTATTTGCAATTGGCTTCTCTTCTCACTCCTGCGCCATTACCTTCAGAGTTCCTGCAAGGATTAAGCCATGGATCTTTTCTATTTCCCTATTTTCTTTTGGAATCTCAGTGACAACATGTTTATTACAATCAGGTCACATCACGACAATCTCTGTTGAGCACTGCACTGTTTAAATATTGTCAGACCACTTATCTGACCTCCTCTGAGCAAATGATGGAAAGACAAAAGCAATTGTTGGCAATCTCTTCGTAAACTTTGTTTCCTAGCCACCAAAAGCATTCCTCTTGCTGGCAACTGAGACTAAACCAGATCAAATGTAACCTTCGTGTCATATGTGACTCCAAGAGGAGCTTATGATCACATCTGTGTCATCAGTGAAGCAACTGATTCCAAATGATTCCTCTCCTGCCTTTCCCTCCATTCATTTGCTGGCGAAACAACTATTCATGCAACCGTTATCTCTTTTTCAGAATTTAAGTGTGGTTCTCTTGGGTTTTACTTTCATTAGACTTAATTAGTAAGATTTTATCAAAAGCTTCCTGAAACGCCAAAGTCTACACACTACCAGGAGGTCCACAACCTGCTTTTATTTACAACCTTCCAAAGGAATTATGAAAATGGAACAGGTGTCATTTAGCCTATAAAGTTACTATAGTCCTACCCCAGCATAGGACTGCTCTCTCACTAGAGAGAGAGACAACTGGTAGTAGTTTAACCTGAGGGTCACCATACCTTAGTTGAGGGGAAAGGCTGAGAAGGAGAGTCCTTCATAGTAACTTCACCTGGGGCAGGTATTGAACCCAGGCTGCTGCCATTACTTTGCATCACAAACCAGCCATCCATCCAACTGAATTAAGTGACGACCCTCACCACTGTCAGGTTACATATGCTACAACTTCTTTTCACCACCAGGGGCCACTACTGGTTCTCCTTGCATTTCAGATATTCTTGTTAAGTCAAATTAATTGTACACAGCTTGCAATCTGTATCTGCGCTATTGAACTTTCCAAAGAATTCTTGCTCTTAAAATAATAAATATCTGCTTTGTGTATGAGCCAGAATTCTGTGGAAAATTTTATAGTGCAGCTACAGAACACAGGCTAGCCACGGTGATGTCATCCATCCCAGAATGCATTCCATGTAGGCAAACAAAGCTATTCTCTTGGTGCAGCAAAGTATTTGTAATTCTACAAGATGGATTCTCATGTTGCAGAAAAACATGGTTCTGTCCAAGGGAAGTAATTTATTATTTTTAAGGTGAATTGGTCAACTTTTAAACATGCTTCTTCCAATAATTAACTTGCATTCCTCCCTGTATTTCCCATCTAAATATTCCGCATTATTGACTATCTAGCCTCCAAGTCTCTCTCACAAACAGCCAGAGATCATCCTGGCATCTTTTCTATCTGACGGTGAGCCGCTATTTGTTTTGTGATCATCCTAGCACAAATCAGAAGCTTGTGTTGCAAATCATCAGCATCTGGTACCAGAAGCAATTATCCACTCTGAAAACTGTGCAGTTTTGTTCTCTTCCTATCCACAGAAAGATATACTTGCCTTACAAGAAATGCATAAGGTTTACCAAACTAATTCCTGGGGTAGAGGGACTAACCTATGAGGAGAGACTGGGCGTACAATTCTCAGGTGTTTTAAAGAATGAGAGATCTCAGACATACAATATTCATATAGGGATTGACTGTTTCCGCTGGCAAGGGGAGGGGGAAGGAGGGGCCTAGCAGGAAGGGATGCAGCCTCACAACAAGGAACAGGCCATTTAGGACTGAGAACAAGGAGAAATGTTTAGTTTGTCATTGGAATTCTCTACAAGAGGGCTGTGAGGGTTCAATCAGTGAGCCTGTTCAGGATGGAAATCAATTGACCTCTAATACAGAAAACTTTAAGGAATAGTGCATGAAAATGGCATGGAATAGATCAGCAATGATCTCAATGGATAGAAATTAGGATTGAAAGGCTAAAAGGTCAATTCCACCTTTTTTTGGTGCTCTTCTGAAATATGTAATTCATGGAAATGGTAGTTTTACTTCAACAACAAATGTTCCAGAGACACCTATTAAAACCAAAATACCAGAATACAGCATTTCTTGGCATGATTAAGAAATCAATTTGGTTTAGTGTACTGCCATAAGTAAAGCATACAAATCACAACTAAGTGCATGGATTGTGCTGTTAGACTATAATACACATCTCACCAAATGTCACAAAGATGTTTGGCAATTTTGTTTTGAGTATAACTCGATCTTCACAAAAATAATCATTGTCTGTGAAGTGTGGAAGGGAGTATTACATTTTCAGTCAAAATGGCAGATGGGCTGTGAAATGATTTTTCCACCTGCAAAATAACATAATATGGATCCACCACTACTAATGCATGCAGTTCAATACCTGTTATGCTAAGGCAAGAGCTAGTCAGGTAACTGAAACATTCTCTCACAAAACATTGCCAAATTAAAACAGGCTCAGTATTGTTAACTTGTTTAGGAGCAGATTAAAATCTCGTACAGCAAATGTTTTGAGGAAACAAAGCTCGACTGACCCTGACATTTTTGATGAACCAGGATGCGTAGCCCCGTACCTCCTGAAAACTTACCTCCCTCAAGATAATTGATACTTTAAAAAAAAATTCTAATAACTCTAGTCTTGGTAAAATATATCACATAATACAACATTTATCAAACAACTTGTCCATCCAAGTAAGTGTTGTTCTCAGTAAAACATGGTTCTGTTAACACTGAAGGTAAATCTACAGCTTTTTACTTGCCAGCTAGTGGAAAAATGAGTGGAATGTCAATATCACATTTGGTAGCAGCTTTCCACTAAGAATCGTAGAATCCTTGCAATGCAGAAAGAGGCCATTTGGCCCAGTGAGTCTGCACCAATCCTCTGAAGAGCATCCCACCCAAATGCCCACTGGTTTTCAAAAAGATTTTGGATAAAACCTTGAGGGGAAAATATTTACAGCCTTACAGAATAAACAAGCCAATGAATTAATTTTTCAGACAGTTGACAAGGCTCAACAGGCTGAAATGGCTTTCTTTTGGCCTACAATGTTTCAATCATACCATCCACGAACAAAAGAGATTAAATTGCAATTATAATTTTCATAATTTGCTCACTCCCATGCAGCTTGCTACTTAAGAGACCAATACCCCTCAATTGAGACACAAGGTTCTCACTCTCTGCCGATGGTGCGCTCTAATCTGTCACTCAGACATGGGAACATATTGGTCTTTTTCAGTCAGTTCATTTTCTGGATTATAAACTCCCACCTCAGAGTAACTAATGCTTATTTCTCATTGATACAATGCATATGTGCCACAGCATCTCTTTACATAACCATTCCATCATCAATAAAATATTCAACCTAGAAGAGTTCCACACCTTTCCTTTAAGGTATAGGTATAGCTCAACTAAATGCAATGGAAAGGTAGGCATGATGACATTGGAACAACCCTAGTGTCTAAGAGAATCTGCTGAATCCCAGACGTCAGATAGGAATTCTGCAATCATGCTGTTACTTTTTTTCCCCTTCAGGCAATTGCAGATAAATTGATAGCTACTGCATATAGTGGAGATGCTTTCAACAATTCTACAGGTTCGGTGAAATTTTAATGATCAAAAGTCATTTTTATTAAGACACAGAATGAACAGTACATACAACAAACTGTGCACCTCCTAGATGTCCAAGCTCATTTACTGGATCAGGCTAAAGGCGTCACCTAAATTTCCACAAATATTGCGAGTACTACAAGTAACTAAAGTAAAAATAACTCTTAGGAATAAAAGGGATTAAGAATGTACTTATTGCATTGTACAGAAAACAAAGTAAAAACCTCAAATTCTTTCGCAGAGTACAGGTATCCTAAATGTATTCTTCAAAATATTTACAAAGTTCAAAAGATCAATGATCACATGTGGAACAACATTTAAAGCACATTTCTTTACAGTACATTAGTTTATAGCGAGAATCAACTTGCCCATTTGATTGAGAAATTCCAGATGGGTCTTAGAATGTTTTTGTTATTTACATAGAGAGTAGCTCCACCTACCTCTACCAGCTTCCCGATATTAGCGATGTGAGGCGATGATTCACTCACATTCTCATCTTTCTCCATCTGTGAAAAGACAAATTCATTCACTGTGCTGCATTGAAGGAAGAAATCTCCTACAAATGAGATCATAGTTCACAACTGTATTAAAACAGTGAATGAGTTCTCAAAAAGGCAATTCTCAATCTCACTCCATCTGTAGATGATCTCTGTAGACCCATATGCAGTTTCACAGACACTCCTTCTAAACAACTGGTTTCAAGCACGACACACTACAGCCAAAGCAACCACTGTAACATTTTCTTTGGCCATCTGTGCATACTATAGATGTAACTTGGTGACGGACAGTTGTGAAAGTTCACGAAACTGGACGCCATCAGACCCTGCAGGCTGAGGTACAATGGGGGTATTTATCAGGCCACAGTATTCTTCAAAAGACTTAATTCTGCAGCTGCAGCAACTCGATAGCTGGTGTCCAAATATTTTCCATGATTCATACAATTACTAAAAAGAATAACCAATGACACAAATGTACTGACATGGCTCATTATGCTGCATTAGATGGGTGGTCTGCTGAGAACAATGTCTTATCGTTCAGCAGGCTATCGCATCCAAACAATGCGCACAGGGTAATGAACAGGGAATTTCTTCACAATGGCAGAATTAGAATGCACAACGCTTCTCATCCTGAACATTTTTAAATTAATGAAACATTTATCTCTGATAAAATGTACATCTCACATCTTACACCTGTCAAGGACAACTTTTTTTAAAATACGTAAACATGGCTAAGTAAAGCACAACCCTCCCAATATACTGCCTTATGTGGCATTCCATTCTTGTACTGTTTGGATAAAACCCCATGGTTGAGATGTGCTGCAAATAAAGGGAGAAACCACGTGAAAGATCTGATTAATGACAGCAATCTAACAGGGGAGTTGTACGAAACAATAGATTTTTTTTTAGCTCAAAGATGTAGCGACAGCACCCGTGGCCCATCCAGAATGATCCTCAAAAAGATGGTGAGCTTCCAGTTAAATACCTGACTGACTATTTTTTCAAATACCAATAAAGGTTCAGACAGCCTCTGGTGGACCACTGTGACAAAAACGTCAAGAGGTCCATCTACTTCAGACAGGAGTTAAGAATCAACCTTATTGCTGATTCTGGAGTCAGATATAGGCCAGTATGTATAAGAACACTAGGTTTCATGCCTCAAACATATCAGTGAACCAGACAGGTTTTTATGGCATTTTCAGCTTCATGGTCACAAATGCCGATAATCGCTTTTTGATTCGGATTTATGTGACTAACTGAATTTAACTAACCCAGCTGCCATGGTGGGATTGAAATCACGTCTCTATTATTAGCTCTGACCTCAACCGATATCTTAATCACATAACCACTATGCTTAAACAGATCTTATGAATTACCAACTTGTAATTAAAGAATACTATTGGTAAATAATAACTTGCATTTATAATCGTACTGCTAATATGATAAAATGTCCCAAGACTTAAGCCTACAAACATCCCGTTCACTGTCAAACAGAAATTAAACACCACTAATGTCTCTACAAAGTTGGATAGAAAACAAAACATTTCTAGACATGAAAATCGCACTTTCTTGTGGGTATAACAGAAGGTTCTTAATCCGTCACTGACATTAAACTGAATGGTTTAAACACAACATGCAAAGCCTTCATTTGTAGTCTTCTGCAACACATCCATTAAATCTATTCACTTCTATCTACTTTATTAAACGGACATTAACTTCCAAGGGACTGAAGCAGGTGTCAAATTTTTGGATTAGACAAGTTCAGGCACATTTCTCAGATTCTAAGAACAATTAAGTTCTGCTCTGAATAATGAACACAGAAGTGTTACTTTGCAGAAGGAGACAATTCAGCCCACTTTATCTATTCTCCAAATTAGCAATGTGATTTAGTGCCATTCTCCTGTTTTCCCCCCAGCTTTAAATAATTACTTGAATAGAAACAATGTGTAATGTACTCTCGAATGCCTCAATTGAACTTGCCTACACCACAGGCAGGGCATCCCAGATCCAAACCATCTAGATGATGATAACAAGCATGGGGCTGGATGAACACAGCAGGTCAAGCAGCATCATAGGAGCAGGAAAACTTGATGTTTCGGGCCTAAACCCTTCATCAGAAATGTGATGGGTTTTTTTTCTCAAATCACATATACTACTTTTTGCAATTCATTACTTTGTAAATCTGTGGCCTCTCATATTAAATGCTCTCTCCACATGCTCTACCACCTTCAACGACTTGTGCACCATATATCATCGAAAATTGTCATAATTCCCTACAAAACCTACTTTTGCATATATTTATTACCTAACCATATAACCCAATGTTACAAAAGGACTCTTTCCCAGAGCATTTGAGGAAGGTGACAGGAGGGACTCAGGACAGATTACTAGTCAGTCTCTAAGACCTTATTTTTGTTTCCCATTACTGAACCAGGTTCCAATTCAAGTTGGCATTTTGCTGTTAATTTCATGATTTACGTTCATTCACACCTATGGAACTTCATCAATACCTCTCAGCACTGAAATAACTTGTATCCGTTACCTATCACTTCAATTACACCTCACTGAACTCCGGTAGACTGCTGATGCATGTGTGATATATTGTTTCCAACGCAATGCTCCTTACACGTGTGTCCCATTTATAACAAAGTTTGTAATATATGCTTCTGAGCAGATAGATTCATAGGGTCATACAGCATGGAAACAGACCCCTCGGTCGAACTAGTTCATGCGACCATAATCCCAAACTAAATTAGTCCCACCTGCCTGTGCTTTACCCATATCCCCCCAAACTTTTCTTATTTCCAGTCTCCCTGGAATGAAACCTGATAAATCTTTAGATCAGTCATATCGGTATTACATGAGAACCTTTCACAACTTCCATAGGTATGCTAAAAGGCAATCTTAACAAATTTTTCACGTCAATTACGCATTACTTGTGCAGTAAATTGAAAGAAAGAAGTTAAGTGTCTAAATGGACAATAAGTTGAAGTTAATCCTTTACACAATTGACAGCAAGCAGTGTAAAAACATCCATTTTCCCTGGAGTGTTTTTATTGGCAAGATCAACAGTTCAGCAGTAATTATGATTCTTGGCTTTATTCTCCGAGAAATAAAAGCGTTTACCCTTCACTTCTATAAAATATTTACACTACACAGGGTTTCACTACATTTTAAAAGCTTTATAACTTAGCTCTTCAGGATTCAAAAATGTTTAATGTAGTTTTCCACTTTACAATAAACAGATGACATTTTCCAGATGTTATCAAACAGTAAACATGACCATTCTTTCATCTTTTCAGATGTAACTTAGTGAACGTTAAAAACCATTTTCCAATACAATGGATAATAATAATTTTTCCCCACGAGTCCAGTCACGATATGTTATAAATATCCAAAAACAAAATCTTTACTGATCATGTAAACCATACAGGAACTATGTCACCTTTTCTTCCAAAATGCAGCCAGCTATTTAGCAAATGAAGGTTTTATTGTAACTTGTATGAATTTACCTCGCAAACCACTCTTTCTGAGAAGTGCACTTTTTAATCTTCAACATCCTCAATAAGGCTGTGCTAATTTCCCTTCGACCTGTTCTACAACTCATCAGTAAATGTTTGGTGCCCAATCTTGCCTTCATATATATGAGATATTGTATTCTCTTTACTAACTCACTCACAAGTGCTCTATGTTTACTATACCGCGGTTCCATTCATTCATTAAACCACGTTTTTGTAATATATTTTACTCTTACACGATAAACTAAGTAACACATCCTTTCCTAGGCTGCCAACTCACTACTGTTTCTTTACACCTTTTAATTCTTATAGGCCCCAGGCTGCAAACAGTGTTTAGACCTATTTCTGTAACAAAGGCTACCCCTGAATAATTGTTTATACACTAACTTACTCAGAACAATGCCATTCCCACCATTGTGTCTCCATAGCTCACTCGAAACTATGGAAAGATTATAACATTAATTAGCTCTTAGGAACAGACTCTCAGGACCTGAATAGGACATCAAACAGTTTCCTCCACCAGCATGTCCCTACAGTCTGCTGCTTTTCATCTCTTTGAAATTTCCTTATACACTACCTATTTCGATAACACTGTACTAACTATTTCTAATTTCTATTCGGGACTACAATCTTGTACTAATGTATGGATTTATACTTTTTAAGTACATATTAAATATAATATTTATATTATACTACCCTCTTTAAGAAACTTACTGTGAAACTGCATGAATGAATGCGTAGGAACTGTCAAAAACCGGCTATGGTAGATGAAATCCCAGCTGCGGGAGATCAGTTTAATATCCTTCATTCTTTTATTTATACACTTATAATTTCTCACTTATTTAGATCATAAAGCTCCAGTATTTCTACTAACATTACTAATTTTAAAGACAAAAGGACCAACACCTCTTAATTATGCAAACTCAGGTCGGACAGACACTCTAAACCCATCAGGACTAACAGCCAGCATTTAGTAAGTGCTTAAACTATCGCCGGCTTCCCCAGCAGGACAGATGTCATGCAAACTTGTGTACAATAAATACAGCTATGAGATACCATAGTGTTAAAATTTTAATGTATGTAAAAACTGCGTATAAAAGAAGCTACTGTAAAACTGCACTTTGGATTCCATTTCCTTGAATTGCACCACAGCAGATGCTCAATTAAGAGGCTATTTTCGCCACTTATCGATTTTGGTTGCTATTGAACACGTATTGCATATAGCATTGCATCCAGCATTGCATCTCCTTTCATCTTCCTTGATATCACTTAATAATTAATATTAACGATTACTCACAAATTGAAACAGCCAATTGAGCTGACCTATGTTACCTGATCTATGTATTAAAGATAGCAGTTTTGCAGTCTCATCTATTCCTTACCAAGCAGTTGCTCAGATTAACTTGAATCTGGATGACACAAAAAATTGTTTAAAGCTTCATATTTTACTTTCTAGACTTTGAAATGAAACCTTTCAATAGAATAGCTCTACCAAAAACATTTTCACCCAAACATTTCAATACTGTGCAAAGATGAATTTTCACCCTCAAAATTCGCTGGCTGCCTAAAGGCATAAGTAACAAGCTTAAAATATGTGGAACAGTTAAGTACTAATTACACAGGTTATTAAAAGTTTCATGGAATATGAACCAACTCCTAAAATATAATACATTTAACAACAAAAATATTTGCACCAAGGGTAAAAAGGTTCAAGTGATGTAGGAACAAATTTTTGAAGTTAGCATGACCAAATAGATAATGCAGTCAAAAGAAAAAAGCATTCGGTACTCTTGACAAAGAGTAGAAAAGCTTGGAAATTATGTGAAACCTTCATAAACTTACGGTTTGAGCCCTGCTGGAGTACCGTGTTCAATTCTGGTACCATATATTAGGAAGGATGTCAAAGAGGTAAACCAGAACAGTACTAGAGCTGAGCAACTCCAGCTGAATGGAGAAATTAGACCAGATGGTATTGTTCTCCTCACAGCAGAGAAGGTTAAGGGGAGATTCAACTGAGGTAACCAAAAACTATGAAGGCTTGTGATAGAACAGAGAGAGAGAGAATACTTCCACTGGCAGAATGTCCAGTTACTGAAGGATGCAAATACTGTTGGCAAATGAACTGGGGCTGGAGGATGGAAAACGTTATTATTGTTACCAGAAAATTATGATTTGGAATGCAAGGCCTGAAACCGTCAGAAGGGATAGATATCTGAAAAGGAAATCTTGTAGGGTTTTGGGGAAAGACTAGGGGAGTGCAATTAACTGGACTGCCCTTCCAAAAATGCTGGAACAAGCATGATGGGTCAAAAGCTGCGTGAGGATAAGGGATTCACGTATCTGTACTCAATGAATCAATTGACTGATTCTGACTGTAGGTTTACCACGAAAATTTTTTATTAATTCTGATTTTAAGAACGAGTGTAAGTAACCTGAGACATGAGTAACTACAATGCACATACAAGCATTAACATTTTTTTTCTATCCTGCCTTTGTCACTCACCAAGATGCAAGGTCAGCGCCCATCAGAAATACTCTATGGCAGAGTCGTAAAGCAAGATTTCAATATGCTACTTTGCGTTACCTGTCTACATGTACAATTCACCACTGCCATAGTCATGTATCCTAGAAAAGGAGCCACAGTGTGAAAGTGGCTCACTGCAAAGATACAAAAAGCCAATATGTGACTATTTACTGTAAAGAACAACCACCTATCATTTAACTTCAACAATAAAACAGACATTAACTACCACTAGCAAGCTATAGTAAAGTTTACATACTGTTTGAAGTCTCACAAAAGCATAAACTTGGATCAGATTCCCTGGGATTTTAACCATTAGGCACTGTATAGCACAAACAAACTGGAACCCTTTTCCATTTGCTTCAGAACATGCCAAATGGTAAAGAGCATTGAGAAACTGACTTATCAATATAAATGTATAATCAGTGAGAACACAATTGTGTAACATCAAATCAATGAGGTGGGGTTAAATGAGAATCACCGAATATGGTGATCACCGAATTAGTTTGCCTGTATATGTTTCACTACATCAGCCTGCCTGTGCAAGTACATCTTAATATCACATAATGCAGTACTCTGCACAGAAGATACAACTTTGGCTGAACAGTTTCATCCCAACAATGGGCATAGTAGAACACACTGAATTGTTAACTATCAGATGTTAGTCCATTTTCTAGAGGTAAACTGGGTGCAAAACATCTCTCCTAATAAGAAGTGGCCCACAATTTAAACAGTCCCTACAGTCACAGATAAATGAACAAAAAAAATTTAAATATTGCATTTTATGTAACACTGCCACCCCACACCAAACAAGTCAACCCTCACCTACATAAACCTCAACAATTTGGGTACAGAAATGTATCAGAGATAAAAGGTACTGCAGATGCTGGAGAATCCGAGATAACAAGGTGTGGGGCTGGATGAACACAGCAGGCCAAGCAGCATCATAGGAGCAGGAAAGCTTGACATTTCGGGCCTAGACCCTTCATCAGAAATGGGGGAGGGGAAGAGGGTTCTGAAATAAATAGGGAGAGAGGAGGAGGCGGATAGAAGATGGATAGAGGAGAAGATAGGTGGAGAGGAGGCAGACAAGTCGAAGAGGCGGGGATGAAGCCAGTAAAGGTGAGTGTAGGTGAGGGGGTAGGGAGGAGATAGGTCAGTCCAGGGAGGACAGACAGGTCAAGGGGGCGGGATGAGGTTAGTAGGTAGGAGATGGGGGTGGGGCTTGAGGTGGGAGGAGGGGATAGGTGACACCTCCTTCCACCCACCTTCCTGCAAAAATGCCATCCCTATTCCCAATTCCTTCGCCTCCGCCGCATCTGCTCCCAGGATGAGACATTCCACTCCCGTACATCTCAGATGTCCTCATTCTTCAAGGACCGCAACTTCCCCACCACAGTGGTCGAGAACGCCCTCGACCATGTCTCCCGCATTTCCCGTAACTCATCCCTCACACCCCGTCCCCGCAATAATAACAAAAAAAGAATCCCCCTCGTCCTCACGTACCACCCCACCAACCTCCGGATCCAACGCATCATCCTCCGACACTTCCGCCATCTGCAGTCAGACCCCACCACCAAAGACATTTTTCCCTCCCCACACTTATCTGCTTTCCGGAGGGACCACTCCCTCCGCGACTCCCTTGTCCGCTCCACACTCCCCTCCAGCCCCACCACACCTGGCACTTTTCCCTGCAACCGCAGGAAGTGCTACACCTGCCCCCACACCTCCTCCCTCACCCCCATCCCAGGCCCCAAGAAGACTTTCCACATCAGGCAGATGTTCACCTGCACATCTGCCAATGTGGTATACTGCATCTGCTGTACCCGTTGTGACTTCCTCTACATCGGGGAAACCAAGCGGAGGCTTGGGGACCGCTTTGCAGAACACCTGCGCTCAGTTCGCAACAAACAACTGCACCTCCCAGTCGCGAACCATTTCAACTTCCCCTCCCATTCCTCAGATGACATGTCCATCCTGGGCCACCTGCAATGCCACAGTGATGCCACCCGAAGGCTGCAGGAACAGCAAATCATATTCAGCCTGGGAACACTGCAGCCCAATGGTATCAATGTGGATTTCACAAGCTTCAAAATCTCCCCTCCCCCAACCGCATCCCAAAACCAGCCCAGCTCATCTCCGCCTCCCTAACCTGTTCTTCCTCTCACCTATCCCCTCCTCCCACCTGAAGCCCCACCCCCATCTCCTACCTACTAACCTCATCCCGCCCCCTTGACCTGTCCGTCCTCCCTGGACTGACCTATCTCCTCCCTATCCCCCCCCCTACACTCACCTTTACTGGCTTCATCCCCGCCTCTTCGACTTGTCTGCCTCCTCTCCACCTCTCCTCTCCTCTATCCATCTTCTATCCGCCTCCCCCTCTCTCCCTATTTATTTCAAAACCCTCTTCCCCTCCCCCATTTCTGATGAAGGGTTTAGGCCCGAAACGTCAAGCTTTCCTGCTCCTATGATGTTGCTTGGCCTGCTGTGTTCATCCAGCCCCACACCTTGTTATCTGGGTACAGAAATGTCCTATGTTGCCAACTTTCTATCTAAAGATACAAAAGAACGACATCTGAATCCTTTTTCAGTTGACCAAACCCTCCTTAATAGAAGGTTCAATGGGAACTTTTGAGGCAGAGTAGGCAGGAGAAAATTAAAAGCAGAGGTAAGTAATCTTGAAAAGCATTAACTCAAGGAATCAAAAGCATGCCACAATACTGTACCTGTCTGGTCAGACTGCCACCGAGATTCATAGTACCAGAGCCAGCCTTGTTTGTCTGTAGCCAAAGCATAACTGTAGAAGTCAGCTTGTAATGAGCAGTACGTCCACTCGATTTCTCCTAGAAATTGAATTAAATATGAATCATCTGTTGCAAACACAACATATTTTTTCAAACATATTATTGCATTTCAAGTATAGAATGCTTGGCAACAGGGAGTATTCAAGATGCAGACAATTATATTGTACAGGGGAGGAATGGATAATCATCTGAAACAGAAAAACACAGGTTACAGGAGGGAAAGGCAGTAGGATTAGTTTTCGATTGTTCCAACAAAGACTTCCAATTGAAGTGATCAAATGGCCACCTTTTATATTAAAAATGTCTGAAGAGTCTATAAATATTATAACACTTATAAATTAAGTGTGCACCAGGTATATTTGCATCGAATGCAGTTGATAACTATGCCAGGATCGTTAAATGCTGTATTTTGGTAACAGAATTATTAGCCCTTCTTCTAATTACCAAAACATGTATACTTTACAGTCAGCTTGCATGAAGGAAGAGAGTGTTGTACAAACTTTGTAAATGACAATCAGTTGACAGACATAGTAAGTTGTGCAGATGGGAGCCTGGATATTTCAAAGTGACTGGGCAAATGCAGTTCAATGCAGGAAAGCATGAAACCATCTACTTTGGATCAAATAAGTCAAGTTGGAGTAATTTCTTCTGATGAAAAATTAGGAAATGAAGAGAAGCATAAGATTTAGGTACTCCTGTACAAAATTAGAAAAACTGATATATTGGTACAAACAAACTGAAGAAAAAAATAGTCTTTAACTCAAGGGGCTTGGAATATAAATAGGAGAAAATGATAGCCAGTTGTGTGAAGTCTTGGTCAGACTTCTACTGACTGCACGTCCAGTTAAGGGTGCCAAACCTTGGGGAATAATAAACTGGTCTGACAAAGGGCATGTAGTAGAATTACCAGAATGATAATAGGGGGTTGAAAGAATTATGAACTCAGGTGGTGTAAACATGGTCTGCATTGCCTAGAATTTTAATGGTTAAGTAGTGATCTAATCAAAATAATAGGAGGATTCAATGTGGTAGAAAGAGAAACTGTTGCCTCTGAAAGGGAACAAAAAGGACAATTTCCTAAAATTGTAGCTAATCAGCTAGTAGTGAAATCAGGGAGCACTTTCCCACCGAAAAACTGGATATCTGGAACACCCCTTGCTTGAAAGGGCTTAAACAGCTGAATAACTCTGTTCTATTTCAACGTAATTCAAGATTTCATGGGAATCACCTTTTTCTGCACTGCGGTTATTGAAGATTTTGTTTGTCTATAATTTTGAAGATGTTGTCCATATTTGCACTTGGCAAAATCGACTACTTCGCAGTACCGTAGCGGGTAGAAAGGCCAATTTTCAATATCTTTCTCAAACTTTTTAAAGAATATGTTAACTTTGCATAATGTTGAAAGAGTAACACTCAAGGCAAGACCTACAAACCTTATTTTGCAGTTACTACTATGTGCCCCCAGTCTCCCATTTTAAAAGACAATAGAAAGAGTCTGCTATCAGGATACAAGATACACTGGTTCACGCATTACGCATTATAATATACATTGGTTATGGTACCACATTGTTATTGTTGGTGGGACACAGGGCAATGTGAAAGGGTGTCATGGTGCACAGAACAGATTTAGATTAACAGCTAACAGTTGACAAATTTTAAAAATCAGACTTTTGACCTGCACAGATATTCTTGAGTTTTCAGCATATTGTTTTCAAGGGGGATTGTAGCATGTTGGTAATGTTACTGGACTTATAATAAACCAGAGGAGGTCACTAATACTCTGGATACAAGAGGTCAAATTATATCACAACATCTTGAGAAATTTCAACACAATTAATTAAAAACAAACACTCTCAAATGAAATGATCATAAATTTATGAATTAGCAAAAACATCCACCTTGTTTACTACTTCAGGACAGGAAATCTGCAATCCTTACCCAGTCTGGCATATTTGTGGCTCCACTCAATTGTAGATAGTTTACCACCATCTTAGCAATTAGGGATGAGCATTAAATGCTGGTCTTGCCAGGTTTAGTCACATTCCAAGAATTAACAAAAGAAAACTTTTCAAACTTAACTATCTTGAAACAGAATCTATCAGTTTCCCTTCAGGATGTACCTGAACTTCCACCACATGAATGGAGTCCCAGCAGCCTTTGATCTTTTTTGATCCGTCACCAGCTTTCTTGATAAGTATCACACCAGCAAAACCATGGTCTAAGTCCCAGAGGTAGACAGAAGAGACTCCTCCTTCAAAATATCTGCCAGTCACACGTAAATGTAAGTTAATAAAATAGAGCTGCCTGAAGGACACAGGCTTCATTAAATCCCGAATACTTACTATTCTAAGCCAAAGTTTCATAATCTATAAGGCTCCTATGTTACCTTTCCTGAACAGTGTCATTCAGTCCATTCCCCAAAATCGAAATGGCAGTCACTTCCAGGCAATTTTTGATCGATTTATTTATTGTCACGTGTACAGAAATACAGTGAAAACCTTTGTTTACGAGCGGTACAGGCAGATCATAAGCTAAGGATGTACAGATAAGTTTATTTTCCTACATATTGAGCGATTTCACTTGTAGTTTTAGAAATGTAATAAAATTTCTGAAATGAAACATGCAAGTATGAACTACTTAATAGAATATCTGATACAGAAAGACAATATTACGTTTCAAGTGGTATTCTTCAAAGCTGGAACATTATGAATTCCAATAATCTTCCCAAATAAAAATGTCTTAAAGTTGAGTTTTCAAATTTGATACAGAATGTTACAAAACTCTGATGCGGCTCCACTCAGTTGTCGGTAGTTTACCATATTAACCATATTAACAATTTGTATGATCAAGAATAAAATTCAGTACAAGCTAGCTTTCTCTAAGGATCACAGGGAAGACGAAAAGACTTTGACAATGGTACTGGGGATCAAGAATTTTTGTGTGCATTCGTTGTGGTTTAGTAAGCCATAACTAGATCATGTTTATATCAACTAAGCAGCCTTTGGTCTCAGATAGATAGATGTGTCACAGAATATTTCAAGCATTTGGGAGAGCTCAATGGGTCAAGCCATTCCATTCAATTTTCTGTACTCTGTTGAGACATTTAAATATGCATTTAACAGCTGCATTTAGGTAAGCAGATGTTGTTTTGAAACCTATGAGCTTCTGGCCACCAAAACGCAATTATGAAAAATACAGTACTTGCTTTTAGTTCCCTTTTCTTTTAAAATAAGTTCTTTAAAGAAATCTGGAAATACATCTTGGTAGTCACGTAACCAGAAGGCAGTCAGTTTGAGGCTGTCAGAGATATGAAGCTAATCAGAGGACTGACTGCTTTTCAAGGTGAATTTTATTTTGACAAGTTAGTGCAGAAGAAACATCCATGCCATTTTGAAGAAAATAGGAAGTTTGTAAATAGTGCCAGAATACCATCCGTCCCAAGTAGGTGTTCATTTACTTGTCTAAGGTTACATAAACGTGTCTTTTACTTTTTGCAGAATAACAGTCAGATTGAATGTATTTTCTGCATGTTGTGCAGGCAAGGACGTGATGTGGTATATTTCAGTATGTGGCCAGGGCTCCTATACTCCGCTTTATAGGAAATATAAATTCTCTTATGGGCGTACACTTATCCAAAGGAGAAAATCCGTTTCAGAACCGCGAAATTTAATGGACTATTAGGAGTGACTGCAATCCTAACTTACTTTTCCAAGTTAATCATAAGTAATGCATTCTGGATGTGGTGAGATCACTCAATTTTCACAAGGCATCAATCTAAAGGATGCTAAATATGCTGTAAATATAATTAAATGAAAAGCCATGACAACTTCAGAGTGTGAAGTTCTTGTGTACCAAAACTGTGGTGTAGGTAAACTGCCATTTCTGAATAACAAAGGATCAACAGCAACATTGGACAAAGATATCAATGTGGCTTTTGGAATGGAAATGCAAAATTTTCAGAAATTAAATAAAAAACAAATTTGCTAAATAATGAACAACTTTTTGAGGCAAGTATAACATTTTTTATTAATTTGTGATTTCTTAACAGCAGCACCTACAAATGTGTGGCTTTTGCCATTGTATAGAACACAGGTCTTGAAAGAAACTTCAATTTTCTGTGCAGTTTTGAATTCCACAATACATGTCATACAGGCACTGGGCGGGGGCATGGAAAACAAGGCTCAGCTGAGCAATGTGCAAGTCTGAAATTGATCTACTCAGTCTATGAGATTAAAGAAACATTGCTTGCATGACCCATAGGCCACTGATAAACAAAATGCATCTCAAATACTCTCAAGATTAACTGAAGGCCTGAATCTCTTTGAATCTCTCTCCCACCCTTTAAAGTTTTGCTTTCTGGAACAATGAAATGCATCCTAGTATTACTGGCCTAAATCTGGGTTGAACATGGATTATGTAACTACACAATCCTATAGATGTACACTATCAACTACAAATTCACTTCTCAAACACAGACACACTGTATCTCTGACTCCAGCATCAGCAGTTGTTACTATCTCACACTGTTTCTTCATTGTTATTTGGCCAAAATTCTAGAACTCCCTGCCCAACAGCACTGTTGGGGGTAGCTTTACCTCTCAGACTGCAGCAGTTCAAAAAGGCAACTCATCACTGACTTCACAGGGGCAGCGAGGGGTGGATAATGAAAACAGTGCCTCCCAAATCCCAAGAAATGAATAAAAATGATACAGGTAAGCATATGCCTCTCTTACACCAGCCGCGTAAATTATTGTATACCAGATTTTTAAGAAAATGGCACTTGCAACATGTCACTATTATTATTGTATGGTTGACAATGCACTAGTCCATTGCAAAATAATTAGCCTGTGATTAATTAACTTTTAAATTGTTTTATTTTGTACAACTGCAGCTCAGTGAATAAGCCATGGAACGACTGCAGCATTACAGAGATGGAAAAATCTGTTATGCATTAAACTCAAAGGAGAATACTGGCAGGATACAGCACATCTTAAATATATAATAATATTGTATAACATAATAGTGGTGCTTTGTCAAATGCCAGATTTTGGAGAACTCCCCCCACTAAACAAAAAAAAACAAATACGAAAAGCTACCAGAGGGCAGGGCAATTTTCAGCTTTTATAGACAAGCCTTGCTCCTTGTAAAATATGCAAACAATATACTGGTCAACAAAAGTCTGTTTTTACTTACACTGCAACCCCATTTCCTTACAAATCAGTTTAGTTTGAATCAAACACCCTCTGGATAGCCATCTACATTTCAACTCCTGTTGTATTTTTTTTGAAAATGCTTTGTTATCATCTAGATTTTCAATGACTGCATAAAATCTGAAGTGCTAAGGTTCAGTTCACAGTACGTGTGCTTAAACAAGAAGGGTGAACATGCATGCACCAGGACGCAAGCACATGACTACGAAGCATTGAAATTTTGTATTATCTGGAGGTGATGGCTTTTTGGAGGAGATATTAAATTAAGGCCCCTATCTGTCACAAAGATCTTAAGTAGGACTGTTCACTGACAATTTTGTAATGCTTAATTCCACTTGCAATCCCTTTGATAATGTGGCACGTGATAGCCTATAGTGAGAGGTTGAAAGTGTTGGTATAAATTCCAGAAAAAGCTGTAACCACCTCCCTTCCAACCTTTGAAGTCAACATCATTACAAAATTTCCCACCACCAATGTCTCAGGTGTAAATACTGACCAGAAATTTCTCTGGAGCAGCCATATTAACATACTGGCTGCAACTGCAGGGCAGAGGCAAGGTACTCTACAAATGAATTGCTTACTCCTCAAAGTATATTTACCACCTACAAGCTTAAGTTAGAGCAGCTCAGATATTCTTCACTTAGCAGCAAAGTTATAGCCACATTAACTTTCAAGAAGTTTAACACCATCGCTGACAAAAACAGTTTATAACAAATGCCCCTGTTGTCATTAATTTCATATTCATCACCTTATCACCCATGCAGTGGCTCAGTATATACTGTACACCACATACACTGCAGCAAGTCACCAACTTCCTTCAACAGCATGTCAAGTCTTGTAGTCTCTACCACCAAGGAGGTCAGGATATTACAGAAACCTTATCATCTCCGACTTAAGTCACACCTCATCTAAAATTGGAAGTATATTGTCAGTCTTTTATCATCACTGGATCAAAATCCTGGAATTTCCCACCTTGTAATTTCATGGGAGTCTTATCACCACAATGATTGCACTGTTTAACGAGTGTGGATGGCCCATATATCAAGAACAAATAAAGAAAACAAAATTTCAACTTTAATTGCAAAACAAATGGAGGCGAATGGGAGCAAATCAATTCCCAACAGACAACTGGAACAACAAACAAACCACATTTTTATGTTTTTTGCTTCTCTGTTGAGATCAGAATTGGCATCTTTCTATTCCAGCCAAGTCAGTCATCTGAAGCAATTTTTGGATAGTTTTTAACATTATAAAACGTTTCAAAACAAAAAGAGAGACTGAATCACTGTACACTAATATCAGGCATTCACATGGGCTTTCAGGGGACACAACCAGTACCCAAGGTCAATACAATTGGACAGTCCACTATAGAATTTAGAAGAAATTCCAGATAACATTTAAAAACTTCCACCATTCAGCAGCCACATTCCAGGTATTCATTTGAAATTAATGTCACAAATTAGAAATTACCAATTTGAAGATAATTCTAAGATTAAAAAGGTGGACCAAAAGACAGTGAGGTTTAAAACAATTGATAAATGTCTCTGGTTAAATTTGGACCTACTGGATTAAAAGTAGTGGAGAAAATATTATTAAACTTGACTGGGCATCAGACTTACAGGTCTCGGTACTGATCAAATGCTTTGTTGGCTTCAACTTCCAGTTTTCGCAAGCGAGCTGATGGCATGGCACCATCCTCCAGAGGAGGATCATATTTATTACTCCATGGTGACCTGAGAAAGAAAGAAGCACAACAATTAGAAACATGTGCATTACAAAAGCTCTTTTGCGCACTTTGTTTAATTTAGGGAAAAAAAGCTGCATATTATCCAATTAATCAGTAAATACAGAGAGGCCCCCAGCATTACAGATACCACCGGCCTTCAGCCAATTTGATTCACTCCTCGTAATATCAAGAAATGGTTAGAGACACTGAACACTGCAAAGGCTATGGGTCCTGACAACATTCAGGCAATAGTCCTGAAGACCTGTGCTCCAGAACTTACCGCTCCCCTAACTAAGCCGTTCCAGTAAAGTTACAACACTGGCATCTACCCAGCAATGTGGAAAATTGCCCAGGTATGTCCTGTACACAGAAAGCAGGTCAAATCAAACCTGGCCAATTACTGTCCGATCCTTCGCTCTCGATCATCATGAAAGTGATGGAAGGTGTCATCAACAGTACTATGAACCAGCACCTGCTCAGTGGCGCCCAGTTTGGGTTCTACCAGAGCTACTCAGCGCCTCACCTCATTATAGCCTTGGTTCAAACATGGACGAAACAGCTGAATTCCAGACGTGAGGTGAAAGTGACAGCCCTTGACATCAAGGCTGCATTCAACTGAGTGTGGCACCAAAAAGGCCTAGCAAAACTGGAATCAATGGGTATTGGGGCTAACTCTCTGGTGGTCACAGTCAAACCTGACAGATAGGAAGATGGTAGTGGTTGTTGGCCATCCCAGCTGCGGAACATCTCTGAAGGAGTTCCTCAGGGCAGTGTCTTAGGCCCAATCATCTTCAGCTGCTTTATCAATGACCTTCCCTCCATCATTAGATCAGAAGTGGGGATGTTCGCCAAATGACTGAACAATGTTTAGCACCATCCACAACTCCTTAGACCTGAAGCAGTCCATGCTCAAATGCAACAAGATCTAATCAATATCCAGGCTTGAGCTGACAAGTGGCAACTAACACTTGTGCTACACAAATGCCAGGCTATGACCATCACCAGTAAGAGACAGAGACAGAGACAGAGACAGAGACAGAGACAGAGACAATCTTATTGGTGAACACAGAATCCCCACTATCAATATCCTGGGGCTTATCATTGACCAGAAACTCAACTGGACTCACCACATAAACACAGTGGCTACAAGATTAGGAAGACTGTGGTGAGTAACTCACCTCCTGACTCCCCAAAGCCATCTATAGGGCACAAGTCAGGATTGTGATGGAATACTCCCCACTTGCCTGGATGAGCACAGCTCCAACAACACTCTGGAAGATTGACACCACACAGGATAAAGCACCTCGCAAACCCATGGCCACTTCTATTTAGAAGGACAAGAGCAGCAGATGTATGGTAACTCCAGCACCTTCAAGTTTCCCTCAAAGCCTGGAAATATATCTCCGATCTTTCACTGTTGCTGGGTCTGTGATGGAACATTCCCTACTTGGCTAGACTGCAGTTCCAACAACACTCAAGAAGCTTGACACCATCCAGGACAAAGCTGCATGACTACACCACATCCACAAGCGTCCACTTACCCCCAACTCACCAATTCTCAGCAGCAACAGTGTGTACTATCTACAAGATGAATTTCTGCAGTGCATCTAAGATCTTTAGACAGCACCTTGCAAACCAACAACCACTTCCATCTCGAAGGACAAGGACAGCAAATACCTGGAAACACCACGGCCTTCAAGTTCTCCTTGAAGCCACTCACAATCCTGACTTGGAAACATATTGCCATTCCTTCACTGTCGCTGGGTCAAAAATCCTGGAATTCCCTCTTTAGTGGCATTGTGAGTCAACCACAGCAGGTGGACTGCAGCAGTTCAGGAAAGCAGCTCACCAGCATCTTCTCAAGGGCAAGTAGGCGATTCGGCAACACCCGCATCCCACAAACGAATTTGAAAATAAAATTTATCTGTAATGATATATTTTCAGGATGGCAACCTGTAACTGTGGAGTGCCACAGGAATCAGTGCTGGGGCCACAATTATTTACAATAAATACTAATGACTTGGATGAAGACATAAACATGCTATTATCAAGTTTGCCAATGACACAAAAATAGAGGGAAGGCAAGTAATAAGGATGACACAAACCATTCAGACGAGGGATACAGACAGGTTCAGTTTGTGGGCAAAAACTTGGCAGATGGAATATAATGTGGGAAAATATGAGATTATGCACTTTGACAAGAATAGGAGGAGCCAAGTATTATTTACATGGAGAAAGACTACAGAAAGGTGGAATTTGGGGGACTTTGTGTATAAAAAGCACGAGAAGGTAGTATATAGGTTCAGCTGGTAATAGGCAAATAGAATGTTGGCTGTTATTTCAAAGAAGATGGAGAATGAAAATAGGGGATCAGGGCTCTTCTTATGCGGTGGTAGTGTTCCTACCTCTGAGCTAGGGGGTCTAGGTTCAAGTCCTAACTGTTCCAGTGGTGTGTAATAACATCTTAACAGACTTAATTAGAAAATATATAAAAACAGGAAGTCTAGTTCAAACTAGGCATAGAACCTAGAATACTGTGAGCAGCTTTAGTCCCTTTATCAAAATTAGGATATACAGGCATCAAAAGCAGTCCTGAAAGTGTTCACTAGGCTGATCCTGGGTATGCAGGGATTTATTTTTTTTAATGAGGATAGATTGAGTAGTTTGGGCCTGGACTCCCTGAAGTTTAGAAGGATGAGAAGTAAATTTAGGGGAACGTTTAAGATTCAAAGGGAGCTTAACAGAGTAGATGCAAAGAGGTTTGTTTGCCCTTGTAGGTGGCCCTATGACCAGAGGGCATAATCTCAGAGTAAGAGCTCACCCATTTAAGCCCAAGACGAAGAAGAATTTCTTCTCTCAGAGCATAGCAAATCAGTTCCGAGGAAGGGTCACTGGACCCGAAACTTTAACTCTTGTTTTTTCCTTCACAGATGCTGCCAGACCTGCTAAGCTTTTTCAGCAACTTTGATTTTGTTCCTGATTTACAGCATCCACAGTTCTTTCAGTTTTTATTAGAGGATCATCAGATTAGTCATGATGTCATTGACTGGTAGAGCAGACTTGATATGCATAGTGGACAAATTCTGCTCCTTCATCTTATGGTACAATTACTCATTTGTAGCAAGTTAGTTTTAGAGTAGGCTGTCTGCTTAGCTATCTACCTGAAAAGAAGAGGATGGGTGGAGGTTTGACTAACAATTGCACGTAACTAGGAGATTGCAAGAACTGCAGATGCTGGAGTCAGAGTCAATAGAGTGTGGAGCTGGAGGAACACAGCAGGAGAGTCGACGTTTTGGGCCTGGACCCCTCATCAGGACTCTGATGAAAGTTCTGATGAAGGGTCCAAGCCCAAAATGTTGAATCTCCTGCTCCTCTGACGCTGTCTGACCTGCTGTGCTCCTCCAACTGCATGTAACTATCTTCAAGTTACAATCTGTGAATCTGTAACTGCAAGCAAAACTGACTTATGGAGTAGTGTAATCAGAAGCAAACTTTAACGAGTTCTTTTGCCCAATGATGTGTAATTAGGGCATTTCCTCATCAGTTAATGGCAATATCTAGCAATTGACCCAATGAGTCATCCAAGCAAGCCATTTCTAATCAAGGGATCTGAACTGATAGACGATAAATAGATTGCTTTTTGACAAATTAGATTCTCTCATTTAAGTCTAGTTTGTGTTTACTTGTCTTCAATGAAAGAAGTTCACACATCACTTTACAGGCAAGGATTTTATTTCTTCCCCATCTATTTGAGCAACGTTCCTCTAATTTGGTTTTCTTGGATGGGTATGTGACAGCAATACAATTATCTTTCTTGGTAGATGTGTGTATCTCACATTTTAAAAGAATCCATATACTTGACTGAAAACTAAATTGGTAGCTCCAGAAACAGCTAACCTAATTCAACATGAACATACTGCCTCTGGGCAGTCAGGGACGGACAATAAATACTGGCCTAGCTGGTGATGCTCACATCAAATGAATGAATAAAAGAAAAATGACAAACCATTACCTCATTAGGTATTAAGAGGACTAGAATTTTATTTTCACTTATTTGTAGAAACTTCTCCAACGTCCAAGGGGAAAAGTACATTTATAAACTCACCAATTGTCCAATGATCAATCAACATTCATCAAACTGTTGGGTTTGGAGGTGTACAGGAGTTCTTGAATAACAATTATGTAACTGCCACCAAACTTTCCAAGAATTTGTCACAAGTAACTGATCAAACTGCTTTTTTAAAAATCATATTATGTTTCAAAGTTAGCCCATTTTAGAAATTTAGAAGTAAAATCCCATATTGAGGATTTTAATCAAATATAGCCATGTGATCTGAAAATGAATGCTGTATCTGTTGCAATATTCTGATTGTGGTATACAAAGTTCAATCTATGGTTTTATTTCTGTTTATTACTTCATTTAGCCTATGATATTTGAATACATTGTACATTGTGAATATTTTCAGATTTCTGACTGAAAATGTTCTTCCACAATAAATATCTTACTATGATAGGAGTTACTAGTTACAAGTCTAACAAATGGTTTTAAGCTTATTTTGCCATGTTTGCATCTTCTGCAGTCTACAATTAGCCTACTAAATGTCTTAATTTTAACAATCAGCAATCATGTTGCTGAGCCTTTTCTTCTTGAATTTAATCACCTTCATCTTCAGCATAGCTGGAGAATTTTAAATACAGAATCATCTTTATTGCAATACTCTAAATGGTTCTACTGGCTCTCCTTAAACATGGACACAGTTCACCATGGGTGGTCTTACTTAATAAACTGTTAGTTTCATTTCCTTGGGCTTAAATATTCCACAAATCTGGTTGTACAGCCTATTGTTTTATTATTTGACTTTCCAACTGCTATTGTACTTTGTACATCAGGACTTTTTAAACTTGAAACTGTCTTTTATTAAGTTGTACAATGATCCTATTAGTGTTAATATCTATGCATTTCATTTCTCAAAAAAAATTACATCTAAACTTGTATCACTATTTCTCCCACCAAAATTCTGTTAGAGCAAACCTTCCATTTTCATATAATACTTAGTATTCAAATAAAGCATTTATGATGAAATTTTATTTTTAAAGAATTTTTGCAGACAGATATAAAAACACAAGTGATTAAAAAGTTGTGTTGTAAAAACAATTGGCAGACTTCATCCATATTTATGTGGCATAAAGCTTGTTTATTTATATGATTGTACTATAAAGAACAAGAAAAAGAACACAAAATATTAAACACAGATGTTACCAACTGCAGTGAATGAAAGGTTTGCACAGCAAGAAAAAGCACACAAGCATAAGTTGAAGACTCTGGTAAACTTAACACATTAAACTCCACAATAAAAAGGTACTCTGCTGACTCTTTCTTTCCATTAATAGCTGAGAAAGATACAGAGTCAAGCTCCAATGAAGAAATTAGATTCGTTTCAGAGACTAAGCCTGGAATGAAAGATTGTTGGATACAAGGTTTATTAAATATTGAAATTTATTTGAAAATTATGTACCATCATAATCATGGGCAGGCTTATAGCAAGGTAAACACTTGGCCTATGCTCTGAAACTGGAGATTTCCTTGCCAGGGATTCAATCTATTTGATTTTTATTTTATCTGTCACCATCCTATTCAGACAACTCAATAATGCATCCAAACAGTTCCACCTATATACAATATATTGCTTAAATGAGTCTGGGAATCTGCTTTACTCTCTGGCTGCCAATGTTCTAACTTTAGTAGTTGGAAGCATCCCCTCAAGCAAGTCAGGATTCATTACTCATTTTGGCAAATCAGAAATAAAACAGATGTTAACATGATTAAAAATGCAAAACTTTAAGTTCCCTCCTGCTAAGACCAGCAGTTGTCTCAGTTAGTCTCACCTTCACCTCTACATTAGGAAATTCCAGGTTTAGATTCCACTCCAAGGATTAAGCTGAAATTGCAGTGCAAGACATGGGAGTGCTACATTGTCAGGGTTGCTGTCCATAGGACAGCAGCTTACATCTGAGGCAGCCATCTCTGATGAACCTCAAAACCGTTTGAAGAGCAGGAGAAGTTCTGCCCAAGTCCTGGACTACATTTCTCCCTCCACAAACATCAAAACACTGATCATTCAAATCACCATTATTAGATGGCTGCTTCTAACTGTCCACATGACAGTCACTGCATTTCAAAGTGATTCACTGTACAAGAACAGCTGGGGGAAGTTCTTATAAAAGGTCCAAACTCAAAACTTTGGTCTTTTCTAGTGACCAAACTTTCCAAGAATTTGTCACAAGTAACTGATCGAACTGCTTTTTTAAAAATCATATTATGTTTCAAAGTTAGCCCATTTTAGAAATTTAGAAGTAAAATCCCACATTGAGGATTTTGGTCTTTTCTGGTATTTAGTATTACTCAGAAGAAATCTGGTCTTCAACGCAAGTTCTAAAATAGCGAATACTACTTTTGAATTTTTACATTTCTCTCCCAAAGTCCACTGCATAGATAAACAAATGGCTGACATAACATTGATACAGAAGGTTTTAAACTGCCAAGAAAATATGCAGCAAATAAATCAGTCCACATACTGATAAATGTGGGATGTCAATTTCTTGGGAAATAGACTCTTATCAGAAGCACTTTAAAGATATTTCTATTAAATTCTTAACAAAAAGTACAGCTCCAAGTGATAGACTTGGTTAGGGCAAAGGGGAGATATGGCAACAGAGCCTGGCTCAGATTCACACCTAGCAGGTGGCTATGGAACAACAATGCTACAGAAGTAGAACCCTTAACCAGCTACCAGGAGAATTTCTGTGGTACAGAAGACATAAAAGATATAAAAACGGAAATAAAAATGTTTTCAATTAAATTCAAGTTGTACATTTTAATATTTTCAAACAAACGCACTTTCTTCCTTTGAAAACTGTGACTCCTACTGAAGTCATTTGGTAAACATTAATGCTTCCATACACCACAGATTGCAGTTAGTATTAAAAATTATAGATACTAAAATTCTGGCACATGTTCTTTCAGATTAAGAGCATGCAATCTTCAGAGTCCTAACATATTATGTAAGCATAAGTCGCAAATTTTAATTTGCAAAATACATCAAGAGCTGTAACTGCAATGGTAACAACTGATGCCAAGCATTCTGTATTCAATAATTAGAACTTTATAAAATCAGAAGGGGACAAGCAACAATAAGACCTCCGAGTCTCAGCTGTACCAAAACTTAGTATAAAAACAGAATTTACCAATTCAAATTTAATTTGATAGCTTGTTGAGCTTTTTAAGAGTGTGGGTGAAACTAAAAATGTATGTACCTAAACATTTCAATTTTTTAAAAGCTTAAGCTTCTTTTAACGACTTTTGAAATTGTTGCAAAGTTTAGTTTGGGCTTTTTGAAAAAACTTTTAATAAAACCTGTCAATTTCCAACCTGTTCAAATGAAAATGTATGTTGTAACACGAAAGAGATGAAAAATTGAGAGGAAAGTTATTATTATTCAAATGTTTCCACCTTTGTCTGTAAAGAAAGAATAAATTTGTGAATGACAAAATTCTGAATACCTTCCTCAAAATATTATGGTTTGGAACATATGGCTTTCTATTGCACAAAGAGGCTTTTAAAGAGGGTATTTAATTGGCAGTGCAGAGACACACGATTTCAGGTCTCCATCACTCCAGGGATGCTGCCAACAGACGAGAGGCCTGTATCCTGGAACGTGTCCATACATTTTTTTTAAACCAGGGAATACAACTTCAGCCTAGCCTGGGAGCTTATCTGGAACCATTCAACCTCAAGAAAACATTTTACAAACATTTTATACATAGAGAACTAGTAAGGATTAATAACTAGGTTAACAAGTTAACGTGCATTTTATTTGTGCAACAGAAAGCCACATGGCCCTAGTCACCGTGACTATAAGGAAAATGTATTATTCCCACAAAGAACATTTTTTGTTGAAACTAACGATTTCAAACTGTGTGGCTGGCACCAGTTTCCCCATAAGGATTTCATTTAACAGAGAAATTCGGAGAAAAGCCCTTGTGTAAAATTCAGGAAAAAAATGAGCAACCCAAAACCTAAAGTGTATTTAATTCAGAAACTAGATCTCATGACAGATATCATGTTAGATAGTGAATCAGCATTGAATGTATATATTAGAATTTAAGGAAAGATGGTTTTAATATCCAAACTACCATATAATAAAAAAAAAATTTGGCAACAGTGATTTTATGAATAAAGAGCAGAACATTCAATTGCTTCTTAACACAATATGGATTAATTCCAGTACTCCTGATTTAGTCATCTTGTTCTACATTACAGAACAATTCACATCAGTTCAAACATTAACAGGTTTTATTAAAAGTTTAAAAATTTGCAACATTTTCAAAGGTCATTAAAACTAGTGTAGGCTTTTAAAGAATTGAAATGTGCACATACATTATGTTACACACACACACACACACACACACACACACACACACACAAAGCGACCAAGCTAGATTGTGTTAAAAACCAACCTGCTCAGAGATTTTATTAGATATTCTGGAGGAGTTGGGACTTCAACCCAGGCCTCCTGGTTCAGAGGTAGGGACCACTGCTCCACAAACTGACCATGTTATCAGAAAACTAGAAGTGGTACACACCCATTTCATTAAATGTGCAAATTAAACCACTCGCTACCTGAGTGACAAGTTGAAGTGGAAAAAGCAAGATTGTTTTGTGCATAAATAAAAGCCGAAAGAACTGCGGATGCTGTAAATCAGGAACAAAAACAAAGTTGCTGGAAAAGCTCAGCAGGGCTGGCAGCATCTGTGTAGAAAAAAATCAGAATTAATGTAGAGTCCGGTGACCCTTCCTCAGAACAATGTTAACATTGTTTTGTGCATGATTGTTTCCTTCTATTGTCAGCAGAACCAGTACACAGGAATGTTCATCAGAAAGAGAATGTAAGCAATACTTTTTAACCCAGGTGTCAAGATTTTCCTTCAATTACAATGAACTACTGGATCAGAAATTCTTAATCATAAACCTAGTCATGTTTAATCATGATAAAAAATACCTTGTAAAGAGGATCTACGCATAATGTTAACTATAAACCTAGCAGAAGACCAGAAATTTAAAACTGGATATGCCTACAGAATGTGACGCAAAAGAACAAAAGGAATAGGACTGTGTAATCCAACAATCCCTGCTCCACCATTCAACACAATCATACCTGAGATTTGGTTCCAACTTCCAATATTGCAGGAACCTCACACAATATTGCAGGTGTGACCTCACCAAAGTCCTGCACGATTATAGCAAAACTTCCTTATTTTTGTACTCCAATCCCTTTGAATAAAGGCAGTAACATCTGGATGACACAAATGTCAGGCAATGATCACCTCGATATAGATAATCTAACCTCCACCTCTTGATATTCAATGGTATTACCATTACTGAATCCCCTGCTATCAACATGCTGGGGGTTACCATTGACCAGAATTCATCTAGACTTGCCACACATACACACAGTGGCTACTGGAGCAGGTCAGAGGCTAGAATACTGTGGCAATAACTCACTTCCCCACTCCCCAAAGCCTGTGCTCAAGTCAGAAGTCCACAAAGCACAAGTCAGGAGTGCAATGGAATATTCTCCACTTGCCTAGATGGGTGCAGTTCCAACAACACTGAAGAAGCTTGACAACATCTAGGACAAAACAGCCTACTTGACTAACCCCACATCCATAAGCATTCACTGCCTCCACCACTGACAATCAGCAGCAGCAGCAGCATGTACTATCTGAAAGATGTAAAGCAGAAATTCACTAAAGATCCTCAGACAGCACCTTTCAAAGCCATAACCACTTCCAACTAGGACAACAGCAGCAGATACATAGGAATGTCAAGTCCTGCAAGTTCCCCTTCTAGTCACTCACCATCCCAACTTGGAAACACATCATTGTTCCTTCACTGTTGCTGGGTCAAAACCCTGGAATTCCATCCGTATGGGCATTGTGGATTAACCCACAGCATGTGGACTGCAGCAGTTCAAAAAGACAGTTCACCACCACCTTCTCAAGGGCAACAAAGGATGGGTAATAAATGCTAGGCATCCAGTGACACTCATATCCCATGAATGAATTTTTTAAAATTGTCTAAATTATTTGTTGTACCAGCACGCTAGCATTATGTTCCTTATACAAGTACACATAAGTCCTTCTGAACATGAACACCGACAAGGTACACACCTTATTATTTTCTATTCCAACTACTCTAAGACCATGAAGGATCAATATTTATTTTAACTACTTTTCTTTTTACATATTTGTAAAATTTCCAAATCTGCTTGACCCTTTGTCAATTGGCAGTTAGTTCAAGAAACAGTCCAGAAATTGTGGTTGTTTTATAATTTGGATCCTAATGCTTCAAACTCTCTGAACAGAACACAATTCTGTTGTTGATTCTTACGTGACCATGACAACTGGATTCCTCCACTCCAAGTCCGTCCCTTGCACGAGAAGGTATTCTTAACCCTGAGAAAACAACCTTTGGAGTTATCAGTTGGGGCAGGAGTGAACAGTATCCATCCATCTGACTATACTCTCCCCTACCACCACCACATTTCTTTTTGCAACCCCTACTATAATTTGAATATCATGCTGCACCATATACATTGGTCTGTTTGCTCACACATTCTTCTTTTCACCATCACAGGTCTCAAGCGTCTAGCAAACCTAGTCAAAGTCAAGGTCTGAGATTCCACAAGTGTTACATTTTGGATCCCCATTTCTTCATGTCATGCCATCCTAGACCATTAACCAAATGAAAAGTTTTACTTAACCTATGGGATGCAACTGCCTCCTGCAGTAAAATGTCCAGAAATCTCTTCCCCTCCCCAAATGTCTGTAACTCAGACTCCAACTCAGCAACTGTACAAAGTTGCTCATGCTGTAGACGTACATTGTACATCTAAGTTAAGTACTTTAGTTAAAAAAAGGCTTCATGATTTTTATTAGTTTAGTTATCTCACCTGTACGAATCACCGTCTCTATTGTAGTCACAAAGTAAGTAATCCTTTCCAATTACTTTATCCCTGGCGATCTTCAGTGGCTGATCTACAGATGATAATAGATCTTCACAGAGAGTTGGAACCTGCAAAAAGATCAAGCGGAACACATTACAAACAATTTTAATCTGGAACTTTCTTTAAACTGATAGTTTAAATATGAACTCATCTCTTAAAATCATCACAAGTAATGAGAAACACAATATTCAAAACTGTATGAATTTAAATACTAAATAGAATGGTCCTATCAAAAGTGATCTCATTGGAGTCACCCATATGCTTAAGACAAAAACTGTGTTCACATACTTGAATAAACATCACAGCAGGATCTCATGAATGCTGCAAAAACTTGCAACCTCATAAATTAAGACATCACACAATCAGGGTTGTGCAGACAGGTTGGTGCATGGTAGCTACCAAAGGAACACCAGGGGAATACCAAATACCACACAGGCAGAAATATGGCACATGGCACATGAAATAATATCTCTTTTTGGGAGAATTTTATATAGCTTATAGCATATTAAGATCAAGTTTAAAAAATACCAAACTTCATTTAAAATTACATTATAGACATCATTTTCCATCTAACATCCAAATATTTTTATGCATTGTATTCTGCAAATCTTAAAATAACTCAAGTACTGAAACCTCCTGCAGATAAAAATCTGTAAAATCATATGGATGGAAAAGATTTCAAAATCTTTAAGAAAATTGGATGACTAATAGTTATTTATTCAATTTTACATTTATCACTCTTAATAGACACCAGAATGTATCAAAGCTATGTTCCTGAAAAAATACATTTCTTTCCACATCATGTACATCAAACACAAATTACCTGCATTACAGGTTCCACATGCACTACTCAGAGAACCAGAAACAACTTTTCTCTGCTGCAATTTCTTGTTCACAAAGCATGGTTATTATTACACTGAATAACGACCATGTTATACTGTCATCTTAAGAAGCTTTAATATATGATTAGTTCTACAGAATAATCCTGAGGAATGTATTTGGAGTGGCAGTCAAGCAGATATCGAGGTACCCTCAAGGTTTTGGAAGTCTTGTTACCTGAATGAGGTGCAGTGTGCTTCAAAACTATTTATTGTGGAAATATCTGGTCTGCTGAACAGCCAGCAGAATGGAGGCTTCTGCCAAGGATGGCATTTCAGTAAAGCACAAATGGAGTGCAGCAGAACAGTCAGAGGTCATTAATATCACTAAAATGCTTAATTGGTGACTCATCACCACATTTTCTGTATATGCAACTTTGCTGTCATTCTACCTGATTGCCTTATTTATGTATATGACAGTGATAACCAGCCTGAAGGAATGAATTGCCTGTGAGGTGTTTGGGACAGCATCAGGATATAAAATATTATCCTAGTTATTTTCTTTGCTGAGGTTAGTTCTAATTTGTCCTTACAACTTATTACACTTGAGACTCCACAAAGTCCCAATCACTGGCACACCAAACTGTGCCCAAATTTCCATTCCAGCTTACCTTTAGCTGTACTTATTGTATTTGTTGCATAAGTTTGAAATTAGAGATGTGTTTTGTTGGTTGAGAACCTCAACTCCTGACTCAAGTTCCCTTATTGAATTGTGTTATCTCTTCCTTCACTACTCATCAGAATGTGGTACTTTCGCCATAAGCAGCTATGGATTTACTCAGTTTCCAGTACCATGGACATGTCAGAACTCATATGGACACAGCATGCCAAGATCAGTGTACCCATGTGGTGCTCTAAAAATAAACCTACTTTGAGGTTGCAGCCTTGCTCACCGAGCCGGTGTGCTCGATTGCAGATGTTTCGTCACCCTGCTAGGTAACATCATCAGTGTGCCTCCAGTGAAGCATTGGTGTTCCATCCCGCTTGTTATTTATATGCCTAGTTTTGCTGGGATGGTTGGTATGACTTGAGGTTTTGTTCTTCAGTGGGTTGTATATTGGGTCCAGTTCAATGTGTTTGTTGACGGAGTTCCGGCTGGAAGGCCAGGCCTCCAGGAATTCCCTGGCATATCTCTGTTTGGCTCATGCTATTACGGATGTGTTGTCCCAGTCGAATTTGTGTTCTTCTTTGTCTATGAATATTGAGACCAGGGAGAATTGGTCATGTCTGTTGGATAATATTTTACTTCCTGATGCTGTCCCAAAATATCTCCTAGGCAATTAATTCCTTCAGCCTGGTTATCACTGTCATACAAATAAATAAGGCAACCAGGTAGCATACACCAAGAGACACAACCAATTCTCACTGGTTTCGTACCACATAACCAACCTCACCACTACGTAGGGCAGCAGGCTTGATACTTTTTGGAAAACCAACCTGAGAAACTGCCAGCCACACTGCCAAGTTGCAGAAAACACAGTATACATGATTTACAGTTTATAAATAACAAGCCCCAAGCGTGTATTCTATTTGAGTATGGCTAACATTCCAGGATTCAATTTTTATTACTTGCCATCTTTTTGGCTCAATTCATTCATTAGTAAGAATTTGACGAAGCAATGAATGATAGACAGCAACATGAGGCAGGCCAGAAATGTAAAAGAAAAAAAACCGGCATATTAATTTAAGCAGAAACCATCTGAAATGGTGCTTAACAACAAAAATAAATAGCAACCCCAGCTGCTCTGGGCAAAAGGGAAGAGGGTGGGACAGAAACTATTATAATTTTTAATAAATTCGGTACATACGCAATCATCAATGGATAGAAGATATGTATCAACAGCAAAAGGTATCAGCCGAGGGCCTTGTCAATGCCAAGTATTACACACAATAATTACACCCTCAATGTTCAATATTCTGCAATCCTTGTTCAAAAACATTTGAATTTCAATTAAATTTTGTCAGATTGCATTAATGCTTTGATATTTCACAAGCTTTATTTACGAAGTACTACTTTCCTGTAGTTGCTACAACTTGGCAGCAGATGTCCCTCTTTTCAACTATCAGATAGCATTTGCCTCGCTGTCAAACGTGATTTACTGCAAATATATTAATTGCAAACATTTTTGTATGACAGAATTTATAATTATGATAACGAGTGGTTAAGCTACAAAGCAAAAAGGTATTTGTTATCAACTCCTTAGCATAGGCAACCCTGCCTTTCCAGGAACCAACGCAATGAATCTCTGATGTACTGTCTGTAATGCAAATGCATTCACACACTATTGCAGATATCACTCACTGAAGCCCTGTACAAACATAGCAACACTTCCTTATTCTTGCACTGGGGAAAGCAAGGCTGATGTAGGCTGAGAGAGAAATGCAATTGTGAGATGAACTATTATAAACGTCGTGCTATAAATCACTTTGCAGTAAAGGCCACCATACCACTTAATCGCATATTTACTTGCCACACACACGTGTTAACTTTGTCCTCCTTGTTTGAATACACTAAAGTCTCTAGGAACGTCAACGCTTAACAGTTTGTAGCCTTTGAAAAAAAATTGAGCCCTTTCGGATCTTACTGCCAAAATGAATAACCTCAAACTTCTCCACATTATATCCAAAGCCACCTCTTTATTCCTACATAACCTGCTTACATCTATTGACTTGTTCTATTCTCTTTGCAGCTTACATTCCCATCCAGCTAAGTACAGTTAAATGCACAAAAAAATGAAAAGGAGTATACCAATTTGTATTACAAAGTTTACAATAGTTCATTTCAGAAATGCATTTCTCACACACAGCCTACATCAGTCTTGCTTTCCACAGGGCACACCAACTCCAGTGGAGAGGTGTCAATCTACTGGCAGCAAACCCACCCCAACATCCATCACTTACCCCTCACCATCTCTGCACACAATTCGGCTGACATTCCAATAATAGATGAAAGATAGACAGAAGAAACATAGCTCGCAACACACCATCACATTTCAGATTCAATGTGGACCTACAACAGCTGCATGAAGTTTTAATATCTGAAGTAAGTAGAACCGGACATTCAGACGAGTGTTTTATAAATTTATCCCACTATATATTTTTTATTGAGCCGCTGTATGGTCTGATCGTGAGCTGCTACAATATACAGAGCTGTTTGAAATGCAATTTAAAATACACCTAGGGGATTTAGAGTATGTGTTCCAGATTTCTGAATGGAGTCATAAAGCTGGGGTCAAGCTGAGAAGGAATGTTAACAAAGGAAAGCATTTAAGATCAGAATTTGTAATGGATGCAATCTACTTATTCAGGTCCACACTTCTTATTGCATGCAATGTGAATGCATTTAGAATCAGAGACCTTGAACTGTATGCAATCTGTATGCATTTAGAAACGGAATTTGTACTTGATACAATGCATTTAAGTTCACACAGTTCATACTGTATTAAATCTGTAAAGATTTAGGATTAGATTGTATCATTTGCAATAAATATTTACTTAGGATCACTGGATTTGCACTAAATGCTGTTTTATAGTCATAGAATCAGAGTCTCATACCAGCACAGAAACAGGCCCTTGGCCCAATATTTCCTATTCATGAACTTATCCAAATAGCTTAAATGTTGGAACTTTAAATGTTGGAACTTTACCCGCATCCACCACATTCCACACACGAACCACTTTGTATATAAAAAAAATTGCCCCCTTTTAAAAAAGGCTTTTCCCTTCTCACCTTAAAAATATGCCCCTACTCTTGAAATCCCCCACCCTAGGGAAAAGGTACCTGCCAGTCACCTTACCTATACCCCTCATGATTTTATAAACCTGAATAATTTCACCCCTCAATCTCCTAAACTCCACTTCAACAATGATGCCCCTTTTTTGTACAGTTTATTATGAAATATGGGTGAGTTTTGTATATTACTGTCCAAAGTCTTCCTTTAAGAGCTATTCGCAACGAAAATCCCCTGTTGGAAAATAAAGTTAAAAAATTCTAACATCATTTAAACTATTTTAAAAGAATGTTTTTATTCATTCACGTGATGAGGAGAACATCACTGGCAGATTAGTATTTATTGACCAAATAAAACTCCAAACTGACAATAGTCTTAGTGCCATCTGGTCAAACATTCAGTATTTTTCATGCAACCTTTCCCAAATCTCGGGCACAAGCACAAAGTATGAAGTTTATTAGCAGAACTTGCATTCTTCCACAGTATTTTCAACGCAGGAAGACTGAAGTAAGTGAGAACCTTTAAATTTCAATTTTAATGCATCCAAATGCAATATTACAGTTACTTTAGCGGATTGCCTGTTTACCAGGTAATTCTCTCATAATTAGTCAGAAAAGGTATAGTTAAGGCCGAGACAAGAGAGCTCCAACTGATTTAGAGTTTTAAAACATACAATAATACAAATGATGAGGACAAAGTTTCTCAGAACTGTAATTCCCTGTGATGCTGACATTTAGGGGACAAAGTTGAAAATCTTCACCAGTGTCATCAAAACTAACATTTTTGAAGTAATTTCGAGATGGTTATTTCTAGCACAGCTTAATGTCACTCTAATTCAATTCCCATAACCAGAAAAGTTGACAAAAGAATTTACGTTAAATATTAGGTAACATTGACATAAACACACAAAATGCTGGAAACATTCATTAACTCACACAGCAAAAAGAGCTAACGAGGGCCAGATCTTCCAAGGCCAACAATGGCAAATATTGGGAGAGTTTGCTGCTGGTACAATCAGGAGAGTGACACACATCCACAAACTCTGATTTATTATGAGACAAAAAAACTGCAGATGCTGGAATCCAAGGGAGATAAACAGGAGGCTGGAAGGACGCAGCAAACCAGGCAGCATCTGGAGGAAAGGGGCTGTCAATGTTTCGGGTATTAGCCTTGTCCAGGACTCATCGCAAATGCAGTCCTGAAGAAGGGCAATACCCAAAACATTGACTGCTCCTTTCCACCAGAAGATACCTGGCCTGCTGTGTTCTTCCAGCCTCCTGTTTGTCTACCTCTGATTTACTGTGACTGGGAAACTCTGTGAAAGTCTCTAAGAATGATCTCATGTCAGAGACTTAGACTAGATAGGCACTACTTCCCAGAAAGTTAGAACTTTGCACTGTTTAATACCTAGTGCAAATCAATGACAAACAGCATAACTCAAATCAACCATTCACCACACACTCCAAACCATGTTTCAATCTAATCCAACAGCCCGTTCCTCCTGATGGTGTGCATCACACCAAGGTCTATGGAGAGTACTGCATAAAGAATACTATAAGCTCAGAGTTGGGAGACAGGGGAAGAAAATATTACTTGGAGGGACTCAAGAGTAAATGATATATGGCTAGAACAAAATGAAAACTTTTCAATCCAGCAAATTTTAGCAAACTGTCATAAAAGTAGTTTAATTTGATGAAACAGCACTTTTGTAATTAAAGAACAGCGGGTTTCAAATATCAAATTTAATTCTGGATGAGCAAAGGTAACAAAGATGTGCAAACATCTGACAACTACATTTGCTTTTGTAAAGTTTTCTTTTTCCCATAGCTGCTCACCTATTTATCTCTGCTGAAAGGCAGAAGAAATACAGGATGACCTGATCCAGAGTTTTATGTCCGGACCACACTGCAACAAAAAACAAACTAGAGTTCTCCAGGAAAAGTTTCAGCTGTACAAATTGTGTGGTACAAATCCAACAGTGCTGCAAAATATGTAGCTGGGAAAAGTAATGCTGCATTCATCAAGAAAAAAAGTAACATGACATAAGAAGCATAAAGAAAACCCCAAGGAAAGAAAACAACAGCCATCTTCTTTTATACCTTGCGGAACAATGCTTCCATTATTTGGCCTGTAAGAGAGCCCTTCAGGGCAGTTAGTACCCTAATAATACCACATTAATTATTATTAACCACCTGATTTCTGTGTAATCTCAAGAGTACACCAGATTTAAAGAGGAAAGCAAATATAGGAGATTGTTTTTAATAAATGCACTCTTTCTCTATCCTGGAGAAAGATTGATATTGTTGTTAAAAGTGTCAACCAGATCTTGCTTTTTTGTTTGCCAACATATGGAAAATTGCACCTTATTGATGAGGTTTATCAAAAAAGGACTGCCAATCTCTGGCACCTGCTTTAAAATTGTGCTGCAGTGTTGTAGCTGAACTAATGATAAAGGGGAACAGGTGGAATACTTGCTGCAACAATTTGCTTAAACTACATAAGTAAACTAACTGTCAATGTCCTGAGTTAATAACGTCAGAATATGCAAAACATAAACGGGAAAGGGCATAAACATGATGCCAGAGGGTCTGCTTAAATTATCCATTGCTGATGCAGTGTTTTTTTTAAAAGCAGATAACTTAAGAACTTTACTGTAATAACTTGGTGCAGATTAATCTCTCTTTGCAGGTGCATTTCTCATTGTTCCCAGCACATTGCTGAGTTCTCTCTTTCTCTTCACATGGATACGAGTACCAACTTTCTTTCTGACAAATTTGAGTGCACGCTTCTCTTTAGAGACTTTCAGCAATTCCACTGCACAACTTTCATAGGGAGCAAAACCACTGACATTACAAATCAGATCTCCGACGACCTTGGTATGCTTGGTTAGGTGCTCTCCTCCACGCCCCACGGCATTGTTTTGGACTGGTCTCATTCTTGGTGACAGATTGACCTTTGCGCAGGCCAAATGATATCAAATTGCCATTTGTACAGCTCAGTACTATTTTAGATCTTTTTAGAGTAGATTTGTAGCTAGGGTTGCAATGTTGTGGTTGGTTGGCTCGCCAAGCTGGTTCATTGTTTTTTTTGCAGAAGTTTCATTATCCTGCTGGGTAACATCATCAGTGCAGCCTCTGATGAAGCGCTGTCGTGTTTTCCCACCTGTTATTTGAACTCTGTAGCCCGTTGAGCTCGATTACCTCACTTCCGGTTTTCCTTCGCAGTGGAGTCTGTATGGGGTCAAGCTCTATGTGTTTGTTGATCACAACAGCGCTTCATTGGAGGCTGCACTGATGATGTTACCCAGCAGGGTAATGAAACATCTGCGAAGAAACAACAAACCAGCTCGGCGAGCCAACCAACTACAATACCTTAGATCTTCTATACACGTTAAGATCTATCCACTAGCATAGTCCTTTTAGCTTCTCTTGGTCACTGGCAAACTAGATTACATAAGTTAATGGCCATAGGTTAATAAAGGAGTAGTTTCAATTTTGAGTGCTTTGCAGACTAAGACTTACTCTTTAAACAGCTGATGAGTCTTTGTAGCCAACAGTCTGTTTGTACCAAAATATTTCAGATTTGTGATGTGAATAAATAGCATCTTGTTTTTAATGGGTGCAGATTTGTAAATAACGTATCAGAATTAAAAGCCCAGCTACTTCACGACCAGGTGGTAAAGTCTGACTGCTCCCCACCGACACTATTTCTCTCACTGGATGTGGAAATGTAGAAGGTCCTCAATGTCAGCTAAAGTCCTTTAAAAATCTAAAGCTGATTCTTCAGTGATCAAGAGAAACTAAATAATAACATCGCCCAGTAACACATCAAGTTGCTCTAGGAAATTTCAGTTTCTACAGTGCTTAAGTTAGATGCAAATTCAACTAACCCCTGATAGTTGAATAGACATTGAAATATCACAGTTATTGTGTAAACAGTACCCCATGTTTTTTTTTAAAAAATCAAACATATTCAAAGAATGCTTTATTTCAAAGTTCATCTAAGGACAATTTCAGCAATACATTAGGCCTCTCCAGGGAATAAAGCTCTGACTGCCAAGTTTCTGGTACCAGGACTGGCTCTACTATAACGGGGGGGTTGTCAGGTTCCAAGTCATCAATTGTGATGGGGACTCTCCAGTCAGACATTTCTGCAGCCTCTGCGGCCAATAGTGAGACATCAGAATGGTGTGTTGTCTCCCTGATGCCAGGGTCAAGGATGTCTTGGAGACGGTGCACAATATTCTCAAGGGGAAAGAGTGACCAGAAGGTCATTGTATACATTGGTAGCAATGACATAGGAAAAAAAAAGGGATGAGGCTCTGCAGACAGAATATAGGAAACTAGATAGGAGATTAAAAAGTAGGTCCTTGAGGATGGTAATACTTGGATTACTCCCAGTGCCATGTGCTAGTTAGAGTAGGAATAGGAGGATATGGCAGATGAACACATGGCTCAGGAGCTGGTACAGTAGAGAAGAGGAGCAAGTTTAATAGTCAAGGGAGGCAAGACTAAGACAGAGAATGAGGTAAGACTGGCAAAATTAAACTGCCTTTATTTCAATGCAAGAGGCCTAACAGGTAAGGAGATTAACTCAAGGCTTGGTTGGGAACATGGGACGGAGATATCACAGCGATCACAGAAATATTCCACTGGTTCAGGGAGGGGCAGGGCGGGCAGCTTGATGTTCTAGACTATAGATGCTAGAGGAAGGATTGAAAGGGAGGCAAGAGCGGAGGGGGAGTTTTTGGTTAAAGACAACATTATGGTTGTATTTAGAGAGGATAGTGGATGAGGTGCCGGAAGACTGGAGGTTGGCCAATGTGGTAAAAAAAAGCCAGAGAACTATAGATCAGTGAGCATGACATCAGTGGTGGGAAAGCTGTTGGAGGGGATTCTGACAGACAGGGTTTACAGGCATTTGGAAAGGCAAGGACTAATTAGGGATCGTCAACATGGCTTTGTGTTTGGGAAATCATGACTCACTAACCTGATCGGGTTTTTTTCAAGATGTGACAAAGAAGATTGATGAAGGCTATATGAATTTCAGCAAGATGCTCAACGAGGTTCCTCATGGTAGACTGGTTAGCAAGGTTAGATCACATGGAATCCAAGGGCAGCTAGCCAATTGCATACAAAGATAACAAGGTGTAGAGCTGGATGAACACAGCAGGCCAAGCAGCATCATAGGAGCAGGAAAGCTTGACGTTTCAGGCCGAGACCCTTCTTTTGGATACAAAATTGGCTTGAACATAGGAGACAGTAGGGGGTGGTGAAGGGCTGTTTGTCAGACTGGAGACCTGCAACCAGCAGTGTGCTGCAAGGATCGGAGCTGGGCCTCTGCTTTTTGTCATTTATGTAAATGATGTGGATGTGAATATAGGAGGTATGGTTCGTAAGTTTGCAGATGACACCAAAATAAGTGGTATAGTGGACAGTGGAGGAGGCTCAGTATACAATGGGGCCTTGATCAGAAAGGCCAATGGGGCTGAGGAGTGGCAGAAGGAGATTAATTTAGATAAATGGGAGCTGCTGCATTTTGGTAAGGCAAACCAGGGCAGGACTTATACACTTAATGGTAGGGCCCTGGGGAGTGTTGCCAAACAAAGAGACCTAAGGGTGCAGGTGCATAGTTCCTTGAAAGTAGAGTCATAGGTTGACAGGGTGGTGTAGGCAGTGTTCGGCATACTTGCCTTCATTGGTCAGTGCATTGAGGATAGCAGTTGAGAAGTCATGTTGCTGCTGTACAGGACATTGGTAAGGCCACTTTTAGAATATCACATTCAATTCTGATCCTTAGAATCCTTACAGTTTGGAAACAGGCCAATGGGCCTAACAAGTCCGCACCAACCGTCCAAACAGCATCCTGCCCAGACCCACCCCCTTACCCAATCCCTGTAAACCTGCATTTCCCATGGATAATACACCTAATCTACACATCCCTGAAGACTATTGGCAATTTAGCAATGGCCAAACCACGTAACTTGCATATCTTTGGGTTGTGTGAGGAGACCAGAGCACCCAGCAGAAATCCGTGCAGACACAGGGAAAACGTGCAAACTCCACACAGTTGTCCAAGGGTGCAATCAAACCCGGGTCCCTGGCACTGTGGGGCAGCACTGTTAACTAATGAGCCACCGCACCGCCCTGCTATAGGGAGGGTATTGTTAAACTTGAAAGGGTTCAGAAAAGATTTACAATGACGCAGCCGGGGTTGGAGGGTTTGAGCTATAAGAGGATGCTGAATAGGCTGGGGCTATTTTCTCTGGAACATTGGAGGCTGAGGGTTGACCTTATGGAGGTTTATGAAATCATGCGGGGCATGGATAGGGTGAATAGTCAAGGTCTTTTTCCTAGGATAGGGAAGTCCAAAACTAGAGGGCATAGGTTTAAGGTGAGAGGGGAATGATTTAAAGGGACCTGAGGGCAGCTTTTTCGTGCAGAGGGTGGTGCATGTATGGAACGAGCTGCCAGAGGAAGTGGTGGAGGCAGGTGCAACTACAACATTTAAAAAGCATCTGGATGGTTATATGTGTAGAAAGGTTTCGAGGGATATGGGCCAAATCCTGGCAAATGGGACTATATCAGTTTAGGATATCTGGTCGGTATGGACGAGTTGGACAAAGGGTTTGTTTCCGTGCTGCACATCTCTACGACTCTGTTTCATCAACTGTGTTGTGGAAAATCCAACATTTAACATTCACAGAACAATACACCAAGAACTTGGCTGTATAATTCATCCAATCTTGACTCTCAAATTTCCAGGTCGACGATTGTATTGTTAGCTGTGGCTTAGTTGGTAGCACTCTCACCATGGAGTCAGACAGTTGTGGAGTTCAAGTCCATACCAAGACATAAACACAAAATTCAAGGTTGATACTCTAGTGCAGTATTGAGGAACAACTGTACTACTGAATCTGTTAAACTAAGCCTCTATTTTCTCCCCCAGATATGTGTAAAAGATACCCTGGCACGACTGTGAAGAACAGAGGATGTCCTGGCCAATATTTATTCTTCAATCAATATCAGAAAAACAGAAATCTGATAACTATCACGTTGTTGTCTGAGGAAGCATGCTGTACATGAATAAGCTGCTGTGTTTGCTACATTATAACAAAAATTACACTTCAAAAATACTTAGTTGTCTGTGAGGTGTTTTGGGACATCCTGCGGACATGAAAGGTACGATATAAATAAAACAATTTTTATTTTCTAAACCATCAAGCAAATTCCAAAAAAACTTGCAAATATCTCCTCTCCTTGCAGCGGTGATTTAAAACATGATGGATTTCACTATTAACCATAAGGATCATTTAGAAGGAGAACAGTACAGAAGCAGCCTGCTGGTATTTGATGACAGCAACATTAACTCAGTGTAAAACTAATAAGAATTTACTCTTAAAATCACCATAAAATTAGGAACAAACTCACCCACTAAGGAAGATGAATGCATTTCCAAACACTATAAATTTAGACTGCACGTGCCGTATTAAAAAAAAAGTCAAAATCAGTTTCATTAATCAGCTACAATAAAACAAAGCAAATAAAGAGCAAGAGTTCTTGGTGTAGTGACAGTGCCCTTACCTCTAGGCCAAGAGGCCTGGGGTTCAAGTCCTAGCTGCACCAGAGGTGCGAGTAATATCTAGGAACAGGTTGTTTAGAAAATACTGGGCACCTTCATTGGAGCAGCAGAGTGGCTCTGTGGTTAGCACTGCCGCCTCACAGCACCAGGGACCCGGGTTCAATTCCAGGGTTGGGCCACTGTCTGAGTGGACTTTGCACGTTCTCCCCGTGTCAGCATGAGTTTCCACTGGGTAATCCGGTTTCCTCCCACAGTCCAAAGATGTGCATGTTAGGTGGATTGGCTGTGCTAAATTACCCATAGTGTTCAGGAATGTGTAGGTTAGGTGCATTAGTCATGTGAAATGCAGGGTTATTGGGTAAGGAGATGGGTCTGGGTGGGATGTTTGCCAGATGGTTGGTGTGGACTTGTTGGGCCGAATGGCCTGTTTCCACACTGCAGGGATTCTATGGAAAATCCATAAAAAGAGCAGGAGGGCTGTGTGTGACTTGGTTCTTAAGAGTTGGTAAAGAGAAAATTTTCATGCCAAGGCAAAGATTTTGGGTAGGAGGACAGAGGTGAAAGGCAAGGCCTAGAATTGAGCTGCCCATTGCTTAAATTTTGGAAGACTCAACCATCAGCTATTTTGGGGAATTGGAGTCACCTTATCAGATTACTTGCCTTGGTTTCCTGTTCAAAGAAATGTAATGAGTGCATCAAAGTCTAAGACTGGTTTCGCACAGCAGGTCAGACAGCATCCAAGGAGCAGGTAAGTCAGAGTTTTGGCCCAAAAGCCTTTTCCAGCTCCATATTTATTGACTCTAGCTTCCAGCGTCTTCCCACTGTCTCTAAGACTAGTTTAGATGGGTTGTGGATTGGAAATGTTTGAAACATGAAAGGATGTGGAAGTGCACATTTATCGAGTTCAGAAATCGCATTACAGTTTATTTATTATGCTGTGCCTTCTGCCTATCAAGATAATGAAGTGGAAGGCTGTAGGTTAGAGTACATGAGGAAGAGGGGCAGGCAGGGTATGCAGAGATTTTATCTGGAAAAAAGCAGGGAGTTTGGAAATCATCAATATTCTTAGAACCTACATTGTTGCAAACAAGAGAACATATTGTTTGCATCAGCGTGTGAATTTCTTGAGCAAGTGTGAAAGAGAAGCAACCGATTCTCTCTGCAGCAATTTAAGGAAAGATTATATCACACCAAAGATGGCAATGGTCTTCAGACCATCTGTAGTTTATTAATAGCCTGCAATGAGTACCTGTCTGCTGGCAGATTTAAGATATGCTAAGAGGATGGCATCATTGACATTTCTCTACAAGAGCTGGATTATGTTCTTCCAACATTTGGCTGACAAATTTTATATCTTCCAATATGATGACGACCACTATGTATCACTATTTTGCTCTTTAACATTCAACCTACATTAATTCCATTACAGTCCTTCCTTTATAACGGATGTGTGTCAGAGGTACTTTTGAGCTCTTCATTCAGTATCATATACAATTCACACAAAAACTTTGAGACTCTGAGTGCAACTTGGGCTGTGTACTTTCAGTTGGCAGGCATAAGGGGATATAGAGGCCAGCATTCATGATTTCTGTCTGTAACAGGTGACAGATGCTAACCTATTTCTCTACTGCACATACCTTAACCCTCAGTATTAGTTGACCCAAGCAGATTAACAATGCAGACCTAGGGTCACAAAGGCAAATGTTTGGATCTTGCTCCACCCTCCAGCTGTTCTAAACAAAAATGCATGAAGGCACTGAAACAACTACCTTCCTGCTTGATTAAATGTACTACTAGCAGACCAAGTAAACTGATTGTACTTGAAAGTGCATGCAGATCTTACAGGCAAGATGACGCATCTTCTGCTGTGACATAACACTCCTTGCAACAACTATATAGTACAAAAGATGGGTATTTCTCTTGTGGCACGGTGGTGGTAGTCATAACTCTGAACCAGCAGGGACATGTTCAAATCCCACCTGGTCCAGAGGTGTAAGATAACAATGATCAGAAAATATTCAAAAGGTGGGTCATTCATCAATCACGGCAAGTATGTACAGATTGCAAAAGGTGCTGGAGAAATATCAAGGAACGAGGGGTCTATTTAAATAGGCAAATCTACCATCCACCTGCTTCTACAGCTGGTCCAGCCAGGACGATGGAAGGTTTGAGTCATAAAGAAAGGCTGGGGCTTCTTTCACTGGATTGGAGGAGGTAGACAGGTAACCTTATTGGGGTTTATAAATCATGAAGGGTATAAATGGGGTTAATGGTAGGTGTCTTTTCCTGATGATGGGGATTTCAAGAACAGGGGGCAAATTTTAAGGTGAGTGAGATTTAAAAAGGCAATGAGGGGCAATTTTTTTTAAAAAAAGAGGGTGGTTTTGGCGTGGGATGAACATTCTGAGGAAGTGGTGGCTGTGGGCACAGTTACAACGTTTAAAAGACACCAGGATAAGTACATGAATAGGAAAGGTTTGGAAGGACACAGCCAGGAGTAGTAGAGTGCTTCAAGAATTGGCTATCTAACATATTATAAATGAGCAATGATTTAATTCAGGTGCAGATCTTAGCATTTTCATACTCTGACTTCATTACTTCAATGTAATGAACAGTGTTAAAAATCAAAAGGAAATGAAACACAGCAACAGATAAATTATCGTGGTGTAATCTGGTACTAGACACGAATACTGAAAGCTTTGCAAGGCTGGCTATTCCATGCACACGACACAAGCTCCCAAAAAATTGATGTCTTATTGTAGCTTCTCTGTCATGCAAAAGAAAAGCAAATTGCATTCATAGTTAAGGCGATCACAAAGAACCAATAGAAATACAAAACTTTGTTCAGTTAATAAGGCCAGCCAACAAAAGCTCCATTCTTTCAGCCTTGTCGACCAGCTGGATACACAGTCTACCTCAGGATATTCTACTCAGATTTATTTCACCTCTGCAGTGAAGCAGGTTATACAAATTTCCTTTCCACTTTTCATCAAATCTTCATCACGGACTCAAAAACTTTAAAAGCTACAAGCCAGCAGGATTAGTTCTTCCTAAAGATATTGACAAAACTTCCATCAAAGCAGTTTGTACATTGTGTAAAAAAAAGTCCAACTCAGCATAAACATTAAAACATGCTTAACATGTTAACATTTAAGTCAACCTTTAAAACATCAGTTCAAAAATGAGGGATAGCATGCGCTTTTCTTTTAAAATTTAAGAAGTCAGATTACCTATTTTAAAACTTAATAATACATGAATGTTAGGTGTTAGTAAAAAAAAAAGCAGTCAGCATCTGAAAGAAATGAAAGCCATTTTTTCAGATGCGGCCCTTTATTGGAACTTCAGTTGGGAATTTGGTGCGCAGTGTGTAATGAAAGCCAAGCCAAACACGTGAGAAACAAATGGTTGGAACTAGCACTTGCACAACCCTGACACTTTAAAACTTTACCAGTGCTTGCCAAATCAAAGACACATTGCAAACCATTAAAATATAGGAGACTATTTTGGTGCTTAACAATTACCTTGGCTGTCAGAAATGAAGAGATTTAATCTGCATTTTAATTGCATTGTAATGATTGGATTTTATATCGTTGTTAATTCTTAGTGCTCTAAGTTTTGGAAAGTGAAAAACTCTGCTTCCTTTAAAATGTGATGGTTGCAATTTTAATCATAATTTACGTTGCAAAACATTGTGCAATACTGGTAGTCCCAAGGGTTCTGTTTGATATAATGCTCGTGTGGTTATATTGTAATTAGTGATGTCATTAGTTACTCATTATTACTAATAATGTCATTATTGAACACATTCTGGATTTTTAAATTATTACTTTAAGTAGTATAAGGAATCAAATGCCTCAAATTAAAACTAAATGCTACATGAATATTTTAAATCATGTTTACTGAAAGCCAATGTTAGAGTGCTGTTGCTAAAGACAAAATGACCCAACTTTTGCACAGCTAACAGCAGTCGCAGAACTTGAATGGCAACATAAAAGGTCTGGGAATATTTGCATGTCTTTGCCAGACACAAGTTTTTTTTTCTCTCTATGCCTGAGACCTGAAAGGCTGGTTACACTAATAACCTTTACTTGGCAGGGTGCATTCTATCTCCTTTGCCTTGCCCCTTGCCCAAAACACAGATAGAAAAAAAACCTACACCTTTTACAAATGGATACACAGAAGTATTCATCTTTACACATGTACACATTAAAAATGATATTTTTCGTCACAAAAAAAATACAACCTTGTGCACATTAAGTTGGAATAATACTCTTAATACTTTCATGGCCCCTATATACAAATATGCTTTCCATCTGTACTGATCAAACATAATTAGGAGGCATTTTCAGGGCAAAAGCCAAAAGCAAAAGCAAACTACAACAGGATGCAATGATTCAACATCTTATAATCGGCTGGTCCTGCAGGGGTTTCTTTTTAAGAATGCATTAGTAGTAATGCAATATGTCAAAAGAATTGCTCAGAGGTTTTGCAAATTGAGAAGAAAATCAAGACAAAGATATAACTGATGTTAATAAATTCTGCACCGCTTCCATTTTTCTGTTGAACAGAACTAAACAGAGTTGTAAATTTTCCAGTCTTGAAACATCTTCCAGAAAAGCTTCAAACCCTAGCCACAGCATATTAGCAGTCTAGACTTTACTGTCAACATTTTCAACAGAATAAACATAAACAGCTGTTTTTTCATAAAAATGGTAATAAAATTAATTGGTCAGGATTGTGTGATAACATCAGCAAAGCTATCTGTGTTCACCTTTACCACAAAAGTGAATATGATTTCCAGAATGCACAAAGCATAGGTAAACCGAAAACTCTGGAAATTGTTGTCAGACAATACCTGTCCCTCAACAGGGAATATGACAATTGTTGCTGATGTATTGACCGTAAATTATACAATGCCTTGAAATTGTGGTACTTGTTCTTTAAATACACCTAAACCAAATTGGGGCTGATATACACAGAAACAGCAGAGTGTTTAGAAAGATAATTAAAGAAAAACCTTGCCTTTATGTAATGCCCTTCGTAACCCAGAAATGTCAAAACACTTTATAGGCAATGAAATATATCTGAGGTATAGTGACTCTTGGAGAGGACGAAACACCCTTGATGTTGTGCACTCAAGTTCACCCAGAATGGGACTGAATCAAAACCATTTGACTTGGCTAACAATGCCACCAACTGGTTTATGTCTTACAACTTACATCAAAGAAAATCAAATTTTTGGATCAGAGAGATTTTAAGTGTGGAGTCTCATTCTGTTGGAAGCTAATTAGAGATGGCGATTTGTTTTCTATTTGTCAGTTGTTTTTATTTCTCTCTTTCAATAATCTTTTCTTTGTACCCAATTTATACTAATTTGCTGATATAACAGGGTGTGGTGCTGGATGAACACAGCAGGCCAAGCAGCATCACAGGAGCAGGAAAGCTTGACGTTTCAGGCCTAAACCCTTCATCAGAAATCAGCATTTCTGATGATGGATCTAGGCCCGAAACGTCAAGCTTTCCTGCTCCTATGATGCTGCTTGGCCTGCTGTGTTCATCCAGCTCCACACCTCGTTATCTCGGATTCTCCAGCATCTGCAGTACCTATTATCTCTTATACTAATTTGCTTTCTGCTTTACACTTCCTCATTTAGGCCTCATGTCGGAGTGAGAATCCTTCAAGGTTACTGGTTGAAGAACCTTGCTGCATCCATCTCTATTCACATATTATGCTGTAGAGGACACCAACCCACATCAGATACTAGATATGATACGTTTCCACTCAAAATCCTCATCAAGAGTTTGTGGGCTGCTTCAGAGCTAATTGGCAAGTACCATTCTTCCTCATTGATCACAAACTTCAAGACATTAAAGATGAAAATATTTTATTCCTTCCATCCAATTCTGAGCATTTTCCCTAGCATATTTGAAAGGCAGTAGAAAAGAGGAAGTAAACTAGGAGTTCAATTCCTGATTGTCATCCAGTATGTGATAGGGTAATGCAAATATGTGGATCTTGAGTGAAAATCCACTTGCCTAACATTTTAGTCTTGGTTGGGCTCCATACTGGTTGTAGGGCAAACTATGTGAAGTGAGCTGCAGAGAGATGGAGGAAAAAAATTAACAAAGCAGTTTTTGCAGAGTACAATGGATGATTACGTCTCCAATATTTATTTTGGTGAATAGCATGAAGTGGCTGATGCATGATTTTATATAGGCTACAACATACACTCTTGGTGGAATAGATCCAATTTCAAAAAGAGTATTCCAATATTTTAGAGCAAATTTTTCATTAAAGAAGTTAACTGTTTATTCACTACAAAAGCACTCAGTTTACTAACTATAAGCAATGTTCATTATTTACTTAGCTAACATTACCATAATTACGTTTCCTGATATTTGCCTAACTGTGCCAGCAGTATGGAACATGCTACTTTACTCAGATTGATCCTTTATTACAAGCACTGCCTATCAATAGTGTTCAAAATAATTGCACTTTTAAAAAAAAACTGTACAGTATAACTGGTAACAGGTGAAAGCGGTAATCTTTCTGTAGGAGAGAAGGAGAAAATAACAATATATTCAAGATCTTCACTATACCAGACTTCACCATACTAGTTAGCATCATTAAGGAAGCTGCACTGTGCAGCTTTTAACTCCAAGTTTAAAACTATTACTGTTCAAGGTTTATGAACTTCTTCAGCATACTGAGGAAGGGAAGAAACTCTGAAGATACTATGCAAATATAAGCAAAGTGATACAAAAAAAAAAATCAGAAGAACGTGAGGCTTTTAATCTCAATGCATTCTTCAGAAACTGGGCACATCAACTCTGCAGGCTACTACTCACAGCAGTCAATCCAAAACAAAAGGTTTAGGTTAATTTCCAGAAACACAAGAGGTCATGAGCAATTCACCTAAGAACTTCTTCCAATAAGTGAAGAAGCTGGTTAGGGTCTTGTTAACAGCAGATTGAATGGATTGCAAAAGCCGTTAGACTATGAAAGGTCTCCCCACATTCAAAAGTCAGTCTGCCCTTTCCATTAGATTCTACAAGATGCAGGTGTTTGTAGAATAACTCTGAGGGACTTTGGGATTAGATGGCCTTAAGAAAATCATAAATCAGAATAGAGACCTTGGCAAATTCCACAAAGGTTAAACAGAATCTTTGAGACATACCATTCAGTATTGCTCCCTTCAAAATTTACATTTCTGCTAGAATCAAATATGAATCACATTGAAGAATTGTTCAGCACTTAAAAGTGCAGTACTGTAGAAGTAAATCAATTTAGTGAACCAGTGATTTGCGAACCTTCTCATCAAATTGCTTTCAAGTGTAAGATGATTTTGTGGTTGGAACTGGCTGAACTTTCCACAAATCTTTTACATTACATTTAAAACAAAGAACAGTCCTCGGAGGAGACTCTGCCAAGACACGGGGCAGTTGATGCCAAATGCAAATCAAGTGAACATATTACATTATTGACTATGTCAATGAAAAATAGCTGGAGTGTACTTCCCAACAAAGATAAGCAGGGAACAGAGACAAAAATAAATACAAACGCAACAGCAAGGGTACACATTCCTCCAAAATGCAAATCAGCAAATGAGCAGAGTGTATTAGATGCATTGAGAAATGGATTCCATGAAATTGGTAATAGTCTGATTTTCAAAACTGCAACATTGTTTTTACCTTTTTTTTTTGGTGGCAATCCCTCTCCTCCTGGCCTGCAAAAAGTTAGTGGTCACCAAACAAATTCCTAAAGCTAAAATTAAAAAGACGTTTGACACTAAAAATGTGAAATTAGAAATGCAAAATCAGACATGCTGTTTTAGTTTTGGGTATTTTCTCCCCATATTCCAGCTTATTTTGGCAGTCACAATGTAGATCTCATGAGCAAGATTTAACCCTATACCTTCAAGTATTTTTCCCACAAGCTCTGAAATCTGTATTAACGGTGACAAACAGTTATCACTGTTTATTAGTTACCTTTCAGTTATTCAAATTTATCTAGTGCCAAGATCTTACACTAATCTAGAAAAGCTGTAGAGCATTATATAACTAGTCTTAAAAAATAAGTGGATGCATTTGAGTAATAAAGAAGCAATACACAATTATATAATGCATTATATTTTAATGCAGGAAGTCCATTATCAAACCTTTTGGTTGGGTAAAGCAAGTAGTCCAAATCTAATATGAAGGTTTTTTTTAAAAACAGCATTTCAAGTTGTAAATGTTTTTCTCATCGTACTTCTGACTACTGCAGTTAACAGATTCACACAGTGAAGTGTGATGATTCCAGTTGGTTTGGTTATTTTCTAACTCTGTGACTTTATACACCACTGGATGAGTTATGGAATAACTATTTCATGAAATGATTAGGGCAGAAAAATATGCCATTCAGCTTTCTGCAGCTGTGCAGACTCTGCAAGAGCAACTCGCTTGGTCCTAGTCCCACGCCTTTCCCAGTGAAGAACTGCATTTTTTTTTCCCTTTTCAGATATTTATTCAATCCTTTTTGCAAAGTTACAAGTGAATCTAGCTCCATTACTTGTTTGGAAAAAGCATCCCAGATCCAAATTACTAACTGCACAAATTTTTTTTCCATGTATCACCACTGCTTCTTTGACTAAACAGCCTAAACCAGTGATCTATGGTTCTGGTCCTTTTGTTGATAGCAGCAGCTTCTCCTAATGTACTGTACCTGCGATTTTGAATACCTTTAGATCACCTTTCCACCTTTGCTTCTCCACAGAGTATAGATGCAATTTTGCACAATCTCTCAATATAACTGAAATCCCTTGTCCCTTGAAACAATCTCATGAATCTTTTTCCAAGCCAATGCTAATGTATTCACACCCTTTCTGAAGTACGATACCCAGTTGCTGTAACTTGTTTGGATTTTGTTAATTAATATTTGGGTTGAGAACATCGTTTCATTCATTTTCTTGAAGTCACTTGGCCTATATTTACCTCCTCCCCAACCACCACGACCATCATACACAGCTGGCTTTAAATTAAATATTCTAACTGGAATCCAAAGGCTGCTGCGAACTCTAGATCATCTAGATCTCAAGTGGAAACCTGTTCTACAATAGAGGTGTCCATACAGGAATGGAGAAGTAGCCACTAATGATGATGATAATGTATTTATGACACAACAGGCACAAGGAAAGCCAAACATCTTTTTGTGTTACATTATCAGAGTGAGCAGAGGTTAGATGTTCAACGAGAATGGAATGGTGCCACCATCAAGGGCTCCAGAGAAGTCACAAAATATGAAGAGTGAATGCAAGTTGTAACTGCAGTAACACAGCACATTGGTAGCAACTACCAAAGCCTTGCTGCTTTGAGCAAGGTAGAATTTTTATTTAAGGACTTTAAACATGTTAGGATTATAATCATAAAGTGGACTTCGAACTAAAAGAAAGGGAAAGGCTTGAGATAAGGCTATAACTGGAGAAATGAATTTGAAAGGACTTTTTTTCTGGAAGAATTGGCGTAACAATAATTCTGAATGGAAACACAGATTATGCTAGAGGAAAGGAAGCTGGTGATCAGGAGCTGAAGAGAGGAATTGGAATAAATAGGTGGAAGGCTTCATAAATGAGATAATCAGAGAATCACAGAATCCCTACAGTGTGGAAACAGGCCCTTCAGCCCAACAAGTCCACACCAAACCTCAGAGCATCCCACCTAGACCCATATAACCCACCTAATCTACACTTCCCTGAACACTACGGGCAATTTAGCATGGCCAATCCACCTAACCTGCACATCTTTGGACTGTGGGAAGAAACCGGAACACCTGGACGAAAGCCATGCAGACACGGGGAGAATATCTGTGTGGAGTTTGCACAGTCGCCTGAGGCTGGAATCGAACCTGGGTCCCTGGCGCTGTGAGGCAGCAGTGCTAACCACTGTGCCACCATGCCGCCAACTTCAATTACTTTGAGGGAATGTTCAGGACAAGAAACCGTAAAGTGGTGAGGTTTAGGATGTGGGGAGAAGACGGCAAATGAGCATAGTAGGAGTTATAATTGGAATACTGGATGTAAACTGATCCCAGTAACACAACAATCATTAGATGGTACTAACGTTTTATGTATCCTCTAATAAATCACAGCACCACTATTGATTGAAGGGTAAAAATCAGTGCTTTCCAAATGGTTTCCCACTATGACCCCTTAGTAAGGGCTGAGAGTTGGTTGGGGAGCACTGTGAAAATAGGACCTGTTAGACAGAGAGCACAGCTCTCTAGTCAGAGTATCTCTGTCAGACATTGCTGTCTTGAAGTTCAAGATCCCAAACTTTCAGCTCACCACTCACTTGGGATTCTGACCCCAGTTTGGAAAACCCCTGACAGAAATACACTGTGACCAGTTGATGTAGTTTCCATTATAAATTTCTATGGCCACATTTGAAAAGGAAAAAAGGTGACGGGAATGGTACAAATTTAAGGTTTCTATTATGTAATACAAAAAATGGTCAGTAGGTACATTGAAAAAAATGAACGTCTCTGCTTTACAGACGTCCGGGAAAGCCTACCCACCAAATAGTTTACCATCTCTCCCTGGTACAGGAGCTATCATGATTTCACCTCAAGAGCTGTCCAAAAATAAATGCTTCCAGTACTTCATACTTTTACAATCATAAAAAGGCACCAATTATTTTTTTTTTGGTATTGCACACAGACATTCATTTTAAGTTGACAAGTTTGAGTTTAGTTGGAATTGAAGAGGTCAAAGTATTTTAGAACAAATTTAAGAGATATTGTACAATATATAATTTTTATTTTCCACATGTGTATTGAAATTAAAAGCAAAGTAATCTATAGGACTGCAGAACATTAGTAGCCTAATGCTTAAGTAGAAAACATTTTCCTCAAGTACATTTACCACACTAGCCTGACATTTTTAATGAGCTATAATTGGTAGTGCTGCAGTCTTAGAAAAACAGCAACAGATGTGCCAAAGCCTGGATTGTAAATCAACTTCTTAATGAAAACAGTGAGTGTTTGTGATGGACTATGACAAGCTCAAAAAAAGTACACACTATTTACCATTTGTGGGAAAAATAATTGCCACCTTTTAGTCCTCAAATATTTCAGCAGTCACATTCACACTAGTGACTAATCTGAGCCCAACAATGCAGCTAGTATGTATTGCAATGTGCCATTAATTTTAACTTAGGAAAATAGCTCTTAATGGCTACATGTTGCATGAATCGAAGATGATCATGTAATGAATTAGCTCCTACAGAGCTTAAGCAAAGGGTCGGAAATACGGCTAAAACGACAGCCAAGTCCTTTAATTTTTCCAGTAGACTTCAAATAGAAATAATCTACAGCTTCACAGGAACTGTCCAAGAATGTCAACAAAGCTTCCAAAAACCACCTGGAGAACTAAAGATGTTGGACAGCCACAGGAAACTCGTTCACTGTGTGCAAACACCAGCTGCTCCTAATTATGAGGATGTACTAGCTCTCTCTCCAGTGGCAGTGCATCCTTCCTTACACACCGCGACCAAAACTGCTCCCAATATTCCAAAAATGGTCTGACCACAACTTTATACAGTAGTACATCTCTGCTCTTGTATTCTACTCTTTTTAACACAAATGCTAACACCGCATTTGACTTCCTGACTGCCAACTGCACTTGCACGTTAATCTTAAGAGAATCCTGAGCAAAAACGCCTAAATCCCCTTGTACTTCAGATTTCTGAAGCCTTTCCTAGTTTAGGAAATAGTCTGTGACCCCACTCTTCCTACCATAACCTCACACTTTGCCACATTGTATTTATCTGCTACTTCTTTACCCACTCTTCTTGTCTGTACATGTCCTTCTGCAGCCTCCCCACTTCCCCAACACTACCCATTGCTCCAGACATCTTTGTGTCATCTGCAAACTTAGCAACAACGCCTTCAGTTCCTTTGTTTATATTGCTCATGTATAATGTGAATAGCCCCAACACTGGCCCAACAATGGGTGGATCATTTTAACAATTCTTAAAATCTTGTTAGGGGGCAGGGAGTTTTCAAAATGACTAGTATGACTTTTTCAGCCACTGGGTATACATCTAACCAAACACTGAAGAGATTTAGTGAGAAAACATAAGCAATTAAAGGCTTTCACCAGATATAAGAGGCAGCAGTTTGGAATTGTTTTTGTAAGATATCTCTTTATGAACCATTTCTAGACTAGGGGTCACAGTTTATGGATATGGTGTAGGCCATTAGGACCGGGATGAGGAGAAACTTCTTCACCCAAAGAATGGTGAGCCTGTAGAATTCTCTACCACAGAAAGCAGCTGAGGTCAAAACATTGAATGCTTTCGATATCATTCATAGGGCTAAAGGAACCGAAGGGTATGATGTGTGTGCATGTGCGGTGGTGATTTTTGGGGAGGGGGGGCAAGTGTGTTATTCAATGGTCAGGCAAGATCGTAATAGCTTACTCCTGCTCCTATTTTGTATGTTTCTATGCTTCTCACGCAGAAAATAATTTACAGTCCTTGAACAAAATGATAGTATTAAAAGCAGCAGTAAGCTATGCAAAGTAAAATAGCAATTCCAATCTCCGTAAAACCTTGATGCATAAATCTAGATTTATTTTTAGCAGTTTACAGCACTTAAAACTGAACAGGATCATTTTGCAAACTCTGTTGAAACACTAATTTAAGAACGTACACAATAGGTCAGAGAATTTAGATTCAGACCCTAATTGCCCTGAGATCAACATGATTCCAAGTCAACGTGCTGCACATATATATTAGCTGACAGCATGCCTCATTTGCTCTGAGCAGCCCTGAAGGAAGGTATTTAACTAAATTTGCCAGCCACTTGGCTACCTCTGCTTGCAATGTAAGTTTGCAGATTTGAACATTCAAAAGTTTCTAAATGAACTTTGGGGGCTATTAATTGGCAAAGAATATCATAGCTATTTCGGCTAAGGTGCACACAGCATTTAGATCAAGAGGCAACTGCCTGACATTTCTCATGTAATATGGATGAGTTCGTTGTGCCTTGATGGGAGATTGAATCTATTTACAGCAGCTATTCCTTCCCAAGCTAGAATTCTTGCGCAGGTATGTGGTGTCCTACTTTGCGTGGGTCAGAGATAGTGCAGTCTGCCAAATATCCCTGGCAGTAGCATACAAATATACTGGTAAATCCAAAGATAGATCACCCATGTATGTGTCTTTAATAAAGCCACTATAGTCTGTTGTGATTCTCTGGCTGATTTTCTAAGAAGAATTCAAAACCCAACAACTATATGGCAGGCAATTATCACTTCATTAAATCATAGCTGCAGTGTCAAATTCCAGTATTACACACCATAAACTGCTGAGATGATACTATACCAGTTAAGTGCTATAAAATCAAGGATACCCCGAGGCTGATTTTTAAGAATCTGAAATTTCTCATTTCTCTCTTTTGCTCCAGATAATACATACTATGGAGGAACGTAACAGATCACTCAGGGAAGTCAGAGCTGCTGTGGCAACACACACATTTCCACACATGAAGTAGTATGGAGATATGGATTGAGACTGGAGTGGCTCAAACTTCCTTTCTATCACCTGACTGCCCAGAAATTTTTCCTTCTCTTAACTGCCTACCTTCTGCGCATTTAAGAAGGATGTGCTAGTTTGTAATCAACTTGTTTGACTACATTATAAAGATAACTTCCTTGGGCATCAAATTCACAGGTGGGACTCAAACCAGGATTTCTGGCCCAAATACTACCCACTACACCACAAGACCTCCTATAACTGATAAACATATTAGAATGAAACAAAACCAATTGTGAAAACTTGCAGATCTATATCCTGGAGAGTGACTGTAGAAGAATTTTTAATCTCTCTGTCCAGAACTGAAGTTTCAGAAAATAAATTTGTTTACATGAAAGGAATTTAACAGTAATTTCAATGTTGAGAGTGAAGTTGCTACTGTACTATAGAAACAATTTTAAAATTAAGACTATCATTGTAATCTGCTTAGTTAGGCAGAGTCTCTTCAGTGACGTGACATCCACAATCATGGAAATGTCACCAAATATTAACTTACAGCAGTGTATAAAGAAAAGGATGTCAAGTGTTTATCCAGCTTCATTCCTTTTCCCTCCAAGAATACACTTCCTTATAGCCGATATCACAGATTTCTTACCTCCTCCTCCTCTGCCTATTTGGTTCTATCCTCCCATATCAATCCTATTAACTGCTCATTCTAGGCACCTTCTAACATCTTGAATAAACCCACAATTCAACAACATTTTATGTGACATGTATATATTCTTCACAAATATCCGCCACTATTGGGTACCGAACACTGTAGTTTTTCTCTTCAACAAAGTTTTGATTTCTGCTTATTTGTAATATTCACTCATGGGACATGGGCATGACTTATGCACATTGAGCACATCCAATTGTTGCTTCTACACACCTGCCCTCTCAAACTCCTTTTGTAGTATCTGCTCTATATTGATGCTATTTTGATTTTAAAATCCTCTTCTTCAACCATGTCTTCAACTTCAAATCAAAAATCTAAACCCTTTTTCCTGTTGCTTATTAAAAGTTTACTTCCCTAAAATTTGAACTGCTTTGAAACATCTGTGTGCACACATTTAAAAAAAATTAGCATAAGTAACAAGCAAGAAATTGCACAAAGATTGTACCTAAACGATATACACATATGTAATCGTTTACCTAAAGAAATAATTAATTTGAACAGAAGGGAGATACTTAATTTCAAGCATTGTTTATTTACATTGTATACTGAATTATTATGACACAAAAGTAACTTTTCTGACAACTGATTTGATTAAACAAAAAATTCAGACCATCTCATTTTTTAAAAAATTCACCCATGGGATGAGGGGATTGCTGCTGACCAGCATTTATTGCCCAGCCATGGGTGCCATTGATAAGGTGGTGATGTTGAACTGCCTTTTTGAACCACTTTAGTCCATTACTGTGATTTTTCTCTTTAATGAAGTTTGATTTCTGCTTTTTTTTAATACAAAGCAGCCCACTTGATTGGCACCACATCCACAAGCATCCGCTTCCTCTGTCACCAATATTCGGCAGCAGCAGTGTCTACTATCTGCAAGATGCTTTATAAAAATTCACCAGAGATCCTCAGACAACATCTTCCAAACCCATGACCACTTCCATCCAGAAGGACAATGGCAACAGATACATGAAAATACCACCACCTTCAAGTTCCCCTCCAAGCCACGCACCATCCTGACTTGGAAATATATCGCTGCTCCTTCACTGTTGCTGGGTCAAAATCCTGGAATTCCCTACCTAATGGCATTGTTAGAGACATAGAGACAATGTTAGATTCTCCATTGTTGGAGATGGTCATCGCCTGGCACCTGTGTGGCACAAATGCTACTTGCCACTTGTCAGCCCAAATATGGATATTCTGGGTCGTGTTGCATTTGGACATGGACTGCTTCAGTATCTGAGGAGTCATGAATAGTCCTTAAAATTATGCAAACATTAGAAAGAATCTCCACTTCTGCCCTTTTCATGGGCGGAAGGTCATTAGTGAAGTAGCTGAGGATAGCTGGGCCTAGGATTCTACCCTGACAAACTCAGGGCTCTGGTGGTAGAGTCCCTGCCTTTAAGTGAAGAGGCCCAGGTTCAAGTCCCCCTGTTTCAAAGGTGTCATAACAAATCTGAACATGTCGAATTAAAAAATATCTACCCCAAGGACCTCTTGCAGAGATGTTCTGGAGCTGAGATGACTGACTTCCAACAACAACAATGATCTTGCTTTGTGCCAGGTATGACACTAATCAGCAGAAAGTTTTTATTCTGATGCCCCATTAACACCAGATTTCTAGGGTTCAATGATGCCACATTTGTTCAAATGAGGCCATCTGGCACTTTGGGACATCCAAAGGTCATGCAAGGTGCTGTAAATGTGGAAGTTCTTTCAACTGTCTTGACAAAACTAATGAAGACCAGTTACTAATTACCTGCCTTTGTTTCAAATGATAATCTTAACTAACAAATTCTATTGATCACACTTCTTGGAAATTTAACAGGGGCACAGAATACAAGAGCAGGGAGCCTATGTTGAACATGAATTGGACACTCGTTTAATCTAAAGGAGGGCTACTGTCGCCAGTTCTGAACACTGCCAATTTAGGAAGGATGTGTAAACAGGTTGGAAAAGTGCGGAAAAGATTCACAAGAATGATTCTGCGGATGAGGAAGCTAGACTGGAAGCTTTAGGACTGTTTTACTTGCACAGAAAAATGTCAAGAGATTTGATAGAAGTATTCCAAATCATGGGTTGTCTGAATAGATTGGAGAGTTTGTTCCCTTTACTGAAAGTAGCAAAAATGAGAGTACACCAATTTAAGTAATTGGCAAAAGAAACATCAGCAATATAAGAAAATACTTTTGCTGTTCTGGTCTGAAATGCTCTAAGTGTATACAGGAGGCAAGTTCAATTGAAGCATTCAAGAGTGAGAGTTAGATGACTGCCTGAAAAGGAAAACTGTGTATTGTTCTGGGGAAAAGGCAGTAGAATGGCACAAAGTGAAATGCTCAATCACAATGGGCTGAATGATCTCTTTCTGCACAGTAACAATTCTGTGATACTGTGAACGGAGGAAATGGTTTCTCTACCTCACTCTTCCCTTATCATTTTAAGTCTACCACATCAGCATTCAATCTTTTAAACACCAGAGACCAGAAAACCAGAACCCATTCTCACATTTAAGCCTAATGAGCATGGTACACTAGATGGTGCCTGACTGAGTCTGCAATAATATCACTTCCTCGCTCTCAAATTCCAACCCTCTTTCAATAAAGAGCAACATTCCGTTAACTGGTTTTGTTATTAGCCATAGTAATATTGGAGCTGTACTACAATAGCCAAACAACAACTGACAACAGCAAAGAGAGTGTTGAGAGTTTGAGACTGCAATAAAAAACAAATCAGCCAGCATACAGCTATGTGGAGTACAGTCATTTTTCAAGGGTCAATTTAATTTTGAGTTAATGCTTCTGAAGATGGCAGATTATCCTAGATTTGGAAAATTAAAATTATTTTGGTTATTTCATAATAGAGTTGGAATTTGAAACAGAAGTGAATGGTTTTTCACAATTGTACTTGTAAAGTCATGCATATTTAAAAATGAAATCACACCTTTGCAAAGTTGTTACATGTATACAATACAAAGAAAAAATGCATTTCTACAATAGCCTACATTCAATCCAAAGGACAGCAGACAAAGGACATATTTAAAGATACTCTGAAATGAAAACAGAGTTAAATATTATGTTCACAAAAAAGTCACTGCAGGATAAAATGAAGTTAAAAATAACGAGGACTCAAAATAGGAAAAGGTTATTTCTGCATCACTGAACAATTAATTGTGGCATCTAGTTCCAGTACTGCAACTGGCTTCTGATTATGTCTCGCGTGAAAACAGAACCCTTGACTCAATATTATATTTAGAAATTAAGCAGTTAGACATTGTGCAGCAATTAGGCAAAAGACAGCAAGATGTTCTAACGTGGGCTTGAAAAAATGTTCAATATTTATAAGAATTGCAATGAATGTCATGACACCAGAGCTACCTACACTCATTTCAGGTATATAAAAGGCTGACTCAGTATTGCAATAAAAAGTTACACAATAATACTGGAACACAAGATTAAGCTGGCCAGAAAGTAAGCAACAGGTAGATTTCTTTTTTATTATAGCTGCAATTCTGCAAGTAGTGGGGAAAAAAAACAGAAACACAGATTAGAATTTCTAAAAATCTAACAAAGCACATCAATCTTTGTCATGACCTGCCCCTGTTCCCCTCCCCCACCACAAAGCAACCAGACATGCTGACAGAGATAATAGGTACTGCAGATGCTGGAGAATCCGAGATAACAAGGTGTGGAGCTGGATGAGCACAGCAGGCCAAGCAGCATCATAGGAGCAAAAAAGCTTGACGTTTTGGGCCTAGACCCTTCATCAGAAAAGAAGAAGGGTCTAGGCCCGAAACGTCAAGCTTTCCTGCTCCTATGATGCTGCTTGGCCTGCTGTGTTCATCCAGCTCCACACCTTGTTATGCTGACAGACCTGTTATGCATCTCCAGAATTTTCTGTTTCTATTTCACCAGCACATGCAGATCTTCAATCTTATTTTAAAGCTTACAACTTGGTGGTTGCACAAGATCTACATTGCAGGAGGTGATAGAGTACTGTGACACTAAGTACAAAGTGGACAATAGTTTCAAACTGTACTTACCAAGTCGATCAGATCACTGAGGTTCTTCTCAATTTGCTGAGGAGGCAGACGCCTCATTAAATCCAAGGCGCAATCCAGCTGTTGTTCAGTCTACGAAAAGGATGAGATGACATTATTAATGATGAGGTCTGCCTTTATACTCCAAATTCAAATACAGAAGAAGAGATAAACATTATGCCCAACAAGCTCATGCCATAGAATCCTGCTCAGCCCAAGAGGGGCACTAATCACAAGTAAAACTCCAAAATGGAGATGCAAATTCCTCCATGAACCTCAATAGGTGAAATTTCAGGAATTATTTTCCACTTTTACAAATGAACCATAAATCCACAAAAATTGTATTCCACAGATAGATCATCCATTGTGCCAGCAGTCACCGGGCCACAATAAAGATTTTTTAATCACATATTTATTATAACCTTCAATTCAATCAAATGCTCATAATTATTGATATACAACTTGTTAGTAAAGCAGCCAGGACTTTATTCCTTGGAATCTCGGAGAATGAGGGGTGACCTTTTTGAGGTGCACAAAATCATGGAGGGGTATAGACAGGATGAATGCATATAGACTTTTTTTTCCCAGGGACGGGGAATTGAATACTAAAGGGCATAGAGTTGGGCAAGAGGGGAAAGATTTAAGAAGGATCTGAGGGGCAACTTCTTCATGCAGACAGTGGTGTGTATATGGAATGGGCTGTCAGATAAAGTGGTTGAGGCATGTACAGTAGCAACATTTAAAAATTTGGATAGGTACAAGATGGGCAGGGTTTACATGGATATGGACCAAATGCAGGCACAACTGGAACTAGGTGAGTGGGCACCATGGTCAAGATGGACCAGTTTGAGCCAAAGGGCCAGTTTATTGTATGACTCTATGACACTCCTTTGCTGTCAGTGCATCTTGAACCAGGAATGTCCTCCTTAACAGCACTGCCAATGTAAAATCACAATATGGCCTGCAGTGATTCAAAGGGCAATTGACCACTGTCCTCTCAAGGGCAATTACGGATGGAGAACATATGCTGGCCAGCTCACATCTCATGAATATTAAAAAGAATTCACAAAAATACTGCTGCATTGATGCAATTTCTATATTAAATGTACAAATTCAATATTTCACAGGCAGAAGGAATTCATTAATGCTTTGAGTGTTTTTAATTTCACTTTTGCCACATCTGTGGCTACGGTTTAGAAATGTAGACAATTTGTAAATATGTGGTGACTGAAGTTTTAGAAAATTAGTTAGACCAGATTAAATTGGATGACCAGAGGGTACAGTGTCAGATGTGAGCAGTATCTTCAAAACTATAATTTGACATCAAGTGAGCATTTACAGATGCGTATGATGAGCACAGTTATCTGCTTGGGATTTGTCTTAAACAAAGTGTTTGACAGGTAATTTTTTTTTCCAAAAGTGTAAATTGTACAGATAAAGGAAATGTAGCAAATAGTGTGGCTGACTACCCAATGTCCCTGAATCCCCAGTCATTCCACCACCTACAAGGCACAAAGCGCAAACATGATGGCATGTCTTCCATTGTCTGAACAGATACAGGTAACTGCACACAGAAGTGTCAACAACAAGGACAACAAAGCAGTTCACTTAATCAATAGCCTATGCAGAGCAGAAAAAAAAAATCAAGTCCATACCCTCCACCAATGGTGCACCATAATTGCATGATATACAATACATTGGAGAAAATCACAACAGCAGGTCCCAAAATTATAAACTCTTCCACCTAGGAGGACAAGCGCAATAGACACATGGAATCTTGAAAGTGGCCTCCAAAATCACACATTAATCAATAATCAGCATATATTACTGTTCCTGCATGGGTACTAGGTCAAACTCTTGGAACACTCAACCGAAATCACTGCACTAGTGCTTTTACCGTGGGGGTTCCAGGTGCAGCTCACCACCAGCTACACAAAAGGTAGCTAGGAACAAGGAATAAATGCTAGTTTTGCTTGTAACGTCTGTATCCCAAGAAGTGATGTGAAAAAAGTTCCGTTACATTTTCAGAGGGAACAGGAAGATATCATTGTTACTATAATGAATCACATTTTTTCCCATTTTTGACTGTAATCTGGAATGGAAGTTGGACAGTTGTATATCTGAAATGCCAGCTGAGTTTTGCAAATTGGAAACATCCAGTGCAGCACATTTTTAGTTGTGCAGCACATTGCTGCTTGGAAAATCCATGAGGACGATCGTTGAGGTAGAGTGGCAACAGAGTCTTTGAGTTAAGGGACGACTGCCAGCAGTCAGATTGGTTGCAGTTTAATACAAGCGCAGGGCAGCCAGAGATCTCCACAGCCAGGAGATGAAAACCTCCCTCTCATCTTCTGTCTCTGTGTGTCCGTGAAAAAGCAAGGAAACTCAGAAAGCTTAAAAGAAAGAACTCTAACAAGAAGGAAAAAAGCTAGGTCCACTAGATCAACTGTCAAAGTAAAGAATAAACTTCGCTTGACAGACAAGTGTGACTTGTGTGTTAAAAATCAAAAGGAACCATGGGAGACAAATTTAACCCACCCTGGAGATATGTACTTTTGATCTTCAGAATTGTGTTATCCCTGACATTCCCCCCCCCCCCATACATGTTTGTGTCAAACTGTTGGTCTTTTATCGGTCTTAATACTGAGTGAATGGGTATGTACTTGGGGTTTATAAAGGGGTGTGGTTTAATTTGCATAACAATAGATTGTTAACTTTTTCTTCTCTCTGCCATTTAAAGTTAAATGTGATACAATTGATATTTTCTGCGAATGACAAGACCTGGTAGGAATTCCTTTTATCTGGAGTAGCAGTCAGTCAAGCAAATAGGTCACCTTAGTGGTCGAATTGGAGTTTTCGTACATTTTGCAATGGTTTGTTTAGTAATGGGCCATGATTAGCAGCACACTAGTTCAAGTTGAGTCGTGGCAGTTACAAAATCTTAAAAAGTCCAGCTTGTTACATTCCTTCAATTCAAAAGTCTCCTTTAATTCAAAGTAAAACAGAGTAGATGAGGAGATGGGACCGCCTACAAATATGCCTTGAGACAAGCCCCTGTGACTTTACACTGTGTGTCCCCAGAGACCATGTCACGTGATTACCACAGGGACAGGGCTCAGTCAAACCCACTGAAAGCAAGGTTTAAGTTTTAGCACCTCAACAGAAAGGAGACAGCACTGGCTTTATTGATGCCCTGACTCTGAGGCAGTCTAACAGAGATTTGAGGAAGAACATCCACAACGGTGCTGCTATGTCTGGCAGAAGAACAGGACGGCTTTTCGGTTAACCACCAAGCGGACGGTCAGTGAGGATGGAATCTCTGTCCAAGGAAACAAGGATTTTGAAGACTTAGAAGAGAGTCACAAGAGGGAACTTAGTGAAGAGTAATCCATTTAATTGTGTTCAAAGGGTTGAAATGAAGAAGACTTTGTTTAAAGGGACAATGGAGGATTCACTCTAGTGAAGTGGAAAGAAAAGACCCTGATAGAATTAGAAGGAGCTTTGGCTTTAATCATAAGACTACACCTCTGCGGAGTATTACAATATAAATGCACTTTGGGATTACTTTTGTAAATTACTGGGGAATGCCTTTCCTGTGCTGCAGGAATGGGAAACCAAGCAACATTTAGCCTATGTTGACTTTAGTGTGATTACAGTAAACATCCTAAAATGTGAAATCATGCCATGTGAGTCAGTCATTGGAACATTCATATTTCAAAGTTATCAGTCTCTACAGGGGTTGTTACATCATACAGGAAGCCTACAAAAATGCAACAGCATGGATAAAAGGTTAGTTAACTGACAGGAAAGAGAGTTACTATAAACTGGGTGTTACTTAATTTGAAGAGTCAGAAATGATACATATTTGAACAAAATGTTAATGTCTATTATGGTTCAAATACATACAGATGATTCAACATTGGGCACAGAAAGCAAAAGAAAACAAAATAAAACTTAAAAAAACAAAAAGAGGGGCTGTCTCTTTGCTGAGGGTGCACGATAGACTCCCAAGCAATCAGGGAAAGATAGAAAGACAGACATGTAGCCAAATCTCAGAGAACGGTAAACATAATAGGGTCGAAATAGGCAGAATTGCAACTTCTCCAATATTGAAGTCTGAAAGGCTTGGAGAAGCATTAAAAAAAAAGTGTCCAGGAGAGCTTTGTAAGCCACTAAGTAGGAAGTCCTTCAAAAGGGGCGGTGCTGGACCTAACTTTAGGGAACAAAGCTCGGCAAGAGGTAGATGCGGTAGTGGAGTGCACTTCAATGATAGTGACTATAATTCAGTAAGATGCAAGGTAATATGGGTGAGGACAAAGATGGACCAAAAGCAAAAGTGCTGAAATAGGGGAAGGCTGATTTTATCAAGGTAGAAAGTGGCCAAAGTGGACTGGGAGCAACTTGTGGGAAAATCCACATCAGAACAGGGGATGCATTCAAAAGGGTAATAGTCAGAGCGCAGGGCTAAATGTTCCTGTAAAGGTGAATGATAGGGCCAACAAGTGCACAGAGCCCTGGATGTTAAGGGATAACAAGGTGTAGAGCTGGATGAACACTGCAGGCCAGGCAGCATCAGAGGAGCAGGAAAGCTGATGTTTCGGGTCTGGATGCTTCTTCAGAAAATGAAGAAGGGCCCAGACCCGAAACGTCAGCTTTCGTGCTCCTCTGATGCTGCCTGGCCTGCAGTGTTCATCCAGCTCTACACCTTGTTATCTCAGATTCTCCAGCATCTGCAGTTCCTGCTATCCCTGGATGTTAAGAGATGTACAGGATTGAAGAAAAGGAAGCTTATAGTAGGTACTGAAGGCTAAAACAGTGGAAATTCTCAAAGAGTATCCAAAGTGTGGGGTTGTCGTTCAAAAAATAAATTGGGAGATCAAAGAGGGTTCATGAAAAAATGCTGGCAAGTAACAATTAGGAAAATTGAAAAGGTGCTTTATAAATATATTCTGCGGTAAGAGAATAACTCGGACAGCGTAAGGCACATTAGGGATCGAAGCAGTAATCTGTGTGTGGTGCCAGAAGTTATTGCTGAGATTTTAAATGCGTACTTTGCTTCTGATTTCACAATAAAGGAGGATGATGTAGGTCCATAATTCAGGGAGGGGGTGCGTATACTTGAACAAATTAACATTAAAAGGAGGTACTAGTAGTTTTAGCAGGCTTGAAACTGAATAAATATTTAGGCCCAGAGGGATCTGTCAAAGGCTGCTGTAGCAGTCCAGAGAAGAGAAGGTAGGGGCTCTGACTTTAATTTTCAAATCCTCTCTGATCATATCAGGGGAGCCAGATGACTGGAGGACAGGGTAATGTGATAACATTATTCAAGAGAGTTATAGGCATAAACCAGGAAACTACAGGCCAGTAAGTCCAACAACTACTGAAAAAATTCTGTGGGATAGAATTTGTATCAACTTGGAAAGGCAAGGATTAATTGAAGATAGTCAGCATGGTAAGGGGTGATCATGTCTAACAAAGTTAACTGAATTTGCCAAGGAAGTCACTATCCTCATAAGGTTATAGAGTTGAGGTTGTCTACATGGACTTTGGCAAGGCCTTTTTTTGGACAAGGTGTCACATGGCAGACTGGTTAAGCTGAGAGCCCATGGGATCCAGAGCAATTCAGGTACCAAACTGGCTTAGTGGCAGGAAGTAAGGGGTGATGGTTGAAGGGTGCAACTGTGATTGAAGGCCTGTGTCCAGGCTGCCTTAATCTACAGGACAATATAGACAGGTTGGTCAGATGGGTTGAACATTTGCAAATGGAGTTCAATCCTGAGAAGTGTGAGGTGATGCATTTTGGGAGGACTCACAAAACATGTGAATACACCCCAAATGGTAGGATCCTAGGAAATACGGAGGATCAGAGGAACCTTGGTGTTCGCGTCCATAGATCCTTGAAGGCAGGACAGGTACATAAGGCATCTCAGGTGGCATATAGGATACCTGCCATTATTAGTCATGATGTGGAGGTGCCAGTGTTGGACTGCAGTGGACAGGGTCAGAAGTCACATGAAACAAGGTTACAGTCCAACAGGTTTATTTGAAATCACAAGTTTTCGGAGCGCTGCTCCTTCGTCAGGTGAAGTCACTCAGGCCTCCTGGTTCAGAGTTAGGGACACAAACACTGTGTCACAAGAGACCCCCAGGGTTACAGAGAAAACACAGGTCATGAGCACCAAGATAAAATGCTCAGAGAGTTACTGTAGAAACCATGGGCTGAAAGGTCTCCTTTTATAGCACAACTATTGAATGGTTCTGTGAAATAATTGTACTATTTCAGTGCCAAAATTAGAAATATACACTTAACTGTATGCACTCAATTCTATACACTTAATTCTTTTCTGAAGAAGGGTCTTGACCCGAAACATCAGCTTTCCTGATCCTCTGATGCTGCCTGGCCTGCTGGGTTTCCCCAGCTCCGCACTGTGTTATCTCAGACTCCAGCATCTCTAATCTATCTCTATCTCTAATTCTATGCATATTCTTCAAAGAATGACTACCCCTCCCAGTAGCACCTGCCAAGAAGCACTGATGAGTAATACATCTAATAGTTCAACTTACGTAAAGTAACAATAAGATGTCTGTCAAATAATCCTTGCTTTTGAGGCCCCAGATAAACTTAAAACCAATTGAAGAGTTAATACAAACTCTGGAAAGTGGAACATGCCAAGGTATCTTCTACAGCAATGACACACACAATCTGTTCCAGGCGTGCAACTGAACATTGATCTTAACAGGAAAAAAAGGATAATTTAGGTAAACAATTATTTACAATGCTGTGGCTCTTTAAGTTGAACTCTGAACCAATGTGAAAAATTAGTGGATAATCACTGTCCTGTTTCACAAAAGTAATTTTATCCAAAAATCTCAATTTAGTCTCTTTTCTTTTAACCAGGATCCTTCATTAGGAAGAAGTGACAATGCAGACTGAATTGTGAGGATTAAAAAAATCCAAGCAATAATCCTCATGCTTCCCAACAATCAGATACATTTTCTAGGTAACTCCTCCATGCGAACCAAGCGGAAAAAGAGGAATTCACCACTGGAAATCTGGGGATCAGCCCTGCAGCACAATATATACAATCACGTAGAAAACAGGAGCAGGAGTAGGCTGTATGGTCCTCAGAGGCTGCTCTGCCATTCAAAATGATCATGGCTGATTATCTAACTCAGTACCCGGTACATACTTTCACCCCACACCCTTTGAACCCTTTAGCCCAAAAAATTATATCTAACTCCTTTGTAAAGACATTCAATGTTTTGACCTTGTCATGGTTGGGGCCAAATTGGGAAGGCTTGATTGTGGATTGTAGTCCATTGGGGATGATCTGGTTCCATAGGCAGGTACTAAGAAAGGTGATGTGGCTGTAGTACCTGGTTTGCTTCAGGACAGAGTCGAGCAGTTTCAAGGCCGAAGAGATTATGAGAGAGTTGCAGTGGGAGAGAGATCCCCTGAGGTTTGTCCGGAGGGAGGAGGGTAACGTCTTCAGGGTAGGCATCCTTAGAAGAGGCTTCGCAGTGGGGTTAAAATTGTATCAGAGATAATAGGTACTGCAGATGCTGGAGAATCCGAGATAACAAGGTGTGGAGCTGGATGAACACAGCAGGCCAAGCAGCATCATAGGAGCAGGAAAGCTTGACGTTTCGGGTCTAGGCTCGCAACATCCATAAGGACACCACCATGAAACTACTAGATTTGTGCCACACAACCCACTTCACCTTCAATGATAACATACACAAACAAAATCAACAGAACACCAATAGGATTCCCAATATCAGGACTGATTGCAGATGCAGTAATACAAAGGTTAGAATGGACAGTACTTCCCACTGTACAACTCAAACTTTGGGTCCAACATGTAGATGACACCTTCATGATTATTAAAAGCACTAAACTGGAAGAAACCCACCGACACATAAACAACATCCTTATCGGGAAAAAAATTCACAAAAGAAGAGAACAACAGCTGACTACCCTTCCTGGACATAATGGTAGAATGCAAAAACAATGAGGAACTCCGGGCTAGCGTATATAGAAAGACCACACAACGGGACCAAATTCTCAATTACGCCAGCAACCACCCCAATGCCCACAAACGGAGCTGCATCAGGACACTATTTAACCGAGACACAAGACATTGCAGCAACCCGGAACTATGCAAAGCAGAATAGGACCACTAACACAGAGTCTTCAAAAGAGATGGATACCCAAAAAGCACAATGTGCTGTTACCTTCGAGACAGACCGCAGCACGACCAGAATCATTTATCACCCTGGCATACATCAAGGACATTTCAGAGATGACCACAAGACTATTCAGACCCCTAAGTACCAGAGTAGCCCACAAACCGACAACTACCCTACAACAGCTACTGACGAACATAAAGGGTCCCATACCCAAAACCGGCAAAACTGGGGTAATATATAAAATACTATGCAAGGACTGTGAGAAACACTACATAGGCCAAACTGGAAAAAAATTGACCATACGGATACATGAACACCAACTAGCCACCAAGAGACACAACTAATTCTCACTTTTCTCACTACACATGGACAACGAGGAACACATCCGTAATCGCACAAGCCAAACAGACATGCCAGGGAATTCCTGGAGGCCTGGTATTCCAACCAGGACTCCATCAACAAACACATTGAATTAGACCCTGTGTACAAACCAATGAGAAACAAAACCAGAAGTAATACCAATCACCCCCAGCAAACTGAGGCATATAAGTAACAAGCGGGACAGAAGACCAATGCTTCACCGGAGGTGCACAGACAACGTTACCTAGCAGAGTGATGAAACATTTGCAACCAAACCCACTGGCTCGGCAAGCATGTCTACCACTTCAATAGTTTGAAGGATCCCTGCAAGTTTACCCTCAGACTTTATTTTTACCCCTCTTAAGCAAATTGTACATGCCCCTTCCTTGGATCAAATACTATCCCTAATTTCTCTCAGTAGCCATGATTGGCCTACCTTTCCTTTATTTTATTAACTATATTACGTATAGCTATGAAGATACGTTACATAAATTATAACTTACACTATCATTAATTGGATATATATCTAAAGCTTGCACTTTTCAGAAAGAACACATTGCAAAGCAAAAGATTAGCTGTAGCAAGGAAAATGTTGCGTTTAAAAGAACATAGCTTGACCAGAACTACTGAGTCAACAACACTTTCAGGGAGAGGTCACATAACCGAGTTTCTGGATATAAGAGCACTTTTGGATTTGAACACGAGAGATATCTTGCTTGAAGCAACAGCTTTTGCCCTGTCCTCTGAAACATGGATCAAAATTCAATTGCGAAAACCCATTGGAAGGCCTCCTCACTGCAAGTGGAGATTCTTAAAGAATTCTAAAATCTACACTACTCTCTCCAGAGAAAGTAAAATCAGCCAGCAGGACAGATCCAGGAAATCATTCCACTACCAGATGGTGTGCAGAATCACTGTCTCAAATGCTGGCATGTAGCCAATCTGAATAATTATTTTCTGAATTTAATTGTTATTTGGCCAAAATACTTTTAGAATTTACACCTTTTTTTATATTAGTCTTCATTGTAATTTCTTTCCCAGATCTGGATGGTGAGAGTATGTGTACACTTGTTATTTTCTCCAAAAGGATAATTGTACACATTTGCATGGTTTAAACGTTTTGTTAATCATTTTTAAATCTTTCCCTGAGCACATTTTATTTGCAATGAAGTAGTTCTTTATTTGTTAAATAAGGAACCAGGCTGACTTGTTTCTAACACTACACTATTTACAGGCTGATCTATTTAACTGACAAATATGACTTCCTTTTTTTAAAATTCAAACTTTGTGATCAGTGGGAGGGGACAAGGAAAGGAATCCATTCACTGTTCTAACTGAATTATGAGTACATGAATTAAAAGTTAAATATTTATAACAAAATATAACTACATTATGTCAAATACTGATTTATTAATAAACTGATCATGTAACTAACAAGAAGGAAGGTTATAAGGCTGTGTCCCAATTAAATGTTCTCCACCTACGTGATTCATAAAGTTTTCAGTGTACTGATACCAATCAGTGGAATAGATCATCACAGCATGAAACTTATACAATATTGTGACATACTTGTTGCAAACACTGAATTCGGGAAGCATTGTCTATAGCTACTCAATAGCCACCTACAAACTTCGAAATAGTCAATTTAAACAGAAATGAAGACTGGAGTCCAAAATCTACATTAGCCTACGCAACTGTTGCCTTATTGCAGCTAGAAAGCGGCACGAACCACAAGATTATCTGAAAGGAAATCTTAAGCCCAAATTCATTCTCGAGGGAACACATTGTTACTTTTGCCTGTGTATGCAAGTCTAAAGCACAGTTTATCAAGTTTAATTCTGTTCATTTTTCTCAACCTATTTCATATGTAGCACTCAAGTTGTATCTCAGAACAACCAACTGAATTTTGCTTACAATTATTTTCACAAACTTCAAAAACCATTTTGAGACACTGACTTGCTGAATATCCTGTTCTGAGTCACAAGAAGCGGTCACATCCTCTTTAGTTAATGTGTAGCAGGTGGCATTTTCTACAGAACAAATCTAAATAAGTACAAATTAGGTCTGAAAGTTGTACTTAGATTTTAGATATGTCTACATTAATTACTTATCCAGAGATTCAGATGATATCGAGGATTGTAAAAACAACTGAGTTTTGATTTCTAACCACAGTGTTTGCCATATATCCAATCACAGTACCTAAGCAAATGTCCAGTATGGTTTGAACAGGCATTCAGGAAACTGTACATTTTAGCCAGATTTGAACAATGCATAAACAGCATTTTTAGAACAAGCCAACAAGCAAAATTATGCATAATCCTGAAACAATCAAGGGGAAATAAAATGCATTCAATCTGCTCTTCTAAAAAGATCACAATTGAATGCTTTACAGAAACAAAATGAGTAACAATATTAGCAACACCTCATCCACCTTTCCATCTTTACTACTTGCTCAGAAATTGAATATATATTTCAAGTATTATCAAAGGAATTCAAAATAATTTGCGTCAAGCTACAATAGCTGACCAAAAGCATTTTTTAAAACTAACTTCTAGCTATACATTTAACTACAGCAAAATATAACTACCAAACTAATATCAAAAATCCTTACCTTGCTTGAATAAATCTCAGCAAAACTCATAATAATATGGGAATAAGGAAGACTGCACCAACACTATTGTCCACTAACCACTCGCAGTAGTTCAAGAGGGCAGTTCGCCACCACCTTCTCAAGGGTAACTAGGGACAGGCAATAAATGCTGGCCGGCCAGCAACGCCCGAGTCCCACAGATGAATAAAAAAACTGCCATTCTTACCTAGCCTGGCCTACATGTAACTCTACACCCACAGCAATGTGGATGACTCTTAAGTGCCCTCCCTCTGGGCACTTACGGATGGGCAATAAATGCTCACCTACCCTGTGAAGCCCTCATCCTGTGAATGAATAAAACACACTCTCGCATTCCTGTGCAGCTCCACAATTCAAAGGGAGCATAGCTGCAGGCCCTCATAAGTGGTTATTGTTCATACTGTGGGGCTCATTACAGAAGAAACCACAGGGGATATAGTCAGTCATCCAAATTGATTTTCTCATGCCCCAATTTTCAGGTACCTCTTACATTTATATTACTGCCTGATTTATAAAGTTTAGGTCAAGGTTTTCAAATGGCATTTTACTGAACCTCAAGGCCAGGATACAAACCAATAACTTTTTTTAAAAAAATTCATATGTAGGATGTGGTTGTAGCTGGTTGGGCTGCACTTATTGTCTGTCCCTAGTTGCCCTTGACAAGATGGCAATGAACTGCCTTCTTGAACTGCTGCGGTCCACATGGTGTGGGTTGAGCCACAATGCCCTTAGAGAGGGAATTCCAGGATTTTGACCCAGCGACAATGAAGGAATGCCAATACATTTCCAAGTCAGGATAGCAAATGGCTTGGAGGGGAACTTGCAGTTGGACGTGTTCTCATTTATCTGCTGCATTATCCTTCTAGATGGAAGTGGTCGTGGGTTCGGAAGGTGCTGTCTAAGGATCTCTGGTAAATTTCTGCAATGCACCTTGTAGATATTACTACATGCCGCTACTGATCGTTGGTGGTGGATGGAGGAGTGGATGTGGGTGCCAATCAAGCAGGCTGCTTTGACCTGGATGATGTAAAGCTTCTTGAGTGTTGTTGGAGCTGTACTCATCCAGGCGAATAGGGAGTATTCCATCACACTCCTGATTTGTGCCTTGTAGATGGTGATCAGGCTTTGGGGAGTCAGGTGGTGAGTTACTTGCTTCAGTATTCCTAGCCTTGGGCTTGTTCTTATATGCACTGTTTATGCAGTGAGCTCAGTAGAGTTAATAGTCAATGTTGACAGAGGGGGATTCAGTGATGGTAACACTGTTACATGTCAAAAGGGTGGTGGTTAGATTGTCTTTTATTGGAGATGATCATTCCCTGGCATTTGTGTGCCATGAATGTTTCTTGACACTTGCCAGCTCAAGCCTGGATATTGTCCAGATCTTGATGCACATGAACATGGACTGCTTCAGTACGTAAAGGGTTTCGAACGATGCTGAACATCATGCAATCAATCATCAGTGAAAGTCATCACTTCTGAGTTTATGATGGAAGGAATGTTATTGATGAAGCAGCTGAAGGTGGTTGGGCCCAAGACACTACCCTGAGGAGCTCCTACTGAGATGTACTGAAGCTGAGATGACTGACCTCCAACAACCGTAACTATCTTCCTACGTGCCAGGTATGACTCCAACAGCAGAGGGTTTGCCCCCGGATTCCTGATTTCCGAGGGCTCCTTGATGCCATGCTCAGTTGAATGCAACCTTGATGTCAAGGACTGTCAATCTCACCTCACTTCTGGATTTTTACTCCTTCGACTATGTTTGAACCAAGGCTGTAATGAGGTCAGGAGCTGAATGGCCCTGGCAAAATCCAAACTGGGCATCACTAAACAGGTTATTGCTGAGAAGGGGCTGCTTGATAGCATAGTTGATGACATCTTGCATCATTTTACTTATGATCGAGACTAGACTGATTGGGTAGTAACTGGCCAGGTTGAATTTGTCCAGTTTTTGTGTACAGGATATACCTGACCAATTTTCCACATTGTCAGGTAGAATCCAGTGTTTGTAACTGTACTGGAAGAGCCTGTCCCATATTTTTGCACTATCCAGTGCCTTCAATAGTTTCTTGATATCATATGGAGTGAATCAAATCGGCTCAAGACTGGTTTCTGTGATGCTAGGGACCACTGGAGGAGCTAACATGGATCATCCAGTCAGTACTTCCAGCTGAAGCCTCATCTTTTGCACTTATGTGTTGGGCTCTTCCATCATTAAGGATGGGGATATTTGTCGAGCATCCTCCTCCAGCGAATTGTTTAATTGTCCACCACCATTCACAACTGGACGCGGCACAGCTTAGATCTGCTGTGTTGGGTTGTGGGATTACTTAGATCTAACTGTCACTTGCCGAATATACTGTTTGACATGCAGGTAGTCCTAGGCATTAGAAGTGAAGCTGGAAAATCACAGCAGCTCAAGACAGCATCAGAAGAGCAGGAAAGTCAATGTTTCGGGCTGAAACCGTTCATCAGGGCTGTCTTACTGTCTCCAAGTCACTGTCTCCATACAGGTAGTCCTGTTTGGTAGCTTCACCAGAATGACACTTCATTTTTAGGTATGCCTGGTGCTGCTCCTGGCATGCCCTGCTGCATTCTCGATTGAACCAGGATTGATCCCTTGGCTTAATGACAACAGTTGAGTGGGGGATATGTTGGGCCATGAGGTTACAGGTTGTGCTGATTTAGAAATTCTCTTGCTGTTGATGGCCCACTGCACCTCATCGATGCCCAGTCTTGAATTGCTAGATCTGTTTGAAGTTTGTCTCATTTAGCATAGTGAAAGTGTCACATAACATGATGCAGGGCATTCTCAATGATATTTGTTGAGCACAGTTTTATGTCTGCTGCCCTATAGCAGGATTTTACTAACTCTCCTGAGTGAAAAACCAGAAAAACAAATCTGCCTTCCTATTTATTATTGGATTAAACAATTATAGATCATTCTTTTACTCAATTATTCTCTGTCCTGCTCAAAATTACAAATTATTGGTAACTATCTTTTTCATTCTGTTTTTAGTAGAAATTTTTATTGCTCCTTTCATTTTCTTGAAGGTCAACTACTCTCATGATTTCGGTACAATGGCCACCCCAAAGTAGAACCAAGACTTAATCCAGAGGGGATGCATTACATTCAAACATTTAATTGCTGTTGTGGCTGAGAACAAGTCATTCAGCATAATCAAGAATCATAACCTCTCTCTACGCAACGGTGTGTTGTATGTGGTTTTTAATAACAAATGATAGCACAGTGATTAAGTTACTAGGCCAACAGTCCAGACAAGTACGGCAGTATTAGATCCAACACAGAGACACAAATGTCCACAAAAGAAAATGGATTACAAGACGTTAGCAATCAATTCTCGAATAACGATGACTCATCTGGAAGGAAACTGTTCTGATTATATTCCTCAAAATATTTTAATTAAAACTTGTTGTGCTCAAGCTCACTGTCAACGGAGTGTTTAATTAACTAAGACTGAAACCTGATATTTCCATTATCTGAGTCCAGACACTGTTCTGTGGCAAACCTAATAAATCTAGAATATGATCAACCACAGTCCCAAGCAAGCCATCACATTTGCAAATGTTTTTGTTACATATTTATATAAAAACTACATTCTTCTGCAGTAACAAATTTTCTTGCCTGCCTGTAAATTGTATTTCTTCTGTTTCTACCCAAATTCAGATTCACTAATTTAGACAGGTTAGCAACTGAAGTGGGAAATTCAGATGCAGAGGCTTTACCTTTGAAACAGTGCAAGACTCCCTACAAAGGAGAAGACGCTCAACGGTTGAAATACTTGGTCAAAAAGGGTTTTTTCTGAGAGTGAGTTCTTCGTTGACTGTTGCTGGGAAGGAACCACAAATCGATGAACACTTCTTCAATTTCAGCTGCAATATCACAACCATCCCAGTGTTCCTTGCACAGCACTTAAGATCTTACATAAATGGGCTACTTGGGTAAGCTAGCAAGGAATCACTGTTAGCTATGAAACCATATCCCAAAACAAGTCAGCAACAGCAGGACAGGAAAGGAAGCAAAGCGAGGAGCAAACGATTAACCAAATAAGTTCACATTGCAACATAAAATTTGAGCTCATCCAAAAGTTTGCTTCCACGTCTGACCTTGTCACAGGTACTGATCAGCCATCATCCATGTAATTAGCAAGAAATTATCATTCCAAAAACACACGTTTTAAATGTAAAGTTCTCATCCTTATGCCCTAGTGGTTATATGGCCTCTATATGACCTTCTCCAGCTCTTTAACTCTTAAAGAGCTCAGTGCTCCTCCACTTCTACCCGCTTGTACAGCTCTCCAGCATTTCCTCTGCCCCATGTTTGTAACTGAACCTTCAACTGTCTCCCCCATAAACTCTAGAATTCCCAGCGTACACCCTATTGCATCTCCAGACCTCTCTCCACCTTTAAGATGCTTTAAAAACTCATCTTTGACCATCCTTTTGGTCTCCTGCTAATGCCTCCTTATGCAGCTCCACATCAAATTTTATCTGACAGCTCCTATAAGGGCTTTCTACAAAAATGAAGGCACAATATTAATACAAGTTGCGACCTGCGCAGTTCTGACAGTCTAACTACCCAGTGAAAGAGCTCAGCCATGTTTTATTAGTTTCTTTGAAAGCTGGCTATGCCAGACCAAGCTTCAAATATACTACAGCTCCAGCATAGATTGTCAGTGGCCAAATCCAAACCATTGTCACGCATCATCTTTCCATTTAGTAAACAATTTGCCAGTTTGCTGGAATGATAATAGATGCAATACTTGAATAGCAGAGTGTCCTGTTTACTTCTTACTAACAGTCCTTTCGGAAGGCGTGGGGAAGGAAGCAAAAAAGTTACTGCCAAGCTTCCCTCTAGTAATAAAGCTCTGCTTCACAAAATCTACAGTACAAAGTATACAAAAGATTCAGGCAAATAAGTTACACAAAGTACTACCTTACTTTCGAGCAGACACTGCAACTTTACACAATTTATGGAGTGGATAGAAATTAAACTCCAAGTTACATGAGGAAATAAATTACACGGACTTTCAGCAGTTAGTATTACTCTGGAAAAGGTCCATGAAATTCAGCAACTGACTGATGTTTTTTTTTTAAACCAGACTACAAATTTTTAATTGAACAAGTTGTCTCAGAGTCCACGCTCAACCACAAACTCTGAGAAATCAGAAGCCATTACAAAAGGTATCTGGATCATACATCGAACTAGGACAGGGGATTCTGCTACAGCAGGTGTTCCTGCAACACGAATTGGCTATAACGTGACTGACAAATAGGGAAACTACCTAGACAAATATCTAAAACGCGAACTTGTGTTGGCTATAACGTGATTCCATCAGTGCACATCATCACAAGCATTTTGCGGGCTTTGTCCTGTGCATGCACAATGGGTTAGTGCTGAAAGAGCACCTGCATCGGGCGATCATTGTACTGTGAGAATACAGTACTTTTTTTTTGCAAATTCTGTTGTGTTATCCACAAAATGCAAGGACAAAGTGACAAGAATGTGAGCAAGAAGCCTGCTCGTGGTAAAATTGCGGGTAGTGAACACAAAAGACAGGCTATAACATTGGAAGAGAAGCTAGATGTTATAAAATGTTTTGAGCATAATGAAAGAACATGATGTAGATCACCTAACAGGAATAAAGGCGTCTGTTTATTCTGCATTGTTAGTAATACTGCGAAGATTAAAGCAAGCTGTATTGCTGGAACAAGTCTGAGTGCTAGCAAATCTGAGAGGTCATGGACAAAGGAACTGGAGTGGCTTCTAAGTTTCAAACAAAAAGGCGATCAGGGACCACACTGCTCACTATAAAACAAAAGGCCTTATCAATTTGCTAAGATCTCACAAAAAAAGCTGAAAATCCCACAGGTGTGCCTGCCTTTAGTGCTAGTAGTGGCTGGTTTGCTGCTTTTAAGAACCATCATGTTTTTCATAATGAAAAGTTATGCAGCAAAGCTGCCAGTGCAGACGAGGAGCATGCAATGGCTTTTCCCGCTAAAGTAAAATTAATTGATGAAGAAGGCTACAACTCATATCAAATGTTCAATTTGGATCAGACAGGTCTATGCTGGAAGTGAATACCATCAACAACCTACATTTCTATGAATGAAGCACATGTTCCAGGATTTAAGGTGCCGAAGAATCGCATGACTGTGTTGCTGGGCGCCAATGCCAGTGGGGACTTAAAGCTTAAGCCTGTGGTGGTGTACCACTCTGCGAACCCATGAGCCTAGAAAAGTTACCTTAAGTCTACTCTAAGCGTCTACTTTAGGTCAAGAAAAAGAGGTTGATGATGGGCAAATTATTTCTGACCTTACTGCTGATGTTTTCGAAGATATTTTTAGGAAGTATTGGAGGAAAAAAAATTCGGATTTCAAGATTCTCCTCATCCTGGATAATGCACCAAGCCATCCTCCCACCATTAGTGAGCGGTCTGAAAACATCAAAGTGCTACTTCTACCCCCAAACACTACCTCTCTCTAAAGATTTTTGAGATTATTTGTAGCTCAGGTCATGGATAAGGTTGTAGACTTGCACACCTAGCCAGTGTGTTTGACTGTAAATGTTTTGTCACCCTGCTAGGTAATATCATCACGGCACCTCCAGTGAAGCGTTGGTGTTCTGTCCCACTTGTTATTTATATGCCTCAGTTTGCTGGCATGGTTGGCATCACTTCTCCGCGACAGACCACAAGATGACACAACATGGCCAGACACACTAGTCACCCTACCGTGCATCAGAGACATATCAGGAGATGACCACAGGACTACTCAGGGCCTTAGGTATCAGGGTGGCCCACAAATCAACCACCACCCTGCGACAGCTAGTGACAAATGTAAAGGATCCCATACCCACAACCAATAAAACTAACATAATATACAAAATACAATGTAAGGACTGTGAGAAACACTACATAGGCCAAACTGGAAGAAAATTGACAATAAGGATACACGAACACCAGCTAGCCACCAAGGGACACGACCAATTCTCACTGGTCTCAATACACACGGACAAAGAAGGACATGAATTCGACTGGGGCAACACATCCATAATAGCACAAGCCAAACAGAGACAGGCCAGGGAATTCCTGGAGGCCTGGCATTCCAACTGGAACTCCATCAACAAACACACTGACCTGGACCCGATATACAAACCGCTGAAAAACAGAACCGGAAGTGATGCCAACCACCCCAGCAAAGCGAAGCATATAAATGACAAGTGAGACAGAACACCAATGCTTCACCGGAGGCGCACTGACAATGTTACCTAGCAGGATGACAAAATGTCTGCAAGCAAACACACCAACTTGGTGGGCAAGTCTACAACCACAACTTCTCTCCTTCAACCCATGGATCAGGGTGCAATAACAGCGTTTAAAGGTGACATTATTTAAGGTGACATGTAACAGGCTGATTGTAGCCACTGAGGGGGATAAGGACAGTGTTCTTCAATTTTGGAAGAGCTTTAACATCAAGAATGCAATTGACATTATCATGGAGGCCTGGGGTGGTGTCAGTAAGGGCTGCTTGCAGGCAGTTGGCGGAAGGTTCTCCCAGAGTTTTTTCAAGATTTTAAAACCTTTGATGCATCAGAGGAGCTCCCAAGGATCAAAGAAGATTGTGTTGATCTTGCAAAGCAAGTTGGATTTGAAGTGGAGAGTGAGGATGTTGAAGTGCTGCTCGAGTCCCACTGTGAAGATCTTTCTACAGCTGATCTACAACAACTTGTCGCTGAGGGGGAAGTGGAAGCTGGAGATGAAGTAGTCGTAGTCCAGGATGCAGTACCACGAGAGCTTTCCACTTCTGTTTTGTCTTCTATCCGGAGAGAAACTGAGAAGCAGTTGCAGCTGTTAAGAGGGCAATGATTACAATGCAGAAGGCAGCAGGGCACAGTTTGTGGAATAAGATCTTATTTGGCACCCTATGAGCAGCTTCTTCACGAAAGAAGAAAAAGAGCAAAGCAGCAAAAATTGGAGTCGTTTTTAAGCCAACCCCCAAGAAACATTCAGAAGACAACGGACCACAGACATCCACTTCTGAATTACCAATCTTTTGCCCTAACTCCGCAACCACAACTGCACCTGAAGTAGGAGGAGGAGGAGGCGGAGGTGGTGGTGATGATGACGACGACGATGACAACGACGACGACGACGACGACAAAAACCCTCAGCCCCTGTATTAACAACTGAGCAACCTCAAAACCTCCTCCCTCCATCAAGTAATCTTGACATTCTTTTCAAGATAAGATGTTAAATTTACTTTTATTTCATTATTAGATATGACTATTAGGCTTTTGAGTGATCTTGAGTTATATTTTTTGGTGGTCTGCCCTAACCCCACTTTTCCCATAAGCCCCGTTATTTCTGTAGCACAATTTTCTGTAATGTTTGCACAGGAACATGTTATAGCCTCCATTTGATTCCAGAAAACCTGGCCCACAAACACATAGTAATATTTTTCAGGCTAATGTGAAATACTGACACTATGTCAACAGGTTGATGGCAGGAGGATAAAAGAACATGACAGTCTTTGTAACATCTTGAGCGTCGACGTATAGAAAAGGCTTTTCATCCTGTTGTAACCTAACACTATTTCATCTTGTGCAAACAGATATGTGAACTTACATTACTTATCTATAAAGTTGGTATCAAACGATGAAATGCATCTATCCTAAAAGGGAGGACAACCCCTGGATGAAATTTTTAAGTGCTCTTACCTTGATCTTCAAATTGCTCAGCATTTAGATGATTTTATTTTGAAAAATATTGAGTGAAAACGTCTCAATATGCTAGATTTGAGAGATACCACCTAAATTTTCAGAATTCATTCAGACAAAATCCTAACCTGTCAAAGATCAAATTAACTTCAATTGAAATTTATCTGATACATTGCTTGAAATTATTAGGGACTGCTGCTAGCTAAATGAAAAAGCTTAAACACAGACAACAAACTTTTAAAAGCACGGATGCAGTCATTACTTTGCAGGAAGTTCTGAAAGTTCCACCCCCAGGGAATTACTATCTTCATCATTATAACATTGGGAAAGGAGTAAATTCTTTCCATGACAACTTTTGAACAAAGTACTGCTGACAATCTTTCAGGTGCATGCATGAGGAAGAAACGTCAGCCTTCCTGCTCCTCTGATGCTGCTTGGCCTGCTGTGTTCATCCAGCTCTACACCTTGTTATCTCAGATTCTCCAGCATCTGCAGTTCCTACTATCTCTGAAGTAATTATAAGGTGTTCTTATAATCAGAAAAGTAAAAGCGATAATTCTTCCTCATGCGTGGATTCAATGCATAGAAAATAATACTCTGTCATAAAAATGGGGTAAAATTTTTGGCTTTTAATGTGTGCGCCACGGATGTAACCTCCCGTACTTTGTACTATAAAATGAAAACTTTTATGTGCGCGGTTAATTTTTGGATTTGGCCTTGGTCATGAAAATCTGAAACAACAACAGTAACTCCTGGAAAAACACAGCAAGCCAGTCAGCATTTGACCGGGCAAATTCATGTTTTCAAATCTACTGTTTTTCAGAAGATGAGTGCAAATCAAATTATATGTTTATTTTTACATGGATACTGACTAGCCTGTGAGTTCCAGCATTTCCTATTCTCTTTCATGAACAATTCTTTTGGGTCAGCTGTGAAATAAAAGCCACAACAACTTTGATTTAGGTGATTTTCAGCAGCAATATCTAACTTACTGAATATACTTGTTATAAAACTTTGGTTTTATTTTCTTTTTGAGTCTTTGTCTCTGCAGTGGACATTTTAAAAGTCTTTTTGGTCCATGGATTTGCATCTTAGTTTGTTTTATTGATGCCTGGTCTTTGGGAGCATTTCTTGCATGTTCACTACAGCTGTAACTTTTTTCTTTACTGAATTTTCAACTTGCAGAGAGTGGTGAACTGCCTCTTGGTGTTCATTCTCGGTAGGGCAGCTGATTTTGGAGCTGATTGAAAAAAAACTTACATTTTCACACTGTGATCTGTCGGCTCCACAGGAAGTGCTTGCATTTTGGTGCTTTGGGTGTCAACTACCCATATGCAATTTCCCCATTTAAGCTGAAAAATGTTAATAAAATGGCTGCCTTCAGTGGCAGCACTTCTTGGATCCATACCTGGTTCGTTAACATCCCCTTTCAGGTAACTAGTTCATTTAGTTGAAGATTGAGTTCCTTGTTAATCAGGAAACTGTAGCAAAGGGTAATTAAGGATCTGCCTTAATAGCTAGCTAGCTTTCAACAAAAAATGTTTCAGCCTCCTGGTACTGGACACTGACTAGCCTGGTAGGGCGGAAGGATTCTGCCAGTGGTAGTATACTGATCTGGGGATTGCTTACCAACAAGGCGTGCTCACTGATCCCAGAGATTTGGCCTAATCAGAGGCCTAAAATGTTGTGGTTTCCAGTATTGAGCAAGCTGGGTAATGTGTCATTTGTTCACCTGATGACTGTTTCATTCAGAAAGCTGTTATGAAATATACAGTGTGATTGTCGGTACACCATGAAACATTTGAAAAACTTAACCTTTTGTACATTAAACCATGCTATATCCAGGTAACAAAATCAAATTTCACAAATAATCTGTACAGGCTCCAGCAATTCAAACTAGTAAGAGAATAAACAAGGTAAGTTGATTAATTTAGCATTGTACAACTTTTCAAAATAAAGGTCTAGGCCCGAAATGTCAGCCTTCCTGCTCCTCTGATGCTGTTTGGCCTGTTGTGTTCATCCAGCTCTACACCTTGTTACCTTATAATTACTACTTGTTTTGGAACTAACCAAAATATTCCAGAATTTTTGCAGCACTTGTTCTAAGTTATTTATACATTCTTTCCTTACCACAGGCCCTAGCAATAAATGCAGACTGTATGCAGTGACTTAGGTCAAAATTTAAACACAGTGTAGGTACTGAATGCACTAAAATTAGCCAGAATTGGAGTACAGAAGTGGGGAAGTTATAAATTATACAAGGCACTAGTTAGACCACACCAAGAATACTGTGAACAGTTTTGGTCCCCTTATCCAAGAAAAGATACAATGACAGTGGAGGCAGTCCAGACAATATTCACTAAGTTGATCCCCAGGCATTGCATGCATTCCAGACAAGGTTTACTGGATGATCCCAGCTGGGCCTGTATTTATTGGAATTTAGAAGAATGAGAGATGACCCGATTGAAAGATAAAAAATTTCCTAAGTGACTCAGGACAGGGTAGATGCTGAAAGGTCGAGTCCCCTTGTGGGAGAGGTGAGGACCAGAGGACATATTCTCAGAGTAAGGGGTAGCCCAGTTAATGTGGAATTTCTTCTCTCAAGAGGGCTGTGGGTGTGTGGAATTCTTTACCAAAGAGATTTATAGAGGCTGGGTTGTTAAGTATATCCGAGGCTGATATAAACATATTTTCAATCAGGCCAATCCTGATGAAGGGTCGAGGCCCAAAACAACAACTCTCCTGCTCCTCTGATGCTGCCTGACCTGCTGTGTTCCTCCAGCTTCACGCTGTATTGACATCGACTCCAGCATCTGCAGTTTTTGCTACCTCCAACATTTTCAATCAGTACGGGAATCAAGGATTACGGGAAAAGGCAAGGAAGTGGAGAAAGCATTATCAGATAAGCCATGATCTCATTGAATGATGCTGCAGACCCAATAGGCCAAGTGGCCTGCTTCTGTTCCTATATCCTATGTTCGAAAAGCTATAATTTAAAATCAAGCATGTTTACTCAGTTAAAATTTACAGAACTTATTGAACCAAGAACCTTTCAAGATAATTACCACACAGTGTTTCAATCTCCCTCAAAGTCCTTGCAACAATTATGATGCAGTCCCTTACCATGACAACTCTCAATTTTGACCACTTACAACAGCCAGTCTGTTTAAAAAAAACTAGACATGCTTTCAAAACTAGTGGGAACACTTGTAGACTGAAAATGAAACGGTACCAAACTTACATAATCTATTAGTAAAATCAAAGCAGGTAAGATAAATGAATAAATAAAGATTCAAATAAAGAACATTGCTGGAAAAATTCAACAGGTCTCAGCCATCTGTGGAGGCAGAAACAGATTTAATGTTTCAAGTGCAATGAGGTTCTTAGAACTGAACAAGAAGTGGAAATGTTTCCGAGATAGTAGGAACTACAGATGCTGGAGAATCTGAGATAACAAAGGTGTAGAGCTGGATGAATACAGCAGGCCAAGCAGCATCAGAGGAGCAGGAAAGCTGACGTTTTGGGCCTAGGCTCTTCTTCAGAAGAAGGGTCTAGGCCCGAAACGTCAGCTTTCCTGCTGCTCTGATGCTGCTTGGCCTTCTGTGTTCATTCAGCTCTACACCTTGTTACATCAGAGGTGGAAATGTGACGAATTTTATGGTTTTGGATAAGAGGAGCAAATAGAACAGACAGGAAGGTCATAGAAAGATTAAAGAATGAGGTGAGGGATATTAGAGATCAAAGGCATAACAGAACAAAAGGAAAATGGAGTGATAATGGAGAATACAGAAGTGACAAAATGAAGCTTACTCTGGAGCTATATGGAAGAATGGAGGTCAACTCTAATTGCAAAAACACGGAACAAAGATATGGACAATGGGGAGACGGGATGAAACAACGTATCAAAAAAGAGGTCAGAGTTCATGGTCTGAAAATGTTTAACTCAACGTTGAGTCCAGAGGGCTGCAAAATGAAAGCAAAATAATGTGGAATCTGAAATAACAACAAAGTGCTGGAGATACTCAGCATGTCTGGCAGTATTTGTGCAGAGAGAAAAACAGAGTTAACATTGGAGTCTGAACAGCTACTCAGTTTTTCCCTCTCCGCAGATTAGTTGGTTAGTTCAGTTAGCTGGATGGCTGGTTTGCAATGTAGAGTCATGCCTGGGGTTCAATTCCCACAACAGCTGAGGTTACCATGAAAAAAAATCTTTCTCAACCACTTCCCTTGCCTGAGATATGATGACCTTCAGATTAAACTACCACCTGTTGTGTCTCTCCCTCATGAGAGAGTAGCCCAATAGTCTGTCAAGACTATGGCAACTTTATTTTTATAACATCTCAGCCAAAAGGGGACACATCTGACAGTGCAACACTGTCTCCAGAGAGCACTAGAACTTTGCATTTGATTTATTGTTGCCACTTGTACCAAGATACTGCAAAAAGTTGTGTGCGCTATACAGGCAGATCGTACCATACAAAGTGCTTCAGGATAGCAAAACAGAGTGCAGAATATGGCGTTACAGCCTCAGAGAAGGTAGAGAGAGAGAGAAATCACAATTAACATTTGAGAGTTCAGTTCAAAAGTCTGATAACATCAGGGAAGAAGCTGTTCTTAAATCTGTTTATACGTGTATTCCAACTTTTCTATCTTCTACACAGTGGAAGAGGGTATAACCAGGGCGCAAGAGGTTTTTGATAATGTTGGTTTGCTTTCCCAATGTAGCAGGAAGCTAGAGTCAATGGATGGAAGGCCGGTTTACGTGATATTCTGGGCTGTGCTCATGACTCTCTGTAGTTTCTTACGGCCTTGGGAAGAGTAGCTGCCAATCCATGCTGTGATGCATCTAGATAGGATGTTTCCTATGGTGCATCTATAAAAATTGGTAAGCGTCTTCGTGGACATGCCAAATTTCCTTAGCTTTCTGAGGAAGTAGGGAAGCTGCTGTGCGATCTTGACCGTCACATCAACATGGGTGGACTAAAACAGACTGTTGCTAATCATCACTCCCAGGAACTTGACATGCTCAACCATCCCTACCCTGGCACCTTTGATGCAGAGAGTGGCACATCCTCCACTCTGCTTCCGAAAGTCAATGATGAGCTCCTTCAATTTGCTGACGTTGATGGAGAGGTTGCTGTCTTTACACCATGCAACTAAGCACTCAATCTCTTTCCTGTATTCTGTCTTGTCATTGCTTGTGATCCGACCTACAATGGTGGTATTGTCCATAAATATATAAATGGAGTTGGGAGTGAATTTGGCCACATAGTTGAGAGTGTATAAGGAGTATAGTTGGGGCTGAGGAGACAGCCTTGCAGGGACACCAGTGTTGGTGGATGCGGTGTTGTCTCCTATACTTAACGATTGCAATCTATGGGTCAGGTAGTTGAGGTTCCAGTTACAGAGGGAAAAACCGCGACCTAGGGCTCGGAGTTTAGAGATGAGTTTGTTTGGAATTATGGCGCTGAAGGCAGAGCTGTAGTCAATAAGTAGGAGCCTGATGTAGGTCTACTTGTTATCCAGATGTTCATAGGATGAGTGTAGGGCCAGGGAGATGGCGTCTGCTGTGGACCTGTTGCGCCGCTGAACAAGCTGCAAAGGATCAAGGCAATTTGGTAGGCTTGAGTTAATATGAGCAATGACTAACCTCTTAAAGCACTTCATAATTATGGCAGAGCCATCAGGCAGTAGTCATTGAGGCAAGGTGCATGATTTTGCTTTGGCACTGAGATGATGGTCGTCTTCTTATTACAATCTGAAGTCCTCACCTGGTTGAAGGAGAGGTTAACAATATCTACGAATACTCCTACCAGCCAGTCTGCACAGGATCTGAGTGCATGGCTGGGGACTCCATCCGGGCCAGTCGAGTGATGCTTCTGATTCAAGTGGAAAGACTCTTGTGGTGCAGTGGTAGTGCCCTTATCCCTGGACCGGGAGGCCCAGGTTCAAGTCCAACCTGCTCCAGAAGTGTATAATAACATCTCTGAATGAGTTGACTAGAAAAAGTAGAATGTTCAAATCCTTTTAAAAATCTTGCACACCAGCTTCCTTAAAAAGACACAATGTTTACAAAATTTCTAATAGCACCATTGTAGCTCCGAGCTCTGAAAGATGTAAACTGCGATTGCCACACAGCGCAGACTGCAGCTTGAAGTACTGCCAAATGTTTTAGACAATTTGAGAACTTATATTCCAACACAGAACACGCAAAAACTTTCACTGCAATCATTAACAAATTGATTAATGCAAACACAGAACTACATTAGTTCCTGTATTGTCTGTAGTCTCAATTGGTTAAGCAAACTAGGCCAGGAGAAAGCTTGAATATTGAACTGTGTTGACCTCAAACAGGCGCAACAGCTGACTTAAAATGTATACTAAATAACTTACATAGGAACAATGAACACCAGATTAAATAATTAAATTTATTGTACAATATAAAATGTACATGCACGCCGTGTAAATGGTTAATAGTTAATGCTGGGTAAATTCTTAAAAGTCGCAAACATTTGAAAAGTATTTGTCCCAATGTTAAATGCAGGCACACTACGACAGCTAATAGCTGGAGACAGAATGCTATCACAGCAAAGGAAATCCAAATCTTATGCCTTTTCAGAGGAGCATACTACAGGTACCCAATCGTATGCCTCAATATCTTATATTCCACAGCATTTTTTAAATTGAGTTACTAAATGTACAATCCTAAAATGAATCACAATAGTAGATTAAAATAACATCCACAAAATAAGATAGTATTGGAGATGGTGCTGGAATAATATACAACTTTGGACAACAGGAAGGAAAGCAAGGCACAAACAGTTACCACTTGAGAGCATATTCTCCATCTAATTCTGTATAGTCTTCTTACAGTGCCAGAACAAGTCCTGGCTGCTAGCATTACATCCACATAAGCAGATTCACCAAGGGAAGGCCAATTACATCAGCCTTGTGCTGGGAGATCCGAACAGCTGGTTTTATACAACTTCATATCTGGACTCAACTGTGACACTGCTCTAGTATTAAATAGCAACATCAGTCAAACAGAACACAGAAGTTAACTTGACACTTATACCAATTTCCTCCCCCAAAAGAAAATAATGAAAAGGAAGACATATTTATATCACACACTTCACAACCATTGGTGTCTCAAAGTGCTTTTCAGCCAATGAAGTACGTTTCCAAGCATGCAGGGAATGCAACAACCAACTTGTACATAGCAAAATCCCATAAACAATGGGATAAATGACCAGATAATTTGTTTTGGGATGCAATTGAGGAATATTTGTGGCCAGGACACTGATATAGTTCCTCTGCTTTTCTTTGAACTAACACAATGGAATCTTTAACATCTCATCTCAAAAATAGAAAATCTGATAGGATAGTCCATCAGTATGCACTGAAGTAGCAGCCTTGATTTTTGTGCTCAACCCTAGAAACAACAAGAAAATAAAACCTGCTTGATGATGCTAACCAATTTCCACCTAGTCTGCCCTTAACCAACCAGCAACTGAATGACACAACAATAACAGAGTTACTAATTATACAAATTAATCTCCACCAACTGGTCTACAACAGACCCAGATTTTAGGAGAGGACCTGCCAATGTTTTAAAGCTTTGAAACCACTGGTCCAGTCATTGGATCATCACAAGCATGCCACGTCAATTGATATGTTTATTAACATTAAACACATAAAATAACTTAATTTGAAAAGCAGTGCAAAAATTATACAATTTAGTGGTACTCCCAGAACTGAAAATAATTCAATTTTTAGATCAGACCTGGCTGCTCCAAACATAAACTCACTTTATGCAACACCAGATATTCAGCATGCAATGTGAACCAAACACGTTGTTAATTGATCAAGCTAAGAAATGAATTATGAGAAAAATATTTACATTCCATGGAAAAAAATATACATTTCCTAACTGACATAAGGCTGCAAAAAATTATATCGGTCAGCTCTTGAACAACCATTAAACAATGATCTAAACATATCAGGAGCACGGTGAAACAAATAACTAACTAACCCACTCTTGAACTACCCAACCCTCCCTCTTGTCTTCCTTCAATAGCACAGGCAAAAACAGGAACTCAGCATGTGGAAAATTGCATGATCTTGCATCCCATGCGATCCAAGAATGCTTAGGAATCATTTTCATTACAAATGTAAATATTCTTTGTAGTACAGAATCTGAATGGCAGAAGAACAGGTACGTTTATGTCAACTAAAGTGGAAATTTAGAATTAGGGTGCAAGCTCATAGTTGTAATCAAAAGATAGTTGAAACTTGAGATTAAGGTGCCAAAACATCAAGCATCAACAGAACTCCTCCTCTTCCCACATGGCACATCCCCTTCTGCGTAAAAAATGTCCAACTGGAAACTCATCATTTAGGCCAAGTGTGAAGTTACACTGCCCAATTGCTATCCTTAATTTTCAATGTTGTTTTTAGAATAAGAGCACTGCACAGAAAAACAAAATTAAGGATACAATAAGTAATAAGTAGTGACATATTTAGACCTAAGCTCTGTAACTAATATTATGATGTCCAAGAAATAGGATGAAATAGCACATCCTTATACATCAAGGAATAGATTCAAAGTATAATTTGGGGGTGCCGGTGTTGGACTGGGGAGGACAAGGTCAGAAATCACGCATCACCAGGCTACAGTCCAAAAGGTTTATTTGAAAACACAAGTTTTCGGAGCCTCGTTCCTCCTTCAGGTATAAGTGGCATCACTTAGTTGCATCACATAGGTGGCATCAAACGCAGAATTTATAAGTAAAAGATCAAAAAGGTCACACAACCGATGAGGATGTATTAAACAAACCTAAGATGCTGTTAAATCTTTAATCAGTTAGAAGGTTTTAACTGATTAATATGTATATGTAAATCCCCAAATTTCTTTCAAGTCATTGCGCTGAGAGACCTAAAGGTTTTATCAATGTAAAGAGGTGAGGCATCACACCTAAGATGGATTGTCTGACCTAAAATGTCACCTGTTTACACTAATAAAACCTTTAGTTCTCTCAGTGCAGTGACGTGAAAGAAGTTTGAGGATTTAAATATACATATTAATCAATTAAAACCTTCTAACTGATTAAAGATTTAACAACATCTTAGGTTTGTTTAATACATCCTCATCAGTTGTGACCTTTTTCATCTTTTACTTCCGTGTCTGATGCCACCTCTCTCATTAACACCTGAAGAAGGAGCCTGAAGGAGGGACGAGGCTCCGAAAGCTTGTTTTCTCAAATAAACCTGTTGAACTATAACTTGGTATCGTGTGATTTCTGACCTAGTTTCAAGGTAAATTAAGAATTGATCAAATTAATTTCCTTGATGTACTCAAAAGTTTATGTTTTGTCACAACGACCCAGTGGAAAAAATAATGTAATTATATCCAGGTAAATAATGAAAATTAAAGGACAGCATAGTACAAAATAGTGTCATCTTTCTTCATCTGGAAAGTTGACCGACGTGTGATGGCAAGTTTGCATCAGCAGGTTGTGATGTGAGTCCTTGTTTTTGTAAACCATGGTAGATAACTGACAAAACAAGTAATTTTTGAGAGTAGATAATGAAGGTCCCACTGTCCCTGTAAATTTACTAGCAGATCAGAAATGACTCTCAGCTCTGGGAAAATATCAAGCAACAAGAACCTTGAGCTTCAAAAAAAGTTGCTATCCACAATATGTTTTTTTTTTCTCCTTCCTCTCTCAAATCTTATTTAACCCACAACTCAAAACAGGATCAAACTGGAAAAAATTAGTAAGTCAATGCATCCAAGTACCTCTCCTGACAGTCAGCCAACAGTGGCAATAACAATGAACTAGAAATAATATTTACACCCTACATCCCTTAAAACAAAACTAAAAAGGAGACACCAAATCTTCCTGGTGCCACGAAACACAAAAAGGTACACAAGTGCCCCTTTTTAAGAGCAACAGAATAAAGAATTAAAAGAAAAACAGTTTAGGAAACTAATAATACATCAGTTACCTACTATATCTTGCAATGCCAAAATTGTCCACCACAAAAGATCTCGAACATATACTGAATGCTCCTTCTCCAGATCCACCCAGGCACGCAGGGCTGCAGGAGAGGTAACTAATACCACCCAAAACGATCTATGAAGCAAATCCACAAGGAAAACCTTTGGCTTGCCTCTCGCTCTCCGCACCAGGTGGCCATACATCATGAATGTGGTGTTGAAGTGGAGCTAGACGCTGCAGGGCAACCTCATTTTAACAGAAGAGCAGATGCACCCTCACACACCCAACAAACATATGATACAGTTTCTTGTTCAAGCTGCAAAAGTTATATTTCACACAAAGTATGAAAGACAAGGACAACAAATGAAGAAGACTAAGCATTCTCAATAAAGATATGCATCCTAAGTTTTCAAAACACCACTGAAACAAAGGCTTTGGATACAAGCACCTTTCAGAGATTTGACAACAATAATCTCAGTTGAAGCTCCAGTGCAATACTGATTTTTTTTGAGGGATATTGAGGTCTCCAAGCTTCACTTGGCTAGAGTTTAATGCAGTATGCGTATCTCTCGATAATCTGGAATATTTCATCAATTGCCACACTCCCGCGCTGTATGACTATGACTCCTGGTCCCATAGTTAATAAAGTTTGCTGTATTTTCAGAAGGACTTTTTTGCAGATGAGATGTCAAACCATGTTCATACTTGAGTCTCTGGAATGGTTGTAGAAGATCCAATGCAACATTCTCAAAGAGCACAGAATACGCTTGGTGACCAGGCCAATATTTATCCTCAATTCTCATTACTAAAAACAGATTTCTGACGGCATTCACATTGATATTCGTAGGGCCTCTGTGTATGCATGTTGGCTGCCACATATTCTACATTATAACAGTAACTGTTTTTCATAAGTTATTCATTGACTATAAAGCACTTTGGAACATTCCAAGGCAATGAAAGGTGCATTAAATTGCAAGTTCCTTCTTTCAAACTATTCTTCCTCCACCCTCTGAGTTACTGATTTTAGTCTCTATGTATGCAACCTCCCATGGTTCTGCACATCAAAGGTTGGTGGAACAAGAGGGAGGATCATTCCCAAGTCAACTCGCACCTAAAGAAGGGTTTCAGAGGGGTACTTTCAAAGGCCAAGAAGCAAATTGCTTGTTCATATTCATCATTTTTAAAGCAAGGTTAAGTACAATCAGATAATGATAAAAACAAAAAACATTTCACATGCCTCAAGATCAATAACTTAAAAGGATCTATTCAAAGAGATGCTGTCATGAGACTTAAATGCAATATTCAGACAACACTGCAGACTTCAATACTGTGCAAGTCCTTGTTTACCTTATGAAACTGCTCCCACAACAAAATTAGACTTATAACAGCCAGTACGTTAAAGAAGTGTCATAAACTGTGAAATTCCTCCAGCACAATCCAAGTTTGAAAGAAAATAGAATCTATATTTTCACCACTCTTTCACAGTTAATGTGCAAACAGTCTGAAAATTTCACATTTTACGCAATCATTGCTTGTAACAGAAATATTCAAGGGTATCAAAAGCACAACTAGTTTCAGTCAGCCTATGCAAAAGCTATAAAACAAAGCAAGGGATTTTCTGAATTCAAAGATTTCATTGACATGTATTTAAGTCACATAAAGATAAAACAGTGCCATAGCTTAGCTTGAGTTGAGATCTGGAGACTAATTCACAATCAACTTCCTGACAAAAAAGGCTCATCAGCAAATAGAGAGCAGTAATTAGTCATTTGATCTACAAAAGGACCTTGAGACCAAGAAATTGAGATACAAATTGATATTTTTAGATTAGATTGGTTAAAATAAGTGAATAAAGGACTAAAACTTCTCCCAATACAATCTACTCAAACAGTTCAGAAAACAGATCATGCAAGAAGATCTTAAAAATTAAAATCCACGTCTAAACCCAACAAATGAAGAACACAATCTGTCAAAAGATAACTTCCTCATTTCTACAGTGAAATGCCTCTGATGTGCCACCAAATGAAGAAAAATCCAGGAGGCGAAACGACACCAAGTACTTTTTAGTATTACAGATTGAAAAATTAAAATTACTTAAGTGTTCAAATATATACACATCTGACTCTCAAATTAATCATTCCACCGACAAGCATTAATAGTTTGAAAGTGCTATTATCATTCATTGAACAATAATAAATATTAGAAAACAGATTTGGTTTGGCCTGGTTAAAAGAAAACCCAAAAAGTACGATCTACTGTAGGCAGTCTGATTATCTACCAGTTGTAAACTAATCTTTGGGTCTGGAAATTTATTTTGTTAATCACTCAATCTTCACCACTGTGGAGTGGCATCCACCTAAACTCATTTAATAGCTTACAACTTCATTGCAAGGGCGCTGAATAACTTTGTCCTGCGTTGGGCCGCATTTCCTTTAAGATGCACAACGGGGAACCCTGAATTCACAATAATCTGACATCAGAAAGGAACCCAACTGCCTTCAGTGAACGTCCACTGAATGGTCAGAGGATCATAACACCAAAAAAAATTGCAACACAAGACTTGAACGGACTATCACAACTAGGACAACTGGCGCAGGTTGAGGCTGTGACAGTTCAGAAGACTAAAAGCTCACACTTGATACTCCCTCCCTCCCTCCCTCACTCAGTCAGTCAGATCTGGTCTGAATGAGGAACAGTATTTGGCAGGAAGTTTGCCTCCACTTTACAGCAGGGCGCGATGTGGAGAGAGAGAAGGATAGTTGATCGCTACCCCGAGGAATCAACAAGATAAACTGAAGGGCAGCCGGATTCGGGAGCCGTTACCGGGAGGTGAGCGGCGATGCAGACACAGGGCCGGGTCGAGCCGAGCAGCCCTCCCGCCCCGTGTCTCTTCTTTACCTCACCCCGCTGGCTAGCCGGATCTAACTCGCGGCGTCCTCCATGCGAGGACCAGCTGAAAAGACGGTCCTGTGTCGGGAAGTGGGGGTATGAATAGACAGGGCTTGCCCCAAGACCAGGCGATACTCACCATGGCGATGGCGGTGATGGTGGTGGTGACGGTTGGCGGCGGCACTCTCGCGGATGCTTCCTTCGTCGGGCCCGAGCGATCATCCGGGTCACGCGAACAACCCACGCTCAACCAATCAGCGGCCGAAGCTGCTGCTTGCCCAAGTATGGGCCTCGCAATGCGGAAGTGGTGCTCCAGCAGATTCTCGCCCCTCCTCCCCTATGACTGTCAATACCCTCAATATCTGCACACTATCCCTGCACTGTCAATTTCCTTACTACCTGCACACACCCCACTGATCGTCAATGTCTTCATAATCTGCACACTCCCCAGTGCACTTTCAATATCCTCAATGCATATCCACGCCCCAACGCACTGTCAATATCTTCAATGTCTACACACTGACCGGTGCATTGATAATACCTGCACACTCCCCACTGTACTGTCAATATCTATACATACCCCGCTGCACTATCAAAATCTGCACACTCTCCACTGCACTGTCAATATCGCAAACTCCCCACTGCACAATGTCTTCAAAATCTGCACACTCCCCCTGTACACATCCCAGTGCACTTTCAATATCCTCAATATATACTCTCCCCACTGCACTATCAATACCCTTAATATCTGCACATTGATCAGGGCACTATTAATATCTGCACACTCCCCATGGCATTATGAATGTCTGTACATTCCCTAATACATTGTCAATGCCCTCAATAAATGTACACTCCCCCCACACTGCCAAAATCTCAATATCTGCATGTTCACCACTGTACTGTCAATATGCTCAACATCTGCACACTCCCTGCTGCAGGCTCAATATTCTTAATACCTGCACATTCCCCAATGCACTTTCAATATCTTCAATGTATACACACTCCCCACTGAAGTGTCAATATTCTCAACATGCGCACACTCCCCACTGAAGTGTCAATATTGTCAATTCCTGCACACTTCCCAAAATGCTGTCACTGTCCTCAATATCTGTACATTCCCTGCACACTGTCAAGATCTCAATATCTGCATATTCACCACTGCACTGACAATGTCCTCAATATGTGCACACTACCCACTGCAGTGTCAATACTCCCAACACATGCATACACCCCACTGCACTTTCAATATCCTCAATTTATACATTTCCCACTGCACTGTCAATATCCCCAATTTCTGCACACTCCCTACTGCAGTCAATATCCTCAATATATGCATACTCCCCAAAGCACTGTCAACTGTCAATATCTGTACAGTCCCCACTACACTGTCAATGATGTCAATTTCTGCACACTCCCCAATGCACTGCCAATATCTGCACAGACCCTACTGAACTATCAATATCTTCAACATCTGCACACTCTCCAATGCACCATTCTTAACCACAATATTTGCACACTGCCTGCTGTACTGTCAGTATCTGCACACTCTCCACTGCACTGTCAGTATCTGCACACACCCTTCACTATCAGTATGCTCGATATCCACTCACCCTCTTCCCACTTAGATAAAATATTGTCCATTCCTTCTCCAATGTCCTTGAATGTGTATACACCACTTAAATTTATTCTTCATTTTCATATAACTGTTTACAGTAATCCCCCCTTCAGAATTTCAGCACTGCCAAAGCACCACAACAGATCTAACCAATATGCACAAACTGTATTTTTGGTGATTGGAACATGATATTTTATCTTTCTACAAGTTCCATTACTTGCTCTTAATGGACAAGGTTCTTCTCTCAGGCACCGGAACAATTCTAACAAATTGATTATTGGGAAATTAATTTAGTGCAGATTAGGAAACAAATAGGGCGACACATTGGCTCAGTGATTAACACTGCTGCCTCACAGTGCCAGGGACTCAGGTTTGATTCCAGCCTTGGGTGACTGTCCATGTGGAGTTTGCATGTTCTCCCAGAGTCTGCATGGGGTTCCTCCCACAGTCCAAAGATATGCAGCTTAGGTGGATTGGCCATGCTAAATTGGCCTGTAGTGTCCAGAGATATGCAGGTTAGGTGGGTCAGACATGGTGAATGCAGGATTACGAGGATGGGGTGGGTTGGGGTGGGATACTCTTCAGAGGGTCGGTGCTGATTTGATGGCTGGATGGCCTCTTTCTGCACTGTACAGAGTCGATAATTTGTTTTCATCTTCATGACTGTGTACCACACCACAGAAATCCAGGTACCCATAACACTGAAGGAGCTAAAAAAATCACTTTAATTCATCACTCTGAATAAGTTATGTTTTAAATTCTTTATATTTACCATCAAAAAGAATAAGACACGTTACAAACCCACTTAAACAGACAAAGCAGTTTATTTTTTGGTGTAACGTATGTTTTAATCCTCATCCTAATCCAGTCTTCACTCACCATTTACACACTTTCTATAACAGGAATCATAGGTTAGATTTAAGAATAGCATATAGCGGCATGAGAAAACTGGAAGCATTTGTTGTAAATATAACTGTGCACAGTAAGAACATTTGGTGATATCAAGTTCAGCTTTCATAAGTATGTCAATCTTCTGTTAGGTTTCATGTTTCAATATTTTTGGAGGGTTACACTTAGAGATAACTGAAAGGAGAACTGAGATTCTCCAACTGGCATTTAGTAGAAAGGAAAATGGCAATACGTTAGGGTTACTATTGACTATTGTTATGGTCCCTGTTATGAGAATAGGGGACAAACTTGTTGTTATTGTGATTTGGCTTCATTGACCAACATCTTGTAAAAAACAGAATGATATCAGAAAAAATGGCACAAAAGAAAGCAGCAGGATACCAGGATTGAACTGAAACACCAAAAAATGTTCATTATACAAAGTTGAACAAAACTAACCTAAACAATAATAACTAAAATAGGTACAATAAAAAGGTAAGACAATTATTTTGCATCATATTTAAATTTAGACGCCAGCATTCAAGATTAACTAATGTATCAGTTAACAGAGAAACAGTAGTTGAATACCTCATAGATTGCACTATAAGCAACTGATGCAGTCAAGACAGATCTCACCCAGATGTTGGTAACATTGTGGGTTGTCAAATCTCATCAAAACTTGGTCTCTTTTACAAGGGATTCCAATTCTTCATTTTCAAATATCTAAACTTGGGACACAGTTAAAGTCCCTCCAATTTGGACTGTGTCAAATTCTGCTCATGTCTTAGTAGTTCAATTTCTTCTCCTGAGACAGAGCATCATAGAGTCACAGAGCTGTACAGCATGGAAACAGACCCTTCGGTCCAACTCATCCATGCCAACTAGATATCCTAAATTAATCTAATCCCATTTGCCAGTATTTGGGATCATATCCCTCTAACCCTTCCTATTCATGTACCCATCCAGATGTCTTTTAAATGTTGTAATTGTACCAGCCTCCACCACTTCCTCTGGCAGCTCATTCCATACAAATACCACCCTCTGAATGAAAAAGTTGCCCCTTAGGTCCTTTTAAATCTTTCCACTCTCACCTTAAACCAATGTTCTGTAGTTTTTGACTCCCTGACCCTGGGAAAAATACCTTGTCTATTCACCCTATCCATGCCTCTCATGATTTTATAACTTCTAGAAGGTCAACCCTCAGCCTCCAATGCTCCAGGGAAAATATTTATTCAGCCTCTCCGTATAGTTCAAACTCTTCAACCCTGATAACATTCATATAAATCTTGCTTAACCCTTTCAAGTTGCACAACATCTGTCCTATACCAGGGAGACTGGAATTGCACGCAGTATTCTAAAAGTAGCCTAACCAATGTCCTGTAAAACCGCAACATGACCTCCCAATTCTTATACTCAATGCACTGACCAATAAGGGCAAGCATACCAAATGCCTTCTTCACTACTCTGTCGACCTTCGACTCCATTTTCAAGGAACTATGAACCTGCACTCCAAGGTCTCTTTGTTCAACAACACTCCCCAGGACCTTACCATTGAGTGTATAAATCCTGACCTCATTTGCTTTTCCAAAATGCAGCACCTCACATTTATCTAAATTAAACTCCTTTGGCCACTCCTTGGCCCATTGGCCCATCTGATCAAGATCCCATTGTACTCGGAGGTAACCTTCTTTGCTGTCCACTGTACCACCAATTTTGAGGTATTCACCAACATCTTCAACCTCTCCCTCCTACAAGCCGAAGTCCCCACTTTCTTCAAGAAGACCACCATCATCCTCATACCCAAGAAAACACTTGCAGTGTGCCTTAATGACTACTGCCCAGTGGCTCTGACTTAAATAATCATGAAGTGCTTCGAGAAGCTGGTCATGGCCCAATCAACTCCAGTCTTCCAGCCTGCCTCGATCCCCTGCGGTTTGCCTGCCGACATAACAGATCCACGGAGGATTCCATATCCCTAGCCCTGCACTCATCCATGGAACATCTGGACAACAAAGACACCTACGTCAGACTTCTGCTTGTTGACTGCAGTTCCACCTTCAACACTATTATCTCCTCCAGACTGATCTCAAAACTGCGTGACCTTGGTCTCGGCTCCACCCTTTGCAATTGGGTCCTCAGCTTTCTGACCCACAGGGTGCAATCAGTGAGGATCGGTAACTGCACATCCTCTACAATAACACTCAACATTGGAGCCACCCCAAAAATGCGTCCTCAGCCCCCCTACTGTACTCCCTGTGCACCTACAATGCTGTGGCGAAATTCCCAATGAAGCCATCTACAAGTTCGCTGACGACACCACTGTAGTGGGACTCATATCTAACAACAAACAGTCAAAATACAGATGGGAGATAGAAGGCTTGGGGATGTGGTGCAATGAAAACAATCTGTCTCTCAACGTCTGCAAAACTAAAGAACTGATCATTGTCTTCAGAAAGAAGGAAGGGGAACATGTCCCCATCTACATCAACGGAAGTGACGTTGAGTGGGCTTAGAGCATCAAGTTCCTCAGAGTGAAGATAACTGACAGACCTGTCCTCGAATTCCCACATAGATGAGAAAGTCAAGAAGGCACAACAACGCTTCTTGTTCCTCTGGCGGCTCAGGAAATTTGGCATGTCCATAAGGTCCCTCACCTACTTCTACAGATGCATCAATGAAAGTATACTGTCTGGGTGCGTAACAGCCTGGCACGGCAACTGCTCTGCCCAGGACTATAAGAAACTACAGAAGGTTGTGTGCAGACCATCACGGAAGCCAATATTCCATCCATGGACTCTATTTACACGACTTGCTGCTGCGGAAAGGCGGCCAACATCATCAAAGACCAATTGCACCCTGGTAATAACCTCCTACAACCTCTTCCGTCAGGCAGAAGACACGGAAGTCTGAACACATGCACATGCAGGTTCAGAAACAGCTTCTTTCCTGCTGTTATCAGACTGTTGAATGAACTCTAGCCTCTAATAATGTAACCCGAATGCCTCTAAGTCTCTTTGATCTGTACATCCTTTGCTTGCTGTAATCTGTGTGTACCACTCATAAACCAAGCTTTTCACTCTATTTCGGTACACGTAACAATAGAATCAATCAATCAATCAATCAATCAATTGGTGTCACCTGTAAACTGCCTAACCATACCTCCTATGTTCATATCCAAATCATTTATATAATTGATAAAAAGCAGTGGATCCATTGTGGCACACTGCTGGTCACAGGCCTCCAGTCTGAAAAGCAATCCTCCGCCACCATCCTCTGTCTTCTACCTTTGCGCCAGTTCTGTATCCAAATGGCTAGTTCTCCCTGTAGTCCAAGTTATCTAACCTTGCTAACCAGTCTACCAAGAGGAACCTTGTCGAACACTTTACTGAAGTCCATATAGATCATGTCCACTGCCCTGTTCTCATCAATCCTCTTCACTATTTCTGCAAAAAACTCCATCAAGTTAGTGAGACACAATTTCCCATGCAAAAAGCCATGTTGACTATCCCTAATCAGTCCTGGCCTTTCCAACAACTTGCCCACAATAATGTCAGGCTCACTAGTCTATAGCTCCCTGGCTTTTCCTTACCACCTTTCTTAAATAGTGGCATCACATTAGCTACCTTCAATCTTCCAGCATCTCACCAGTGGCTATCAATGATACAAATCTCTCAGCAAGGGGCCCAGCAGTCACTACCCCAGCTTCCCACAGAGTTCTTGGGTACACTTGATCAGTTCCTGGGGATTTATCCACCTTTATGTGTTTTAAGACATCCAGCACCTCCCCCTCTGTAATATGGACATTTTTCAAGATGTCACCATTTATTTCCCCACATTCTCTATCTTCCATATCCTTCTCTACAGTAAACACTGATGCAAAGTACTCATTTAGTATCTCTCCCACCTCCTGTGGTTCCACACATAGCCTATCTTGCTGATCTTAAGGGGCCCTATTCTCTCCCTAGTTACTCTTTGTCTTTAATGTATTTGTCGAATCCATTTGGATTCTCCTTTCTCTTACTTGCCAAAGCTATTTCATGCCCCTTTTTTGCCCTCCTGATTTCCCTCTTAAGTATACTCCTAGTGCCTTTATACTCTTTTAGGGATTCACTTGATCCCTGCTGTCTGTACCTAACGTATGCTTCCTTCTTATTCTTGACCAAAACCTCAATTTCTCTCGTTATCCAGCATTCCCTACACCTACCAACCTTGCCCTTCATCCTAATAGGAACATACTGGCTCTGGACTCTTGTTATCTCATTATTGAACTCTTCCTATTTTCCAGCTGTCCCTTTACCTGTGAACATCCGTCCCCAATCAACTTGTGAAAGTTTTTGCCTAAAACCATCAAAATTGACCTTCCTCCAATTTAGAGCTTTAACTTTTAGATCCAGTCTACCCTTTTCCATCACAATTTTAAAATTAATAGAATTATGGTCACTGGCTGCAAAGTGTGCCCCCACTGACACATCAGTTACGTGCCCTGCCTTATTTCCCAAAAGTAGGTCAGGTTTTGCACGTTCTCTAGGAGGAACATCCACATACTGGATCAGAAAATTTTCTTGTACACACTTAGCAAATTCCTCTCAATCCAAGCCCTTAACACTTTGGCAGTCCCAGTTTACATTTGGAAAGTTAAAATCCCCTACCATAACCATCTATCATTCTTACAGATAGGACTCCTGAGACTCCTCTCAAGCATCTAATAACCAACACAATGTCTGTTATATCAACAGCTAGTTTCATCTAGCTGCTGCTAAATTTCTCTAGGCTCCAAAATTTCTCAATTGCATCAAGTATATACTGTTTGTGGGCTTCCTTTCCCCTACTCTCAGCCCTAATCCCCCAACTCTTAGAACTCAGCTTATTCCATGGCTTGGAAGCAATATTCCCCAGGACATCACCTGAGCTTTAATGGCCTAAAATTTGCTATGGTAAGGTCAACTTATTGAACCACAGCCTCTTTAAGCAGACTCCTTCTGATGTATCCTGAAAGGAGGAACATAGTGTTAGTTCTGTGCTGTCTTATCATGCATACCTCTCCGATTTCCTCTTCATTCTACTCCTGTTTGCCTCCACAATAACAGTACATATGAGGATGCCTACAGGGCCCTTCCTACTAAAGGCTCAGTTAGAGCTTGGGAAAAAAATCTGCCATTAACTATCACAATGTAGCTAGCAGACTCTTTTGTTAAAAGTATCACAAAAGGAAAATCAAAAAATTTCATTCAACACTAAGATATGACACTCATGATACATAACCTATGTTTGTGGACAGTCCTTACAACTGAGGCTTTTTTATGCTCTGAAATGATGCAGACATGAACTAATTCAGTACAGTGAGAGATAAGAGGATTTCCAATAAGTGATGACATTCATTACAAGTGCATCAACTCGTAATGCCATATTTTATCAGTCATTATACAATGTTATGAGTGTTCCTGTCCCTAATCTAGAAGCTCTGGGTTCCAGTCCGCTCTAGTACTCGATTGCCAAGGAAGATTTGTTCATAATGTGGCTAACCAAGATGAACATCAACCTTCTAACACATGTCAATGGCAGGCAGTGAGAGTGGGAGAAATTTCTGGTCAGCCGAGTGAGGGAAAGAAACTGGAGCTTTTACCATTGTAGCTCATGCTACAACCTGCATGTGAAAATGTATGATGCCACAGCAATTTAGACCCTGTGAGTGCCTCAGTGGTTAAACTGGCCCGACAGGGGATGTGGGTCATATTAGTGACAACTTTCAGTTGGGCTTTCAGTTCAAGAAGGTAGAATGACAGAACTATCTTGTTTCTAATTTCTCCTAATTCAACCTTCTCTATTTTGAATTGTCAGTTTCATTTATACTTTATTCCTTTTCAAGCATTGGGAATAACTACATCCCAAAAATATTATTCGGTATGAGACATCTCAATCTGAGCTCATTGGTCTTGTTAAGGATGAGATAAATGTGGGAGGTTGCACATTTATGATCTCTCGGTCCTTTGCAGACAGTTAAATCAATTCTTTCAGAGATAAAAGGTACTGCAGATGCTGGAGAATCCGAGATAACAAGCGTGGGGCTGGATGAACACAGCAGGTCAAGCAGCATCATAGGAGCAGGAAAACTTGACGTTTCGGGCCGAGACCCTTCATCAGAAATGGGGAAGGGGAAGAAGGTTCTGAAATAAATAGGGAGAGAGGGGAAGGCGGATAGAGGATGGATAGAGGAGAGGATAGGTGGAGAGGAGGCAGACAAGTCAAAGAGGCGGGGATGGAGCCAGTAAAGGTGAGTGTAGGTAGGGGGGTAGGGAGGAGATAGGTCAGTCCAGGGAGGACGGACAGGTCAAGGGGGCGGGATGATGTTAGTAGATAGGAGATGGGGGTGTGGCTTGAGGTGGGAGGAGGGGATAGGTGAGAGGAAAAACAGGTTAGGGAGGTGGAGATGAGCTGGGCTGGTTTTGGGATGCGGTTGGGAGAGAGGAGATTTTGAAGCTTGTGAAATCCACCTTGATGCCATTGGGCTGCAGGGTTCCTCATCCCGCCCCCTTGACCTGTCCGTCCTCCCTGGACTGACCTATCCTCTCTTCTATCCATCCTCTATCTGCCTCCCCCTATTTATTTCAGAACCCTCTTCCCCTCCCCCATTTCTGATGAAGGGTCTAGGCCTGAAACGTCAAGTTTTCCTGCTCCTATGATGCTGCTTGACCTGCTGTGTTCATCCAGCCCCACGCTTGTTAAATCAATTCTTTACTAGTTCTCTTGCACCCATGAGATGTTAAGTGTAAAATATTTCAAAGTTACAAATTCAAGTAGTTTCAAACGCGAACAAATAGATCAATCAGCTTGTGTGTTCCAGCAAAGAGCTTGGTCTGTCTGAGGCAAAGGTGACCGGGGCAGCCTTACAGCTGAAACTTGCTAGGTGACAGTCCTCAGCTTATCCAAATATTCAGACATTTGCAGACTCAAGTTTTTTGTAATTCAAACAGATTTGGTACTAAATGTAGCAGCTCCCTATGGAGTGGGAAGTTTGAATTGACTAACTTTAATATGACAGATAAAGTCATTTGGGGAAACGCTCACAGATTAGTGGTCAAACCTTGATTCATAAGCTGACCATTTTGTCTTTGTCTACTTGTTGTACTAAAATGCTGTCTTTTCTTTCAGTTCCTGAAAGACAATTTGCTGGAAATGGTAATGGCTTTGTTCTTTCTCCACAGATCCTAACTGATTGCTGAATATTTTACAACGTAATTTTCTGACTGATTTTTTTTGCTGAACTGTACAACACATTTCTTATAATGCAGTTACAAGGGGCATGGGTTTTGAAATGGAGTTCAGTTTTTGCATTTCATGATGCAGTGTTGTGCCTATTTAGTTTATAATTTTAGCACATGCAGAGTTCAGATATCCAGTCAGTGCTAAAGATATGAACAGGTTACACTTTGATTTATGTAGTGTGAATGCTTCCCTGCTATAGCTGTTACTACTATGTTAACAACCAAGACTGGGATTACAGCAGCATGTACATTTCGCACAGTGGGGTGTTCTTGACTAATTATTACCAATCCGCCAACAGGCATTTTTATTTTTGACAGTTCAGCATGCACAGAAATTAAGTTGATTGATTCAATTGTTTGTCAACTCACATTTGTTAATATTTTAGATAGTACAGTGTTTATTTGTTTTTGATGTCAGATGGTATGGTCCCCATCTGTGTGGTCGGCTGTAAACTGTTCACATTCCTTCAAAGAACCTACATGTTGATTAACTTTGGAACAAAGACATTACTTTCAAAGCAGCAGGCTCTGTGGCACAGCAGTACTGGCCCTATTTCTGAGCCAGAAGATCTGTGTTCAAGTCCAATCTGCGCCAGAGCAGTTGTTTAAAAAAAAATCTAGATTCAGAGTAGGCCTCAGAGTCATTGTTTAGAGTTGCCAGTGTAGATTTCAAAGAAACACCTAAAATTGATCTTAAAATTAAGTTTAATGTTTCAAATTATGATCTATTAATTATTTACTTTAAAAAAAACTTATGAATACATGTATTTCCTGTCAGCAGTTGATTTCCTGTAGTCATTCTTCTGTCACACTTTTGTGTCAACATTTCCTTTCATAAATTCCTACATCTATCATTACAATGTCTTTTGCCTATCTAAATGTATTATTCTGGCTGTTTATTTGACAACTAGATTTTGCACAAATCACTCAAATTTGTCCCTGAAAATAATTCATTTGAAAACTCTTGATGAGACATTTTTTCCCTTGGTAACTACATTTTCTACTATTCAATACAGGAGTTTAAATAAAACTAAAAAAAAACTTCTGAAATTGCACATTTATAATAACATGGTTAAATATGTGTAATAATTGTTATGCCTTTAAATACTTTAATTAACACCTTTCTTTAAAGCTTGGTTCTTCTCAGACTTTGCAGTGCATGACATAGACAAAGCAGGAATTGCTAGAGTAACTCAACAGGTCTGGCAGCATCTGCTAAGAGAAAGTAGAGTTAAAGTTTTGAGTCCAGTGACTCTTCTTCAGAAATGATAGTAGCTAGGTAAGGTGATATCTATCTGAAAGCAGGAAGGGGGAAGATTGAGCAGATGAATGGATATGAAGCCTGGAAAGAGAGAACGACAGTTAGAGAGACAAAGGGATGAATGATAGCATGCTCAAGAGAAAGAAAAGCTGATAATACGGACAATTAGTAGGTTATGATGAGATGAAATTATTGAACTTGATCCTGAAGACAGCAGGGACCCTAAGCAGAAAATGAGATGTTGTTCTTCCAGTCTGCGCTCAGCCTTGCCGGAGCACTACAGAAATGTTGGCCAGGGAACAAATGGTGTGTTGAAATGACAGGCAACTGGAAGCTTGAAGTGATTTTTGCAGATAGAACATGGGTGTTCTACAAAGCAGTCTTCTAGTCTGCATGTGCTAACATCTGTTTCCATTGCCAGATTTTCCTCAGACAGGTGCCAGCACACATCAAGTATGGCTGACCAGGAGACTCTCCCACTATCACTCCTTGCCATAGACACATCAGCAAGATTTATATGGATAATCAACCTATTTGGCCACATTATGGTTGAACCTCACTTGTACATCAGCTCCTGGAAAGGGATGCAAATCCCGACTCAGAGGCAGGGATACTACCACTGTGTCATAAAACCTTCCTAACGGCTTAAGTCTCTCCTAGAAGTCTTGGCTTGTATTTGACATTTTTACCCAGAACTGTGACACCTGAAAGTTGAATTTGAATACTGCAGTCTTGGCATGTTTACGCAAATGAATATGAGCAGATGGAGGGAAGCACAAAGACATGGATGTGGAGGAGGGTAACGACCTCTTGTGTTAATGGATTTCTTTATCTGTACAACCAATTGCATTTTGGAAGCAAATATAGCAATTAATTGTGCATTACATAACTTCACAAACAGCAATGTTCTAATGACCAGTTGGTTATTTCATAATTGTTGGCCTTGGTACTGAAAGATAGGAACAGAAGAACAGGGTTCAACTTTTCAGCCATTCCAAGTTTGTTTTGGCATTCAAGTCGATTGCGGCTGATTTGTACCCAAGCTGCTTTTATCCGGCTTTTACTGTGATTTCACCTTATGTGTAGATAAAAAATATTTCACTTGACCTATCATCCTTTTGTAGCAGTGCATTTCAGACTTCCACTGGTTTGAAAAGTACCATGGCCTCCATCCTGTGCTTCATAAATCCAAAATACAGTACCAAGTTAATTTTCTCCATCTTCCTCACCTCTTTTGTGACATTGGCAATTCAATCCTTAATCATGTTTTGTCTGTAATCTCATCAGGAGCTTAATCAAAACCTCCCAGATTCATTCCATTGGTGAGCCGCAGACTGAGTAAATAGAGGACAGATACACACAGATACACAGAGGATAAATACACACAGATTTGAATCCAGAACGCAAGGTTGAAAGGACACTGCATTGTCTCCATTTTTTCATCGTTGCTGGAAAGTCTCAAAGAAATGAAACCGGACGGATCACCTGGCATCGACCCAGGTACCGGGAAAGACAATGGCAGAAACAGCCCTGTTGGCCCTGCAAAGTCCTCTTCACTAACATCTGGGGGTTAGAGCCAAAATCGGGAGAGCTGTCTCACAGACCAGTCAAGCAATGGCCTGACATACTCACGGAATCAGAACTTGCAGACAACATCCCAGGCACCACCATCACCATCCCTGGATATGTCCAGTCTCACCGGCAAGACAGGCCCAACAGAGATGGTAGCACAACGGAATACAGTCAGGAAGGAGTTGCTGTGGGAGTCCTCAACATTGACTTCGGACCCCTTGAAGTCTCATGTCTTCAGGTTAAACACGGGCAAGGAAACCTCCTGCTGATTACCATATACTGTCCTCCCTCGGCTGATGAATTGGCACTCCTCAGAGGAAGCACTGAGGATGGCAAGGGCACAAAATGTACTCTGGGTGGGGGATTTCAATGTCGACCACCAAGAGTGGCTCAGCAGCAGTACTACAGATTAAGCTGGTCAGGTCCGAAAGGACATAGCTGCTACACTGGTTCTGTGGCAGGTGGTGAAGGAACCAACAAGAGGGAAAAACATATTTGACCTTATCCTTACTAAGCATGACAGTATCGGTAAGAGTGACCATCGCACAGTCGTTGTGGAGACAAAGTCTTGCCTTCACATTAAGAATAACCTCCATCGTATTGTGTGGCATTATTACTGTGCTACATGGGACAGACTTCACACATATCTAGCAACTCAAGACTAGGCATCAGTGAGGTGCTGTGGGCCAGGAACAGAAGCAAAACTATACTCCAGCACAATCTGTAATCTCATAGCCTGGTATATCCCCCACTCAACCACTACCATCAAGGCAGGAGATCAACCCCGGTTCAGTGGAAAATGCAGGAGGGCATGCCAGGAGCAGCACCAGGCATACCTGAAGAGGAGGTGTCAACCTAGTGAAGCCACCAAACAGGACTACTTGCATGCCAAACAGCATAAGCAGCAAGCGACAGACAGAGCTAAGTGATCCCACAACCAACGGATCAGATCTAAGCTCTGCAGTCCTGCCACATCCAGTCATGAATGGTGATGGACAATTAAACAACTCACTGGAGGAGGCGGCTTCACAAATATCCCCATCCACAATGCTGGAAGAGCCCAACACATCAGTGCAAAAGACAAGGCCGAAGCTTTCGCAGCAATCTTCAGCCAGAAGTGCCTAATGGATGATCCATCTCGGCCTTCTCCAGTGGCCCGCAGCATTACAGATACCTGTCTTCAGCCAATTCAACTCATTCAAATTGATATCAAGAAACAGTCGGAGACATTGGATACTGCAAAGGCTCAGGTCCTGACGACATTCCAGCAACAGTCCTGAAGACTTGTGCTCCAGAACTTGCTGCTCCCCTAGCCAAGCTGTTCCAGTAAAGTTACAACACTGGCAGACAATGTGGAAAATTGCCCATGTCCTGTACATAAAAAACAGGACAAATCCAATCTGGCCAATTACTGCCCCATCAGTCTACTAACAGTCATCAGTTAAGTGATGGAAAGTGTCATCAACAGTGCTATCAAGCAGCACCTGCTTAGCGATGCCCAGTTTGGGTTCCTGCAAGGCTACTCAGCTCCTGACCTTATTATAACCTTAGTTCAAACATGGGCAAAAGAGCTGAATTCCAGAGGTAAGGTAAAATGTGACAGACCTTGACATCAAAGCTGCTTTCGCCTGAGTGTGGCATCAAGGAGCCGTAGCAAAACTGAAATCAGTGAGTATCGGGGCAAACTCTCTGGTGGACAGAGTCATACCTGTCACATAGGAAGATGCTAGTGGTTGTTGGAGGTCAGTCATCTCAGCTCCAGGACATCTCTGCAGGAGTTCTTCAGGTAGTGTCCTAGGCCTAACCATCTTCAGCTGCTTCATGAATGACCTTCCCACCATCATAACATCCGATGTAGGGATGTTTGCCAATGATTGCACAATGTTCAGCGCCATTCGCGACTCCTCAGACACTGAAGCAGTCCGTGTCCAAATGCAACAATATCTGGACAATATCCAGACTTGGGATGACAAATGGCAAGTATCATTTGCGCAACACAAATGCCAGGCTATGACCATCAACAATAAGAGACAGTCTGAACACCACCAGTTGACATTCAATCGTGTTACCATCACTGAATCCCCCACTATCAACATCCTGGAAATTATTGTTAATCAGAAACTCAGCTGGACTCATCAGATAAACACACTGACTACAAGAGCAGGTCAGAGGATAGGAATACTGTGGCAAGTAATTCACCTCCTGAATCCCCAAACCCATCCACTATCTACAAGGCACAAATCAGGACTGTGATGGAATACTCACCACTTGCCTGGATGAACGCAGCCCCAACAACACTCAAGAAGCTTGACACCATCCAGAACAAAACAGCCCACTTGATTGGCACCACATCCCTGAGCATCCACTCCCTCCACCATCAATGCTCAGTAGCATCAGTGCGTACTATCTACAAGATGCACTGCAGAAATTCACCAAAGATCCTCAGACAGCATCTTTCAAATCCACAACCACTTCCATCCTGAAGGACAAGGGCAGCAGATATATGGAAACACGATCACCTTCATGTTCCCCTCCATGCCTGACCTGGAAATACATCCATGTTCCTTCTCTATCGCTGGGTCCAAATCCTGGATTTCCGTCCCTAATGGCATTGTGGGTCAACCCACAGCAGGACGACTGCAGTGGTTCAAAAAGGCAGCTCTATCACCTTCTCAAGCACAACTAAAGATGGGCAATAAATGCTGGCCAGCATCCCACAAAATGAATAAATAATAAAAGTTTCTAGATCTTGCTCCTAAACACCTAAGCTGTAATCTTTTTGTCTTGGGTTCTCCCATCAGAGGAATTATTTTCCAATACTTGTCTTCCTAAATCTCTTAATGATTTCTGATCGTTTTTATTTTACAGTTGCCTCGAACAGATATGCATTTGCATAGCATCTTCAATGTCATTAAGTGTTGTGAGGTACTTCAATGGACAACATTTGGCACTGCACGACAAAAAGGAGATATTAGAGCAGACATTCAAATAACTGATCAAAGAAGCACCTTTAAAGAACATCTTAAAGAAGGAACAGAAGGTAGACAAGCAGGGACTTCCTGAATTTAGGTTCTTGGCAGCTGAAGACATGGACACTAATAGTGGAGTGACGCCTTTTATTCATTCATTGGATACAGAAGTTGCCAGCTAAGCCTGGATTTATTGCCCATAATTGCTCTTCATAGGTGGTGGTGAGTTGCCTTCTTGAACTTCTGCCATCTTTTAGGTGTAAGATCATGCACAGGACTGTTCGGAAGCGAGTTCCAGGATTTTGACCCAGCTTTCGGTGGAGAAAATTCTGAAGAAGTCATACCAGTCAAAATGTTTTGAATCTGTTTCTCTCTCTATAGATGCTGCCAGACTTGTTGAGTTTCTCCAGCATTCTCTGTTTGTTTCAGATTTCCAACATCTGCAGTATTTTGCCTTTTCTTATCATAGTGATGAAAATTTGTTTTTAAAACTGAAGGCTGATATGCTTGGAGATCTTGGGGTCAGAACTGTGACCACTGTTTTCCTTTACAGGCAAGGTATAATACACTGAAGGATACAATTCTAATGGGAGTGCAGAAAAAGTGAGACTGAGATTACATGTGTAGAAATCATTGAAGTTGTAAGGCCAGACTCAGAAAGCTGTTAAAATAACATTGAGGATTCTGAGCTTTATAAAATCGGTTGACAGTGGTGACCAAGTACGTTCTCCTGAATCTTGATTTTAAGAAGGGTAATCCAGCCTAAAAAGAAATATTTTGTCCAATTCTAGGCATATTTCAGGAAGGATGTAAAGTTGTAGGAAAGATTAAGTAACGTGGTTTCAGGGATGTGGGACTTTAAATACATGGATAAATTGGAGAAGCTGGAGTTGTTGCCTTACAGAAGAGTAGTTTGAGATAAAATCTGACAGACGTTCAAAATCAGAAAGAGTCTAAGCAGCAGAGACAGAAAACTTTCTTTCATCGTGGAAGAGCTAAAAACCAAGGGACACAGATTTAAGGTGAAAGGTTAGCAAAAGAATCAAAAGCAACACGAATTTCTTTATGCAGGAATTGACTAGGAATTCCTGCTCCTATGATGCTGCTTGGCCTGCTGTGTTCATCCAGCCCCACGCCTTGTTATCTCGGATTCTCCAGCATCTGCAGTACCTTTTATCTCGGAGTGCCTACCTGTCAGGCTGTTGGAGGCAGAGTCAATAATGACCCTTAAAAGGGTATTCCACAATAAGCCGAATTGATGAAATGTGCAGCTATAAGGGGAAAGGGCGGGAGAGTGGAACCAGCTCAACTTCTCTTGCAGATCTGCCAGCAAGGAGTCGATGGGCTGAATAGCCTCCTTCTGGTCACCTTTTATGATTGAGTGATGGGCGACATTATGGGAGTTTGCAAAGTCATGAATTATTTAGAGTGACACTGATAAAAGTTGTAGGATTATTAATGCCTTTGTAACTTCGCTGACAAATTTGCGCCAAGGTTTTCAATGTTTGAGACTTAACCAACACCCTCGCAACCACGTGACAAGAGCCGTATTCCCGCTCCTTCCGGTCCATTGGTGGGTAGATCTCGCGAGATTCGGTTGCTGGGACGTGTAAGATGGCGGAGGTCGAACTAACGAAGAAAGTGGAGCGGTGTATGGCGGACACAATAATGAAATTTGGTAAAGTTGCTTGGCGTGTATGCAGTTGAATGCTCTGGATGGTTCCTGGGACTGACTTGGATGGGTCCCCATGCGCAGTAATCGAGGCTGGGGCCTAGCCGGTCACTAATTGGGGTGAACGGGTGGTATCAGCTACAACCCACTGATTAATGGCTAGCAGCGGCCTTATCCCTTCCCTTGTTTAGTCAGACAGTTCTAGCAGAAGGAATTGAAGCTTTTGCAGTCCGCCCTCTGTGCTAGTCTTCCACAATAACTGTCCTGCTCCTTCGCCCCGGCCTCTGGTTTAGCTGCGATCCAACCGATATCTGCCTCTAGGTTCCCCATCGCACGAGGAATCCTTAATGCTTTTACCTTGAGAGTAGATGTTGGTTGGCCCTTTGACCTTGGAAAGGGAAAATCAACACAGCTTGTGCTCCTGATCACTGTCATTAACGACTCTTGTTAGGTGTGATGGTGTTTGGATGTAACGCGGGAACAGGATCAGAAAATATCGGAGAAGCACAGTTAAGCCTGTTCATGGAGTGAAAAGATAAACGTTAACGTTTCGGATCAACACACAATGTGCTGCGTTTTTCTGTAACTTTCTAGTTCGATTACCAATAACTGCATTATTTTATCCTTCAGTAAGGATAAGATCAGACCTCACTGTGATGCATTGACAGTCCATTAAAGAAAGAAATTTGTTTCGTATATGTTTGTGTTCAAATTCTTGCATGGTCATTTCTCTAAGCTCCTCCTGCCTTACAATGTTGTGATGACTTTGTTCCTCCGCCAGTCACCTCTTGCCATCTTCACTGGCTTTCTCCATTCTTGGTAACTGTACTTTCAGTTTGCATTTTAAGCTTTGGAATTTCCTCTGTGGATGTATTTTTCACTCTGCTTTTCTTTGTCCCAGTTAAGAAATTCTTTAAGGCCTGCCCCCTTATCCTAATATTTGCTTCACCAGAACTCGATCACAAAAATCAAGACTGGCATTACTGTAACAGAGTGCTGCATTGATGGGGGGGTGCTATCTTTTTGATTGAAATTAAAACAGAGGGCCCTGCCTTTGTTGAAGAATGTGGGAGTTATCCCTGTTATCATAGCTAATGTTTATTGCATAATCACTGCACAAAAACAGTTATCTGGTTCTTAGCACATTATTGTTTGTGGAATCTTCTGTATGGAAATTGGCTGGCATTTTCCTACATTTCTAGTAATGACACTTACAAAGTACTCTGGCTGTAAAGCACTTTAGGACCTCTTGCTTTGAAAGGTCCAATATAAATCTGCCTTAATCTCTGTCTGATTACACTCGTGTACCATGCTTTGCTGTACGCAAGGTGCTATTTAAATGCAAGTTATTACAATTGTATCAACTAATTTACACTTTCAGGGTATCCTAAAGTACTTTATAGTTTTATGATGAAGAACATTGTATTTGCTTGCGTGAATGTGACTCCAGCAACCTTCAAAGCTTGACGCCATTTCAGACAGAGGAGCCCATTTGATTGGCACCTCATCCACTGTCCTAAGTATTCACTCCGTCTGTGGTGGCCATGTGTACAGCACCTACAAGATGCACTGCAGCAACTCATCAAGGATCCTTAGATGACACTTTCCACACCAAAGCCTATATTGGCCAGAAAAACACAAGCGGCCAGTGCATGGGAGCACCACACTGACAAGTCACACGTCATCCTGCCTTTGAAGTATGTTAACATTTGTTTATTGTCACTGGTCAAAATCCTGCAACTTCCTTTCTAATAGCCCTGTGAGTGTACCTACCCCTGATCGACTGCACTGGTTGAAGAAGATGGTCATCACTGCCTTCTTGAGGGTTATTAAGAATGGGCAGTAACTAATGGACTAGCCACTGATGCCCACTGTGAATAAATAAATTACTTTTTGCATTATTATTGTTGTGAATATCTTTGCAAACACATGAACCAATTTTTAAATAGCACAATCTTTCTTATCTTGGTAATTGGATAACTGTTGGTGAGGACGCTTATGGTTTTATGTAAGTAGCTATGTTTTCTGTTCTGCAGAGTTCTTAAATAATGCTAAGTTGTTGTGGAAATGCAACATTTGTAGCTCTACAAATTGCTGAATGATTGTTGGAGTGAATATTGTACATGATTTGCTCTAATGACAAATCTATTGGAAAAAGAAACTAGTTGATCTGTGGCATTGCACAGGGAATAGAACTAACCACTTGTGCATTTGACAATTATCTGTCACAGGACCTTTTGGATCAGCTTGTTATCCATGTATCACAGAATTTAGATAAAGTATTTTACAACCCTTGCAAAACCCAGGTTGTAAATGTATATGCTTAATGTCCTCCATGAAACATACCAAAAAGACAATAACAGTAAGAAAAAACTAGCTGAAGCTGTGTAGAAAGTAGATCATGTTTTCATATTTCAGCATCTGTGAAATCTTTGCTTTGCTAAATGCTATTTCATGAAGAGTGGAATGCAGCCAGGTGTGAATTGGATATGATGACTGGTGTTCTCTAGATAAAATAACTGCAAACTTCATTATCAGTGGTTATCCCTACTAGCACTTGCTCTATTCTTTGCTAAGTTTGGTAAGGTGCAAAGATTTTGCATTTATATGGACTATAAATAGTATATGGACTATGGAATATACTATATTTCTTGTGTAGAGAATTAAATACAAAAGTAGGGACGTTATGCTCCAATTATACAGGGCATTGGTGTAGCCACACATGGAGTACTGTGTACAGTATCAGTTACCTTATGTAAGGAAGGATGTATATGTACTGGAAGCAGTTGAAAGAAGATTTATTAAACTAATGTTTGGAAAAGGAAAGTTTCCTTAAGACTGTTCAACCGTTCCTCATATGTTCTGCAGTTTAAAGAGCAACAGGTAACTTAATTGAAACATGTAACATCTCAAGGTGTCTTGACATACTACATGTGGAAAGGATGTTTCCTCTTTCAGAAGAACATAGAACCAGGAGATCAGTGTTACAAATTAAGGTGTCACTCATTTAAGAAGGCGATGATATTTCATTCTTACAAGGCATCTTGAGATTTTTGAACTTCTTGCAAGAGTCCTTGCAAATTTTTAAGACAGTGCAAGCAAGAGAGTGAAAGCTTATTAGGAGTAAGTGGGAATGTGGAGAAATCTGATAGCAGAATGGGCTCAAGAGACTGAGTGGCCTACTTCTCCTGATTAATATGTTTGCAATTACTGCATAGGCTCCTAGGCCTTTGAGGTAGCTGATTGATCTTAATCAGGGACTACTATTGATTTCAGTGACTTTAAGCTACAGAATATATTGGTTCCTGATATCTGTGTTTGTATGTATCAGAATATGTGGTTGTGTGGCCTTTAGGCTTGAAATTGGATTGTGTAAAATCTCAATCTTCAGATAGCTTGCCAGTATTTATTTTGGCTCGCACATGGGTAAATGACCTCTTGGTTTAAAAAATGGAAGTTAAGTGCAGAATAGCTTCTGCGTGATCCACCTTCAGGAATGGAGGAGAGAAGTTGCTATCGTGGCTGTGGCAGTCAGTGACAGCTAATATACTGAATATACTATATTCAGTAGGGATTTTCTTGCTTGGCGTGAATCTGCTCTGATGCAATGCTTTGATTTGCCAACAAAAGTTATTAAATATTTATAGAAAATAGTAATCTTAAACTATGAAGGGAAGTAAGGACAGCTTTTTCATTTTTAAAATCGCGAGCTAAATAACAGGGTGTCGTGTATCATTGAGAGCAAAGTTGTAACCAAAATATTATGCATCCGTAGACACTCCTCCTCATTTCAGAAAGTTATAATGTTGGCATTAATGCTACGTTAGCTTGTTGGTTTACTTTCAAACTTTATTGGATGACATTTAGAAATGGAACTTCAGTTAATTATGTTTGTCAATGTGGTTTACAGCGAACATAATAATCAGATTGGGAAACTGGTTTCTAGGTCATGTGGTTATTGGGAGGTGATGTTGCAACACAGCATTAGAGTTTTTAAAAAATGAATTTTCCCCACTTTTGACCTCTCCTGAAGATGTTGATTCATGCTGGGGCATTCATGAGGTGCTAGCAATCCTCTGATGCTATCTCCAAGTAATAATTTTGCATGTGTGAGCCAAGTACAAGCAGTCTTTGGATGAGATACCCTCCATGATTAAACTTAATTCTGTCTTTGCCCAATAGCCTGCATGGGTCATTGCTAAGTAAGTGGAAGTAGGAGTTCTTGGTGATTCTTCTTTTATTGAGGCCAAGTCATTGAGTGTGTTTAAGGCAGAGATAGATAGGGGTTTGTGATTTGTAAGGGCATCAAAGATTACGGGGAGAAGGCAAGAGAGTAGGATTGAGAAACGTATCAGCCATAATCTAATGATGGAACAAACGTGATGGGCCAAATGGCTTAATGCTGCTCCTATATCATATCGTCACCCAAGACCAATTATAGCCTAACTCCCTTAATGTCTTTGCTGATATTAATTATCTGCACAAACTAGATGTCAAGCTTGGGATCTTCTGGTTTTTATTGTGTACATTGATCCAGTTAAAACTCTCTATTTGGTGTATCAATAACAGTATACTTTGGGAAAAACCATACATTTCTTTTAATGTGATAAATTATTACACGCAAAATGTATCATTCAAATTGCTCAGACATTGTATTTTGCACTGACTCTGAAATACTTCTCCATACACAGCTAGTCATGAAAGAATGAAATTTATCATTACACTTTACTGCTTAGGAGCTTTTAGTTGATGTGGTCACAATAATCTTTGTTCATAATGGCTTTACAGTGGTAGAATTGTGTTCACAATTTTGATCTTAGTTGCTGAATAGCTTTGTCATTTATTCTCATGGCATCACCGTGATACATGAGTAAAGCACTTTGAACAGGTTGATTAGAAACTAACCTGTAACTGCACAAAAAACAGTGCACACCAAATGCAATGTGAAGAATTATATAAAATATAAAAAACATCAAAGAATGATTAATGCTAAATGAAGAGATGAAATTGGAATATGAGAGGAAGTTAGCAAGAAATTCAAAAATATGTCGGAAGAGTTTCTGTAGCTGTTTAAAAAGAAAAAGCCTGAAGGTGAGAGTAGGTCCTATGAAGAGTGAGAATAGGAGATTAATAGATAATAGTGCATTTGATGTGGGAAAGAAGAGGCTTACTGAATTGATACCACGAATGAGTGAGTTGTCTCATGAGGATTGGGCAGGCTAGGCTGTTCTCAATTGAGTTTAGAGGAATGAGGGATTACTTGATCGAAATGTGTACGATCCTGAATGGCCTTCACAAAGTGGACATTGAGGAAATAGAGGTATAGTGACAGTATCACTGGATGAGTAATCCAGAACCTCTGGCCAATGTTCTGGGGTCATGGATTAAACCCACCATGGCAGATGATGAAATTTGAATTTGTTTAATGTTGTAACTGCTGTTGATTGTTGTAAAAACCTATCTGGTTCACTAATGTCCTTTAGGGCAAGTACCCTGCCATCCGTACGAGATTTGGCCTACATGTGACTGCAGACCCATAGCAGTGTGGTTGATGCTTAACTGTTCCCTGAGCTTTTAGTGGTCAACAATAAATGTTGACCCAGCCTGCTGAGCCCATATTCTATGAAGAAAGAAAAGGATGTTTCATCTTGTGGGTGTGTCCAGAACTAAAGGGCACTCCTTTAAAATTAGGGGTCACCCTTTTAGGACTGAGTTGAGAAGTTTTTTACATTTGTGCAACTTTGGAATTCTGCCTCAGCAGTAGAAGTGGCATCACTGAATATTTTAAAGGCTGATGCACATAGCTTTCTGTTATCCAAGAGAATTAAAGGTTATGGAGGTGTAAATGATAGCATGGAATTGAAATCCTAAACCGAGCAAACATAATCTTATTAAATTGTGGAGAGTTTCGATGGGCCAAATGATCTGTATCTCCTATTTCATATGCTTGTATGTGTGAGGAACTGAATGTAACTCACTTAGGTTATCGCACGGTTATACCTAAATGTGCAATTTTTCCATATTCTCTGAGACAAAATGTTAGTTCATTTTACTACATCGAGCAACTTCCAACCTGTTCATTGAGTGTCAACTCATTAATCTAACCAACTGATTTATGAGGAAAGTCATTTACCAAAATGTTCTACATAATATTTTTAATTCAGCCAATTATATTGCTTCTAAATGTAACTTCTTTTATTTTTAATGACGTACTTCTAAATTCTAGACAATCCTTCTTTCCTGTTTAATAATAGCCAATGGTTATTGAACAGTTGGCAATTTGATTCTGCTGCAGAGCCAATAGGAAAAGAAATCTTAGAATTGGTGCTGTAGCTTTCTGCATGTCATGAATTGGGAATGGATGTAATTTTGACTATCTCATCTAAATTACGTTGAATGCGTGAACTGTGACATCTCCCTGGAAGGGAGGCAGAAGAGGGCAGCCATGCCAGCAAGTTCGTGGTCTCTGTCCAATTACAAAAGGCAGTGCTAGTTTGGGTATGAAGACAGATCAGGTAGGGGAAATTTTATGGAAACTAAGGGAAGAAAGGACATTTTGTCTGAAGCTAGTCAGTAATGTTTGTGTAATCTCATACTCTATATAGGTCATTGCACTTCTCAATTTTATACAGATGGCATTTACAAATCACAAAAGCACAAATAAATATGGAAATAAGACCATCTGTTTTCAGTTACTAAAACTCCATTAGCTAAATTACCATTTCAAATTGCTACACAAAGGCAGATGTAGCATGACAATGTACTCTCTCTACATGAATATAGAAGGACTGCTGGATTGATTTTAGCATGATTACCCTTATTAAACCATTAACCTTTCTATTCAGAGAAATTTTTTTTTTGTCTTTAAATAGACCAATGAAATTCTGTCTGTTTCACAGCAGTTGAGAGATTCAGGTTTCAAATGTGTAGAAAATAAATTTGTCTTTGGGGTTGTACTGTTTAAAATCATAAATCAGAGCAGTCATTGACATTAAAACAACTTGATAAAGCATAAGGTTGGCCTGAAGTAGTAAGCTCAAATTCAGATTGGAAATGGATAAGGAAGCCCACCTTTTACTGAAGGGTTATAAAGGTCACACTTCAATTGAGTTTTGGCATCCTCCAGCTAGTCCCAATAGAATCCGATCTACAGCACAAACTACCATTAGTGCACTTCATAAATAATACAGATATTGTGGGAACATTCAACAGAATATTAATGTTTTGGAGAACAATAAGACTTCTGTTTCACTTTGAAACCACTTCTTCATTTAAGGCTGTTGGCCAGGCTAATTGCTCATGTACTACTTAATTTAATGTGATACTTGTTTCCATCAATCAGTATCAAATTATAAAAACAATTTAGATCCCAAGAGTAATCTGGCAACTTTGTGTAGTGAAGTGGGTCAAAGGTTTCCATGACAGCCAGATTATTAGATTTGGGCTTCAGAAGTATTGAACAAGATGGACTGAACTATTTGAGCTGCACACTATCTGTGGTATTGAGGTATCATAATGGTCAGCATGTTCAGTTTATATCCTCTACTTGAAGGGCTGAGTACAAAGGCAGATTGATAACTCAAGCCATGTTGGTCAATTTTAGATTAATCGGTAGATTGCAGGGACAGTTCAGAAATCAAAATCCCCATTTATGAGGAAGCGGACTGGAATTTTTGGCTAGTATTGAGTCTGCCATTCTCTCCGGAAAGCTGATCTTAGGAAGGAAAGAAAGAAATAGGATTAGTTATGTGATTAAAAATGCATCAAGAGCAGCATAAATGAAGTGAGAGGTGAATAATAGACTGCTCATCTCAAACATTTTACTGATTATTTCATGATTGAAACAAATTTCCTTCTTGACTTAGTAGCTGTAGTGTTATTTCGTGCTCTTTTCTGAAACTGCAATTTTTAGCTATACTTGGAGTTTACGTTTGGAAATTTGGGCCGTAGCACTTGAAATTGAACTCAATCCATCTGCTCAGTTACTTCAAAAATGTGTCATAAAGGAATGAAGGTTTATTGGGGTTAATACTCTCATCAGCCCTTTGACTCAGTGGTCAAAACTTCGTGCTCTATTTAACGCAATTGCTTGTGTTTCCAGAAGACTCCTAGGTCAATGACTGTTAAATGAATGAACAAAGTAATACATTGTAGAAGTCATAACTCTTTCACATGTTTGCTCATGCTCTGTCTTCCCTTTATTCCTGATCCTTATTCCTATTGCCACCTTTCACCTTTTGTATCCTGTGATTTCTTAGTCCCACTCTCAATGGCTAATCTCTCGTCCTGTGGGTTGATTCTATCTCTTTCTATTCCCTGCATAGTTATTTATTTCTGCTCTTCTCAGGTGCCCCCTTTTGCTTGTTCTCTGGCTGTTCGTTTTTTGCGTTGTTCTGTGCTGTTCTTCCTTATCCTGCTGTAGCTGTTGCCCCTTGCTCTGTTATCTATCTTTTCTCTTGCACAAACCTGCATTATCTGCCTCAGAGATGATAGGAACTGCAGATGCTGGAGAATCCGAGATAACAAGGTGAGGAGCTGGATGAACACAGCAGGCCAAACAGTATCATAGGAGCAGGGAAGCTTGACGTTTCAGGCAAGCTTTCCTACTCCTATGGGCTGCTTGGCCTGCTGTGTTCATCCAGCTCCACACCTTGTTATCTTGCATTATCTGCCTTATGTCTTCTGTTTACATATCTCTTCTTCCCCCCGCCCCCCCCCCCCCCCCCCACCACCACCACCACCCCGGTTAAGCTTTTAACTAATTGGATTTTCCTGTTATGTTTATGACACCTCTTCACTAGCTCTTTCCTGCATTAGACTGTTCCATTGCAATCTCTCTTAAGCTATCAATTTTTGTTTGGTGCTCCTGTAAAACCTCATGATTTTTTATTATGCAAAAGGTCCTGTATAAATGCAAATTGATTTCTTTTGAGCTGAGGATTCACGCTGTCTATTAGATCTCTCTCAATAACTCTTCCAACACAGTTTTTGTATCTGTTAGATTTTTGGGGGTTCTTGATCACAGTTACCTGGCATAGGCAATTGACCATCTGTAAGAAATTTTCAGATTGGTTATTGAGTTTAAGAAGCTGTTTAGATAATAATACATTATTTAATTAAATAAAGGAAAATAGACCCATGACAGATGAGAATACTTTCCTGATCCCAAAGCCATACTGTAAGATTGAGGAACGGGCAAAAATGTTAAAAGTTTTGAAGTTTTTGTCCCTGATGTTTTGCAGTCATTGTTCTTCCCTTGAGCTGATGGAGGGGAGCTCCTAGTTTTTCCCAAGAAGCTGATGGCTCATTCTGCTGGATCATCATCATCATCATCATCATCATCATCTCTCTCACTTCCCACTTAACTATGTTGATGTATTTTTTTTTTGGCACGGCATCAATTGCTAGCCTCCAATCATCTGTCTGAACCCTCTTGGCCAATGACCGTGGCAGGATGACTGTTATCTCCTTGCTCACTTCCATTTTTAGTTTTCATTTTTTTTAAGAACAAAACACCCAATTCTCCCCAATTCTGAATTGATAATAAAGTAGCGTGGGCCTAATTAAACCTTGATACATGGAACATCATGACCTTGGTGACTTTTATGACCTTTTCTTTGTTTTCTTATACTAGATATTTCTTTTCTGTTTGTAGAAGATCACTTTTTCCCATAACATAGTTAAATGAGGTCTTGTGATATAGGAAAGACTAAATATGGAATTCTTGAAGAATTTTAAAGGGGGCACCGATTTCCAGCACCCTGCCCATTTCTGTTTGCTGTTCTCCCCCCCCTCCCCACCTCCCCCCCCTCCACCCCTCTCTCTCTCCTTCCCCCCCCTCCACCCCCTCCCTTTTCTTTCTCTTGCTCTCTCTCTCTTCGCCCCCCAAAGAAAAAGCAACTAGGATTTATTTAAGAAGATAGGGGATTAGCTTCAGTCATCTATAATTGAATTTCTACTGGTTGTGGGCCCTCAGAGCAAAATAGACAATGCTTACTAACTTTTTAACGTACATGTGTTTCACGTTGTACTTGATTATATAATTCCACAGAAATGCAATTTAACTGGATGAAAAATTTGAAAGTAACTGTTCTAGAGGGACTTTGTTCAGTCATTTAAAGTTGTGCTTTTGATTTGTAAATCATGAAATAAAGTACAGAATGTGAACTATTAAGGGAGTTTATTCATTTTTGTTTCAGTTAGTCATTTCAAAATGCCTTTTTTATTTCATTTTGTTTGTAGTATTTGAGAAGTCTAGGCTTCCCCCTAATAAAGTTAAATGGCTTTAGTGAAATAAACTTTGCTTAACTTCCTCAGTGTCTTTATGATCTGTGGGACAATGATATTTTGGGTAATGTGCTTGATATTTAATTTGCCCTGAGATTTTAATTAGCTTTCACCCACCATTTATCTTATGGTATGCCAAGACAATAGCATCCTTAGGATTGCTAGATCAACCCTGTTTAACTAGGTATGTGACCATAAAATGACGATTGGAGTCTTTACTTCAGTCATTCGATGCTGCTTGTCTTCAAAGTTTATTTCATGCTTTTGTATTTGCATCTTTGGATGTTCTTGAATTTTTTTTAAGCAAAGTGTCAAATTGGAAAACATTGATTTGGATTTTTGAAAGTTTGGATCTTATTTTCAAACAGGACGTGGCCGCAGAAATTTGGGAACTGTTTGAGATCAAAATGTTCAGTAGTTTAAATTTTTGTGTTACTTTTCATGTAAGTATTCCTTTTGAGAGAGACATGATACAAAATGCTGTCAGAATTCTAAACAAAATACAATCATATTTTAATGCCAGTTTAAGCTTTGTGTGACTGCTCGGCAGCAACATCACAGTAAAACCATCTAAAGGACAGTGGCATAATTAGTAGTATTTTATTTCTGTGAAAAGTATGTTAGCCAATATGTTGCCATGAAATGGAAATTGAGTATGTAAAAATTGGAACCTGGTACAGCTGTCAATCTTAAAGCTGCTAATGAGTTCACTTTCTGTCTGATCCTCTTGTACATTTGTTTTTTTCACACTCAAGGTGAAAATTGAAGCAGATTTTTCCATGCTTTCCTCATAATTCTGCAATCCTCTGACACAGTTTTAAAATAATTCTCCTTAAGTGGGGTTTCGATTTTGTAGAGAAAAGGAATGCAATTTTTCATCCAACTTTGAGTCTTTCTGCACTGTTACTGGATGCTACTGGATTGTAAAATGACCTACACCCTAAAATGGGAAAATCTTACTCAATTTTTAACTTTTGTTTAGCAGCTCATGATGCTCATTCCTTTTGCACCATTTGCAAATCTGAGCTGGAGCAGAAGCGGTTTAGAATTGTTTCCTATTTAATTTAGTCATCATCAAACTAGTTTATCAGTCAGTAGACTGAATTGAGACTTACACGAGCTTCCTGCTGTAGGGCACAGTTGATAGTTTTCCATTTTCCAGGTAGAAATTGGTACTGATCAGTTCAGAAATTACTCTGAAAGTAGTCTTGTAATGATCAATTATATTTTCTTTCCAAGTGCTGCAGTTGACCTAACAGCTATCTCTACATGACTTCATGCATTTCAAAACAAAGCAATGTATGTTCTTCTTACTGATCTTATTCTTTTATGTGGCAACAACATTCCTTGCCTAATCTTGGTTCAAAAGAGAAGTATAGGTATTTTCTAAACAACCTGTTCAGAGATGTTATTTCACACCTCTAGAGCTGGTAGGACTTGAATCCGGGTCTACCGGTCCAGAACTATGTCCACTACAAATGCACCACAAGAACCCAAAACCTATTTGCTAGATGGCTGCAGCTAAAACATGGATGTGACCTATGGAGTAAATTGAAGTCATTTGTGGGTTGCAAAGACTGTTGTGATTAAGGAGAGAATTGCCTAAATTCCATGATCAACAGTCTAGGGCAATTTTCTGACTCCCCAAAAGCTGCTTTTTGATTCACTGGTCTTATTTACGTGAACCTTTCTCTGATACCTACATTTTGATTTCCCTTTTCAAGTGTCTGTTGCTGGTGACTTGGGTCATTGTCTAATTTAACTGAAAGCACTAATTCTAGTTTATCACTTTGTTAACTGATATTACGGAAATAAAGTACTAAAATTGGTGGGAGAATTATATTCTGTTTGCCCTGAAGCATTTTCTGGGGTAGGTTACTTCGATAGATCCTGATGAAGTAATGGAAAAGATTGTTTGGGGCTGTACAAGTGATGTTTAAATGGACTTCCAAAAAGCATTCAATGAACATACAACAAAATAGACTTGTTAGAGTTGATGCCTGTGGGATTAAAGAGACTGTAGCTGCAAGGATAAACATTTGTCCTCTGAAGGCATAAAGCAAATAATGTCTTTGAACAGTTGCTTTTCAGATGGGTAAGAGTGTATAATGGTATCCCCTGGAGGTAATATCCTTAGCTCGGTGCGGGAATTGAAGCCACACTGTTGGTGTTACTTTGCAAACAGACCATCCAGCCAACTGAGCTAACCAGCCTTCTCCTTACAGCCATGGCCAGACTTGGTAATTACTTTGGCTGTAAAGTGTTTTTGGACAACCTGAGATAATGAAAGGCATGATTATACTGTAAATGAATGTCCATTTTTAACTGAATAGATTTTTGACACCATTTTATGCGTGATTTCAGCTCTGTTGTAAACAGCCTCTTTTGAAGGTTTCACTTTTTCAATCAAATTGACCATTTCTTGCTCACTATAGTTAACAGTGCCTTCAGCTGATTGCATGCCATGTCCTTCTGCTACCAGAAGAACTGAAGAATTATCATTTTGTGGCTAGGGATGGAGTTTGGTTCATTGGTCGTTTCTGAAACAGAAATTAAGATTCCAAGTGCCACTCAAGACTGCAGTCCAAATATTTGATATTTAATTACATATATTTTCTGTACACTTAATAAGTAAAGCCTCAGAAATGTTTCAACCTTAGTTCTTGGTGATTAGTTTGAAGTTTTTTTTTCTTATTTTGCTGGCCTTTTACCTGTGATGCATGTATTATGGAGGTTCAGATTGGGATCCGCTGTTTTCATGCAAAGGCATCAAATCAGTCTCCTCAGGCAGTCCACTCAAGGTGTAATCTTATGTGGAAATTAGAATAAAACAGTTCGGAGCTAATGAATGTGGTTGTAAGTCACCTGGATAGCACTGACACAAAACTTTGTTTTTAATTCAGCCTCAATATTAAGGGCCCTTAATGTTTTGTTGTATCTTCCAATCTTTCAGTCTACCATGTTTTATTTATTTAGGACTGCATTCATGCTTTAATGGATTATTTACACTAAAGTTAAAGCCCTGTTCTTGCAACCTATTTAAGCAGCTAGTTTTGAAGTTCAACACACTGAAGTGCAGTTCTATACGATCAACACTTCTACATATAAATGGCTTTGCAATCGAAATGTGAGCACTGCATAAATTAGCCAACTGCAGCATTGACCAACTGCATGCCTGTTTTTCTCCTTATTAAAACATTCCTAATACAAAGCTCAGTTTTGTAAAGTTCACAAATTTTATTATGCAGTTTAAATAGTTGAATGAAAGTCAGTTTCCAACAGAGGCTTTTTTTTCTTTAAAAAGACAAAAGATGTGTTCCAAAATGCAGACTTGACCTCTTTGTAAAGTCCCTCCTCATGGGCCCCAGCCCTAGGGTTAAGGGCAACAGAAAAAGACCTTAATGCATCTCTGTCTGGGAGACAGGTGGTGTGCAGCAGAGATGAAGGTGAAAGGTCAAAATCATTCCCTATTTTGTACATTCTTGTTGATGGTTAACTTGTACTAGTTAGGTATAATTTCTGTGCATGGTATTTTCGGAAATTGTTAATTGTAGTGGGCTTTGAGGTTCAAAAATGCTTGGAACAAAACAAGTTCTCAAATTCTCACTGATCTAATGGTCAAAATTTTCAGTAGAGGATTAAATCAGCTTGTTTGTAACTGCGATTGTGCTGCAGATTAAGTTTAAAGCTGTGAATGAAGCCTATAATGAAATTAAATACTTATAGCCACAGAAACTTGCAGTACAGGAAGCTGATTGGCCCATCGTGCCCTTGTTGGCTTTTTGAAAGCTCAAGCATATTTAGTTGCACTGTGCTGTTTTCTGTCTAACCGTGCGAGTTTCCTCTCTTCTGGTAGCTGCCCCACTCTTCTTATTATTTATCAAATCTAGTTCTAATACTTTTTCAGGTAGCGCATTTCAGATTCTGCACTGCTGAATTGGGAAAAATTCTTCTGGTTTCCCATCTTGTCAATAATAATGGATTTGTGACCTCTAGTTATTGACCCACATATCAGAGAGAATTTTTTTTAATCTGTATGTACTATCAAAACCTCTCATTTTATCAGGATATTACCTTCTTTGCAATCTGCATGCGCTTTACATCTTTCCTGAGGTATGGTACATAGAACTACCGAGTCCTAACTCGTAGTTTTTGAATTTCCTTTTTCTCATTGTTTTTAAATTCCATTCTTCTATTTATAAATCTAACCAACCAACATGCTTTTTAACTACATTATCATCTTGCTTTGTCTCCTTTGAAGAATTTGTGTATTTTGACACCAAGATCAAGTATTGTTTTTCAAAATAATGCTGTTTTTAGTCTACGGAAATACCTTTCTTTTGCTTATGGACTATGGTTGTCATTAACTAGGCCAGCATTTATTGCCCATCTCCAGTTGCCCAAGAAGGCATTTAGGAGTCAACATGTTGTGGGTCAGGAGTTAGACCAAGTCAAGATGGCAGAATTCCTTCCCTAAGGACGTTAGTGAACAAGTTGGGGTTCACCACAATTGACAGTGATTACACGATTGCCATTTGGCTAGTTTTTATTACAGGCTTTTACTGAATATATTGGATTTAAATGTTATCTGCTATGGAGGATTTGAACCCCTGTTCCCAGAATATTAGTCTGAGGTTCTAAATTGCTGGTCTAGTGATATTACCATATGCCACACCGCTGCCTATCAGTTCTCTGTGATGAGCTCCATCAGTTAAGCTGGTACCCATTTCACTACCTTATCTGTGTTACTTTGAAATCTATAACCATTCTTATCACAGTCTACTATTTTGCTACGTTTTGTGTCATCTGCACATTGCATAATGCTGCTCCCTGCTCCCAAATTGAGATCATTTTTGTATAAAACACAAAAAAGGGATCTAAAAGTAGTCCTTGGGTAACACCACTGAGAACCATCTTCCAGTCTGAAAAATTGCAACCCATCGGCACGCCTTTCCTTACATCACTAATTAAATTTTGTGTCTGCACTGCTGCTTTAGTTTTAATTCCACAAGCTGCTGTCTTCAATAACCTTTCTAGGCTATACTTTGTCCAATACCTTTTGAAAGGCTTTATATCTACTAAACTACTTTGATGATCTTTCACTGTTATCACGTCAAAGGATTCAAACAAATTAGATAAATAATTAAATCCATGCTGGCTGTTCTTGATTAACTTTATGCCTTTCCAAATGTAAGTTTATTGTATCCATAATACTCTCAC
>JAHRHZ010000004.1:19960143-19974114 GCA_024137785.1 Ginglymostoma cirratum | reverse complement strand
CTCTCACTCTCACTCAAAATAATGGTGGGATCTCAACTAGTCTTCTCACAATACTATTCTATCCTATGAAGATTGAAAGATCACGGTGAATACCTCTGTTTAGTACTGAGTACATAAATATTGAATTTTTAAATTTTGGCTTAAATTTCTAGCATAATTCAAGATCTATAACTATTTTTATCACGGTCTACTATTTTGCCATGTTTTGTATAATCAGCACATTGCATAATGCTGCTCCCTGCTCCCAAATCGAGATCTAAAATTTTGCTGCAAATTTAATATTCAAAAGATGCTAGAAAAGTCTTCAAATGGCACTGTGTGGTGACAGTCTGATGTAGGATTGCTGTTGTACGTGCAGTTTAGTTTCCAGTTCACAGAGTCAGAGTTTTTGCAGCATGAAAATAGCCTCTTTGACCCCATCGTGTTGATGCTGGTCATCAAACTTCCATCTATTCTAATCTAATTTTCCACACTTGTCCTTGTGTGCTGTGGCATTTCAAGTGCTCATCTAAATAGTCCTTAAATTCCTTGAAATGTCACAGCATCTTAAAGGTCATATTCCTTATGATAGTAACTGATTTGTTAAGAAACTTGTTTCCTCACTTCTTGCCCCATCCACCAATGTGAGGTATTGATTTTTTTCCTCTTCCACTTGCCAACATTTCTCCAAACTTCCTACTGGCAGCACCAGCTTTTTGCCAAAGTACAGTGCCTTGGCAAAATATAAGTCATTCATGTGACTTCACAATTCGGTCTGGGTCATCAGTTGGTGTTCACACAGAGACATAGAGCACTGAAACAGACCCTTCAGTCCAGTTTGCTCACACTGACCAGATCTGATCTAGGCCCATTTGCCAGCATTTGGCCCATATCCTTTTAAACCCTTCTTATTCATATACCCAGCCAGGTGCATTTTTAAATGTAGTAATTGTAACCACCTCCTCCACTTCCTCTGGCAGCTTGTGCCATACACACACTACCACTGTATGAAAAAGTTATCCCTCGGATCCTTTTAACTCTTTCCCATGCTTATCTTGTACATATCATTCCATTGGTTGTGGAAAGCCTGCCCCATAGTTTCTTTCTCTGTGGTGTTATTGCCCTAGATTGACCAATTCAGCCTAGATTGAGGCTTGAATCAGAGACCTCCTAGTTTGTAAGTCTCAGCTATATCCCAGATAAGCTCATGAAGCCATCAGGGAGCCTTCAATGTTTTCAAAAAAAAATAAAGAAACTGTAAACTTTTTTTGGAGTGAGGAGGTCTGGTCTTAAAGTCTCTGACGTGGAACTAATTAGCACCAAGTTGAAGTGTGTTCATTTTACTAGTTTGGGTTAGTAGGTACCTGTCTGTTTCTTTATACAATCAATCTGTAATGACTAATAGTACCAGACAAGTTGAAATTCACAGTTGTGCAGGCGGAAGTTTTTTCCCCTGCAGTAGTTCCTGCAATTTGTTGAACACCATAACTTGACTCCAAGTTATAATTGTGTTAGTTGCCCCCAAGGAAGATTCTCTTTCACGATGAAAAGCCAAAACTTGCTTAATACCGCCTCCTCCCCCACCCTGATGATTTTTGAGGCCAGTGAGAGGAGAGGTTTATAAGACTAGTGCAGTATGGATTGGGTTGTTGCTAGGTTATGAAAAACAAGTACAAAAAAGACATGTGACTCTTCAACCTATGACATACAGAAATGTTAGATGCTACGATGCCAGTTATCTAAATGGTTTCAAGACTGATGTGCTTGTGGCTTTTGATGGTTAAATCTCAAGTTTTTAAAAATTTCTGTTTTTACTTTTCAGGTGTTGGCCTTGGCTTAGGAATTGTATTTTCTGTCGTTGTTTTTAAACGTAAGTATTATTGTGCACTGTTTATCAAGTGTGTGTATGAATCAGTAAACGATTTGAGTTTCATTACTGAAATCAAAGTTTGGAAAGATACAGGCAGGAGATTTGAACCATTTCCAGGCTGTTGTAAAATGTTTCTTAATAGGTAACTCCTAACCCAGAAAAAAAGCAAAACTGATTTGCCACATTCATGAAAATAATTGACAGCCTTGCTCCTCTAATAATTCCATTAACTATCACTGTGCTAAACAGACATGCATCCTGGGTCTGTGAGTTCACTGCTGTCAGGGTAGTGATGGATGTGTCAATGCAACTAAGGGGTTATACCTACTGAGCACCGCTAGCAAGTTAATACTGGGTAATGCAAATGTCATTTTAGGGTTTATTGTTTCTCTATCCTCCCCAAACCCCCACACTGTCCGCTCCCCGTGATTGAATCGGGTGTAGACTATTATGGCCTAAATGCAAATGAAGAATGGTCACTTGAGGCAATCTTTGACAATGGAACTGTACCCACATATGCGTTTGTATCTTCAGAACAGAAAGAAAGTAAATGGATTTGAAATGCACTGCCTTATAAGGTGCTGGATACAAGTTCACTAGCTAGATACTTACTTGAAGGAAATAATGTCAGGGTTGTGGGGAAAGAGTCAGGTTGTGAGATGAACTGTTTAACTTTTCAAAATAACCGGTGTAGACCAAATGGGCTAAATAGCCACCTCCTCTATTAAACAAAAATACCAATTATGGAAATTGAGTGTAATCTAATGTTTTTTTTTCTGTGTAGGGCGTGTTTGGCCTATTAGTTTTGGTGCAGGAATGGGTATAGGAATGGCCTATGCTAACTGCCAGAATGATTTGCAATCTCCATATCTTATGCATGGAAAATTTGTCAAAGTGAGTACAGGTACTGTATTTTAAGTTTTGGAGATTGTAATCAATGTCACAGGGCAGATGCTACCAGGAGAATTAGCCAATCTCTCAATGGTCCTGTCCTTAAACTTCTGTTGGGTTTCTGCAAGGGGAGTCTGTGCTGTCGTCTGTATGCAAGCTGAAATTATAGTCAAAGGGAATCTGACCATCTCGTCCACCACATCTCCGCTTCAGCTCCAGATTGGGAGAAAGGTGACCCACACTCCCAAGTCTATTTTCCATTGCATGTCATGAGATCATTACATTAGAGTGTCTTGTTCCATTGGTTAACTTGCCTACAACATTTGTGCCTCTTATGGCAGTTCTGTTTGAGTCATGGACATTGAGCAGCTCTTCTCTTTCTGCTCAAGGATGATCCTTGCAGTATACATCGTTTCTTCTTGAACACATGTTTCCTCTGTTTCCTGTGTATTTCAGCTTTGCACAATATTTATGGGACGGAGCTCCTCTCTAGTCTTAAACTGTAGCAGTAAGACATCTACACTATACTGTGACTGTATTTTCTTGATCTCATTGTCCAACAGGAAAAATACATTTAGCTATGAGGAGTGTTGAAGCAAACCTACCCATTCGTACCTGTTGTTAACACGTACTCTTTGCAACCTACACCCTTTATCAGTGAGGTTTCCCTGTTATTATCGGTATAGAACATTGTAGTTCAAGTTTAAAGAAAATACAGTAGTCCAATACCAGAGTTTCTTTCTTGAGAAACTCAGCAAATTTGAAGTAATATTAATTTTATAAGTTTTTCTAATATATGTTAATATTTTTTGCTACTTGGTTAAGTGAAGTTGGTTCATTTTTAGATGATGAGTTCTTTCAATGCCTGTTTATGACTTTTTAAAAACTTGAACAGTTGAATTTTTTTTTTTTTTTTTGCAAATCATCTTTTTATATTCATTCACAGGATGTGGGCATTGCTGGCCAGGCCAGCGTTTATTGCCTATCCTTAATTGTTCAGATGGCAGTTAAGAACCAACCACATTATACAGTATTAATGAATGTGGTTTGCACTTTAAAGTACAACATTTGGATCATGTGTGTTTTTATCTAGAGTTGAGAATACTGGGGTTTATAGTAAACTATAATTTTGCCATGCGAGGGTGGTTAGATGTTGGTTGTCATTTATGATCTTCTGTTTCAAACTACACTATTGCATGAGGACTACATTGGACTTGACTATGATGCCCTCTGTAGTAAATATTTGGTCGATAATATGACACACAACCCCTTTGGCTTGGGAAAGGGCAGCGAGGCCTCTGAAATTGAGGAGTTTTATGGACAGGGAGGGTAATTCAACTCTACTTGATAAACTGTAAATTTAGCATGACCCTTTATTTTGCTTGATTGTAAACCACTAAATTTAGAGTGTACCAAAAATACTGAAATTGATCTGCTTTCAGTTTATATTGCTAGTAAAAGTGGAGTCACGGGTAGACAGGGTGATGAAAAAGGCATTTGTTTCACTTGCCTTCATTGGTCAGAACATTGAGTATAGGAATTGGGACATGTTGCGGCTGTACAAGACATTCGTGAGGTCACTTTTAGAATACTGCTTTCAATTCTGATTGCCCCTGTTTAGGAAGGATGTTGTTAAACTTGGGTGGGTGCAGAAAAGACTTAATGATGTTGCCGGGACTGGAAGGTTTGAGTTTTAGGGAGAAACTGAATAGGCTGGGGCTCTTTCCCCTGGAGCTTCAGAGGCTGAGAGGTGACCTTAGAGGTTTATAGAATCATAAGGGACATGAATAGGGTGAATAGCCAAGGTCTTTTTCCTAGAGTGGAGGAGTCAAGAACTAGAGGGTATAGGTTTAAATTGAGAGGGGAAAGATTTAAAAAGGGTCTGAGGGGTAGCTTCTTCACATGAGGGTGGTGGTGTATGGAATGAGCTGCCAGACAAAGTGGTGGAGGCTGGTGCGATTACAACATTTAAAAGTCGTCTGGATAGGTATATGAAAGGAAGGGTTTAGAGGGATGTGGGCCAAGGTCAGATTGGGATGTCTGGTCGGCAGGCCGAATTGGACCAAAGAGTCTGTTTCCATGCTTTATGACTCTGTGTACACAGTAGGAAAGGAAGTTTTGTGTATGAATATGATATTTGAGCTAAATCTGAGCTTGTATGGTGTATATGTTATGAATGTATTTTGATTTAAATCAGGCATGAATGGCTGAGATTCAACTGGGAATAACATATGCAGCCAGGAGAGAGTACCTAAATTCCTGTCAAATTCAGATACTTATAAGAGAACCTTCCCTGAGCCTCTCTGTTTCTGCTTTATACATGATGAATTTTTCCAAATGAAGCTGACTTGTTCCTGGCAAGTTGCCACTGCAGAGACAAACAAAATTGATAGTCATAAAGGTGTAAATCCATTCCATTATGGAATTCTTTTTCCAGATTCTTTTCCCTTGCCATCACTAGTACCCTGCCCAGAGGCTTTGTGCCTCTGGAGGTCTTCCACTACTCTGCGTTTTCTTTCTTTCGCACCCCTCTCAATCTGACCCCCCACCCCACTCCATTCCTCCCACTCCACCCTCACTCCTCGCTTTCCTCAACCTCTCACCCTTGACTTCTCCACCCTGCGCTGGTTGCCTCATGTGAATTTCTCTGTTTAGTGTCGATCCTTTCTGCTATTTAAACATACCAGTTTTATTTTTGGTGAGGAGCACTGTTAATGTAATTTCTATGTTGCCCTTGTAATAAGATATTGTCACTTCCTTAATACTGTCAAATGAAACTCTCTGCTAATTGAAATTTTTTTTTGCAGGACCAATCTCCTTAGGATGATTTTCTCAGCCTCAGTACTTCATGTACAGTACCGTGCTCTTGTGGATCAATTCTGCCTGTGTGCAAGTAATAGAAATTCTTATTGCTGTGCTGTATTTAATTTGACTTCTCAAGGTTGTACATTAAAATTGTCATTAATAAAAAGAGCTAACGACTCCTATTTATTGTGCACAGCTTGATCCATTTGTGTATGGGAAGAGAGGGTTTAGAACTAAGGACTAACAGATGGACTCGTGGAAAGTCACGTAAAATATGGTCAGTGCTGGCATGAGCAAGTGAGGTGGAATTCTGGAAATAGTCAGTTGAATTATCATACACTCATTTGAACCTGATGAATTTTTATTGGAAGATTCGCATTTGTCTTGTGACATTGCTTTGGCTGTAGGAATTTTTTTCTAGCGAAATCTTTCCTTTTATTTGTAACACAGGAGCTGAGTGAAGGGGCACATGCCCACAGCTGGAGTCATTAAAAGAAAGGCTAGCTCCTGGTTTCTTGTGAAGCAGGAGCAGTACAAGACACAGCTCTGCTCTCCACAAAAGCCTTCCCCCGCCCCCAGAGGGCATTTTAAATCACTCCTGTGTTTATGGTCAATCTATAAGCTGTGCTCCTGGTTAGGAATGTTCCCTCTGTACAGTCTCTGGAATCTAGAATCACTATGTAGCTGACAATAAATTATGGTGTGATAATATATTGATGTTAAATGCAGTCCAGGCTAGTAGTAAATCAGCTCAATTAATGCTTTTCACTAGAGAGCGAAATTGCAAAGGTTTACTGCAGATTTACTACAGGGAAATTATATAGTCACCTCCATAATAAGTCAGATGTTCACTGTATTTTTTCAAATAATTCTTGCTGAGTGTCCTGTCCTCATGTATGTGGATTCCACAGTCAATAAATTACCTATATATTAATAGGCATGATTTGCTGGTTAACACTACTAAAATAAACCCTGGATGACATAAGCTTAAATTAAATTGTCCAAAGATTGCTTTATCCTGCGATTGATCTTGTAGTTGACATTGTGTAGCTGTGAAAGGGGATGTTCTGCACTTAAAGGAGAGACTGGTGGAAGGGGAGGAAAGTGAAGCAGAAAGGGGTAAACGTATTTTCGGGGTATGTTCTCCCCATCTGAGTATATTTTACATCATACCTAATACACAACTATCTGTTATCAATGTTTCAGATTTTCCTGTTTTCCAGAATCTGCTTTGTTTTGAGATGTCTTACAGGAGAGTCTTGTGCTTCTTGGAGCAATCGTATTGAGTTAACTGGAAACATGGGCCAACTTGAGGGTCAATCTGGAAGTGCCACATCACAGAAAATTCTCTGCGGGTTAGGTTTACCATACTGGTAATTATCACAGAGCTCAAAATCAATATACCTTTGATAAACTAAACAAATTGCCGAGAGTGATAATCAGATCTACTGAAAGCTCCCAGATTCCAATCATTTGCATTGACTCAGCTCTTCTCAGTACTGTAGGTATGACAGTTGGGTAAAGAAGAGAAGAGAAAAATAATTGAGCTTTTTGAGTTAATCTGTTGGCAAAGAGCACGTTACCAAGGGATTAATCTGGGATCACAATTGCAATAATGACTTTTAAAGTGAAATACCAGATGGCTATTGTCACCTATGAAAATGTACCCATGGAAATTCAAGACGAGAGAAAAATTAGCGACAAAATCAATGGTTACTTAGAATTATGACTGAATTCATTCTTTTGGTAATGATTAAAATCATTAATTTATGTGTTAATCCATCTACTGGTACAATTCCTAGTCAGGTCAACCCGTCCCTCACAATTTAAAGAAAGCTATAACACATTTTGAATGGGAATTTAAAGAGTTAAACATAGATATTTATGCAACTCTTCAAAGATTCGGAAGTATTTAAGAGAAATAAATGGTTATCACCCCTTAAGCTCTCATTGATGTTGGACAGTGGCTCAGATCCTAGATTAGCACTGTATGTGGGCTCTTGTAACACAGTCGTAATGTCCTTTTGAGCCATGAGACCCAGGTTCGGGTCCCACCTGCATCTTCTGATTAATCCCATGATAATTGAATTTTCAGATTTTATAAACTGATTGGAAATACGATATTCTCATACTGATTCCTGATACAGACCTAGCATCTCATTCAAAAGTAATACTCAAGATTCTTGATTTTTAATGATCAATTGGAAGTATTTGATTTTTAAAACCACTAACAGAAGTACTTCAGTAATTGGTATTTTATTTTAAGCATGTGAAAATTGGGAACTCAGCACATTCCATATTCAGCAACCAATAAATGTTGTTTAGAGATTTCTGAATAAATGGCAAACCCAACATTTGTGTCATCGTCAATAAAGAAAGGAATCAATATTATTGCCTAGTCACAATGACTTGAAGGCATATGGTACCATCTGTACTGGTGTAAAGCTATAAATATGTATTTAACTGTGCCTTTCGGAATCTCCCAGCTCCTGAACTCGTACTGGTGTTTGTTTTTGGAACAACTTTGCTACTAACCTACCTCCTTATCCATGCCTTGTCAAGCGTAAGGGGCCTTACAACATCCGCTACATGAGAGGATGACGAATTCTACTAGATGTTGGCCAGTAATTTTGACGTAGCAAAATATATGCAGAAGAGAACTGAAAATATTCACTTTGCAGTACCAAAAGTCTTGATATATGATTCAATGTAGCATCTGGGAATTATTGACATTTTCATTCCAACTTCTGAGTAAACTAGCACTGACAAATCTGAAATATTTTCAGAACATACCCCTGCTCTTTGGCATAAGTTTAATGAAAATAACGGGTCTCCCATTTACAATCCAAATAAGGAGTAACGTCTTCAGTGTTGGTATTTGGAATTATTTTTCACAAAGAGTAGTGGAGGCTGGGTCATTGAGTATATTCAGCGATTAGGTGGAGAGATTTCTTGATGGAGTTACATGAGAGAGAGCCAGTAAAAAAAACAGAGTTGATAATCAGATCAGCTTTGATCTTTGAAGGGCCAAATGGCCTATGCCTGCTCCTGTTTCTTATGTTCTTAATTTCTCTTCTGAGGGCTTTTTTAGAGCTCCATGAACACTGGTCCAGTAACTTGTCTTTTGTTTTAAATTGGGAACCTATCATTGTGAATGGTATTGGATTACCGTTTAGCCAGAATCTGCCCTCGTCCAATGTTTAAATATACTTTTTGACTGTGCTATCTGTTTTCAACTGGTGTATAATCAGTTATATAAAATATTTCATGGATTAGACTTACATTCATATGTGGTACTTTACCAACTTTCTCAAATGTCATTGTTTCAGGTGCAGTATTCAGTTGTTACATGGTCCAAAAAAACTTATTACAGTGGGTCCTTGCTGCATTGTCACTGCACAAAACCCTCAAGGATTGTCCCTGGCCATCTCTTTATCTATGTTTTGTCCTTCAATAGATTCATTTGCAAGCATGGGTTTAGTTTTCATGGGCATATTGATGATATTAATCTCCATTTCTTACTCACATCTCTCGATCCTTTACTTATCACTATGGTGTTACATTTCCTGCCTGGTACTAACTGAGTAACTTACTCGAGCTCAATGTTAGAAGCTTCTTCAGTGTCTGCCATCAACGCCATTCTCTTCCCTAGCCGTTCTCTCAGGCTGAACCAGATCATTCATAATGTGTCCCATTCAACCCAGGCTTGAATTTCAGATTTAGCATTTATTCATCACCAAGATTGCTTATATTCACCTTCACTACCCATCTCAGCCATTCCACTGCTGACACCCTTTGTCAACTCAAGACTTGACTACTACAATGTTCCCTTCAGAGGGTATCATCTATAATTTATCCAGATATTCTGTCCCACCTGCAATCTTTTGCATGTACCATACTGTTCTTGCTTCGCTGCACTAGGTATTCCTTATGTATTACATTTAAACTTCTTGTCCAAACTAATGCATCTTTCTCAAGTGTTCTTCTGTATCTTTGCAATCTCCTCCAGTTCCCTAATCCCCCTTGAATTTCTTTTCTCTAATCCCAAATTTCTCTATATCTCCTCTTCCTTGCCCTAAGCCTTTTGTAGCAAAGCATTCAGTGTTTTTTTTTATCATTATCACAATCTTTTCAGCTGGGACACATTTCCATCTGTCAAAATATCAAGCTATTTATTTGACTAAGCTATTGGTCACCTCTTCTGAGCTCTCACTTCCAGGCCAGCTTGTTTTGCATATGGTCTGTTTATGAACACACCACAGGGCATTTTCTTATGTTAAAGATATGAGGTGAAGGCAGGTTGTTTTGTTAAATGATCACTTAATCTGTGTTGACAGAGGAATGATGGCATATTAGAGAACATCTTCTTTTCAAAATAGTATCGTAGCGTTTTTAACATCCATCAGGTAGTCTGTACATCATAAGGGCAACATACCTGCGTTTGAAGACGCTTTAACTCCTGGGTTTCCTGTTCTTTGTCAGAGGCGTGTAGAGGAGGCTGTACTCTACCGAACTCCTGCTTTATCTGTTCCTTGATGGGGGAAGTGTAGGGGAAACCTTTGCTGTGTATCTGACTCCTGCCTTACCTGTGGTGGGGATTCTGGTGGATTACTGAACATAAACTGTTTTTATTATCAATAACAAACCTCCTCTGGTTAAACACAAAGCTTTATTTAAAAAGGAAAAATTTCACAATCTTCGGTTATAATTTTTTGTAGGAGAACGTGTAACAAACCAATCTTGCTTGTTAAATAGCGATTCTTCCTTCAAGATCAAGTTCAGAATTGTTAAAGCTGTTAACTGTGGAGCTGGCATGTAGGCAGAGGCTACATGAGAACGGCGGCGGCGAAGATTAGACCGGGAGCTGATATCAAAGCGACCGGCTCGAGTATACATTCCAACGGCGAAGCTCAGGAGTGCTCCCGGACCTTGCATTTCCTCCAGGGCGCGTTTCCGCTCCTTGCAGCTCTAGCTCTCTTAATAATCCGTCCCTCCTTTGACAAATCCATTCAGATTGTGCTCAGTGTCTTAGCACTTCCCTCCCTCCCTATCACGTCAGGCATTGGTAAGAAAAAAAACCAAGGACTCTTCCAGCCTTGTTACAGCGGTCACAGAGTAACTCGGAGCACCACCCACTATAAGTGGGTTTGAAGGATCAAGGCCAGATGGGGTGTAGCAGAGTGTAACAATGTTTTCCAGTGACACGGCGCTGTCAGACTGCTGAGCCCGTCTTCGAGTATGTTGACAGTCGTTCTGGAATAGACAATGTGCTAACTTCCAAGGGATCGGTCAGGGGTTTGGTTCAGGTCATCCGCAAACAAGATTCCAAGGTAAAAGTGTCTCACGTTCGCAGTTTGACCGCTAGTTTCTTGTTTTTCTCAGCCTCTCTGTTTCCCATCCCCGCCCACCCCCACCGTGAGAGGGCAGCTGGGGTGTCAGGGATCGACAAACCGAGCGTTTCTGCATCTTTCGAGCTAGCGTGGGCCCCCCCCCCCCCCCCATTCCGAGCGCTTTCCCAGCCCCGATGCCGGTGCTCAGGCCGCTCCCTGCACATTGTTCCGGTGAGGATTCACCCTCTAGTGGCCATTTCTGGTCCCCCACCTCCCCCCAAAAACCCTCGAAGCGAATTGTCGATCTGCGTACATGAGCTCCAAGAACTCTTAATCCTTTTCCTGCTCACATGTCACAGACTTGGCGCTCACATCTATAGGGCAGTTCCAAAGAAGCCACAGCACACTCTAAAAGACAGGCGAAAAAACAAGGAAGCAGATATTTATTTTTGACTGGGTACGGGACGCTGAACGGAGCCATTTCTCACTGCAGAGGTCGATGGGCTGCAAAAAACAAGTGTGCCAGAAGGTAATGGAATATGCAAAAAGGAAGAAAAAACTAACGATCGATTGTACAGGGAGAAATGACTTAGAAATGTTTGTGGGCTCCATCAGGATCCAGCCAGCGAAGGTACCCGGAGGGCAGATTTCCCCCTAAATCTGAGAATTTCAGCCTCGATTCTAATTCGTGTCCCGGGGTTTTAGTTTAGGGTGAACAGCCCGGCAGATTTTAGAACGAGCTGCCCAGGCAGGGAAGCTGAAAATGGCATTTCCTTCCTCACTCCCGGTTATTCCAGACCCGGCTGGCTCCGGGACTAATCCCGGTTCTCGGTGAGACAGCATCTCCCGCGTGGTGCAGCTCCAGGCACACACTAACCGGAGTGCTCAGAGAACACCTAACAGCAAAGCCAGTACCTTCAACAACGGACAAAAATCGTAGTTGAATTCCCGTTAAATATGTGTTTTATTTTTGTATATTTATTATATATATTTTGTACTCAAGAGTATTAACTTCGGGAAATAGAATAAATTAATTAACTTTAAATTTTGACTTTTACATAAGTATCCTCTTGCTGCGTTTTGCAGCTTCCTGTCAGCCAGTTTAATTTACAGCAAAGCTGTTACATTTAATGTTACACATTTACAGTAACATATTTAATATGCAGTGTTACAGTCATTCTTTGCCATTTGTCTTCCTGATTAGATTAGGTAACAGAAGTGTGGTTATTCATTCTGACTGGTCGAACGCTCCTCATTATTTAGTGAACAGTTAAAGTACACCCCATTACATTGAAGTGATGGCGCAATTGATCTTCTAACATTTGGCTTCAAATTTACAAAATGAAACCTACATCTTCTCAATCCAATACTGGTGAACATGGGCCTACAACACAAACTGAAGTAAATTTATCATTAACAGGCTCCCCGCACAGTTGGCGAGTGTAGGAAGCAGACATCGCCACGCCAGTGACCATTTTATTTGATGGTGGGACTAAGCACAAATTGATGGGACAATTTGCAGGGCTCTTTACTCTGCATCTAGCATTCTATTGCTTACCTGTGGAACGTGGGGCAGCTTTCGTCTGGAATGCCGAATGGTGCAAGATAATTTATAGTCTCCGCTACTGGCACGTTTCACTTTGACAAAGACGATAGTTCACAATTTTTCTTATAAAAAATTAAAATGGGAGCTTGTTACATTTTAATTCGTTCATGAGATGTGGACACCTACTGGCTGAGCCAGCATTTATTGCCTATCCCCCAGCTGCCCTGGAGAAGGCGTTGGTAAGATCCCTTCTGAAAGTACTGTAGTCCTTACGGTGTAGATACACCCAGAATAATGTTAGGGAGGGAGTTCCAGGATTCTAACCCAGCTACGCTGAAGGAACAGCGATATATTTCCAAATCATGATAGTGAGTAGCTTGAAGGGGAACCTGCGCTGGTGACGTTCCCACGTATCCAGCAGCCCTTGTTCTTCAGGATGGTAGTGGTGTTTGGATAGAATCGGGTTAGTTAATGTAGGGCATCAAGTATACTGTTGCCCCCGTGTATCGTTATTATTGTTTTGTCCTTTCTCACCCACCAATCCCCAAACCCCACCTATCTCACCCGCCATCCCCCCGATCCCCACCCATCCCAAACCCCCAATCCCCAAACCCACCCATCTTAACCCCCCCATCCCCACCTATCTCAGCTTCAATTCCCATCCATCTCCCCTATTCCCAATTCCTTCGCCTCCGCCGCATCTGCTCCCAGGATGAGACATTCCAATCCCTCACATCTCAGATGTCCTCATTCTTCAAGGACCGCAACCTCCCCCCCTACAGTGGTCGAGAACGCCCTCGACTGTGTCTCCCGCATTTCCCGGAACACATCCCTCACGCCCCGTCCCCGCAATAATAACCAAAAAAGAATCCCCCTCGTCCTCACATACCACCCCACCAACCTCCGGATCCAACGCATCATCCTCCGACAGTTCCGCCATCTGCAATCAGACCCCACCACCAAAGACATTTTTCCCTCCCCACCCTTATCTGCCTTCCGGAGGGACCACTCCCTCCGCGACTCCCTTGTCCGCTCCACACTCCCCTCCAGCCCCACCACACCTGGCACTTTTCCTTGTAACCGCAGGAAGTGCTACACCTGCCCCCACACCTCCTCCCTCACCCCCATCCCAGGCCCCAAGAAGACTTTCCACATCAGGCAGATGAAAAGAAGCATTTCTGATGAAGGGTTTAGGCCCGAAACGTCAAGTTTTCCTGCTCCTATGATCCGGCTTGACCTGCTGTGTTCATCCAACCCCATGTTTTATATCCCCCCCCCCCCCCCCCCCGAATCGGCCAGTTCCTCCTTTTAACCTCGCATTGCGTTCCATGGTTTCTGTAAGAGCTTGTGCTGGTGGGTTTTTTTGTGAATGGTTGCTTCAGATGCTGCCAGCCCAGACTGACACAGGGCTCTGCCATTCCCACACTCAAAGCAGCAACTGAGCCGCGCTTGAACTCAACGGGACAAACAAAAACCGCTGGAAAGCTGTTAAATCTTTGCTTGGGAGATAGTAGGAACTGCAGATGCTGGAGAATCTGAGATAACAAGGT
>JAHRHZ010000004.1:19937480-19950126 GCA_024137785.1 Ginglymostoma cirratum | reverse complement strand
GGCTTTCCCATTTCTCACCACGTATTTTCATCTTTACTCTTTGCTCCATTCCATGTTTCAGTCCCCGCCCTGTTTCCTGAATGAGGGGGGCAATCACATGACCAGTTTCCAGCCCTTCAGTATAAACTTGTGAAGAGAATCCCTGCTAGAACATTAATGATTTATGATATGGGTTATCTGAGGGACAAACTTAGTCTCATTTGCAGAAATGCTTTAATTGATTGTAACTAAGCAAGTAAATTGATGACTTTTTTCCCACAATGTACTGCAGGATTTAAGTTCTGTTCCAACGCTGTGACAAACTGGAACCAACACTCATCATTAGCAAACCTGGATGAACAGTTAAAAATTATAGTGCAGGACGTTTATCAAGATTGGAAAAAAGTGGGGTCAAGCATCATCAGAAAGCAGTATTAGTTGATTCCAGGTGGAGTTTGCAAAGTCTATGAAGGGCATGAGGAAGGGACAATGAAGGAAAGAGAAGAATTCCTCAGTATTGAGATCCCTGGAAAATATGTAGAAGACAGTAAATACCTTGATTGCAACACAGGGAGACTATAGCAGGGACAGGGTCTCTGTTGGATGAACTGTTTGAAGCTTAGAAGAAACAAAAGATAAAATGGCTGGTTTATTAAGTAAGCTGATGAGTTAGACCTGCAGGTAACTGATTCTGCAGGAGGTGGATCGGCTCCTGTTTATTGTCTCCCAATGTAATTTGTTAGGTTTTCAAATAATGCTTTATTTCCCAACTCATAGGAACAGAACAAGGCGATCCAGATCCTTGAGTCTTCCCACCAGTAAATCCATTCATGAACCACACCTCAATCTACTTCAGAACTCCCAGTCAGCTGGTTTGGTTACATAACCAGATTATTTTTGGATTGTTGCTTCAAATTGAAATTGTTGGATAAATGGGCTGACACAAGCGACTGTTCTCCTGCTGCAGAATGTCAGCACCCTTCGCCCTTTGTCAGAGCTGCCACTGAATGAGTTAACATGCTCGCAAAGGATTCCTAATGCAGCTTTTGAGATGCCATGGGTGAGGCCAATGCTGTGGATTTTAATTATTAGGTGGTTGACTGCCAGTGCATAACTGCATGATCGTGCCAGCAAAAGCCCCGCTCATTTGAAGGGCCGAGTCTCATTAACATATAAGTAGTAAGGTCCATATCTGAATGGTGGCATAATGCAATCTGGCATTGCAGTACAATATTGGGCAGATCATACACAATCCTCGAAAAGGATAGGTCAGTGTGGAGTTGGGGGGTGTTTGGGGAGATGATTGTGAACATGGAGAAAGAGGACCTGCAGTTCCAGTGGCCAATATGGTTCATTTTAGAGGTGTAGCCCCTCCACCCTGTCTCAAAGCAATAATTCTAATGCTTTTTAGGCATCCTGCTCCACTGCCAGGTTTTGTTCATTAAATTACCCACACTGGGCGCCTTGCCTGATCGGTAATTAAAGTGGCCCCAGCATCCTATGTGTGCCACAGGATCCTGTCTTACTCAGATTAATGAGGCATTCACAAAATGCAGGGCAGGCACCATTGCTACCCACCAGATGGCCACAGTAAAAATGATGGCACAACATAGAATGAGATGGTAAATTCACCACCTGCATTTTAATTCAAACGTTATCTCTATGAGATAGAAATCATACCAAGTCTCTCTCTTTCTGTGTCTTGTATGATTTTAACAAACCTTGTATGGTAATCCTTGTTTGGTATGCAAGTATCGTTGGTCAGGCTGGCATTTGTTGTCCATCCCTACGTGCCCTTGAATGGACTAGTTCTCTAAGCCATTTTGGAGGGTAGTTAAAGGTTAATCGCATCACTGTGGGCCTGAGATCACATGTATCACAGACCAGGTAAAGATGGCAGATTTCCTTCCTTCAAGGATATTAAATATATTACTCAAGTAAAAGTATCTGTTGGGAGGAGTTGCAAATATAAAGTATATTCCATTCAACGTTCTCTTCTATATGGATTCCATTCCCAGTTGAAGGCAGTGTGCATGAATACCATACTTGGAGTTAAGTATTATCTGCATTGACTCTGTTCACAGGCTGACACTGTGCGTATTGAGTAATACATATTAATATTAATGAAGTGGTATTTGTCTAGAGCTCTACCATTGTTTGTGGAGTATGAAATAATGAGGGAATTAGCCCTTTTAAAAGACAAGTCCAAAGGTCATAAAATGACACAGTGCAACATGTTGCCTTTCGAAAGATTGTGAACAAGGTCCTTTCTAATTAGACCTGAGGTGAACACAGGAGAGAGTGTATTGTGTGTAGCTGCAGATATGGAGTGGGTGCTCCTCTGTGATGTTACACGTGCCAAGCTCAGATGACCCAGTATTTTAAGGCATATGATGAATCTACAGAGGAAAGACAAATGTGACCCATTAGAAAAAATTGACAGACATCTAGGACAAATCTTGGAGTATCATGAGGATATAATCGATTCCAAAAATATTAATTGCTCCATTTCTTCTTGTGGGGGGTGGAAATGATTGTGTAAGGCCAGTAGAGCAGAATATACATTAAATTTACAGCACAATGAGACCATTCAGCCCAATAGGTCAATGATGTTTTATGTTCCATATGGGCCTCTTACCATCTCACATCTATCTATCTATTTTCTCTTGTACTTATCCAGTTTGCCATTCAATCTTCTCATCAGGGGATATGGGATTAATGTAGGAAGGTGGAGTAGAGGTAAAGGGTAGCCATGATTTTACTGAATAACAGACCAAGCTACTGAATGACCTCCTCCTACTTCTATTTTATATCCTTAAATGCATATTTCCTGTTCACTTTCATTAACTCCATATGACAGCGAATGAAAAGTACTCACCATTGTCTGAGTCGAGAGGTTTCTCTTCAATCCTTTCAGATTCATATATGATGATCATTTATTTTTTGGCTCCTAGTTTTGGATTTCCCAACAAGTGGAAACTTCTCCACATCTACTGTCTCAAATCTCTTTATAACTGTTAAGTCTGCTTTTCAGGTCACCTGTGGAGAAGACCCTGAGGATAGGGGAACACTTTTTTTTTGTCCTCAGGATTTAGGAAGTACTATATTTATGTAAAACATTCTGTCTGAAAATGGAATGAACAATCATGGAATCCATAATAGGCTAGATTGTACATAGCCTGTATTGGCTTTTCCTAATCTGCGATGTTGCTAAGGCATAAGGAGGACAGAGGAGCAAAGGGAGATTTCAGACAAACTCCTTTTATCTAGTGTCTGCAGACAGCGGTATTGGTGGAGGATGTGGTGCAGCTTACTTGCTGCCTATCAACTCTTCTGATTAGGTTGTGTTGGGCAGTATTTGAGAGATCAGGAAATAAAACTAGAATGAGTATTAAAGCAGTTTAATGAGCAGAAATGTTTAAGTGCTTCTTTATTCACAAACCCTGACATTTTGCAAGTCTTATCTTGTCTCTGAGATGTTGGTTAAAGGTCAACTTTCACTGTTGGTGTGTTAGCAGCAGATTGAGCTGAAAAATTACAGAAACGACGTCCTTCCACTTCCCACCTCTTCACTTAGAATGGTCAAGCTCTTTATCAGATTTGCTGACACACACTCAGATACAGATGTACAGATACATATACAGAGATACATGCAACACACATAGATATACACATACAGATATATACACACATACAGATACACACAGGCACACATATACAGATACATACACATACTAATATACACACAAATACATAAAAACAAATGCACACAGATAAACATTTAAAGATACATAGACACACAGAGACTCACAAACACAGATACATAGATACACAAGCAGATACATACACACAGATATAATCACACAGATACGCACAGACGTACATATATACACACAGATACACAAATACAGATACACAATACACAAACAGATACATTCATACAGAGATACATATACAGATACAAATACACAGATAACACACACAAACACAGGATCCCTTCTAAGACTTTGAGAAAGGAATTTCCCTTGTGAGAAAAAAAACAAGTTTCTGAAAAAAAATGTTGCCACACAACTGGAAAGTTCAGACTTGTGTCTTGTAGCCAAATCTGCTGCCTCCATCAAGCCAAGTTGATTAGATAGAGCTCAGAGTTTATATAACCTTTCAAAACAAGCCAAAATAATCAAAGGAAATGCATTTTTAAATGAGCAATAGCCATGTACAACAATCAACTACTAGCCTGGATCTGTCAGAATGAAATAACTCAGTTATAGAGTCATAGAATGGTTATTGTACACACTAAGGCCATTCATCCCATCAAATCTGTATTGGCTCTCTGTCACCCTATTCAGAATGTTCTACTGTTCCCTGTCTTTTCCACACAGCCTTGCAAAGTTTTTCTCTGCTAATAATTATCCAATTCCTTTTTAAAAGCTACAATTGAATCTGCCTTTACTCAAAACTAAGGCAATGTATTCCAGATCCCAAACACTCACTACAAAATAAGGCTTTTCCTTGTGTCACATTTGGTTCTTTTGCCAAATGTCTCAAATCAGAATCCTCTGGTTCTTGACCCATCTGCCAAAGGGAACAATGTCTGCCCGTTGATTCCATTCAGGCCCTACAAAATTTTGAGCACATTCTCTTCCCTAGAGAGAACAGCCCCAGCTTTACCCATCCATCAATGTAAAAGAGTCTCTCATCCCCAGAACTATCCTGTAAATCTTTTCTACATCAAATCTTCTGTCTTCACACCCTTCCTAAACTGTGATGACCTGTTTCAATCTGTAGTGAGACAGCCATCATCTTATGAAATGATAGGGCACCCTGAAGTGCGAAAAAGCCTGATTCTGTTTCTATTTTTTAAAATAATACATGTTTACTTTCAGTTACCAGGTAATTTAAACCTTAAACAGAAGTCTTCCCTGCTTCTGTCTGATCTATAGCCCATTCACTGTGTGGGGTATTGATGGGCAGAGTAAAGTACCAATGGGCAAGGCTAGACATCAAAGTCTGAGAGAGTACGAACTGCTGATGCTGGAGCCAGATATAACACAGTGTGGAGCTGGAGGAGCACAGCAGGCCAGGCAGCATCAGAGGAGCAGGGAAGTTGATGTTTCGAGTTGGGACCCTTCTTCAGTAAGTCATCGAAGTCTTACTTTTTTGGGCAGTTCAGTATGTTGGCATTTAGGTTCATCATGGAGAAGTGTTTGCTGGGATAAGACCACATGGATCCTTAGACACAAACATAGTCTACTGGAGTTAAATCTTCCAATGACTATAGACTATAAGAACTAGGATCTAAACAGTTGCTGAAATCACAGGAGGCAGGAGTATGATGACAAGACGGTAAAGATACCACCTGAATTGGTACAGATTTGAAGAGACCATATTTTCATACATACTACATTAGCTGGGGGGACTGAAAGGGAAACTCAATAATGGTGCTGCAATTAGCATCATTACTCCTGCTATTAGCGGTAAGAAATAAACAGGATGCTTCTGCTATAGATTTGGTATATGGTGCATATTACAATCCCAGTGTGCCAGTGACGTTGAAGGGTGGACAGTGATCCAAGTGGTAGGATTTGAATGCTTCTTCTTTAGGCTCAAAACTTAACATTGTTCTTCGGATGAGATGTCAGAGTGGTAGTTGGTGCCTGTGAAATCACAATATTAGTAGAACCCATCTGATCTCAAGTTTCCAGAACACCAGCACAGCATCTCTTCATTACAACACTGAATGTTTCATAAGTAAGTCTAGCTTTTTGGCCTTACCCACGAGTTGTCTCTTGATGCAGTATCATTTTGTCCTGCTGTTTGATGTACATGATAATACTCCTTTGTGTTCATTTTCTCTATTGCACTAAACATCTTGCATTCTGACCTCTCCAAGCTTCTGAGAGTGAACAGCTCTAGCTTATAAAATCATTCCACCCAGTTTATCCTTCTGATACCATTGATCAACCTCATAAATCTCTGCAATGTCTCTCCGAGCTATTATTTCAGCAACCAGAACTCCACACACCATCTGAGTGCTTGATCCCAAGAGTGCTATGTGGCTTCATCTTAGTTCTTTGGGGCATGTTTAATACAGCCCAGCATCCCATTGGTGTTATAGAAGAAAGAAACACAGTTAACATTTCAGATTAATGACCTCCCATCAGAATCTCTGATATTAAAATGCTAACTTTTTTTTCTCCTTCCACAGTTGCTACCCGGTCAACTGAGTACTTCCAGCATTTTTTAAATTTTATTTCAGATTTCCCACAGTATTTTGTGTTTGTATTAGTGACCCAATTTGTGTTTCTTTTAACTGTCTTATGCTGATGAAGGCAGTAAGAGTGGAAGAGATTCCTGGTCAGCCCTGTCCTGGGAAGAATTTGGAGACTCTACCATCAATATCTGTAGTTCCAGGCTACAACATGCCAGTGAAAGTGTACATTGCCCAGCAACGTGGATTCTGTGAGGACTGGTGGATTAGTTGGCTGGGTGGCTGATGTGGATCAGATTGGCGTGGGTGGCATTGTATTTGATTTCTATTCCAGCTGGGGTGAATTTGGGACCTGGCTCCTTACCCTACCCATGGTGGAATCATGGTATGGAGTCAGATTGTCTTCTGGCAGAGAACTTACGAAGAAGGAAATAGGTGAATTTGATATGTAGCAGACACTATGTTTCTAAGGAGAGTATAAAGGCTGGTTTATTAAAAGGAAACAGATACTATGGGATAGAAATTCCAGGGCTCTGTGATATTTTGCATGGCATGGTGATGCTATGTTATATGTTTTAACAACCCATTGCAAATTGTAACTTGCTTGTTGATTGTTTAATAACTGAAGCTCTGACTTTGATTACCGTGGCCTTTTTGGAAAGTTTTATAAACTCCACACTCCTTTGCTGTATTTGGCTGATGAGAAATGTAGCTGTGACTGGTATACAGCCAACGTTCACCCTGTGAGAGTTAAGGTCCTCTATCGATGCCAGTCCAGTTAAGTAAACATAAAGTTTCTCTGTGTGATGAAATTTAATTGCAGAGCTTTTAAACCTCCTGCCAATTCTAACAGGGCAGCCCAATCTGTAAAACCTATTTTGTTATTTCCATGGGAATAATAATACATTATGCATTTGGCATTGGAGGTGGCATTTTATAACTGTCTGTCTAAATAAGGAAGTTTATCCATGGTTCACATATCTTTTGTAAAGCATTATTATTCAATTTCATGATCTATTCTTGTGTTCTGGGCAAATAGCCTGAAATAGCTTCCCGCTGCAGGTTCTGGAAGGTGCAGCTTCCTTATTTATACCATTGCTGCTAATGGAACCTGCTGATAGGAGCTAATCAACTAGATTGGGTGAGTCCTGTACTATTCTCCCTTTAACATGGGTTATGATGGTGAACTAAGTAATACGTCAGACGCATGGCGAAGCTCACTTACACTGTATGAGACCCATACTTATGTGAGACCCATAGTGATGCTCAATGCATATTATGTGTGACCCATGGCGATGCTCATTGTATGCTATGGGAGACCCATGGCAATGCTCAGTGTGTGTTATGTGAGTCTTGTGGCAATGCTCACTGTGTGTTACGTGAGACCCGTGGCAATGCTCAATGCCTCTAATGTGAGACCTGTGGCGATGCTTATTGTGTGTTATGTGAGACTCATGGCAATGCTGACTGCGCATTATGTGAGACCTATGCCAATGCTCATTGTGTGTTATGTGAGACCCATGGTGATGCTCACTGTGTTATTGAGACCCATGGCAATGCTCAGTCAGTCACTGGGCACATCTGATGGTGATGCTGTCTCCTATGTTGAAGTTCAATGTGATGCGCCCTCACTCCCTACGATTGGCACCTTCCCACAGTGACAGGAAAGACTGGAGACGGACCCTGGCCACTGTAACCCTTGAAGAACCAGATTGGCTGCAGGTTGCCATGCATACAACTACTTTTAATCAGATTGATTGAACCAGTTTCTAATGAGATAAAGTTAACATGGTTTAAAAAACAACTAGCTTGCTGCATGAATAACTGGAGGTGGCAGAAGTACATTAGCAATGGAATATAAACATTTATTGAAAAATTAATATGTTTGCCATTATTATGAAATTTCCCAATACTACTTTCTGTTTTTTTGTATATTTTTCTAGAATTGTGTAGAATTCTTTCAGTGCAGAATCTTTAGGATGGGGCTGACAAATCATCATTGCCGGCGAGACCAACATTTGTTGCCTTTCCCCATTGCCCCTGAACTAAATGATTTGCTTGGCCATTTCAGAGAACAGTCAAAATCAACTACATTTCTATGCGTTTGGAGTCACATGTCACCCAGGCTGAATAAGGGTGGCAGATTTCCTCTCTCTAGCCATGATGTTGGCCTATGGTCTCTCTTTTCCCACAGATAATGATTTGCTTTATGACATAGCAATGTTTCTGTTGGTTGTATTTCCTTGCCCTTCCATCCTTTCATGAAATGCCTAACTGCTGAACACGCATGAATCCACTAGGTCTTCTATACTGGTTCCTCCTGTTGTCTCTTCCACATTTTGTCAGTGAATGCTCACTTATTTTCCTCAGTTCGCTACTATCTTCTTTCATAGATTGAATTTTGCCATCAGCAGTGAAGCAACAGCACACACTACTGTTCTTGTAGAAAGCTGCCCAAAGGGTCTAGGTATCACTGTGGTATCAATTTCCTTTTTCCTGACAGCTGTTTAAATCTGGTGCCATGTTAGGCTTATCTTCAGCAGGTTTTAAGCATTCAGGATAAGCAACCAATCACATTGAAGCATTCAATGGCAAAGCAGAATGTCGAAAACTATTTTATCATTCACTTTTACTTCAAATATTTAACATAGTAAAATACAGTAATTATGATTGGATTAAGAGAAATCATGAAATGTCAAAAACAAACTTTAAAAGGTATTATTCTACAGTATGTGGACTTTTTGTATCAAAAAGGAGAAATTTGACATTTCATAAATATAAAATTAGCTTTTAAGGACCAGTAAAATGTATAGCAATAATTATAAGCTTAGTATGCTGTTACAAATGCTATTAGTCATGGTTTTTTGAAGGATTTTTACATTGGGATTCTTTGCGATTTCCTGTAGATTGTAGTTTGGGGGATCTTCAACAGTGCACCTATGGAGATGGGTAGACTCGTGACAGCAATTTCTAGACTTCCAAGTTATTTTGGGCATCTGCAGACTCACAAAACTGCTGCCGGTTTCAATGGAATAATAATTGCTAACGCTGACTCTTTTAAATCATTGCTGCTGCAAAATTCTATCCAGTGTGCGACTGTGGCGAAATAAAGTTTCAGAAAAAAGACGTAGACTTTGTGGATATTTCAGAAGAAAATATTTTGGGTTCTGGTTATAGGACTGAGGATGTCAGCATTATCTCTTTTGTTGAAGAGTGATTAACACAAGGTACAAGGTGCCAAATAACTGGTTATGTTGAACAGATTCAACTATGGGATCACTAGGGAGAAATGAACAGTGATTCATGATCTGTCATGTTCCACAACCATACATTGTTCTTCCTTCTGCATGTTCAGCTGTTTATAATCTGCTGAGTGCAGAGCTTGACCAGCAAAATACACAGCTGGTTAGTGTAAGTCTGCTACCAATTATGTTGTGTTTTGGTTTGTATTGTGGGTGGAGTGGGGTTTCAAAATTTATCCTATCAGCATTTGCAAGATTGAGAAGACTCTGAGAAATTGTGCTTGGATAATTAGAGACAAGTGGTGGAAATTCCTATAATCCATTCTATTCTCTAGAAACACTAACTCCAAAAGAAAAGTGCACAGACTGGATGGTATAGCATTTTGGGAATTCACTGACCTACCAGCCAATTTGAAGGGAGTAGGAGGGTGTACTGAAGGATACAGGTGAGATTTGGTGCCTTAATTCAGACTAAGTGATGAGAATTGGACGGTGGACAGTTTTAAATGTCATCTGTTCACCAGATAAGTTCAGCATTAATACCAATCAGAAAGTGGACTTTACACTCCTTATCATTGAAAGTTCACCTTTACTGGCTGAAGGCTAGCCTTTTCGTGACGTGTTAGATTGTAACAATGAAATCCCATATTTTGTAATTAGTGTAACCTCACATACATATGTTTCTCACATACTTTGGAGCTAACTTCTGATAGGGGCCGAATCATATTTTCGAGGATGGGTTTCATTATAAATCAACAATTAAATTTAGTTTGCAGATATGAACAGGATAAATTTTTATACTGAATTGCAACTTCTAAGTAATGCACTTTGTAAGAGAGAAAATAATGATAAATGCAATGTTATCCCAAATTTTAAGGCTAGTAATTTCCTGAAACTTGCTGTGTCTTAAGCAAAGAACTTTCATTCTGTATCTTGTTTTTGAATCACACCCTTGAAGAGCCAATGTTTTCTTTCTTGGCCTGACAGGAGACCAAAGTTTTGACCTATGACCTTCTCCCAGCTCTTTGTGCTTGGGGATTAACCCTATTGACCTGCCAATTAAACCTGATTCCATATCGCCGTGGGCCTAGATTTCAGACAGCAATCTTGTCTGACTTCACATAAATGCAACCATTTCACAAATCACACATGAATGTTTACTGAGTGTTTTCAATGACACTGCTAGTTTAAGTTGAGTTGATTTAGTGCATAGGAAGGACCATTTAGGATCAAGTCTTTGATTGTGTCTAATTTACATTCCCAGCACGTTGATGTCCGGGAGACTGTAATCCCTGGGAACAGTTAATTTAAACACCCCTAAATATAAACCCTAAATATACAGCCCTAAACATAGACCCCTAAATGCTTGGGTTAAAGGGTAAAAGAAGGAAATCTCAAGACATGACTAATTTCAAACTGGAAAAATTATAGACAGACAATAACATCAATAATGATGATGATGATCAACATTTCTCAATCAGAGAAAAGTTTGGCTTGGATCAACTGAAAAGAGACAGAGACTGTAGGGATGAGCTGAGGTGGGCTGATGCTATCTTGATTTATATCTTGTAAAGAGCTGGGTACCAAAATGAGAAAATGGTAGAATGGTGGACTAACAGCCTTAGGAGCTGATTTAATGAGTGTGTGCTACTATGACATGCAAATTAGAGCCTCTTACATGCTTTATTTTATGATAATGAAACCCATTGAACATTGAAGAACTAACAGACAAAAAGCTGCCTTGGTCAGAATTGGAAAGTCCTCCATTACCATGTCTCCCTTCTGTTTGTAAAAGTTCAGTAAGGATCATCAGAAATGATAATTTTTAAATTAGTTTTTGACAACTTTGAAAACTAACAAGAAATTATCCAATAATGCTTAAATCAAAGTCATTTTCTTAATGGATTAGAGTGAGAAAGGGAGAGATTACTACTTTATTACAGTGTAATTTAAATGCTAATGCTGCTGCAGAATATATTTGGATAGCGGGAGGCTGATGTGTTTCACTGTGTCTCTTTTTAAATCCCAAAGGACAGAATAGATCAGCCAAATCTATAGGTCCAGAAGATATTTAGCCCATTCCATTTGTCTTTGCATGACTGATTTTGCTTGTTTGTTGCCATGAGCCTGAATGGTCTGTTTGATATTCTATATTTGAGAATCGTGAAAGTAACAACATTCCAACTCAATCAGGCATCTGTAATGTGCTGATGTGAGGCATTTATGGGGATATCAACAACATGTATATTCTGGGTAGAGAGTTTGTTGCAAATCAGGGAATGCACTAAAGCAGGCTAAGTCCATGTCTTTTAGTCCAGCACAAAGAAGCTTGTGGTATCAGGAAATGCATCTCATCATACCAGATGCATTGGCCTTTTTGATTCCGAAATTACTTTAGGTTTGTGCCCAGAAATTCATTCTTGCTGAACATACAATCTCTTTGTTCATGGCTGAGCCTCTGACACTGAAAACTAAATGGAAGAAATTGAGGCGAATTCATATACTTAGGGAGCAGAAGTGGGAAGAGAGAGAGAGAAGGGCATAACCCATGGATGAAACTATTGGGGAGGCTTCGTATGTCTCATTATTCAGTCCCCTCCTTTATGTGGATACATCTGTGCATTGAGATATTCTTGTTGTTAACTCATTGTCAATTGGCATCTTTTCTCTCTAGGACTATGGTGGAGCCATTGATGATGATGTGTTGGTCCATGTTGGGCATTCTGCTTCCAACTCTAGTTTTTGCAGCACCTCCTCCCATCAATAAACTGGCACTGTTTCCTGATAAAAGTGCCTGGTGTGAAGCAAAGAACATCACTCAGATAGTTGGCCACACTGGATGTGAGTCAAAGTCCATCCAAAACAGGTAGGTACAAAAAGAAGTGTGAATGTACCTTTCCAAACTGTTTTTTTTCAAATGAGGTGGAAATGTCAGAATGCAGAGGACTTTCAAACACAATTGAAGTCATCTGGATAATCCTCAATGTCTACAAAACATTTTATTCCATGATGTCTTGTTACCCCTCTATCAATCTTTTTCTCCAGTTGCTCATCCATCTGGTTCTAGAACCTTTTTTATTGTGCACATCACTGGCAATTCTGGAATTTATTGCTAATTCCTAATTGCTTGAGAAATTGGTGGTGAGCTGTCTTCTTGAACTATGATGTTGTGAATATGGCAAGGTCAGGCTGACGTGGCTTAACCATGGCTAAC
>JAHRHZ010000004.1:19916965-19937470 GCA_024137785.1 Ginglymostoma cirratum | reverse complement strand
ACCTAACCAGCACATCATTGGAGATGGGAGAAAATCCAGGCAGACACAGGGAGAATGTGCAAACTGCACACAGACAGTGTGGTGTAGGTCTATCTACCATGCTATTAGGAAGGAAATTCCAGGATTTTGACATAACACCAGTGGAGGTGATATAGTTCCAAATTAGGATGGTATCTGCCTTGGAGGACAACTTGCAGCTGGTGATGTTCCAATGCATCTGCTGTCGTTGTGCTTCTAGATGGTATAGGTCATGGGTTTGGAATGTGTTATCAAAGAAACCTTGAGGTGTTGCTGCAGTGCATTTTGGAAATGGTACACTGTGGTGCCACTGCATGCCATTGGTGGAGGGAGTGAATATTTAAGACAGTAAGTGGGATGTCAGTCCAGCAGACTGTTTTGTTGAGCTTCCTAAGTATTATTGGAGCTGTACTAGTCCAACCCAGTGTAGAGTTCTTACTCGTAATCTTGACTTATGCATTTTAGATGGGGGACAGGCTTCTGAAATCGAGAACTTAGTTACACATTACAGGATTCCCAGCCTCTGACGTGCTCTTGTAGCAACTGTATTTATTCATATGGTCCAATTAAGTGTCTGTTCAATGGTAACCCTCAGGATGTTGATTCTGGAGGATTCGGTGATAGCAGTGCCGTTGAATATCAAATAGAGATGGTTAGATTTTCATTATTTGGAGATGGTCAGTGCTTGGCACTTATGCAGTACAAGTCTTACCATCCACTCGTCAACCAAATCCGAATGTTGTCCTCATCTACCTGCATATGGGTATAGACTGCTTCAGTACCCAAGGAGTCAGGAATGGTGCTAAACATTGTGCAATCATCTGTAAATATTCCCACTTCTCACTTTATGATGGAAAAAAGGTCATTGATGAAACAGCTGAAGATGGTTGGGCCTAGGACACTATCCTGAGGCACTTCTGCAGAGATGTCCTGGGACTGAAATGGTTGACTTCAGAATCCACAGGTTTTCTTCCTTTGTGCTAGCTATAACTCCACCCAGTGGGGGGACTTCCCCCGATTTGTTTTGGCTTGTGCTGTGTTAGGGTTCCTTAACGTTACACTCAGTCAAATAAATGCTGCCCTGATGACAGTGGTAGTCGCTGTCATCTCGCCTCTGGAGTTCAGTTTTTTAATCCATGTTTGACTGTAATGAGGTCAGGAGCTGAGTGGCCCTGGTCAAACTCAAACTAAATGTCAATAAAGGAATAATCAATAAGTGCCACTTGATAACTGTCTGTGACACCTTCTATTACAATGATGATGATCAAGATTAGATTAATGGAGCTGTAATTGTCTGGGTTGGATTTGTTCTGCTTTTTGAAGACTGGTCATGGTATGATTTTGTGAATATGGCAAGGTCAGGCTGACGTGGCTTAACCATGGCTAACCCACCTAACCTGCACATCCCTGCACACTACGGAGCATTTTTTCTTTAGCATGACAAATCCACCTAACCAGCACATCATTGGAGATGGGAGAAAATCCAGGCAGACACGGGGAGAATGTGCAAACTGCACACAGACAGTCACCCGAGGTTGGAATCAAACCGGGTCCCTGGCGCTGTGAGGCAGCAGTGCTAACCACCATACCACCAAAAAGGAGTCTTCGGCAGAGCAGAGGTAGAGGGATATAAATGGAAGATGGGTAGTACAGAAGGGATAAGCTTGTTGGCCTTATTAGCTTTCTGTTGTTCCTACAAACTGTTGTTTAAATATGTCTTTTAAAAGTGACGTAGAGAATTAAATTGTGTGAACTGGTTTGTCTTCAGGATTAAAGGCAGTATATTATCCAGCGATTAATCTCCACTTCTAATAAATGGCGATTTGAAAATAGATGAAAGATACTGTTGAGTTTGACATTGTTCTTAAAACTACTGCTCAGGTCAGTTTGCTACAAAATAACACAATCTGCCATGAAAAGATCTTGTCTGTTCCTGCTGTGACTTGATACTACCTAGCCAGATGGCAGCAAGGGGTGAATGGCTGGAAAGCATTCAAACACTGTGTCGTTGATTCCTGGGGTGTTTGGAAGTTTAAATCAGCAGCTGGATCTTCGATGGCTTCTCTGTTGATAGATGTGGTACATCTGTCCTTCATCAGGCTAGGCACATAGTGAGAACTGGCTGCTTTTCTGTTCTTTTGGCTTATTCAATGCATGAATGAATACTTCAATACCCAGTGATACAACAGTGAACTGACGTCTTCCCAGAACTATAATAAGTAAGAACTGTAATTAGAATTTTATGCCGAATTTAGGGGCCTCAGGTCTCATTTCAAGGCTTGTGACACTTATTTTTTTGTGAGATTCTGGTATTCGGTGGTCCGTATACTTTGTCTGAGCATCTGTTAGTGGCTGATTCACTCAGTAAATATTATAAATAACATTGTTGATTAGCTTGCCAATCTTGTGTGATTGGGTTCTAGTGGACTGAAACAAATAAAATATGAGCAACTTTATGTCACCTTAATTTCCACATTTAATTGAATGATAATCTATGAGCATCAGATGATAGCATTGCTCTAGTTTTATTTCAGACAAGAAAGTAAACATCTGCTTTATATGAACAATTTGAGTGATGTTATAATCTACCCTGTTTCATTCGCTCCCCCAGAGCATGCCTTGGCCAATGTTTCAGCTACAGTGTACCCAACACTTTTCCGCAGTCGACTGAATCCCTCGTTCACTGTGACTCCTGCATGCCGGCACAGTCTATGTGGGAAATTGTAAGTAATTGTTTGGCTCCCTGTCTGATTACATGCAATCCATTCTTCCTTTTCATCTCTCCTCTTGATCACAAACTCATTTTAGTTAGATTTTCTGCATTGAATGCTTTCCTACGTCTCCCTATTTTGTTTATCACTTTGGTCCTTGCCCATCTTATATTATTCCCTGTTGTTCTTCCAAATACCCAATCCCAGGCCACTGACTCAGGACAGTATTGGATCAGCCATTTAAATATGCTGGCTGGGAATTCTCTGGTAACTCCTGACACGCAAAAATTTGCCTACCATCTACAAAAAACAAATCAGGAGCTTAATAAAATACTCTCCACTCGCGTGCGGTTTCGAACAACACTCAAGATGCCCGTCACCTCTGAGGACAAAGCAGTCCTCTTGATTTTCTTTATTTATTCATGGGATGTGAGCATCACTGGCTGAGTCAGCATTTATTGCCTGTTTCTATTTGTCCTAGAGAAGGTGGTAGTGGTAAGCTGCCTTCTGGAACTGCTGCAGTCCACCTGATATAAATTGGTCTACAATACCGTTCAGGAGGGAATTACAAGATTTTAACTCAGCAACTTGATTGTCATCCCATCCCCTACTTTTAAACTTTTGCGCTGTCCACCACCCCAATGAGTGCACTGTGTACCATCTACAGGCTGCACTGCAGTATCACATTAAAGTTCCTTTGACAGCATGTTCCAAACCCACGACCCCTACCAGCTAGAAACAGAAAAGTAACAGATAAACAGAGCAGTACCATTTGCATGTTTGTCTCCAAACTACACACTATCCTGACTTTGAACCATATTGCCAACCATTAATAGTTTTGCTGAGTCAAAATCCTGGAAGTCCTTTCCTAATAACACTACAGGTGTATGTGCAGCACATGAACTAGAGTTGTTCAAGAAGGCACCTCAAGAACGTACCACCTTCTCAAGCACTAATAGAGATGTGACACCCACATACCATGAACAAATATGTTTTAATCATACTAGACTCCCATTCTCCTACCTACAGTTTCATTATTCTGAAATAAAGAATCATCACACTGTTCCCTACCGGAAATCAGTCTTTCCCAAGACTTAAAACTGCGGAAATCTTCCCACTCTCCTGCAGGTTTCCCAACCTCCCGCAATATATAGCCTTATAAAAACCAAGGTTGAGAATACTGAGTCATTGCATGCTGAATCATTTCCTTTATTTGCCCTTTCTCCTCTCCTGCTGTTCAACATGGTTCCTAAATAGCAATCGATGAAGAAAATCCTGAAACACTGAAATGTTGAATCAAACATATTCATGGTTTGTGTTGCAGGTCATGTTGGAATGTCCTGGCAATGAGGAAATGCCCAGAGTGGACAAATTAGTGGAAAAGATTGTACACTGCAGCTGCCAGGCATGTGGAAAGGAACACCACCAAGATTCCCAAATTTTTAATGCAATTCTAAATGAGGAAGAAGCCTCTCCCATGGATACTGTTGGATCTCCTCAGATTGTTCACCATGATGAGCAAGTTGCTCTCAGAAGTGGCACTGAGGAAGAGTAGAGAAATAGACTTTGGCACAAGAAGAAAAAGAATGAAGTTTGTGGTATAAAATTTTGTTTGTTTTATTTGTTGAGCTTTAGAGAGAAAAATCAAAATATAACATTTTCTAAAAAAAAATCCACGCAGACTTATTTAAGGGGAAAGTCTTTAAAGTATGCCATTTGTTATAGAAATTAAGCAGGAATCTCAATCAAATACTAATATATAGCTCACCAAGATCCAGCAAAGTATAATTAGAATTTGGTGATCTGTGTTGGATTCACAATGTCTGTACTTAACAAGTCTGTTTTTTGTACCGCAGAAATCCCTGTGTGTAGCCATTTCAAACTTATAACTGTTTGTATATAAAATTACAGTTTATAAATCTCAAACTTTTTTTCAACATCCTCCTTTCATTTAATTTGTGGGTCATTAAATGCATTGCAAATGTAGGAGAGAAAAGAGACAACACAGGAAGACACAAACACACACAGACAAAAGGAGGCAAAGTGGCACAAAACACAGAGAAAGAAAGAGACGCATACAAATGGAGAGGTAAAGAGACTGGCAGACACACCCACACATGCACAGACGGAAATATAAGTAGATCAAAAAAGGCAGAAGTGGACAGAAAAGCAAAGAGACAATTTAAAACACTACACCCACTCATCATTTCAGAAGGAAATGCAAATCTTGTCAAGATAATATTATGCGTAATTAATGTGTATTTTTGATATGTAAAGAGCACTGAAAATGTGATTTGTGTTCGGAACACAATGAGACACTGAGCTTTTGGTTTGCTGGGCCAAGTTTATATATGGTGCAGGCAGACAGATTTGAAATATTCTGGCTTTCGTCCTGATTCTGTGGTGGCTTAGCTGATCACAGTTTGTGCTGATGTGGGGTACCCACGGCATCTGAACCAGGAAAAGGAGAGAAGGTTGATTAGGGTTTCCACTTCTGACCACTACTCAATGCCTCCTGCTGGAAAGTGCATGTAGGAATGGCAGATAAAGGTAGAATTGTCCTTCGTTGTGATGCTCCCATGATCAGATAGCCTGCTGACATACACTGCTCAGTTCCTAGAAGGAATTCCTACCCTGATGAGATACAAGAAGGTGACCAATACTCATGGAACTGCATCTGGCATGAACCAAACTCTTCCAAACAAAAGATAAACCAAGACAAAAGTTGAAGAAGGAAGAAAGAAATGGGGAGATGTAACAAGGCAAGAGGGTAAATATTCTAATCTGGTTTTATAACATCATGTTTTTTTTTGTATCAATTCTGCAGTTAATCTAATTGATTATATATGGTGCCCTTGTGTAATTCTATAGAATTAAACTTGGAGATTATACTGGTCAGATTTCTCTCCCTTGCAGTTAAATGGAACTTGAGAATTTCTAAAGAAGGGTTCCAACCCGAAATGTCAACTTTCCTGCTCCTCTGATGCTGCCCAGCCTGCTGTGTTCCACCAGCTCCACACTGTGTTATTTCTGACTCCAGCACCAGCAGTTCTTACTATCTCTCTTGGGAATTGCCAACTCCTTTCCCCGATCTGGCTGAGTGCAATTTTGAGTATACAGATTCACTGACATTGTGTGTCATTTTCACCTCTGCTCTGAATAAGGGATCAGTGGTTAACAAAGCAAAATGTTTGTAGAGTGTTCTCTGTAGATTTGTGGAGGCTGTTTAATTACAAGCTTCAGTTGTCACAAATTCCATTTTCTACGTAACAAAAAGCGAGAAACTTCTTTGATAAAAATTTATCAAGCTGAGCAAAACAAATTTCAGAAAATGGAACCAAGGCCAGAGTAAGTTGCATTCATCCAGGACCTATAAGAAAATCTTACATCTTTTCCATCTCAGAAATTCCCAGGAATGTGTGTGTGTGTGTGTGTGTGTGTGTGTGTGTGTGTGTTGCGCACGCATACATGTATGGGGTGACGTTCTCCTCTGCTTTTGGCAGCAGGTTACCTGCGTTTATGAGCTAACTTGGCCATATTGATCAACAACATGCTGATGAGCCATGGCTGTTACAGTCAAGCCTGTCTGCTGTACCTCCCAGATGGACATGGCTGCCGGTTTATCTGCATTTCTGTCTAGATTAAAATCCAGCCTGCAGTGTCTCCTGAGATAATATAAAATTGGATTTAACCAATCTCAAACAGTGCAGTGCTAGGAGTGTTACAGTGTAACTTGGTTATCAAAGAAACAGGTAACCAATTAGGACATCAGCATAGAATGAATGCACTAAGGATGGTGAAATGTGGTGTTAGACTCCACCATAACATCAATATCCTAGAGGTAACCATTACTCACAAACTGAACTGGACCAGCTATTTAAATACTGTGTCTACAAGAGCTAGTCAGAGGCTAGAATTCTGTGGTGAGTAACCCAGCTCCTTCTTCCCAAAGACTGTCTACCATCTACAAAGTACAAGTCAGGCATATGACAGAATACGTCCTCTTACCTGGATGAATGCAGCTCCAACAACACCCAAGAAGCTTGACATCTTTCAGGTAAAGCAGCCCACTTAATTGGCATCAATCTACCACCTTCAATATTCACTATCTTCATCACTGATACACAGTGGCAGTAGTGTGTACCATCCACAAAGATGCACTGCAGTAACTCACCAAGGTGTATTAGACAGCACCTTCCAAATCCACAACCACTTCCTTCCAGAGGGACAGGGGTAGCAAATACCCCTGGATTTACCAACAACTACAAGATGACCTCTAAGCCACACACAATCCTGACTTGGATATATATTGCCGTTCCTTCACTGGCACTGAGTCAATAACCTGGAACTCCCTCCCAGACAACACTGTGAGTATGCCTCCAACCCAGCAATTCAAGAAGGCAGTTCACAACCACCTTCTCAAGGGCAATTAGGGATGGCAAGCCCAAGCAGCAAAGCCCTCATCCCGTGAATTAATAAAATGTCTAGTCAGCTAAATAATATGATAATGTTCTCTGCCAGTCTTGCATATAAAAAATAATAAGTTGATAAGGTGTTAGAAGACCAAACTATTTCAGGGGCAATGTTCGATTGACAAATCTCCTGATTACACTTGTTCACAATGGCTATCATGGGAGGAACAGTTTCTCAGCATTCTTTGACAACTAATCTGTACGATACTCTGAGCATCTTCAAATGTAATTAAACAAAACAAAAACAAGAGGATGACCATTCATGTACAGCCTATCAGTAACTGGCTATTTTCACAATTTCAAGTAGGTGGTGTCTTTATTCATACCCTACAAAACATCAACAGGTATATTAATTGATATTATTGCACTGGGTGCAATTGGAAAAATTGATGACAACTCCACAGAGTTTAGTGACTACAATGGTGCCACAACCTGTACCTTCTGAACTACGGCTGTGGACTAAACTATTTCATTGCTCCCCTAAGCTGCTCCCTGACCTCTGTAAGCTTGAGCTTATACAAAGCTTTGCAGCCTGTATCTTAACTTGCACCAAGTTTTGTTTGCTCTTCATTCCTTTCCTTGTCAACCTAATCAGCTCTCAGTCCATCAATGCCTTGAGAAGGGCAATGTTACCATGGTGGAATTAACCAGCACTTTTGTTGATCAGGTATAAAGTTAGGAACTCAGTTGAGGGCCAAATTGGATGCCAAAATTGTTAATAGTCTGCTTAAGACCAAGATAATGGCAAGACAGGGGATAAAATTGGTACCAAAGAAGTTGTTTGCTGTGGGAGCTGAAGTTAATGGCCACTGACTTTATAATGTTCATGGAATCATAGAGATATATAGCATGGAAACAGACTCTTCCGTCCAACTTATATAGGATATCTGGTCAGCATGGACAAATCTAGTCCCATTTGCCAACATCTGGCCCATATCCCTCTTAAACCTTCCTATTGATATACCCATCCAGATGCCTTTTAAATGTTGCAATCATACCCACCTCCACCACTTCCTCTGGCAGCTCATCCCACATATGCACCATCCTCTGCATGAAAATGTTGCCCCATAGGTCCCTTTTATATCTTTCCCCTCTCACCTTAAACCTAAGCCCTCTACTTTTGGACTTCCCCACTCCAGGGAAAAGACCTTGCCTATTTACCCTATTCATGCCAGGTTTGAGAAAATGGCAGCTCATCTACTATTGGATATCAGATAATGAGTCAGACAACACTGAAGCTGTAGAGCGATTTGGTGAAAGTATTCCATCACTTTTCTGACTTGTGTCTTGCAGACAGTGGACAGGTTTTGAGAAATCATTGGCTGAGTTACTACAGAATTCCCAATCTCTAGATTCAGTGATGGTAATGCAATTGAACAGCAGGGGAAAGATGACTAGATTCTCATTGAAGATGCATAATGCCTGCCAATTGTGTGGCTCAAATATTTCTTGTCACTTACTAACTCAAAATCAGCACACAAAGTGTTGGAGAAACTCAGCGGGCCTGGCAGTGTCTGTGGAGAGGGAAATAGCGTCAACATTTTGAGTCTAATATGATGCTTCAGAACTGCTGAAGCTTTCACATCCACACGTTCTTCTTCAATGACTGTCTCCAGCTCTGCCCTACCCTGCACAGACTCCAACTAAAGTTCTATCCTTCATGTTTCAAATACACCCATGATTACAGGTATCCCTGAGATATGCCATGCTCAATAAAAAAAAAACAATCCTAAGATAGCTGCTCCTGCACATCATGAGATCCACACTCATGGATGTGTCTCCACTATGTGCCTCCACATGTATAGCCTCAACCTTTCTATCAGCACCTCACACTAAAGTTGTTCCAGTTCCCAGCTACATTGCATTTCTTATCTCACTCTTTCAACTGTTAAGGACCACAAGTTCCACAAACTCATAGCCACTGACACCCCTCTGATCCTTCCTCCCCTCCTATTTTCTCGAAGTTCATCCTATCTTCCAATCTCCCTTCTTGTCTTGTATTCACTATACCCTATGATCTTCCCATTTGTAATGCTGAACTATCTGTGCTCAGCAAACAACTCAGTTTTATTGTTTTATATCCCTAGCTCAATAAATTTCTGCCACAGCATGAAGTCTTCTTTCATTGCCATTAACCCCATGCACATTTATTTGGACAAGAGTCATTTGTCTGCCAAGCAGACCCTTTCACCCTTCTCCAATACTTCCCTTCAAATGGGACCCCTCTCTCTAACCTTTTGCTTATACTTGATCTCTTCATCAAGATCTGCTAGTGTACCATTGGCTGACTTCATTTCTTTGCTCCTTCACCCCCTTGAACTTGTCACCTTCTGAACCTGCTGCACTCTGTTCTCTCAGGTCCAACTCTGACTTTGTTGTCAAGCCTGGTGGTGCTGATATCATCTAGCATGTCAATTTCTATCTGGCAGAGGCTGAATGCCAACTGTCAAACACTTCCTGCTATCTCCTTCTGGCTCATGACCCACTATTGTACATTAAACTGTTGTTTCCAGAACTGTTATTAACCTTATCTTCTCTAGAGATCTCCCCTCCAGAGCTTCCCAACTCATAGTCCTCCAACCCTGCTCAGCCCATTTCTAGAATCATAGAGTCCCTATAGTGCAGATAGAGGCCATTCAGTCCATCGAGTCTGGAACCAGAGCCTCCCCCCACCCCATTCCCCATAACCCCACATTACCATGGCTAATTCATCTAGCCTGTGCATCTTTGGACTGTGGGAGAAAACAGGAGCACCAGCAGAAATCCATGCAGACACAGGGAGAATGTGCAAACTCCACACAGTCACCAAGGCTGGAATCAAACCTGAGCCCCTAGTGCCGTACAGTAGCAGAGCTAACCACTGCACCACCATGCCCTGCTCTCCAAATCTACCTCCCTCCAAAATACATAAACAGGCCTGCCCTGCCAAACTCATAATTTCAGACTGTCTCTGCCCCACTGAACTTATTTCTTCCCTTCTTGACTCTATGTTTCCTCTCTTGTTCATCTCTCCTACTTACATCCATGTTAAATAATTCTGAAGAAGATGCTGTCAGACCTTCTGAGTTTCTCCAGCACTTTCTGTTTAAATTTCAGTTTTCCAGCTTCTGCAGGATTTTGCTTTTAACTTGAAGCCTGATTGTTGTTCGTTCCAGCTGCCCATTGACATGGACTACTTCAATAGCTGAGGAGTTATGAATAGTTCTGAACATTGTGTAACCATCAGTAAACAGCCCCACTACTGACTATTTAATTAGGTGGAGATTATTAATCAATATCTGAAGATGGTTGTGTCTTGGACACTACCTTGAGGAACTCCTGTGCTGAAGTCCTGGGTTGAGATGATTGGCCTCCAATAACCACAGACACCTTCCTTCATGCTTGTGTTAACTCTGAGTAGTGAAGATTTTCCCTCCAATCTCACTGATTTCAATTTGATGGGCTGTTTAATACATAACTCAGTCAAATGCTGCCTTGGTGTCTAGAACAGTTGCTCTTCCCCTTTGGAGTTCAGCTAATTTGCCAATTTTGAATCAAGCTGTAAAGGGGTCTGGAGTTGAATGGTCCAGTCCTGGCAGAACCCAAATGAGCATCAGTGAGTAGTTAGTTACTGCACAAGTACCACATGTTTCATTGTCTACAGCATCTTCCATTACTCTGTTGATGATTGAAAGTGAATAATGGATGATAAACAGCCAGATCCAGTAAATTCTGCTTTTTCTTGGACAATTTTCCACAATGTTAGGTAGATGTCATAGTATGGCTAGGATGTGTAGCATGTTCTGATGAATTAAGTGTTGCATATAAAGGCATTTTTTTCCTCCATACTAAATCTCCTCCTCAGGCTAGAGTTGTCAAACATCCCTCTTGAAAACAAACAAATTGTTAGCATCTGCCATACCAGCCAACAATGTATTCCAGATGTTCACTAGGATCTGGGAAAATAGTTGTCCAACAGTCAGTGTTCACAGAAGGGGACAGTACCTGAGGAGAGGGAACGATTTACAGGAGGAGTTTGCATGGTGGGGATGATGAATAGGGATTAAGTTATCACTAGTAATTAGGAATTGGATTGAGAGAGCAGGTGGAGGGGCCCATGGATAAATTGGAAATACATGAACTGAGATCAAAGAGAAACTAGAAAAAAATGGTTTGTTGCAATTACAAAATGGCACCTTGGAGGTAGCCTAGCTTTCTGGGCAAAGGGAAGGGGAGAATTTGGCAGGGCAGCTGATAGGCGATGTATACCTTGGTCCCTTTGTGAGAGGGTGCCATCTGGAAGAAGAGTAAACCAATCCTCTGATTCCGCTAAAGTTGTAAGCTCCTAACGCTGATTGTTTGAACTCTGGAAATGAAGTCTTCAGCCAAGTAGTGGAAGGAGGTTGGTATCGTTGCACCCGACATGAATCCCTTTTCAGGGAGGGAGCGAGAGGAGAGAAGGGAAAGGGTGAGATCCAACCAAATGCTACAGAGAATTGCATTACCCTCATTCTCATTCTCTTCTCATATCGGAGTTTTTCACTTCGTCCTTTTCTTGAGAGTTCAATCTCTCTAGCGCACGCTGATGTGCTTCATAAAGCCAACAGCCAAAGCCAGAGGGAGGACAGCTTACTGAATGAAACCGGGGTGGTGGGGCTGAGTTCATTCGCTGGGAGGATGAACATTCCGCTGAATTTGCGGCACACTAATTCTGAAGGTCCAGTCGGAAACTAGCTCCATGTTCGTCACTATCAGGACTGGACAAGCACAGAATCCGTGACGCCAACGGCTTAATTGCAAGCTATTTTTTTTCTGTCAGAGAGTATCCAGGACGCAGAGAAGTACAGACAACGGGATTCCCTTGTCGGCTGGATTAATTTAAACTACTGTGTTCGCTTTTTTCATTAGCTGGCTGTGGAGTTCCCCTTGGATAGAGGGTGGAATGATTTCATCTCTTGACCTTGATAGCCATTACTTGGATCTTTGCTTCCTCAGACTTTCAATGGGATAATTAGAATCATAGAATCCCTACAGTGTGGAAACAGGCCCTTCGGCCCAACAAGTCCACACCGAACCTCGGAGCATCCCGCCCAGACCCATCCCCCTATAACCCACCTAACCTACACCTCCCTGAACACTACAGGCAATTTAGCATGGCCAATCCACCTAACCTACACATCTTTGGACTGTGGGAGGAAACCCACGCAGACACAGGGAGAATGTGCAAACTCCACACAGACAGTCGCCCGAGGCTGGAATTGAATCCGGGTCCCCGGTGCTATGAGGCAGCAGCGCTAACCACTGTGCCACCGTGCCGCCATTACTTATAAAGTCATTTCCATTCTATTTAAAAAAAAACTTATGAGCCATTAACAAGCGCCAATTCCTGCCACCGCCACTTCCTCTGGCGAGAGTCCCTGAGTAAACGAGTTTGGTGGAGCTGCTTATTAGTGACGATCTTGGCGAATGAATGTCTCTCCAACAGTCACGGCTTTTGCTCTCTCTCTCTCTCTGATCAGATGCTCAATGTCAAGTTCAAACCTTGATGTAGTTGAATTGGAATTGAAACAGTAACAGAGGATTTGTGAATTGTAGCCAATTCTGTTCATCGCTGCTCACATCCTTGGCGTCCTGTATTTTTTTTTGCATGTTTTTGTGTGCGTGTGCACCAACCATCACTTCTCTCCAGTCTCCAGGTTTCGGAGCCCGCAGTTGCCACTGGAAAGCGGACGCGCAGTTCAGCTTCATGTGCCATCCTTGGCAGCTGGACGTGTTGCATGTTGCCTCGCACTCCTGCCCGATGGCCAGGACAGCTGCCCAAGCTGTTACTGCTGTGCTTGTCAGCGTCTCCGGTCACCTCTCCGCATGGACATCGGGCTGTGGGCCGAGGGGAAGGGCCCCGAGTTGGGGCAGGGGGCGGCTCCCGAGGGCAGACAGTGGATCGCAGTCTGTCTCTGTCTCATCATCATCCTGACCACAGCGGGCAACTCTCTCCTTATCCTGCTCATTTTCACACAACGCTCTCTCCGCAACACTTCCAATTATTTCCTGGTCTCCCTTTTCATGTCTGACTTGATGGTGGGGATGGTTGTGATGCCTCCGGCTATGTTGAACGAACTGTACGGGAGATGGGTGCTGGAGAGTAAATTGTGCTCGATCTGGTACTCCTTTGATGTTATGTGTTGTAGCGCTTCCATCCTGAACTTGTGTGTGATCAGCCTGGACAGATACTTCCTCATTATCTCCCCTCTCAAATACAAACTGCGGATGACCTCTTGCCGTGCTCTGTTCCTCATTTTCACCACTTGGACCCTGGCCGCCTTGGCTTCATTCCTGCCTATCGAGATGGGCTGGCATGAGATGGACTTTGACGCCCAGGCGCTCAATTCCACGCTGGAGCTGCCAGAGGAGGCGGCTCAGTGTCGCCTCCTGGTCAGCCTGCCCTACGCTCTCATCGCCTCGTCTCTCACCTTCTTCCTGCCCTCGGTCGCTATCTCCTTCACCTACTGCCGGATCCTGCTGGCGGCCAAGAAGCAAGCAGTGCAAGTGGCTTCCCTCACCACTAATGTGGCGACCACCTCTAATGGACCGGTGCAGGTAAAGCCGCCTCTTTGTACAGTCCGCGGAGTTAAACTGGTCCCAGCATTAAACCACAGACTGCGGGGCACCTTCTCAGGTTGGGGTTAATCGCTTCAGACAGGTTTCTCACTCTTTGATAACAGGTCAGTGACTTTCTCGGAAGGAGAAGGTTGCTCGGGATCCCGATCCGTTCCTGTCTTTCTGCAGGTTTCCTGGGACTCCTGTTGCTTCAACAACCAGCAGCTGATCCCAGAAGATGCCACACATGCTGGGTGAGGGAGAGGGGGAGTGGGGAAGATGGGGCTAGTGTTATTCTTGGTAAATTACAATCTCATTCAGACACCCATCAGGAGTTCGGGGCTGACCAATAGACCCAGCCCAGAGGCTGGGCTTCAGTTTCAGCACCGCGGACAGCGACAGATTCCCGGGAGCAGCAGCAGCTCGCCCAGTGGGACCCGGGAGCGAGATCAGCGGCGGCACGGGGATCCGCTTCGGCACCAGGTCACTGTCAGCGCCGTCACCCTCAACTCTCTCCACCGGCCACTCTCAGTACCCACCACTCTCCATCGGTCACTCTCAGCACAGGACAGTCTTAGCTCTGGCCACACTCAGGTCCGGTCACTCTCAGCACCTACCACTCTCTCCTCAGGTCACAGCTCCGGCCAATGTCAATAGCGGTCACTCTCAGGACTGGTCACTCTCAGCACCGGTCACGCTGGATTTGGGCAGATATTTAGTCTTGTTTCCCAGTTGCTGCCACAATTACGTCTGACCATATCCCACACACTGACTGTGCTAAATGTGCTTCACATTTGTTTTTGCTGGTTCTGTGAAATTCTGAAATTAATTTTGAATTTCAATCCTGGCTAGGATTGGAGATTTGTGTAGATTATACATTATTTAACAGATTGAAACCTGACTATGATTTGTCTTCAGCGAAAGCCGTGTCCAAAATATTTCTCGCTCAGACTCTGTCTCTTCTGATTTCCAGCTCCGGGGAGCTCAGAATCCATCAGCCAGAACCAGCGACAGCAGAAAATTCACCACCAAACACAGCAAGAGGGCTCTAAAGGCAAGCCTGACCCTAGGGGTCTTGCTGGGAATGTTCTTTGTGGCCTGGCTGCCGTTCTTTGTGGCCAATGTAACACAGGTGAGCAAGTCGCCGAGCTGAGGATGAGGCTAGAATCTCCCCAGATCTCGGTTTCCGAAGCGGGAACCTTCATGTTAAAGTTGTTCTCTCCTTAACCACTTAGCACCCAGTCCTCTCCTTTCCATAAACCTTCGCTAGGAATCGTCAGAGGGAAACGGTCTAACATTAAATCAATTAGACCAATCTTAACCCAGATCCTTAGGTTGATCTTGAAGGTGCTACTTTCCAAATAATTAGTTGCAAAGTAAATGTCTGTTTTAGGGTCTCATGTGGTGCAGGGGTAGCGTCCCTACCTCTGAGCCAGGAAGTCTGGGTTCACGTACATGAATGTGTTCTAGCACATCTGACACGGTTGGTTAAGAATATCTGATTCAACTATAAGACGGTTGTTCAGAGTACAGCATCAGCCAGAGGTTAAAAGGTAAATTGGCCAATTTCGTTCAGGCCCTTAAACAAGAAACTCGGCTGACTCATTAACTAGAGGCTCTGGAAGGGTTGGCTGGTGATAAGGCAATTGTGAATTTTACACTCGCTGGCACTGGGATTCGTTCAGACAAAGGTGGCATCACAAATGGAAATAATGCCATTCCTTGTCATTGACTGTCATAGTTCCCTGTTTGGCAGATGCCTATCTCGCTGCGTGTTTCCGTCTCGCACCTTGTGAGTTTTACTTTTCTGTCTGTTACTATGTTGAGAGCACAATTGCATTCCTGTCCCCGTTCATACATCTCTCTCACTTACAAAGCCATCACTGCTTGGTCGCCGGCGTCCCCTGAAACCAAGGCGGTACGTGGCCCAGGGAGCACCATCGGCAGATATGTTAGAATGGGACTTGAACCCAGAGCTCCTGTGTCAGAGGTAGGATCAATGCCACTACACCAAACGCCCTCATGGATGCGGAGCGAGTCCCAAGGCTTCAGAAAACGATGTGTCAAAGCGTGAAAGCAGACAGCAATGTCTCTCTGAAATCTTAAAACAGGATCCCGAGGGTTCCCAGGCTCCATGCTGCAAAGAGCCACGAATATTCTGGAAAGAATTTTCGAACAGCCTCAAATTTTTACAACTCCAGCCTCGCCAATCCATTTGTCTCCGATATCCGCTGGGTTTGAACAGCATTCTGAAAAAAAATCCGAAGAACTGTGGATGTTGGAAATTGGAAAAAAAAACAGAAATTGCTGGAGAAACTCAGCGGGTTTCGCAGCATCTGTGGAGAGAAAGCAGGGTTAAAGTTTCCAGTTCAGTGACGGAGAGTCTCTCCAGTAATTTCAGATTTTGTTTTTTAAAAATAACATTGCACTCCCAACAGGCCCAAGTCAGAATATAAATAGCTCATTCCCATCGCTATATTTTTTCTGAGTAATTGATGGAAGTTTATCCATTTTCATTAGCGCTGATCTACTCAGGGCTGCAGTGTTACAACTATGCAGCAATTTCCCAGTACCCCCGCCCATGGCTGGAGCTAAATTGAAACCAACAAAGCAGATGCTGGAAATTTGAAAGAACAGATATTATTGGGAAACTCAGCAGGTCTGGCAGCAAACCTATGGGGAGAAAGCAGAGTTAACGTTTGGAGTCCAGTGACCATTCAGCAATTGGCTGGGTATCTTTATTTTGTCTCTGATTCATGTATGTCTCTTGCCCACAGGCGGTGTGTGAATGTGTCCCTGCTCTTCTCTTTGACGTCCTGACCTGGCTCGGCTACTGTAATAGTACCATGAACCCTATCATCTACCCTCTCTTCATGCGGGATTTCAAACGGGCCATGGCCAAGTATTTGCCTTGTTGCCGCCGCTGGTGGGAGCGGCGGCCAAGTGTAGTTTCCTTGTCCATGAGAAACTCCAACAGCGGCCGGCGTTTGGGCCTGTCCGTCCCAAATATGCTAACTCTGCCGCCAGAGACAGGCTCTGGCGACTCGGTGATCCAGGTGAACGAACACATCCTCCTGGCAGCCAGCAGGGACCAGCAGCTGACCAAGGACCAGCAGCTGGAGGACTCACTGCAGCTCTTCGAGCTGGAGCAGACTGACCAGGAATTCCAGGGAAACCCACTGAACACACCAATGGACTAGGGGCAGATTCAGAACCCACCCAGCCATGGGTTTCCACCTCCCCACCCTGATCCAGGACGAGCCAGCTCTGCCCTAGACTGGACTGACAGTGAAATCCAGACAAGGGACCCTCATACAGGTCCAAGGCAACCCGCTGACTAAAACAGTACCCGAGGGAGACAGCAAACCCCTCGCTTCAGCTCTACCCCATAAACAGCAAAGGCAACCGCTCTACTATCTCCCATTGACTGGAGAGAGAAAGAGAGGCCCCCTCCTCCAATGTACTGGAGAGAGAGAGAGTGAGAAAATAAAGAGACCCCTTCCATGGACAACAGGCTGCTCCTCACCCCAACGTACTGGAGATACAGCCCCGTCCCCTACGGGACCCAACGTACGGGAGATACAGCCCCCTTCCCTACCCCCAAAGCACTGGAGAGACAGCTCCCTCCCCTACCCACAAAGCACCGGAGAGACAGCCCCCTCCCCTACCCCCAGTGCACTGGCGATACAGCCCCCTCCCCTATCCCCAGTGCACTGGAGAGACAGCCCCCTCCCCTACCCCCAGCGCACTGGAGATACAGCCCCCTCCCCTATCCCTAACGTATTGGAGATACAGCCCCCTCCCCTACCCCCAACGTATTGGCGATACAGCCCCCTCCCCTACCCCAAAGCACTGGAGAAATGCTCCCTCCCCTCTCCCCAATGGACTGGTGATACAGCCCTCTCCTCTCTCCAATGAATCCGCTCCGTATGTGGAAACAAATTATATCACGATTTATCAATTCCTCAATTCTCCGGGATTTCAAAAAGGAAAAAAAATCATCGTTCAAAAACCATCCAGTATTTAAAGCAACTAACAAGAACTTGACACAAGCAGACAGCATCGGAGGCACGGCAGGTATGAGATAAAAGGCACGTTATTGTTTGGGATTTAACCCTTCAGCAGACGGGATTGATGTGTTAGACGTGGGACACAATCTGACGGTGATTTGTTTTTGTTTCTTGTGGCGGTTTTAAACACATCTAGCACTTCCACTTTCTTAGGTCTTGAAATCCCAGTATTCGTGAGTTGGGTTCGCTTTGAATGTTTTAAATTTGATAGCTCAGCACAAACGAATCCAGGTAAAATCAATTTCAAATGGACACACTGCCGGTTATCCGCTGCAGCCCGGTGGTTCACTAACGGCCAGCGATTCACGGCAAGTACAGAAGCCTGAGGTAGCTGAGAAAGGGTCAGAAAACGCCTCGTCCACACACATTCCTGATACTATATACACTGTGAAGATAACCCCAACAGAATCTACACGATTGAATTTGTTCCACTGAGCTGAGCTAAACTACAATGGCGAATCGTGTACAGTACAGTAAATTTACATTTCTTCTTCGTTGTTTAATTGTGTTTTCACCGCTTCCAAACAACTTTGCAATTTCAGTCTCATGAACCTCACTTTGATTTCTCAAAACTCATCTATTTTAAAATCTCAGTTAAATTACCAGACAAGAGACTGTAATATGAATGTACTAGACAGTTGTCAGTTTATCAAGTCTCTGGTTGCAAAAGGACTCTCTGATACACATATCACCAGCTCGTTACAATTGATCAGCTAGTCACAGCATCCTCACCTTGACTTCATCTTGTTTACTCCCTTCTGAAGCCACATCTGAACAGATTTCTGTGAATCCTATCAGGGAAGAGGTGGTTAATTCTGGGTTATATTTCAAAATGTTTTATGTTTGAGAGGAATAATGCTCCAGTATAATTTCTCCTTAGGAGCTATCAACATAATTCTTTCTTTCCCCTCAAGCTTCTTCATATCAGAATTATTCTTGCTCTCCATTAATATGAAACTTCAAAACTGAATTAATGAGGTCACTGGCAAATGCCATACAGTTTCTTTTCAAAAAGAGATATTAAAGGAAGGCTCTCCTTCTTGTGGAGGACTGAATCAAAGACCATTTATCAGGAACAAAAACAGAATCTGCTGGAAAAGCTCAGCAGGTCTGGCAACATCTGCGAAGAAAAAAATCAGAGTCAACATTTCGGGTCCAGCGACCCTTCCTCATAACCATTTATCAGGTTGCAGAAATAGATGGGAAAAGTCAACTAACACATCAAAAAATATTCATAATTATCCATCTATACAGTTTAAGTTGGTGTAGACATTTCACATTTAAGATGTACAGCACAACACATCGTACTTGAATGTCTCATCAACTCATCACAAATTTCACAAACACTTTAGCAAGCACTGTTTGGGAAATCATGGCAAGAATGTGCTTAGTTTTATCCTGACTGCTGTAGGCACTGAAGTCCTTTCAACACTGTGGGAAGCATGGCTGAATTCAGACTTCCTACAGGTACCAAGCTTGTGTGAAACAAACTGCTTCTAATAAATGTGCCAAGAGCCCTTCGAAGGTCAAATCAACTTTGAAAATAGTTTGGAACTCTCCCTTCTAGCTTAGTATTAATACAAAACAATTGATAGAATCTCTGTGCATTACTGATAGCTTTCACTTTGAAATCAAAAGCCAAAACATTTATTTGCCACCTTTTGCAAATAGTTACCCTCTTGCAGATATACAACCTCACAATTTTCCTGCTGCCTCTCTAAAATGATATTCAGTTGTCCTTGATCTCACCCATATTTTTGGACCTCACTCATATTTACAATCTGATAATCTCTTCCTCTGATATCAAACCCTACTCATCTGACCCCCATCTAAATATTATTAGTTTTCTAGGTATTTTAACGGTTAAATCAATTTCCTAATGAATTGCATGTTACCACACAAACTTTATAAACGGAGCTTTGTGCTTTCAATCCAGCAATTTATGAAATCAAATTATGTTTTGTATTAACATCATCCTTCCTCTTCTGGAAACACCACATTTTGTTGCCAGATGTTAATGAGTTTCGTATTCGAGGAATCATAATATCACAGCAGACATTCAATCAAGGGTTTTTTGAGTCAGGTTCAATCCTGTTAATGCCTAAAATTTACAAGCAGGCAAACTACCCTACAGAACACTTTTACAATAATTGGTGCAAAAGCAATTTTGGACATAATAGGAACAGAGAGAAGTGTGGGAAATAGGAACAGGTCGATGCCATTCCCTACTTTGGTTTGTTCTATTATTCATTATGATCATGGCTGATCATGCAACTCAACACCTTATTCCTGCTTTCTCCCTACAGCCTTTGATCCATTCAACCATAAGAACTATATCAAACGCCTTCTTGAAAATATTCAATGTTTTGGCCTCAGCCACTTGCTGCGGCAAAGAATTCCATACCCTCTGGGTGAAGAAATATCTTCTCATGTCAGTCCTAAATGGTCTTCCCCATACCCTTAGACTGTGACAACTGGTTCTGGGATGAATCCATGAAAAACATGAAACCTTGCCATGTGAGATAACAGGGTGTGGGGCTGGATGAATACAGCAGGCCAAGCAGCATCATAGGAGCGGGAAAGCTTGACGTTTTGGGCCTAGACCCTTCATCAGAAATGGGGGAGGGGAAGAGGGTTCTGAAATAAATAGGGAGAGAG
>JAHRHZ010000004.1:19822373-19901836 GCA_024137785.1 Ginglymostoma cirratum | reverse complement strand
AAACGTCAAGTTTTCCTGCTCCTATGATGCTGCTTGACCTGCTGTGTTCATCCAGCCCCATGCTTGTTATCTCTGCAAGTGTTCTGAATGGTTTGTACTGAATGTAATTTTCCTTTTAATTTATGCTTAATTTACATCAATTCTGGTTGGTATTAAAGTAAATTTTCAAGAAGTGAAATCTTTTGGTACTTTCTTCGTTTAAAGATTGTTTAGGTTTATGATTCCCACATGAGGATTGTAAAAAGCCCTGAAGCTTGAAACCATATGAAGTTATAGAATTCAGTCCTTTCAATCCAGTAATCATGGCAGCACAGTGGAAGGCTTGTTGCGTAGAACTTGCAAGACATGTGATTCCTGGACAAACAGAGGTATAGGAAATGTCTTCAGGTGGCTTTAAATGTTATTCAGCTTGAGGTACTCATAGTAAATAGAAGAAAGGATGGTATTAGAACAGAGTGCAGGAGGTATGACCCCAAGGATCTATAAAGGAAAACGATGACTATCTGCTGGTGGGGTGGGGGTGTGTTTTATATTGCCTACAAGGAGACCTTGTTGGATATTATGATTGATAAGGTTAGTGGCTCAAGGGGTGGTATGGTAAGAAGGGACTGCTAAGAAAAGACCATAAGACATAGGAGCAGAAGTTAGGCTATTCAGCCCATTGAGTCTGCTCCGCCACTCAATCATGGCTGATAAGTTCCTCAACCCCATTCTCCCTGTAACCTTTGATCCCCTTGACAATCAAGAACCTATCATCTCCGTCTTAAATATACTCAATATCCTAGCCTCCATATCCTTCTGTGGCAGTGAATTCCATAGATTCACCACTCTCTGGCTAAAGAAGTTTCTCCTTATCTCCGTTCTAAAGGGTCTTCCCTTTACTCTAAGGCTGTGCCCTCGGGTCCTAGTCTCTCCTGCTAATGGAAACATCTTCCCAACATCCACTCTGTCCAGGCCGTTCAGTATTCTGTAGTTTCAATTAGATCCCCCCTCATCCTTCTAAACTCTGTTGAATATAGACGCAGAGTCCTCAAATGTTCCTCATATGTTTAGCTTTTCATTCCTAGGACCATTCTTGTGAAACTCCCATGAACATGCTCCAGGGCCTGTACATCTTTCCTGAGATATGGGGCCCAAAACTGCACACAATACTCCAAATGTGGCCTGACCAGAGCGTTATTGAGCCTCAGAAGTACATCCCTGCTTTTATATTCAAGCCCTCTTAAAATAAATGCCAAAGTTGCATTTGCCTTTCTAACTACTGACTCAACCTGCACGTTTACCTTGAGAGAATCCTGGACTGGAACTCCCAAGTCTCTTTGCACTTCAGGCTTCTGAATTTTGTACCCATTTAGAAAATAGTCCATACCTCTATTCTTCTTGCCAAAGTGCATGACTTCACACTTTCCCACATTGTACTCCATCTGCCACTTCTTTGCCATCTCTCCTAACCTGTCCAAATCCTTCTGCAGCCTCCCCACATCCTCAATACTACCTGTCCCTCTACTTATCTTTATATTGTCTGCAAACTTAGCCAGAATACCCTCAGTTCCTTTATCTAGATCATTAATGTATAAAGTGAAAAGTTGCGGTTGCAACACTGACCCTTGCGGAACACCACTTGTCACTGGCTGCCATCCTGAGAAAGGCCCTTTTATCCCCACACTCTGCTTTTTTTTCTTTATTCGTTCATGGGATGAGGATGTCACTGGCTAGGCAGCATTTATTGTCCATCCCTAATTGCCCAGAGGGCAGTTTTGAGTCAACCACGTTGTTGTGGGTCTGGAGTCACATGTAGGCCAGACCAGGAAAGAATGGCAGTTTCCTTCCCTAAAGGACATTAGTGAACCAGATGGGTTTTTCCGACAATCGGCAATGGATGCACGGTCATCATTGGACTCTTAATTCCAGATATTTATTGTTATCTGGATCTCTGAATTAACAGTCCAGCGATAATACTACTAGGCCATTGCCTCCCCATTGGCTGTCTGCCAGACAGCCAATCTTCTATCCATGTTAGCACCATGCCTCGAACACCATGGGCCCTTACCTTATTCAGCAGTCTTCTGTGCGGCACCTTGTCAAAGGCCTTTTTGAAGTCCAGGTAGATAACATCCTTTGGCTCTCCTTAATCTAACCTGCTCATTACTTCCTCAAAGAATTCTAACAGATTTTCAGGCATGACCTCCCCTTGATAAAGCCATGCTGACTTTGCCCTATTTTACCATGCACTTCCAAGTATTTAGAAATCTCATCCTTCATAATGGAATCTAAAATCTTACCCACGACCAAGGTTAGGCTAATCGGCCTGTAATTTTCAGTCTTTTGCCTTACTCGCTTTTTAAACAGGGATGTTACTTTAGCGATTTTCCAGTCCCCTGGGACCCTCCCTGACTCTAGTGATTCCTGAAAGATCACCACAAATGCCTCCACTTTCTCTTCAGCTATCTCCTTAAGAACTCTGGGGTGTAGGCCATCTGGTCCTGGTGATTTATTCACCTTCAGGCCATTCAGTTTTTCTAGCACCTTCCCCTTGGTGATGGCCACCATACTCAGCTCTGCCCCCTTACCCTCTCAAATTTTTAGGGTATTACTCATGTCTTTCACTGTGAAGACTGACGCAAAGTAACTATTCAGTTCCTCAGCCATTTCCTTGTTCCCCATTACTATCTCTCCAGTGTCATTTTCCAGCAGTCCAATGTCCACTTTTGCCTCTCTTTTTGCCCTTTATATATCTAAAGAAACTCTTACAGTCCTCCTTTATACTACTGGCTAGCTTACCCTCATATTTAATCTTCTCCCTCCTTATTTCTTTTTTTGTTGCCCTCTGTTGGTCTTTCTAAGCTTCCCAATCCTCTGGTTTCCCACTGACCTTCACCACATTATATGCTTTCTCTTTTGCTTTTATGCTATCCCTGACTTCCCATTCAGCTATGGTTGCCTTATCATCCCTGTACCATGCTTCTTTTTCCTAGGGATGAATTTTTGCTGTGTCTCCTGAATTACTCCTAGAAACTCCTGCCATTGCTGTTCCATTGTCTTTCCTGTTAGGCTCCTCTCCCAGTCAATTCTGCCCAGCTCCTCCCTCATGCCTCTGTAGTTGCCTTTATTCAGCTGTAATACGGTTACCTCTGATTCTATCTTCTCCCTCTCAAAAATTGCACTGTAAATTCAATCATATTATGATCACTGCCTACTAACAGTTCCTTCACCTTAAGCACCCTTATCAAGCCTGCCTCATTGCGCAACACTAAATCCAGTACTGCCTGTTCCCTAGTGGGCTCCACCACAAGCTGCTCCAAAAAGCCATCTCGTGGGCATTCCACAAATTCGTCTTCTTGCAATCCACTACCAACCTGATTTTCCCCGTCCACCTACATATTGAAATCCTCTATGATCACCGTAACTGCCTTTCTTACACAGCTTTTCTATCTCCTGGTGTATCTTGCGCCCCAGCTTCTGACTACTGTTTGGAGGCCTGTACATAATTCCAACTATGTTCTTTCTTTACCTCTGCGGTTCCTCAACTCTACCCACACAGATTCTATACCATCTGACCCTACTTCGTTTATTACTATTGATTTAATTTCAGTCCTTACTAATAAGGCAACCCTACCCTCTCTGCCCACCTGCCTATCTTTTCACTAAGAGGTATAGCCTTGGATATTCAGCTCCCATTCCTGATTCCCTTGCAGCCATGTCTCTGTGATGCCCGCTACATCATATCTGCCAATTTCATCTGTGCCACAAGCTCATTTCCCTTCTTTCTTATACTGCGTACATTCAGATATAACACCTTCAGTCCTGTATTAACCGTCCCACTTCTCGTTTATCCAGTAGGCTTGAAGTTTGATTCTTTACTCTTTCCAAACACACTGTCCTATTTGTGTCTGTGCTGGAGACTTTAAATGGTATCTAAAGGACATTCTATATTTAGACAAATAAATAACATTATTTGGAGCTTCCCAAGTGCAAGCATGAAGGACATAACAGTATGGGTGAAAATCATTGAATCACTACAGTGTGGAAGCAGGCCCTTCAGCCCATCTAGTCCACATCGACTCTCTGAAGAGTATCCCACTCAGACCCTCCATATCCCTGTAACCCTGCATTTTCCCATAACCAATCCACCTAACCCGCACATCTTTGGAAATGATTCTGGAAAAGGACAGTAAACACATTGGCACTGGATTTCATACTGGAACCAATGACATATCAGGTTGGTGCTGTATATTGGGGTTCCTTAAAACCTGAATTTTCCAGGTATTTAAAGTGTAGAATGAAATTTCATTTAACAGCTATTAAGCAGTAACGCTATTTTCAAAATTCTAATATGGGAAAACAAAAAGGAAGGATTATGAGGAACACACATCAGGATGCAAACTGAACTAGCGACAACAGACTACCTGGTGCTAAATGTACCCAATATCAGCATTTTGGTTTTGAAAATTAGAAGATTTAGTTCTTAGTGTGAAGACTAACCTTCAAATGGAGGTGGGACAATGGTTATCCAACATTATGAGTTCCACAGCTATTGGCCAAAGAGTTCAGACAACTGAATGATCCAGAAAAAGTAATCTGCCCTTAGAAGTATGATATAACAATAAGTGATCAGGCCAAAGTGGAGTTCTTTTTGGAGAGTTCTCATCAAAAGATCTAGTAGGCAGCAATTTTATTGAGTGGTCTGCAAAGAGCAGTCTTCATTGACCAGTCTCCTTTTGGCAGGTGAAAGAAAGCTCTGAAGAAGGGGAGGAAGATGCAGGGAAAAAAAATCCCTAACACATCTGCTACAATGCAAGATGCTGCCCCCACAACTTAAACAAGACCAACACACTCTGCGCTGACAGCCGGTTTCTCCTCTGGTGTCAGTGAATCATCCCCAATTGTCATGGTCATATACTTGTTTTATTTAATTAACTAATATATCAGATATGAACACCTGCTCCTTAACAAACTCAATAAGCTATCAGAAAATAACTTCTGCCGAATGACTCTCCATATTAGGTAACTATGATTGTAAAACCCTGAAATAAAACAATGGGAATCTTGAAAACAGAATTTGAGGAATTAAGATTTTTTAAGAGTGTAAATCAGAACTTCCAGGCCAATGACCTCAGTCTTACCTCCAGTGCCACATAATGAGCAGTTACAGAGAAACAATTTAGCTATTTCATATTGTGGTTTGATAACTAGGGTAGAAAGGGAGATTTGAAATTTGAAAGGAACTGGATGCATTTCCGATAGAGGAGAATCTTACAGAAGGGTGGGGATCACTTAAATCTGCAACAATTAACTAGTTAAAGGTTGAATTGTATATGGTTGGGGAGGGGGTAAGGATTGAAAACAGCAAAGCAGGGGAGAAACAAATCTTAGAAAATATGGTTGACTGCCAAGATAGACAAACTTAATCAACTCCAGGCAGAGTGCCACGGAAATGTGGGCTTTAGGGTGGAGAGGTTAAGGAGAACAACAGTAAAAGACAGAATACAATAGGAGGGAGACATTTATGCGCAATAAGTAAGTGTGTATCAAGGTTGTAGTTTTTATATAAGAATGTGCATGCCATTGTAAAGAAGGCCAGGGAACAATGTACACTGACTATGATGAAAGAATATGATGATGAAGCCTTGACTGAAACTGGGCTAAATATTTTCTGGAGGAATGGAGATGGTAAAAAAAGAAACAGCAAAGGTCTTACTAGTTAAAGAGAAAATTACAGTTACAGGAAGGAAAGTTTGCATTAATGGTTGTACTATCTGGTTAGAGTTGGGGAATAGGAAGGAATCTGCTAATATACACAGAGCAAATTACAGATTAATTTGTGGGTGTAATTAAAGGGAACCTAAAGTACACTGGTATTATCACAATGGAGAAGTTCTTGGAATGCACCCAACTCTGTTTCCTTAGTCTGTATTTACATGTCCAGTGACGAAGCATGCAGCACTGCATTTGTTCCGGGTATCAAAGCAAGGTCAATAAATGATTTGAAGGTCAGAAAACCCAAGAAAATGTATCTTCTAAATAGATGCAGCTATCAATGCAGATACCAGCTCAATGCAGAAAGTATGACGCCAACACTAGAAAGAGCAAATGTATCCTAAATAACAAAACTCATAGCAGAGTGGAAGTAGAGGGAGATTTCAAGAATAGAGGTGTTTAAAAATCATGTTGCAGCTAAAGAAGGCAAATTGAATTCTGACTATAAGCAGGGAAAGCAGGTGCTGCTGAATTTGTGTAAGGTATATTTCAGAATAGAGCTAAAGTTTTAAGTAGGCAGCTTTGTACCCTTTGTCGGAAGGATATTCAAGTCATGGAAAGAGAACAACAAAGATTTATTGAAATGATATGAGGAAAATCAGATGATATTTAGAAAACCTTAAAATAAGTGAATAGAAACAAAATTCTATGCATGTTAGAAATCTGCAACAAACGCAGAATGCTGGAGAAACTCAGCAGGCCTGACAGCAGCTGTGGAGAGAGAGAGAGTTAATATTAATGACTCTTAGAGTCATAGAGTCACACAGCACAGAAACAGATCCTTCGATCCAACCAGTCCATGCTGACCATAATCCCAAACTAAATTAGTCCCATACGTCTGCATTTGGCCCACATCTTTCCAAACATTTCTTATTCATGTACTTATCAAAATTTAAACATTGTAACTATACCCACATCCACCACTTCCTCTGGAAGTTCATTCCATATACAAACCACACTTTGTGTGAAGAAGTTGCCCATTAGGTCCTTTTTAAATCTTTCACCTCACACCTTAAAAATATGCCCCCTAGTCTTGAAATGCCCAACCCTATGGAAAAGACATTTGCTATTCACCTCATCTATACCCCTCAGGATTTTATAAACTTCTATTAAGTCCCCCCTCAACCTCCTATGCTCCAATGAAAAAAGACCCAGCCTATCCAGCCTCTCCTTAGAACTCAAAGCCTCCATCCCGACAACATCCTGGTAAATCTCTTCTGAACCCTCTCTAGCTCAATAATATCCTTCCTGTAACAAGGTGACCAGAACTGGACAGAGTACTCCAGAAGCAGCCTCACCAATGTCCTGTACAATCTCAACGTGACGTCCCAACTCCTATACTCAAAGGTTTGGGCAATAAAGGCAAGCATGCTAAACACCTTCTTAACTATCCTGTCTACATGTGATACCAATTTGAAAGAATTATGTACATGAACCCCTTGGTCCCTCTGTTCTACAGCACGACCCAAGGCCTAGGTTTAATCAAATACGTTCTGCCCTCGATTGTTTTACCAAAATGCAATACCATGCATTTATCCAAATTAAACTCCATCTGCCACTTCTTAACCCTTGCCCCAATTGATCAAGATTTCTTTGTAATCTTAGATATCCTTCCTCACTGTCCATGATACTACCAATTTTGGTATCACCCACAAACTTATTAATTATGCCTTCTATATTCTCATCTAAATTGTTTATATAAACTACAAACAGAAGTGGACCCAGCACTGATGTCTGTAACAGGTCTTCAGTCTGAAAAACAACCATCCACCACCAATCTCTGTCACTTAAGCCAATTTGGCACTCAATTGGCAAGCTCACCCAGAATCCTATGTGATCTAACTTTACGAATTAGTCTACTATGTGGAACCTTGTCAAAGGCTTTACTAAATTCCAAGCAAGCAACGTCCACTACTCTTACGCACATCAATCTTCTTGGTTACTTCCTCAAAAAACTCAATCAAGTGCATATAAATCCTATCTTTCAGAACCACCTCCAACAACTTATCCACCACCAAAGTCAGACTCACAGCTCTATAGTTCCCAAGTTTCTCCCTACATCCCTTCTTAAACGAAGGCACAACATTAGCTAAAAACAAAACCAAAATTATTGCGGTGCTGTCAATCAGGAACAAAAGCAGAAGTTCCTGGAAAAGCTCAGCAGGTCTGGCAGCACCTTTGAAGAAAAATCAGAGTTGATGTTTCAGGTCTGGTGACCCTTCCTCAGAACCCAAAATGTTAACTCTGATTTTTCTTAATAGATGCTGCCAGATCTGCTGAGCTTTTCCAGCAACTTCTGCTTTTGCACAACATTAGCTATTCTCCAGTCATCTTGCACCTCACCTGTAGTTATAGATGACGCAAATACTTCTGCAAGGGGTCCTGCAATTTCCTCCCTAACTTCCTACAATATCCTGGGAAATACTAGATCAGGTCTTGGAGATTTATCCACTTTTATACTTTCTAAGACCTCTAGCACTTCCTCTTCTGTAAAGTGAACTGTTTTCAATTATTTTAATTAATTATTTTAAAATTAATAGTATTATGATTACTAGTCCTAAAGTGTTTCCCTATTATCACCTCAGTCATTTGCCTTGCCTCATTACTTAACAGAAGGTCAAGTTTTATTCCTTCTCCAGTAGGAACATTGACACATTGATAAAGGACATTTTCTTGAACACATTTAACAAATTCTTCACCATCCAAACTTTTAACACTATGGTATTCCCAATCAATGTTTAAAAAATTAAAATTACCTACTATTACCTATTATTCTTACATGTATCTGAGATCTTTTGACATATTTGCTCCTCAATTTCCCTCTGACAATTTTTTTTGGGGGGGGGTGAGCTATGGTACATTCGCATCAAGGTGATCATTCCTTTCTTATTTCCAATTTCAACCCATATATCTTCTCTGGATGATTTTTTAAGAAATATCTTGTCCAATTACAACAGTAATGTTTTTCTCAATCAAAACACCACTTCCCCTCCTCCCTTTCAATCCTTTATATAACACGTGAAACCCAGAACACTGAGCTGTCAGTCCTTCAGCCAAATTTCTGTAATAGCTATGAAGTCCTACTTCCATCTTCCTAAACATGCCTCGAGTTCATCAGCCTTACCTTCTTCAGAATAGTTCTGAATTTCTCCAGCATTCTCTGTGTTTGTTCCAAATAATTGAGTTTCTTTTTTTAAACTGGAATAAAGACTATTAACAGAGGTCTAATAAAAACTATAAAAATATAAAAGTATTGAGAGAAAAAATTGTGAAAAAGTGATGCGACAGGTTGGCAAATCATGAATAAAGATAGCAATCTCACAATTACCCTGAAGGGAAGTTAGAAGACCTTTTTTCCAATATCATTTTATTAGGACATAGTATACTTTATAACAAATGGCTGCTGTGGCTGACAGTGAACAGAATGTGAAACGTTACTGGAGAAATATATGAAAAAGAAGAATATAAAAATACACTTAGATAAACTAATTTGAAGAGTCAACACCAGGATAGGCACAACTGAGTGAATATACTCCTTCTGTGCCATCAATTTTTTGATTTTCTGAAGAAGGTCTATGATTTGTTCTCACCACATAGAAATCTAATTAAAATAAAATCAGGTGGAAATGAAATAATTCAACTACAAACTATACTGAGATATTCTGCAGCAGTGTCCTTCAGAAGACCTTTATGCTGCAATCCCATTTGGATTCTGGCACGATGGACAAGGATTTAATGTAGACGATGGGGTCTCCCCATCAACTGGAAACACAGATAGCGTCCACACTGCCTATTTTTGGGAAGGTCCACTGAACCCATTGTCTATTAAGCACTTAATTGGGCAGTAGCGGAATCAAGAATGTCAGGGGTGGGAATCCTGTCCCCAAGAAAAGAGTTTCCAGCCTGTCGAACCGTGCAACAGGGGAGGCAGTGGCTTCCGAAGAAATGCACTGACCAGAGGCCCAGAAATGGGCAAGAAATGAGGGTCACAGATGAGTGATGGTGGGAAAGGGGATTATTGGATGGCTGCCCTGGGGAAGGAAAGTATGCATCAAGAGAAGAAGGATGACTATCAACAGTCCCTCCCCTCTATGCTGCCAGGTCCTCTTAATCAGGGACTCAGTGCCCGACAACAAGAGGTCATGTTTCACATACTGGAAGTCTGCAAGCAATCAGAACAGAGATAGCAAGGTGTGAGGCTGGATGAACACAGCAGGCCAAGCAGCATCATAGGAGCAGGAAAGCTTGACGTTTCGGGCCTTAGACCCTTCAACAGAGTTCATTTTTCAAGCTTCCCACAGGTGAAGTCTCAACTGCTGCTGGGTGAAAACCAGTGGAAAGTGGATGAGGCCCTTAGATGGGTATTAATTGCCTACTTAAGGACATCAAGCTGATGCTGGCATGTCAAAGCCATCCACAAGCCTCCACACTTCGATCGAATTGGAGTGGAGGTCGGAAGATGAAGGTATTCCGATTAAATAGCTCCTGCTACAATACCCACTTCAGGGAAGGGCATTACATTTCACCTGCTATTTCTAGCTAATGGTGACATCATTCAATGTAATGCACTAGTTTCAAAATGGCACAAAACAATTCAGAAGTAACTTTCAATAGGAACAGGATATCTATTAAACAGCAATATATTGCAGCCTATGGAGAAAAAACAGGGAAGTGCAACAGTTGAATAGCTCTTTCTAAGTGTGTGCATAAGCACAATGGGTCAAATGGCTTCCTTCTGTGTTGTAGGATCCTAAGATTGTCAGGGGTCTGTAAGGCAGCTCCAACAGTTCACTGCATTTTCCTTTTGTGTTATTTGTTGACTTACTGGTACTTAATCATTCTCAAAGCCAATTTGGACTGGAAAGGATTTCTTGTTTGGTTGCCAATGAAACTGAAAATATTCCAACAGGAAATTAAAACCCCCTCTATCTGCAGCCTTTCACCCATCTCTTTACAAAGCACAAAATCAAATACTTAAAATTAATTGGAATAATTTATCAGTGGTAAACATTGTCATCCTTAGCGTATTTATTAATTTATGTCTCTACAGAAAAACATTCTTCAACATCTCCATAAGGAATAAAACTGCACTCCAATAAATTTTTTTCCCTGACCCCTGAATGTTTGTCTATGTATAGGGTGTTTCCCTTTCTGCATTTTGTTCCTCGCCCAATTTTGTAAAACTTTCCACGGTTCTGTGGATTGTGCTCTGGGATATATTCATTGAGAGGCAAGTTTTCCATTGGCACCATGCAATAAGGCGTACCTTGCGGCTAAATATGGAAGGACACCTACTTATCTGAACTGTTCCAACTTATTAGTTGCTAATGATAGGCACGTAGGTGTGCTGGCCTCTACAATTAAGGAGCAATGTTAACTCTCTGACCTCTGAAGGTGCCATAAGTGGCGATTTGTAAACTTTTCACTGTACTCGTGTGAGTAAATGACAATAAACCTAATTCATTTCAATTCGTAATTGGCATACACTGAAAGCCTATATTTTAACTTCTCCAATATAAAACACTAAAAGTTAACACCTTAACTTGTAGTTAATAGGATTCTAAAGTCAACACACTGAACCTCACAGTAGTAGAACATCCAAAGCTAACACACTAATTTCACACTAACAGGACATTCCTATTCAATGCATAAGTGTCAATGGCAACAGGACACTCAAAGCCAACACACTAACCTCACAACAACAGGACACTCAAAGCCAACACCAAATCCAATAGTTATTTTTGTGAGTGTTGAAAGACAGAGAACAAACCGCTTCCTTATGCGCAGAAAAAAAAACCTGAAACAAGGAGTTAACCAAATCTTTGCACATTTCATTACAAACAGATGGTTCACATATCGCATCTACAGCCAGCAAAAGCATCTCCTTCTCTACAAATAAGCAGGTTATATCTGTTGCTTGGATGCATGTCTTTTTAAGAATTAAAATACAGCCTAACAAAACAGAACAACTATGTCTTGGCATTAAATGATAGAATCAATAAAGACACCTTTTGCTTGAAAGCCATATCTAAGAACAAAATTTCTACCAATACCATTGAACATGTTTAAAGCAGCATACTGCAAATTAATTCAAACTTGGAGCAGTTTTATTCAAATTGCTGTTTTAAGTTTGATTCAGTACGTTAAAGAATATATTTTGATGTAGTTTGATTAACAGCCATGATTAACTCCCGTCTAACCCAATATTCACTGCCTTGGGTCAACATGAAGAGTAGTCACTTGGGGCCAGTTCTGGAGGACTTGTGCCTTCTTCAGAAGGTAGGTAACAAAAACAGTGAGGTGAAAACAATGTGTACTGTGTATGATTTGAACCAACACACCATAGAAATTACAATCCTGCTTCTGTGAATTTGCTCCAATAGTGAAAATCAGTACAACCGACAGATGAGACTATTACCAGGTCTAATATCTCGGAACTGCACTATTTCGTGCTCAGATTTTCTTTTTGTGTTATCTAATCCAACTCTGACCCCAGTGTCACAGATTCTTCCCACTATATCAAATGGAGACACAGTTAACATTCACCGTTGTTATGGCAAAATGCAACAGTGAGATCCAAGTGGCATTGACGGAAATGAAAACTGTGATGTTCAAAAGTGATCAGGAAGCATCTGAAACAAGAGCAGTATGGAGAAAAATCTTGGTATCAAGACAACGAATGTTAACCAGAATCTGTCAGAAATGACCACACACTGCCAACCTGTTGGGTTTTAGTTAGCTCCTAAAAATAATTAGCCTTCAAACCAGCATTTAACTTGCACAGAATAATCATACATGGACTTCATTTTGGATGGCAATTTTGTTGGAGTCTGCTTTTCCCATTCACATCTAATCCAGATAATATCTTGTTTCTTTTCTTATCCCATCACCATATATTTCGCCTTCACCATCACTTTTTTTGTCATTTCATCTCTTGTGCCTTCTACCTTAAAATCAGTCTTCCCTTTTGTTCTTTCCTCTTTTCCTTGCCTCTGCTCTTGCTTAAGATATTTCTATTTACAGCTCTGATGCAAGGTTATCGACTTGAAATGTTAACTCCATTTCTCTTAGGTTCTGCTAGACATGCTGAGCAGTGTTTTTCTGTTTTTGTTTCATGCAGGGATCTGATAGATCACTTGCTTACAAACTGCCTTTCCTCCTCACTGTGAGGATTGATGGAGATTCTATGCTCACTGCTACAATAAGCACCCTGCTTATTAACACATACTGGGTGTACACACAAATATTTAAGGTCTCAACACTGGCAAGTATGGTGTATGGCACAAACACTGGCGTGGACACATATAAGGACATACAGCCGAAGTAGGCCTTTTGGTCCTTTGCGTTTGATTTGGCAATCAATAACATCATGGTTGATCTGGTTGGAGTGTCACCTTCATTTTCCTGTCTGCACTCTATTACCTTGGACTCCACTGTCTTTCAAAGATCTACCTAATTCAGCCGTGAATAAATTTAAACAGCCAAATCCACTATCTTCCGGACAGGAGAATGTCCACACTCTAATGACCTTCTGAAAGAGAAAAAAAAACTTCATCTTTGCTTTTAAAGGGAGACTTTTCTTCTCAAAATATTTTCGCTAGTTTTAGTCTCCCCACATGGTGAAACATCTTTTGGATATATGCCAGTAGGTCGGACATGCTGATAGTCATACATTGCAGACGTACACACAAGCTCATGCTATATGCACACACAGTGGAGGGCACAAACATCTGTGGGTTAGACCAGGTAATCATGGTAAATTTTCTTCCTTAAAGGAAATTAGTGAATTTGATTGTTTTTATAGAATTTAATGATTGTTGTCACTGTCGCCATTACTGGGACTAACTGTTGTTATCGGAATTCAAAGTTCACCAGTTGCCATAGTGGGATTTCAAGCAGTGTCCGGTACAGCAATATTACCACAATGCCACTAACTTCCCCCAAACCAATTGTAGTTCAACATCAGTTCTGCTACACTTACAACCATTGAGATATGTTCTTACACTTCACGTCATATCACCAGAAATACTCAGCTGAACCCAATGAATCATTTTCACATACTGTACTTTGTAACAAATATATCTGTGAATTGCTGCATGCCTATTCATCTACTCAACATGGTTCCTTTGCTGTTTACTCCAAGTAACTGAGGATGGTCAGGTCATTGAGATGAATCATGGCTCACTCCACCCTCCCACATTCTTCCACTTAATAGATTGCCACCCTGCCACCTACTGTTAGCTGTAACTCTCAAGATTAAAAAAATAAACTCCCCAGTTAATTTAGAAGAGTTGGAAACAGCACATTGATTCATCCATTCATACAGTCATAGAGTTGCAAAGCATGGAAACAGACCTTTCGCTCCAACGCATCCATGCTGACCAGATATTCTAAATTAATCTAGTACCATTTGCCAGCAGTTGGCTCATAACCCTCTGAACCCTTCCTATTCATGTACCCATCCAGATGCCATTTAAATTTTTTAATTGCACCAGCGTCCACCACTTTCCTGGCAGCTCATTCAATACACGCACCACCCTCAGCATGAAAAAGTTGCCCCTTAGTTTCCTTTCAAATCTTTCCCCTCTCACCTTAAACCTACGCCCTCTAGTTTTGGACTCCCCTACCCTGGTGAAAAGACTTTGGCTATTCATCCTATCCACGCCCCTCATGATTTTATAAAGTTCGAGAAGATCATCCCTCAGCCTCTGATGCTGCAGGGAAAATAGCCCTAGCCTTTTCAGCCTCTCCTTGTAGCTCAAGCCCTCCAACCCTGGCAACATCCTTGTAAATCTTTCCTGAACCCTTTTACGTTTCACAACATCTGTCTTATAGCAGGCAGAATTCCATGCAGTATTCCAAAAGTGGCCTAACCAATGTCCTGTATAGCCGCAACATGACCTCCCAACTCCTATATTCAATGCACTGACCAATAAAGGCAAGCAAACCAAATCCTCACTATCCTGTCTACCTGTGACTCCACTTTCAAGGAATTACGAACCTGCACTCCAAGATCTCTGTTCAACAACACTTCTCAGGAACTTACCATTAAGTGTATAAATCCTGTCCTCATCTGCCTTTCCAAAATGCAGCACCTCATATTTATCTAAATTAAACTCTATCTGCCACCCTTCAGCACATCTGATCAAGGTCCCGTTGTTTTGAGGTAACCTTCTTTGGTTCCACTACACCATCAATTTTAGTGTCATGTGCAAACTTACTAACCATCCCCCCTATAATCACATCCAAAGCATTTCTATAAATGACAAAACGCAGTGGACCCAGCTCCGCTCCTTGTGGCACATTGCTAGTCACAGGCCTCCAGTCTGAAAAGCAACCCTCCACTACCAACCCTCTGTCTCCTACCTTTGAGCTGGTTCTGTGTCCATATGACTAGTTTTCCCTGTATTCCATGTGATCTAACCTTGCTAACTGGTTTATCATGTGGAACCTTGACTAAAGCCTTACTGAAGTCCATGTAGATCATGTCCACTGTTCTGCCTTCATCAATCCTCTTCGTTACTTCTTCAAAAAACTCAATCAAGTTAGAAAGACACAACTTCTTATGCACTAAGCCATGTTGACTATCCCTAATCAATTCTTTCCTTCCCAAACACATGTACATCCTGTCGCTCAGGATCCCCTCCAACAACTTGCCCCCTTGTCAGGCTCACTGGTCTATAGCCCTGGCTTTTCCTTACCACCTTTCATAAATAGTGGCAGCACGTTAGCCAACCTCCAGTCTTCCGACACCTCACCTGTGATTCTCGATAAGACAAATATCTCAGCAAGGGACCCAGCAATTTCTTCCCTTGCTTCCCACAAAGTTCTAGGGTACAGCTGTTCTGAAACATTGCTGTAGTTTTGAATCGGTTGACAAATAAAGCTTGTAGCAGAAAACTGAAGCTGATATTTAACAATGTAAGAACCTGATTAATGTTGAAATTTACGTTCTTAAAATGCCATTCAACTTCTCTGGACCCGGAAATATCTGACAATATGAAATCTCAGGCCTGTCAACCCACTCAGATGTTGTTAGAGAATTTTAAAACTTAAAATGTTTAAATGATTTTCTTTTACTTCAATTTCCTCTTAACTCAGATGTTCTTTCCATCTACTTTTGTTCCTGCAACTAATTTGGCTTTTATTTACCCGTTCCTTCTTTGTTACTCCTCAGTGTTTGTCAGAATATTTAAAACTAATTGATTGAGGAATTGCATAAGATTCATGTTTTTCATCAAGGTCCCAGCTGACACTTGCAGTAATTTTAATGTAAGAGCTTTTCAAGCTGTAGGCTGAGGAAAAGGAGTCTAATTAATAGGGGCCCATGTCCTGAGATGCCACGGTGCAACAAATTAAGGAGCAGGGCGTTTGAAACTGCCATAAACTTTTGAACTGGGATTACAGGCTCAAGATTCAAAAAAGGTAGTTTAGATATTTAGATGCAGTTTTTTCAAAATTTAGATACTTGAGGCAAAGAATTGTGAAAGTGCAATTTGGAATGTGGATAAAGGCACAAAGTAAAGTACAAGTTACAGAAGATCTAGATTAATATTTGAAGAACAGTAAAATTGAGGTACACTAATTTTTGAGATTGGCAGATTGATAACAAAGTATTTTCCAATCCCGTACTTTCCTAAATGGGGAAAGGCTTCAGAAATCTGAAGCACAAAGGGACTTAGGAATCCTAGTTCAGGGTTCCATTAAGGTTAACATGCACGTTCATATGTCAGTTAGGAAGGCAAACAAAATGTTAGCATTCATTTCGAAAGGCATAGAATACAGGAGCATGGAAGCACCGTTAAGGCTGTACAAGGCTCTGGTCAGGTTGCATTTGGAATACTCTCAGCAGTTTTGGGCCTCATATCTAAAAAAGAATGTGCTGGTCTTGGAGAGGGTCCAGAGGAGGTTTACAATAAAATCCCCTGGGATGGAGCAGTCAAACTATGTATGAGGATTCTGGACTCTTTGATGGAGTTTAGAAGAATGAGGGAGGATCTCTTTGAAATGTTCAGAATACTGAGAGGCCTGGATACAGTGGACGTGGAGACGACGTTTTCACTACTAGGACAGACTAGAACCTGAGGGCATAGCCTCAGAGAAGGGAGATCCTTTAGAACTGAGATGAGGAGAAATTTATTCAGCCAGAGGGTGCTGAATCTGTGGAACTCATTGTCAGAGAAGGTTGTGGAGGTCAAATCATTGAGTATATTTAAGATATAGGTAAGTTCTTGATTGGAAATGGGATCAAAGATTACAGGGAGATGACAGGAGAATGGGGTTGACAAACAATCAGCCATGATCAGGTCATAGTTGATTATTTGAATAGTCTATGGTCTATGTTCTTAAAATATTTTCGAATGAGTGGAAGGAAGGAAACACTGCATCAAATCACTCAAGTCACAGCTCAAGGACCCTTGTTCTTGACTTGTATTTCTCTGTTATATATCAATATTTATCTCCTGGGTTTGGTTTCTCTCTCATTGTTGACTCATTGTGGTTTGATAAATACAGAGCTGGGCTGATGGATAACAAAAATTAGCTAGCTCATCAAAGCTAACTTGCACTGAAAGATAGGCAAGATAAGGCTGACTTACATTAAAATATTCTCTTTGCACTCAGTCAATCTCTGATGCAACAGGCACATGCCACACCTGGCACATTAAGATATATGGCATCTGCTGTAATTAATTGCTAATTATTGCTGATCCAACAACATACTTAAAATGAGGGGAGATACAATGATAACCATTTTGTGGGTTTTTTCTCTCCCAATCTTCTTTTCAAACTTATCCCTAAATGCCTGCATTTGCAGGACGCACAGTTTCATGGATTCGGTCAAGTTTCAGCAAGCATTCAGTAAGATAAGCAGGTGGCCAGCAGGTGTTGTAAAGTTCCTGACACTGTACAGTATGACAATGGATAGTGGTCCTGTTTATGTCCATCCAAACAGAATTTCCAGCATGGATTACTGGAATCAAGAATATGAACTCGGCCTGATTTACACCTTCCCTAATGCAATCATGCTGTGAGCAGGCAACTTAGCTTAAATTGAGCTGAAGGGGAACCTCCAGTTGTGCAGTTAATTCCACATTGGCCAGTGTATCTGTTCACTCCAGTTCATGCATTACTCCACCTCAACTGCTACTTGTTTTATCTATGGTAGTTAGAACTTGAATAACCTTGGCTTCGAGATAACACTTTGGATATTTCTACTTCTTCCTAAATTGCAAAAACTTTCTGAATTGGAATGCATGACATTCTATTTACTCTCAGTTGGAAAATAAAAGGAATTTCCCCTTGTAAAATACATTGCATTGTATGCTTTCTGAGACATGTAGACAAAGTCAAGATACTTGTGATTGAGCATAGGCCGAAAGATGCTGTTTTAGAAAGAACTACTTTTCACAGATCAGTGTGAAATATTAAAAAAATGTTGAAGAATTATGCAGTTAAGAACAGACAAGGCTGATGAGTAACACACATGGAGATAAGAGTATAATATTTACAAATGTAGAGTAGAAGTAGGCTATTCAGACCATCGAATCCATTCTAGCATTTGATGAGATCACGGCTGATCTGATAATACTCAGCTTCACTTTCCTGCTTTTTTCCCATAACCCTTGACTCCTTTACTGATTAAAAAATTTCTATATCAGCCTCGAATGTATTTAAGAACCCAGTCTCAACAGCCCCCTGCAGTAAAGAATTCCATGGATTCACTACCCTCAGAGAAGAACTTCCTCATCCCTGTCTGAAATATAAAATTTCTGATTTTGAGATTATGCCTTCTGATCCTAGACTGCCCACAAGGGGAAACAGCCTTTCCACATCTATGCTGTCAAGTCCCCTAAGAATCTTGTATGTTTCAATAAGGTGACCTCTCACTCTTTTAAGTTCCAACGAGCACAAGCCCAACTCAATCCTTCTCATAAGATAGCTCCTCCATAACTGGTATTAGCCGAGTATAATGCTAACATAACTTTCCTTAGATAAGGAACCCAAACCGCTTACAGTATTGCAGCTGTGGTCTGACTAGTTCCTTGTATAGGTTCATACAAAACCTTCCTACTTTTATACTCCATTCCTTTCAAATTAAAGGTCAATGTTCTATTTGCCTTTCCTATTGTTCACTGAACTTGGATGCTAGCTTTTTGTGATTCACGGATGAAGGCTCTCAAATTACTCTGTTCTGTAGCTTTCTGCAGTCTTTCTCCACATGAATAATATTCAGCTCCTCTATTCCTCCTGCCAAAGTGCACAATGTCATATTTTCCCACATTACATTCCATCTGCTAAGTTTTTCCCTGCTGACTCACCTGCCTATATCACTCTGTCATTCTCACCATTTGCCTTCCCATCTATTTTTGTGTCATCTGCACATTTGGATACAGTATATTCACAGATGCCTTAAAATTGCACACAATATAGTTTGGGAACTTGGCACTGTCACATCAAGGAAAGCATATTGAAGGAGCGAACTTGTGGGGTCTTATCTCCTGTTCTGAGTTTTCACATGTTCTTGAATAATGATAAACATCAGAAGTATAAAAATGCCAAAGTTAACACACAACTGGGAAGTAAGTTGAGATATACACAGAAGACATGTCATCAATACCGAGAAAGTACACTCTATAATAAAGAAAGATTACAGTCTGCAGTACAGAGGTAGCATACATCAGCATAAGTGCCAGGAATTCCAAAAGAACATAAATCAGGAATGCACAGGGTGAGCAAGTCTGGAAATAACAACACGTATATGCCCAGAGTGCAATAGGAGTGAGAGTGTGGAATGCAGAAGGAGTTATGGGTCAGATCATAGCAGGAAGTGTGTGCCTGGAATATAGAAGGAGACCATGGCAGTAATAAAGAGGAAACACATGTCAAGAATGTAGAGATAGCAAGTGAAAGGAATACCGTGACAGTGCATGTGTCAGGAATATCAAGAGTGTGTGTGTCATGAATATTGATTAAATTTGCACCAGGAATTCTATGGGACATTTTTATGAATAATAAGGGAGTGTGTGCTGGAATTTAGAAAGCCTAGGTGCCAATGCTAAATGCGAACTTTTACTCGTGCTAAGGTCAGGGGAAGCAGAACCAGAGAGGCACCACAGCCAGAGGGGCGCCACAGCCAGGGCTGCAGGGAAGGCAGAGGCAGCGTTGGAGGGGAGCCAGCTCAGGGGAGTCTTTACCAGGAGGAAGGCTGGGACGGAGGTTTTGGGGGTGGGGTGCGGGTGCGGTGGGGTCAGTGGTGGGTAAGTAAGTTGTGAATTTCGGACAGTGGGACCTGAATAACTAATGTAAAACCTTCCCACTGAAGGAACTGAGAGTTCTGCATATGGTTGGAAGTCAGGAATTAATTATATAGATGGTCAAGCTTCTGAAAGAACGTGAAAATGAGAATTTTAAATTGACAGCACTGGGGGACCAAAAGACAAATAATTCAGCAATGGTTGGACTGATGCAAGAGTAATAATTGGTGTGGGGTAGCACAAAGACATTTAACTTTTGCGTGTGCTGAAATTTAAATCTGGGGAATGGGAGGCTGGCCAAAGGAGTGTTAGAATAGTCAAGTCTGGAAGTGACAAAAAACGAACGAGAGTTCAGCTGCAGGTCGGCTGAGGTAAGTGTGAGGTGCATAACATAATGGAAGTATGAAGTTGGTATTTCTTTTATGGAGTAGGAGTCCATTTTTAGGTTAAATAGAACACCAAAGTGCTGAACAGTCCAATACAACCTGAGATAATATTTGGGGAGAGGGACTTCGTTGGAGGCAAGTGTATTAGGATTTTGGCAGGGGCCTAAACATATTTGGCCACCTAATACTGAAGTGGAAGAAATTCAGGCTCATTTAAAACCAGACAAAAAGATTTTGAAGGATTAAAAGATGATGCAAGGGTACAACTAGTTATTACTAATGCACGTCTGGAACCTGACTGCATGTCTTTGGATGATATCAGCAATGGGCTCCAATAGACGCTGAAGAGAAAGGACCAAGGGTGGGTTTTGGGGATCTCTGGTGATACGAATTGGACAGCAGAGTCGAAGAGTTGGAGGAGGACAATATTGCTTCAAAGATGAGTGGGAGAAGGGAAAAAGTATCACCGTCACAGTCAGTGTGAAAATGTAATTTATGACTTGGATTATGCAGGTTTCATTTCTGCAGCTGGGGTGGAAAGATTCAAATATAGACAGACGGGCGAATTTCAGAGGTGACAACACTGTTAAGGATTTAGAGAGAAAGAGGGTGTTGGAGATTGGCCCATAGTAAGGAAGGGCAGAAGTGTCAACGTGGTTCTGCAAAGGAAGATGACAACACCTTAAGGAGAAGGAACTATTTAAAATATATGAAGGATAAATCTTACCTGGGAGGTAGCAGGCTAGAGCTGAATAGTGGAGATATGAAGTTGGATATTCTGGAGTTTTGCTAATAATGACTAGAAATTCAGAAATATTTATCCAGAACTGCCTCAGGACAGTAAACAGTTGGCACATTGATGGATAAAACGGCCATTACCCATGTGGCATTGCTGGTATGGTGTGGTACTTTAGAAAACGTTATTTGGCAATTCACCGTAACTAATGTTATTTTTATGGAATTTTTAAAATCTCAAATATGGAACACTCTAGAATTTTTCAGTCAGCTTTTCAGGAGTTCACAATTGGATACATTGTTATAAGGTTCAACAGGACACCAAATTTCAGAGTTTGTGGAACTCAAGGTGGCTATTGATCAGTTTCTTTAGATGACAATTAATATTTGTGCCAACAAGTGCCAGGACTGTGATAATCACCAACAAGGATGAATTTAAGCATCACCCCTTGACAATCTATGGCATTACCATCACTGAATCTCCCACTATCAACATCCTGAGGGGTCGCCATTGATCAGAAAATGAACTGGACAAGTCAAGTATCTACGGTGGCTACAAGAGCAGTCCTGGGGGGATTTTTGCAGTGAATGTCACACCCCATGACTCTGAGAACCTGTCCGTCTTCTATAACGCACTAATCACAAAGGAGAAGGAAGACTCCCCAGTGCAGAACCAACAATGCTTAACAAGATCTGGACACTTGATTGAAGCATGAACACCACCATCAACATTCAATCCCTCCACCACCGGCACGCAGTGACAGCCTTATATAAGATGCACTGCAGCAACTCACCAAAGCTCCCCTGACACCACCTTCTAAACCTGTGATCTCTACCACCTGAAAGGACAAGGGCAGCAGATGCATGTGGCATGTGCCTCTGCAAGTTCCCCTCCAAACCACACATCACCCTTACTTGGAACTATAATGCTGTTCCTTCACTATTGTAGGATCAAAATAGTGAACTCAATTGACAGCACTGCGGATATACCATCACCATACGGACTGCTGTGGTTCAAGACACCACCTTTTCATGGACAATTAAGAATGGGCAATGAACATGACACTCATATGAAAAAATGTATCTGAATAAGATCATTTCAGACTCGAAATGTTAACTTTGCTTCGCTCTCCATAGGTGCCACAAGACATACTGAGTCTCTCCAGCATTTATTGTTTTTATTTTAGATTTCCAGCATCTGTGGTGTTTTAGTTTTAACATGAGAAAAAGTAGAGTTGAACAATATATGCCCCACATATCTAGTCTCTTTGGGCTAATTTCTTGATAGAAGTCACAGTAGTACTAACTTGAAGCACAAATATCAATACAGCCATCTGTGTATTGGAAAAATCAATTTATTCTTTGTGCAGGTGTGAACTCTCCTTTGAATCACAGGTTTTAATTTACATATAGGTAGCTGCAAATACGGAGTTACCTACACACCAGACTAAAAAGTCTGAATAAAAAACAGAATAATTTCAGATAAACTCAATTGTTGAGGTTGGTTGGCTTGTTGAGCTGGTTTGTTGTTCCGTAGACGTTTCATTACCATGCTGGGTAACATCCTCTGTGCAGCCTCCAATAAAGCGTCGGTGTGTTTTCCCATCTGGTTTTTAAACTCTGGAGTCCGTTGACTGCATTGCCTCACTTCTGGTTTTCCTTCGCAGTGGAGTGTATATGGGGTCGAGTTCTATGTGTTTATTAATAGCATGCTTTGTGGAGTGCCAGGCTTCTAGGAGTTCCCGTGCCTGTCTCCGCTTAGCTTGTCCCAGGATTTTGGTGTTGTCCCAGTCAAATTGATGGTTCTCCTTATCCATGTGGATTGGGATGAGTGAGTATTGGTAGTGTCTTTTTGTAGCCAGTTGGTGTTCGTGTACCCTTGTTGTTAGTTTCCTTCCTGTTTGTCCGATGTAGTGTTTCTCACAGTTTAAAAACCAGGCAGAAAAACACATCAACGCTTCATCAGAGGCTGCACTGGGGATGTTACCTGGCAGGGTAACGAAATGTCTGTGGAACAACAAACCAGCTCGGCGAGCCAAACAACCTCAACATCCATAACACAAGCTACAAATCTACTCCAAAACCTTAGAGACCTACACGCACAACATGCTCAAATTGGCAAGAAAATGGGAAAACTATGCTAAATGAGAGAGCGCAACCCACGAACAACTCTACTTCCTACATGGATGCCTCAGGAACAAGATACTACCACACAGTGTGAGGTACAAACTACCCATCAACAACCCACAAGCCCACAAAACAGCAGAACAAAACTGCTGCAAGACGGTAAGGGTAATGATAAACGACGCATACAACCGGCTCCACAAATACAACAGAGAAATTACGCGCCAAAAAACTTCATTCCTGGAAGCTACCAATCAAGACTGGACAGTGGACATGGAACGAGCCATCAACATCAGCCAACAGACCCAGAAGAGCCAAGAAAAGACAGACCCTTCAAGACAAGCTAGCCACACTTACGCACAAAAACGATAACAACAGAACAGACACCTGGATAAGAAATCTCTCTGACAGGAAACTGACAGACACAGAAAAAGCCGTTCTCATCCAAGGACTGAACTACAACTACAGGGACGCCAACAAAACGGAATTCCTAGCTACACTGGAAGCCACACTAAGGACCAACAATATCAACGGAGAAACACAACAAACGATAAGACGTGCAGTAATCCCGACACTAACTAGAAGGAGGGAACTCAACACCCTCAACACATTGGAAAGACAGGCTCTGGAAGGACTGAAGGAGGACAAGAACATCACAATACTACCCGCAGACAAAGGGCACATGACAGTGATACTGAATAAAAGGGGCTACATCTCCAAGGCACAGGCACTGCTCGCCGACAAAAACACATAACGAACAGTACAAACTGATCCGACACCGCAACTAAGCAACAAAATTCTCTACACACTAAAAAGACTTAAACAGACAGAACAGATCAACAAAGCAGACTTCTTAAGAATGAAACCCGAAGGAACCAACACACCCCGATTCTACGGCCTCCCAAAAGTGCACAAGCTGGAAGTATCCCTCAGACCCATAGTCTCCCTACCAGGCACTCCATCCACAGATTAGCCAAGGAACTACAAAGGAGACTCAGGCACCTAGTCAACAAGTCACCCCACTCTACCCACTCAGCCCAAGAATTTGTCAACTCCATCAAAGACATAAGGATAGACGACGAAGAGACCATGATAATCTTTTGATGTCACTGCCCTATTTACATCAATAGACATACCACTAGCAAGGGAAACAATGACAACACTACTAGAACAAGAGCAAGACCCCAGTGAAACCATCTCCATAGACAACATGCGCAAACTACTGGACCTATGCCTCACCAACCACTTCACTTTCAACGGCCAAACATACAAACAAATCAATGGGACACCCATGGGATCACCTATCTCTGGACTCACAGCATAGGCAGTGATGCAAAGACTAGAAAGGACGGCCCTTCCGCAAATCCAACCAAAGCTATGGATACGCTACGTGGATGACACCTTTGTCATCATTAAATGGACCAAACTAGAGGAAACACACAAACTTATAAACGACACCCTCACTGGAAAAAAATTCACCACAGAGGAGGAGAAGAACAAACAGCTCCCATTCCTGGACATCATGGTAGAGTGCAAGACAAATGGGGAACTCCAAACGAAAGTATATAGAAAAGCCACAGACACGGACCGGTTACTGAACTTCAACAGTAACTATCCCAGCACACACAAATGAAGCTGCGTGCGAACACTATTTAAACGGGCAACAACACACTGCAGCAACACAGAACTATGCCAAGAGGAAGAAGAATACCTCTTCCAGGTTTTCAAGGACAATGGATATCCAAAAAACTGGGTCAGAAGATGCCTACATGAACAACAGCAGGAAGACACTACACGCCCTGACACACTCATCACACTACCCTCCATCAGGAACACGTCGGAACTAACCACAAGACTCCGACGACCGCTGGGCATCAGAGTGGCACACAAGCCCACATCAACCATACGACAACTGCTCACCCGAACTAAAGACCCACTCCCCGCCAGGGACAGGGCCAATGTCATCTACAAGATCCCCTGCAGAGACTGTGCGAAACACTACATCGGACAAACAAGAAGGAAACTAACAACAAGGGTACATGAACACCAACTGGCTACAAAAAGATACAACCAATACTCACTCATCTCAACCCACATGGATAAGGAGAACCACCAATTTGACTGGGTCAACACCAAACCCCTGGGACAAGCTAAGCAGAGACAGGCACGGGAATTCCTAGAAGCCTGGCACTCCACAAAGCATGCTATTAATAAACACGTAAAGCTGGACCCCATATATACTCCACTATGAAGGAAAACCAGAAGTGAGGCAATCCAGCTCATTGGACTCCAGAGTTTAAAAACCAGATGGGAAAACACACCGACGCTTCATCGGAGGCTGCACTGAGGATGTTACCCAGCAGGATAACGAAACGTCTGTGGAACAACAAACCAGCTCAGCGAGCCAACTAACCTCAACACCCACAACCCAAGCTACAAATCTACTCCAAAACCTTAGAAACCCAATTGTGTCAGACAATCATTGTCACTGTCTCTTACCTGGTGGGAATGGAATCAATCCCTGTTTCTATGCCCCATAATCACAGAGACACTGCCTCTCTTCATCCCACATGATGTGTTTCTCTTTCACGCTATCCAGGCTTCTCTGTTCTCTTGCTCCTTCTCTGCATGTTTACCTGTCTCTCTCTATCTGAATTGCTGATTTTCAATTTATCTTTATTCTTTCATGGGAGATGGTCACTACTTGGTTGGTCAGCACTTAATCCTCAATTGCCCAAAAAGCAGTTCAGAGTCAACCAGATTGCTGTGTGATTTAGAGTTACATGTAGGCTAGACAAGGTAAGAACGGCAGATTTCCTCTCCGAAAGGATATTAGTGAATTAGATGCGATTATTATTGAATACCAATTTTGCCTTCTGCCATTGGTGGGATTCAAACAAATGTCCTTGGAATATTAAGCCTGGGGTCTGGATTACTAGTCCAGTGACATTATCACTACACCACCTGCTCCCCTTCATCAGAATGCTTGACATTGCGCTATACGCTACCTGTTGTGTTAATACATTTCACTTTTAGATGCCTATCATCCTTAAGATAAAATTACACTCCTATAAAGTTTAAATTTTGTCTATTTCTTCTCAAAACAATAGTGGTCCAAAATGGCATAAATTGCTTATGATAGCTGCAATTTTTGCAACTTTCATCTTTGCTTGTCACAGTGCCAAATTTTCATTAGCACAATGGGTGCATGACATGATATGGCTGGACATTAACTGTATTCAATCACAGTTACTGTCATAACATGGATCTTGAAAAAAGAACCAGCATTTACGCAGTATTTCAAATATACATTGGGATGCCCTGAGGTTAACAGCCAATGATGCACTTTTTGAAACACAGTCACTGTTGTGAAGTAAGGAACCATTTTGCACACAGCAAGTGCTCACAAACAGCATTGAGATAAATGATCAGATAATCTGATACACGTGAATTTAGTTGAAAGATAAATGTTTGTCAGCATTTCAGGAGCACTCCTTTACTTTTCTTTGAATAGTGGCCTGGGACCTATTACATAACTTGAGAGTACATACAGGGTCTCAGCTTAATGTTTCATCTGAAAGCATTAGGAGCTTTACATGAGTGTTTTCCAAAGCAACAAACAGATCAAACTTGAGCATCGTAAAGCATAGTGTAGAAGACGCCTGACGGTTGCGTGTTTAGGAGGTATAGTACTGGTTATGATTGGCATTCTACATATTTTCCTATGAGTACAGGCACTATTAGCTGCAGGCACCTATATTCTGACTGTGATTGGTTCTGATTGGATTTGCTGTTTGGTTATGCCTATGTGTCCAGCTATGCAATCTGTTTACAAAGCAAATGCAAATAATAGCGAGGAATGTAGAACATGATTTGCTGCCTGACTAATTGCATCTATGAGGCAACATAGTAACATTTTCTGAAATATGAACATTCTTCCTTTAAATATTACTTAAGTGCTGACTATACTTATTCCACTGTGAGGAAATGCTTCAACTGGAATGTTTCAAAGAGAGTAAATACATGAAAAGTAGCATGCTTCTGGCAATGCTGCATACCACAGTTTCATTTCAATGATGAGTTAGGGATAAAATTTTCTTCATTTTATTGGCTGCACAAAAGATCATGTTTTTACATGACAGACTTTAACTTAACGCTTATATTAAAGCAAAAATGAAGTACGTTAAATCGTCAGGCAAAGGCTAGAATTTGTTGACGAGATCTTCTTTTAAATAACGGAAAAGGAATCTGAATCTTCAACTCAGACGTAAAAAGAACCATCAAGCTAATTTGAAACTGAAACTGTGCCCAGATTCACACACAATACAGTGGGGCACCTTAAAAAAATAATTTAAGCTAGGTCTAAAATGGCTACATGTTTTAGAAATCCTGTCAAACTTGATTTAAAACAGTGAAAAAAAACACTCACAATGGATGAAAGATCCACATTAATCATTTTTCTGTCATCCATGGCAATTGGCTGTAGACCTGCTACATTCAGCTGTACCGAAGAACTACGGTAGACAAAATTCAGAAGCCAGTCTCCCCTGTGGAGAAGAAATAATTCACTTTACCGAAAAGATTTAGTGAAAAACTGCCTGCTTTTACCATAACATATCAGCACAATCTCAAAAACCATTCAGCCCTAAATGATACTTTATTTTCTACATAAGAATCCACTTGTCCTACACAAGAATCTACTGCATCTACTTTCAGCTCACTCATCTTTGCAACTGTCCTTCCCTTTTCAATGATTATTTTTTATTAAATAAATTGCCCCACCACATTAGAATTATATTTCTAACTACAAATTGTCTTAAGCTTTACCTTGCCTAGGGTATTTATGAAGGGTGTTAACTTTCCTCATGTAAATAAATACACCATTGAAACCAGTCCCCTGTATAGGCCTGACTTGTGTGATAAAGGTATTTCAAAACCTTCCCCTTGATTAAACAGTTTAACTTTAGTGCCTTGTAAGACCTACGCGTAAGGGTGCCAACTGGTCCACTGTGGCTACACTGGCCCATTAACAATCCCAAACTAATTTCATTAACCTTCTTTTACCCATTGACAAGTAGCTTCCCATGCTTCCCTACTTCTCCTTTAAAAATATAACAGCCTTTGGTTCAACTTCTCAGGCAGGTAAGATAACTCACTCTTTGAATGAAGAATCCTTCTTATAGGCTGTCTCATTACTCTCTTAATCACAACTTAAATTGATAACCCGTCATCAATGAATCCAAAACTAAAGGAGTCTTTATGAAATTCACTATTCAAATTTTACAAACTGTATTATGTTTCCTTTCACAGAAAATGTTAACATGTATTCATACAGTGGCATCCGATACATTACAAAGTGCTTCGGACTCTGTAATATCAATGCAAACAGATCTTGCATCTCAAGTCTCTCCTCACAATCTCTCCTTGCTGAATCATTTGGCAGTCATGCTTTAAGCTCTCCTGCTTTAATATGGTTTTTCTACTGGGAATTCCAAACTGTAACTAATTGTGGTCAAACCACTTTCTTGTAAAATGCATCATACTAACTTTTTAAATTAACTGACCGGTGGTCTGAGGTATGCCTTCCCTAATTAATGATCTGAATAAAGCATAAATTGTGCTCTGTTTAAAACTCCTATTCAAATTAGTGCTCCCTACTCCAGTCCAACATTGTATTTTTTATTTATCTGCTTCTGTTATATTGGCGAAGCCTGAAGCTCTGGCCCTTACAAAAGAATCACCAATATTGCTGTCCCAAAGCATAGGATACGTTTGTGTGTACCTGCAGTAGCCATTGATTATTTTCCCCGCAACCACTTTAGTGAGGGGTTTCCAATGTTTAGCCCCACCTTCCACTGGTGCTCCGAGCAAAACAACATCTTCAATAATTCCTGCAGAATCTGCAAAATAAAAGCAAAAGAGGACACGATGAAGCTTCATGTGTTATGGAAGAAAATTAGCCCCACTCTGCAGACTCTGTACACGAGCATGTTAATGTGAATCCCAACATAGCATAAACTTGTCAAAGCACTCAACCAGAGATAGATATTTTCTAATCAACATGTTCAGAGATGTTATTACATACTTCTGAAGCACATGGGACTTGAACCTGGCTCCCCTAGTCCTGAGGTGGGGACACAACCACCACACCACTTCGGAGCCAGGGATAAGCCAATTATTTTGACGACTTTCAATTTAGTTTTGTGTATACCTCAGAGCTAGTTTCTGGTTGTGATGTAATGGGTGTGTTTTGTTTATTTCTTTAGTACACATTTGATTCTGTAGCCATGTGGCGTAGAATGCACATTCACCAATTGCAGCAGTCATTTATGCACAGCAAGATCCAACAACCAGCAATAATTAAAAATGTCCGGACAATTTATTATTTTTCTTAATGTTGATTGAGAGGAAACGTTGGTCAGGTGCTGGTAGTACACCCTGATCTTCTTCTAGCCTGAGGTATGTGTTCAAGTTTTGGAATGTTGATCAAAGAAACAACCACTCAACCCAAGAGGCATGAATGGTGTCAACACAGTCAAGCTGACAAACTATATCAGGATGCTGCAGTATAGAATGTATGTACCTGACATTATTCACACCTTTTTCTAGTGGAATTGCATGACTTTTAAGTTAGAGCTGATGTTCCAACTCATAGTTGCCTAAGGATCCCTGCTGGAATGTATGTCCATGAACCAGGTGAAGCAGGCTAGATTCAGCGGCGATGATTCTAAAGTCACATGCAGAATGGCCAACCTGTATAAAGTACCATATGCATGTGAATCTTGTGGAACACACGTCCAAAACGTACCAGGGCCAAAAGCAGGGACTTGCTAGTCTGACTGCCTTCTTTATTTCTATCTATGATCTGATGCAAAATAAAGTGCATTAAACTCTTGGTCTGTATCCTGGCATCACAGTAAGAAGGGGACTTTTGCTCTAGACGGCAATTGCAGAATAATGCTAATATTTACACATGTTAAATTGTGCAAATGAGTTTCACAGTAAATATTTAACATAATGATTGCTAAAAGGATCATGAAGCTATTCCCTCTGATCAGTTTATTTGTCCTTCAAGGCAACATGTGTCCCATTTTGCTCTGTTTACAACAAAGAGATGTTGAAATTGTGACAAGGCAGCCACTTCAAACAAGACCGTGCTCAATAAAGACAGCCACTGCTGCCATCAAGCACTGAGATCCCATTCAGAACAACAGCCTTTCCTTCTCTACAGATGTTAAATTAGTTGGACCTCCCACAGAGTCAGATGTGGAAGCGGAGTCTTACATAGACTGATAGGGACTTGTCCAACAGTAAACATGAAATTTGGCAAGGTAGAAACATTGTGTCTAATTGACAGATGAGTGGAGGCGTCAACTGTTAATGATCAGTTTTCCTGTGACTGTCTCATGCAACTATGTGAGATAATTGATGTCTCTTTTCTCTTCTGGGTCTCTCTTTCACCTTGATCTTTTGAGATGGACATCTTCTTACATGGCTACATCGAGCTCTACCCTTCTTCAATCACACCTTTCATAGCCTCGGGCTTCTGATAGTTTGTGGCCTGATCAACACTTCAGTGGAAGGAAGGCAGTTGAGGACACTCATGGTGTTGGGGTCGAACATATTAAGGGATATCTGGGTGTCCTTGGAAAGTACGTTTTGTTACTGCTATAAACAGCTCATTATTAGTTCAGCAGATGTGGCACAGGGGCCTTTGACTTTGCTCCGTGCACTCAACGTGTATCAGTCGGTTCTGGGCCCTAAAATTATTTGAGTAGGAGAGAACTGGGTTGTTTTTTCATTTGCCTGCACACTTACTGTTCTTTGAAGGCTCATGCCGTCAGTCTCAAGCTGAATGAGTGGAAAACAGAGAAGAACTCCAGCATGAAACTCAAACTTCTAGTTTTGAGGTGGGCTATTTTCTAGAAATTCAACAACATTTTCATTAATGTAGAGTTTGATGTGTTCACAAACAACAACCCATTCAGTTACTTTCAAACATTTGTGACGCTTAGAGTAACAGAGGTGCAATGGGCCATTGAACTTGCACAGTCTTGATTCCAGATCTGGCAAAAAATAACACAAATAGTGATGCTCTTCGTCAGATATTTTACCACAGAATGGAACCTTCCCTTGCCCAGCTGGATGGGTCTGAGACAGATGTCAAGCTCATGCCCCAAGTCAAAGGCAGTATTCCAACCCCAATTCCCAATGATGTTCAGACTGACATTCACCAGAGTGTCACCAATGCACTTATGAGTGAGATTCAAACCAGGTCAAGTTGGGTAGAGCCAGGTGTGGCTTCACCTTTGTCATCTATCTTGAAAGAGGACCTCAGACAGCTTCAGCTAATTGACACAGGCAGCAGTTGACTGCATTATTACTGGAAAGATCAACATCCACCATCAACTGCTGAGAGAGTCAAAATAGGTACGGAAATAGTTGAGGTACTGGAAGGTGATCAGGGAGGAGGACTGAGTCCTCTATTGGCTCGTCAACAACAAGGAGAGAGAGAGGTGAAGCAATTGATGCTTCCTGACAACATCAAGTGTCAAGTGTTCGTAGCAGTTCACAATCAAGCAGGATGCTAAGTAACAGAAAAGATGATAGCCCAAACCAAAGGAGATTACTGATATTGATGACTACTGTTGACATTGTGCAAGATGTGTATTTTGGCAAAGCAGCTTTCAATGCCTGGCCACCAAGAGACGTCTAAAGGTCAGTGCAATGGATTTTGCAATCCTCAACCCCAATGTAACAGGACTGAACACATTCGCGTACTCGGGGATGTCTTCACCAAGTTCATATGGGTCATTCAATCTGTGATCAAAAGGCCTCAACAATAACCAAAGTGTTAGCACATGATTGGTTTGTTTATTTTGATTTTCCATGTCGATTTACAGTGATTAGGGGCAAGATCTTACAATGGCTTTGCAAGGTCTATGGCTCTGCCAAGAGTCACACTAATCCCAAATCAGAGGGTATTTGACATTGCGAATGTTTCAACTGTACTCTGCATGATCATTTACACTGCTTGCCTCCTGAAAGTAAACAAAAGTGTCCTGATGACATTCCAGAGCATGGTCATGCTTATAATATCACTTTGTACTCATCCATGGGCTATTCTCCACACCATCCTTTCTTCGAACAAGACTCGGTTCTTCCTGCGTATCATCTCCTTGGGCTCACTGCACCTTCTGGTGGAGATGGCCTGGTCAACAAATGGTTAGTTGAGCATCGCATGAGCATTCTTTAGAGATAATGTCCAAGAGGAATGAGAGAGAAGTGCTGAGAAGAGAAACATTGAAGATCACAAAGTTGACAGATCTGATCTTCCACTCAGTGCAATGATATTCTTCTGAAGCACGTGTGGGTCCTGAATCCTCCCAGAGCCATCAATCAACTGGACAAAGGCAGCCACGCCTATGTCGTTGAATCAATAGGTGAAAGACAGTCTCAGCAAACGTCATAGAGAGGAACTGCTTGAGGCTAGGAGTCTGCTGGATGATATGGAGACAAGCAGCTCACTCAATGGTGCTGCGGAATGGGAAATGTTGGTGCATGATGACTTACGTGAACTTGAATAGCAATGCTAAATCCAGGAGTAATGTGTGTTGTGCTGTGAATCCAGGGGATATATCCAGTGTTGGGAGGCCTACACCTGCCCTGGAGAATGGTGCATGGGAACCTGAAGAGCAGCATCATCTGAAGCAACAATATGACTCCTGAAGACTGAACTGAATGAGACCCCAGAGTAGGTGATCCGCCACAGAGCCTGGACTCCTTGAAAGGCACCAAAACAGACTGAGAAGGGCTTCTTAGCAAATGCTGGATATCACCCCAATCCAAACCATTTGTCCAGATCAGTGATACAAATGTGGGTTCTAGCATTCTAGCCATTATGGTGCAATTGAACCTGCTAATCATGCATTATATCACAAATGGTCACCACGTGTGACTGTGAGAGAGATAATGGGTACTGCAGATGCTGGAGAATCCGAGATAACAAGGTGTGGAGCTGGATGAACACGGCAGGCCAAGCAGCATCATAGGAGCAGGAAAGCTTGATGTTTCGGGCCTAGACCCTTCATCAGAAAATGTGTTTAGTTGCTGAGGTTGCTAGTTTCAAACAGGGAAGTGTTTCATGGAAACTTCAGCAACAGGTGATGACAGTGAGGGAGTGTGTTGAGCAGGGAAGCTCAAGCTATTGTGCTGGGTCCTCCTACAGCAAGTGGTGATTGCAAGACAGCTGAAGCAGTCAAACAGAACAGACGATGGATTCCTCAACCCAATATGTACCACAGGCTTCATTCCATGTGAATAATTTCTAACTTAACTTTAACCTCCCTTCGTGTTACTAATGACCTGACGCCAGTGGAATAATGAATTCCTGCTTCATATCTTTGGGCCATCCGTGTGTTTAGATCTTTTGTTACAAGGAAAAGGCCATCTGGTGGTTTCACCAATGACTGACTGACACTAGATTGGCTAGCTTTGGCAAATGTAATGCCAACTGAGGAATGTTAGTCTGCTTAGCAAGTGAAGACACTCAAATCAGCAACAAAACTGAGAATTGAATTTAATGATAAGGAGGCTTTCCTCCCTACTAATGGCTATAGGTTCACTTGGACAAATCTCTATGCTATGGACAACGTGACTTCAGCAGTTTAAAGTGTGTGATTTTAAAAACAAGGTAGATTTTCCAATTGTGTTCTCGGGGACTGCTTTATCTTCACTAAACACACAGCCTTCACTTCGATGCCTTACACAAGTATGACTGTATGCAGACATGAGTGGGAGAAGAACTGAAGCAGTTCTGTTGTTGTTTACCTAGAGATATAGTTATCTCAGCAAAGTGGGCCAGTTGTACTTGGTAAGAAAAAAATTCGCATTTAACAATATAGCAGAGCTGAGAGTTGTTTGTATACATATGGAAGCTAACCTTGTGCTTCCAGATGATGTTGGCGAGAGTAAGCAAATAAACGAAGAGAGTATTGAATGTCTATGATGTGACAATTATGTGTACTCAGCCAAATATGTATTTACAGTACAGCTGTAGACTGAGATCATAAAGCAAACAGTGTGTAGCATACCTGAAGGCAATCATACAACAGACTCTGCTCATTTAACATTTTTATATTTGACCTTATTCCTAGCAGTTTTATTTAAACAACAACTTTACTGCAATAAAATTAAGTATCTAGAAGAACATGATATTTTCTTTACTAATGTTGGCAAATTATAAATTTGATGCTGGATTAACAACCAAATTTGCATAAACCAGGTAGAGAACTTAATATACACATTGGCAAATTGTAAACCACTACTTCTGCAAACAGTCCCATGGAAGCTACAACCTGGCTGCAGATTCAAGCTTATTTGTCTCTACTGAGGGAATGATTTTAAAACCTGGAAGTTCCATTCCTTCTAAGTCACAGATAAGCCTTTTCTAAATGCCTTAGGAGTACATTCCCCACAATAGCTAACAGTCAATTGAAGGGATCTGCGCATAACTTAAACCTGAGAAAAGGTTACTTGAAATGCAACTGTGAAGCATTCTGCCGATACATTGCATGAAGAGAGAGGAGAACATGGAGTCACCTGAGCCATCTTCCTCTTCTTTTGAAGGTCAAAAATAGACGGTGTTTGTGGGGACACTGTGTACAAGGCTCTGGATTGGGGCGGGGTGGGGGGGGGGGTTGCTTACCCAATGTTGGGGACTTACCCCATGTTGCCCTCACCAAGGCAAATACCAAGTGTCACTACGTACTGAGATTCTACCTGTCCCCAGTGTTCTGAAGGATGGGACTGGCCTTGTTGCCGTGGAATGTCCTGAGTAGCTGGACTGTTCCATATCATCTGTCCTTCGTGGAAAATTTCGCAAATTAAAAACACCTTTGAATGAGCATGTCATGCCCTTAAGTCCCTGTGGGAAAAGACTGTCAAAGTCACCACCAGAACTTTCTAACAAGACATAGCTTGGCTGGTAGTGAGAAGGGCACTGTCCGTGAGATCCTTCACGTACACCTGGACTCTCTCCACCAATGCATGCTGCCCTCCAAGCTGCTGAGAGGGTGGGGGAAGAGAACTGTCACTTATCTCCTGCTGGAATGTGCTTTTGCAAAGAAAGTCTGGAGAGAGATGCAATGGCTTTTGTTGAGGTTCGTCCCCAGGAGCTCAGTGACACAGGACTCTGTGCTTAATGGTCTGTTTCCTGGAACACACACCAAGACAAGCACTGATCGCCCCTAGAAGGCCATCAGCTCGGTGAAAGATGCTCTTTGGTCTGCCCAAAACTTGTGGGTCTTCCAGTGTAAAGTGTTGCAGACTGGCACATTCCAAGTCCAGGACTATGTGCTGAAGGACGCACTGAAACTTGGGGCAGCTGCAGCCAAGATGCAGCAGGGAAAGACACTGTCTAAGGCTATTCTGCCAAATATATGATGAGGATCCCTTAAAGATACATAAATATTCTTCCTGCATGAGTTAAAATTGCCTTATTTTTGGCAATTGCACAGTAGCTCTTGGAGTGTCAAATTCCAATATGTCATTTGTGTCTTTTTTTTCCCTTTGCAAAGGCTATACGGAATGGATGCAGAAACCTTTGTACATATTTATAGATGAATAATTTATGAATAAAGTATATTTTTGCAATTAATAAAAATGGTGATAATAAGAATGCTAAAAGAATGGGGACACCAGCAGGTGAGCGCTGTAACACTGGGGAAAAAGAGAGAAAGATTCTGGATCAAAGACGGAAAAAGAGATAAGAAAGCAGTGGGGGTGGGTACAATTAGAAAAAGGAAGCAACAGAAGATTGGGAGGATGGCACTGAAACAGAAGCCGCAGAGAGTGTTTTTCATTTTAGTTTGGATGGTTTAATGGAAACAATGATTACAGCAGATGGTAAGATTGGCTTTGCACTTGATCCAGAGGTTTCTAAACACTGTAATGTCTAGCAAGAGCTCTGTGGCAATGGAGATAAATGACTTGCCCTTCATCCTAGACTAATGTTTAGTTGTACTTGTTACTATATTGCATCATTAATGTTGTGATTCAATTTTAGTGGCTCATCTTTTAGAAATCAGCCAACAATTTGAGTTGATGCCATTTTCCACAGCCTATATTTCTGTGCATGACGTAATGCTGAGTGAAGGATGGTGACTGCATATGGAAGACTGCCTGCATGTTGGGACCCATTATACATTCATTTTTAGCTAAAAGCTGGAAACTATGATAACCTAATAGGGTAAACAAGTCAACTCTATTCAGAGCTTGCTAACATCCCACTCTGTAAAATAGCTGAATGTCTGAAACTTTGAAAATAAGAAGTTTCATTTATATAGCATCTTTAATACAGGGAATCATGCATTTCACAGGAACGTAATTAAACAAAATTTAACACCAAGCCAAAGAAACACTTTAGGATAAATGACTACGTGCTTGGTTAAAGATTAAGTTGTAAAGAGGGTCTTAAAGGAGGGGAGAGAAGTGGCGAGGTGATGTGGTCTAGGAAGAAATTTCAAATACATTAGCTACGTTCAACACTTAATGCTAATTAGAATGACAGCAGGATGCGCCATGGTCCTTGATCAAAACAAAATTCATCAAATAAAAGTGGCCCCCAAACAATAAGCAGTCAAATGATAAACTTATCAAATTAAATCAGAATATTGTCACCCCTCTCCACAATATCCTCCTGTTCCTCCGGTGTGCTTCAATTATAGCAAGTTTCATGTGCAGAAGCAACCTGCGTGCAGACGTAGCCCGGAAAGAGAGGTAAGGCAGATGGACCAACTAATCCTATTAGCCGTGTCTAATCAGCAAACTGATGGCAACCTTGGCCAAGTGCAGCAGCAGATTACAAAATGACCCTCTGAACTGCCTACCTTCTTCTAACCCACCATGGAATCTACTGCAGAGTGAGCCATCCTTTAATTAACAGCATTTTATTGAGGCCTCTCCTTTAGTAAGATAAAGTCACCATAGTCTTACTAGACTATAGAGCTGCTCTCTCATTAGAAAGAGATGACTGGTGGTGGTGTAACCGGAGGGTCACCACACCTCAGGCAAGGGGAGACGCGGAGAAGGAGAATCCTTCATGGTATCCTTCAGCTGGTGCGGGAATTGATCCCACGTATTGGCATCGCTCTGCATTGCAAACCAGCTGTCCAGCCAATTGAGCCAAATTGATCCTCAAACCTTTTACTTAGTACAGTGGCCATATTTCACAGAATGACATATTCACCAGAGTAAAATGCACTCGGGGCTGTGATTTTTTTTTTGCTCCTTATACATATTGATTTGCTATCTTATAGTCAGTTCTTGCTTGCAACCACCGCCTTTGACTTCTAGCTTTCAGCAGTACCATTGTCCCACATGTCTTTGGGACCGTGAGATGTCATCAGAACTGGGATTCTGCACTGTTAATCTGTCTTCTCTTTTTTAAATGACTTTGTGATGTGGGTGATACTGACAAGGGCACATTGATTACTCTTCATTCTTTGCCCTGAGAAGGTGATTATGGGGCCATCTCTTAAATCACTGCAGTTCTTATGCTGATGATACTTTCACAATGGTCTTGAGTGGGGCATTTCATGATTTTGACTCAATATGACAAAGTGGTTTTTTATCCAAGTTAGATTGAAGGTAATGGTGTTTCCATGATCTTACTGCTTTGAAGCTTGGTGAGCTGCTGCAGTGTTTATTGTATGAAATACAAAGCAATGCAGTATTAGTAGAAGAACGGATATTGAGTAGAGAGGCAGTGGTGCAGTTTAGGAGAACTTTTCTGCCTTCGATCCTATTGAACATTAATTGGTGTTACAGCTGTATTCATCCAGATGCTGAGAATTGTTTAATGGGCCAACATCCATATGTTGAATTAGGCAGCTAAATACCATTAGAGATTTACAAATCTGTAGTTAAACCCTTAAAACTTCCCACCTTTCCCTATCTGGAAGACAATCTTGCCAAGTCTTTTTTTTTGTGTAACCAATTAACCAAAAGGCCAATTAACAAACATTGTTACACCAGTCCCTGGTGGGCAATGTCTAAAAACAAAAAAGTGGGAAATACAAGGGAGGAACGGAATCAAAAATCCCTCACAGTGCCCATCTCTCCCCAAAAGCCTTGAAGGGACTAGTGGACACTGCATGCTCCATCTTCAATGACACTTGGACATGAAGGAGTCATGGAAAAGAGGCAGGCAGTTAAGGACTGTGACTCACTCGATGGCCCAATGCCTGGATCTGTTGATGGCAAGAACCCAACATTCTTTTTAAGAACTTTAATGATATGAACTTAATACAGATTAATCCTTATTTGCAGCTGCCTTTCTCATTACATATTGCTTTTGATTTTTTTTAACCTCTGGACCAGGTGGGACTTGAACCCTGGCTTCCTTGTCCAGAGCTAGTGACACTACCACTGCACTAGAAGAGACATTCTGTTGCCTGTATCCTACCCTGCAGCAGTTTCTGCTAATCCGCCATCTCTAATTCACTGGCTTTTACTGGCTCCCAGTCAATTTGCTGAAGGCAGTTTTTTTTTCAGATGAAAGGAAAGAGAAAGACAGTTCAAGGGTTCAGCCTCACACCGGCAAAACTTCTTTCCTTGTCTAATAATGTACAGAGATTCCTGGTGAGGATAGGAAGTTTATAATCAGGATTATCCCACTGCTCTGATCAAAGAGGATAACAAAGAAGCCACAAACTAGAAATATAAACAGTCATCTGAAGTGGCAACACTGGGAGCATCGTTATTTGACCCAGTGATTGAGCAACTTCTTCACTGATGTAACATCAAAGCAGGTTCCCACTGATGGAGAAGCTGTAGTTCAAGTATGGTTGAAATTTCTGATGTGGCTCTCTTTAAATTTTGATTCAAGGCCAATTTATAAAACGTTTAAGAAAGAAATTTAACTTCTCAGCATTTAGGTTTTTATGTTTTACGGTATGTCTGCGGGTTCCACTTTACCCAGAGACAGATCAGTGCAGTCTCACAATACAAACAATTGCACCACTCACAGCTCTGAAGCAGATTCTACGATTAAACTACAGAGGTCAAATGAATGAACTGAATACAGGACAGAATGTCAAAGAACAAAGTAAGGCATTTTCTTGGCTGGTAAATTCAACTTCCATTGCCTTAGGGCACACATGAACCAATAATCTTGTCTCTGCACAGATGTTATGCGTCTCACAATGGGAATTAACATCCCAGAACATCTTAACTCAATTGAAATCCAATGTGCAGCTTCATACGAAGAAGAATTATTTGAAAAGTAATCCCGCTTAATATCAAGAAATCCAATGAAATATTTCAAACTATAAGCAACTAACAGAGTTAACAGTTAACAAAACAATTCAATTCTATATTCACTGTTTTCATTATCTAATTTTCTCCTCCCACAAACCTTTCTTCCATATAGTATGCACTCTGACGGGGATATGGGTTCCAGAGGGGTCAGTTGTCCTCCAGAAGACTAAACAAGTGGCCTCCCCTATTGCAATACCAAGCAGTGAGTGGTAGCAAGCCATTCAGCCAAGAAGCACATCATCATAACCAAGCCTAATACCTTAATCTCTCAGTATCCACACACAGCTACTTTCCGGAGTCACTGGACACTAGGTGTTCATTTCACATCAGCAGCTCTCGATTACGCAGTGGAAAGGAGCTGGGCTTCCTACTCCTCAACACTGTCCAATGACTCAATGAAAATCAATGTCTGTGTGAATACTGAATGAAACTCTGCAATTATGTGAGTTACTAATACTCTCTGCCAGTCTCTCAAATTAGGAATTAGCAACTTGGGTGGTGGGCCGTCAACAGCTGGAGAATCCATAAACCAGCAACTAGCATGTGGGGAGGATGTAGAAAGGCAAAAAAGACATACAAAACTGACCTTTAATTTCGTTCACACAAACAGAAATTAGTTGTTAGGCTTAACCTCTGGACATCAAAACATAGAGCACTCCCAGTGGGACTGTACGCGCATATATGTTTACAGCTCCATAAACATCTAAACTCCTTGAACATCCACAGTCTAAAAATAGTCCCCCTGATGTATTAAATTGCAGGTTTCATCCATGATAAACTGCACCTTTATGCTTCAAAGACTTAACAAATCATAAGGAATTTTATTCATCTGGCAGAGTGGTCAAGTGTTAATTATGGTAAGAATCTTTGCTGCAACGTGTAGCTTCATTAGCATTCATACTGTCCACTCAAGTACCAATTGAAATTAATTTACTATCAACCACCTTCAAAGCACAATTTGAGATAATCCATTTTTTAATAGTGTCTTATAACAAATCATGTTCATTACAGTGCACAGTACAGTCATGATTTTAGACTCAGGCGAGTAGACAATTAGAACATAATTCAAGTACTGCTAATACTAAAGACTCAAATATCTGCAAATAGAACACAGAAATAAATTTCACATTCTTCACAGCTTTATCAGCTTACCTGCCCTGGGCCAGATACATCCAGTATGACTCTGGCAATACAATTCACACACAGTCAATACTTAAGTGTTATCATAACAACTTATCTGTGTGGCCACAAGCATCTAATAGGGCTGCATGTATACTACTGGAGTAAACAACTATATCTCACCATGGAAATCAGTAAAAGTTACAAACAGGCCATTCATCTCAACTAGTCCAGTTGAGCAGATCTGGCAGCATCTATGCTGAGCAAAACAGGGCTAACATACAGGATTTCCGGGTCCATGTCGGGGGGAGGTGGCCTACTGGAAAAATACATGTAACAATCATGGTTATGTTGCCTACCTGGTGCCAAGGTTAAGAACATCTCTTCTGGCCTGGAGAGGAACTTGGAGTGGGAGAGGAAGGTTTCAGTTTGCTGTGTTCCACATTGCTACCAAAGACATAGGTAGGACTAGGAAAGAGGTTCTGATGAAGGACTACGAACAGCTCAGAGCTAAACTAAAATGGTAGAACCACAAAGGTAATAACTTCTGGATTATTACTTGAGCCATGTACAAAATAAGATTAGAGAAGTAAAGCAGTAGCTCAAAGATTGGTGTGGGAGAAATGGATCCAGATTCATGTGGCTCTTGACGTCAATACTGGGGCACAAGAGAATTGTTTCATTGGGAAGGGTTTCGTGTAAACCCTGTTCAGATGAGCGTACTGGCAATCATATAACTAGAGCTGTAACGATTGCAGGATGGCATGTTGCCTCACTGATGCCACGCTCAAGGATGTCACTGAATGGCTGCAGCGTATTATGAAGGGGGAGGGCAAATAGACAGAGATCCTGGTATATATTGATAACAATGACAAAGGTAGAAAAAGGGATGAACTGCGAGCAGAAACTATGGAGCTAGGAAATAGAATAAAAAAAAGGACACAAAAAGAAGTAATCTCTGGATTACTTCCAGTGCCCCATGCTAGTGAATATAGAAACAGAAGATGAATGCATAGCTGGACAGATGGTGCAGGAGGGAGTGCTTTAGATTTCTGGTACACTGGGACCATTTTTGGGGGCAGTGGGACTTGTACAAGGCAGACAGGCTGCACCTGAGCTAGAATGGGACCAGCATCCTTGCAGGGAGATAACAAGGGGGAGGTTTGCTAGTGCTGCTGGGGCGGCTGGGTGGGATCCAGAGAGAATGTTCAGAAGGGTGAGATGAACGGCCAGAATTAGAAGAGACAGCAAATGAGTCAATATTACATAGAACTTATAGGCACTTTAAGGCAGAAAGGATTTGGCAAAGTGGAATGGTATTTATTTTAATGCAAGGAGTCTGATGAACACGGCAGATGATTTGAGGGCATAAATTAAAGCAGGAGGGTATGATGTCATTGCTGTCATTGGGTCATGATTGAGAGGAGGCCAGAACTGGCAGCTCAATATTTCAGTACACAGAATCTTCAGGGAAGAGGTAAAAGAGGATGGATGTCGCAATATTGATCAGAGGAGGGGGGTAAGTTGACACCTTCGAAGACTCCTCAAATGAAGTCACTTAGGTAGAACTTAAAAACCAAAAAGTAGCAAACACATTGCTGGCAGTGTACTACAGGCTCCCTAACTCTCAGAGAAATAGAAGAGCAGAACTAGATAAAATCAGTTGAAATGGTTTTTAACAGACAACACATTTCTATTCGCTACACAGACCATGGATGTCCCAGATACAATGCCAAGTCTTTCAACAGTTGTAACTATAGCCGCATTCACCAATTCCTCTGGAAGCTCATTTCGAACCACACTGTGTTTAAAAAAAAAAATTGCCCCTCGTGTCTTCTTTAAATCTTTCTCCTTACACCTTAAAAATATGCCCTCTAGTTTTGAAATCCCCCACCATAGGGAAAAGACACTTGCCATTCTCCTTATCTATATCCCTCATTATTTTATAAACCTCTATAAGGTCCACCTCTCAACCTCCTACGCTCCAGTGAAAGAAGTCCCAGCCTATCCCACCTTTCTTTATAACTCAAACTCTCCATCCCCGGCAACATCCTGGTAAATCTCTTCTGAACACTCTCCAGCTTAATAATACCCTACCTGTAACAGGGGGACCATAACTGGACACAGTCCTCCAGAAGAGGCCTCAACAATGTCCTGCACAACCTCAACATGACATTCCAACTCCGGTACTCAATGGTGCGAAACACCTTAATGTGACAGTGCTCTGCAGTCATTCTTGACTCTGACACCAGGGAGACAACACGCTATCCTTCACTCTCAATTACAGCTGTGAAAACACCTGCCTGTCTCCATAAAGTCAAAAAGTGAAAAACGTTTACAGAGAGTTGAATTGTTAAAATGCATCCAGGAGAACTTTTTACGCCAGCACGTATAAGGCCCTACAAGAGCTGGGGCAGTCCTTGATTTAATTTTAGGTAAGGAAGCTGTGCAAGTTCTTGAAGCATCAACACGGGAGCATTTTGTAGATATAAATCATAAGTCAGTTAGATTTAAGATTGTTATAGAAAAGAACAAGGATGGGGCTGAGATTAAACTGGGGAAGTCTGATTTTATGAAGATCAGGCTGCTCACCTTCTCCCAGGATAATGTTCTGCAGTCGTTCTTGTCTTTGATACCAGGGATACAACATACCATCCTTCACTTTCATTTACAGCCATGGAAGCACCTGTCTGTTCCCCTAAGTAAAAACTCTCCTACAAGATCTGCTCTTTTATGCTTTTTCTGTACAGTTGCGTCACCTGAGAACTCCCTGCACTCGCCATAATCCAATTTGTGAACAAGACTGTCTCAGAAGAATCTTGCACTCACTGTCTAATGGACTGCCTGGTGATCCATTCATTTCTTATTTGCCTGCACACTCCTAGGCTGTGGTGTGACCACATCCCTACATGTGCTACCTATGTAGTTCTCGGTCTTGCAGTTGCACAACAAATACTCCAGCTGCTTCTTGGATTCTGAAACCCAGAGCTCAAGCTTGTGTAGATGATGACATTTCCTTCAGGAGTGTTTGTACATGTGATGCATCAATAACCTCTCACGTTATTGATGCAGGAGCCATTTATTAGGCAGTGAAGTAATAAATTTTAAAAAAAGCAAAAAATGTACATCCTCACCTCTTCACCTAACTCACCATTCACAAAATTAACTCTGCTCGAATTGTCCATTCCACTTGCAGGTTGAACAATGACCCCTGTATTTATACTCTTTGAGGCTACACTGCAAAAACCAGAATGAAATGATTTATCTACTTAACTAATCATGTACTCTGCAGTAGACTTTCTTTACCCCACCTAAAGCAGGCAGAAACTTTCTTTCCTTTCGTATTTTACTTTAATTCTTACTACGTAAGAAAGTTAAATTCTAGCTACAGATCTAACTTTGAGAGAGAAACAGACACTTAATAATTCACCATTAACCAAATTCACTCTGCTTGAAACATCCACTTCACTTGGAAGCCAATGGTCATAGAGTCATACAGCATCGAAACAGACCCTTCAGTGCAACTCATCCATGCCGATCAAACTAAACTAAATTAATCCCACTTGCCTGCATTTGGCCCATATCTCTCTAAACCTTTCCTATTCATATACCTGTCCTCTGCAGCCTCAAATAACGTAATCTGCAAGCCTCTAAGTCTTTTTGATTTGTACATCCTTTGCTTGCTGTGATCTGCCTGTACCGCTCGTAAACAAAGTTTTTCACTGTATTTTCGTACACCTGACAATAAAATCAGTCAAATGCCTTTTAAACATTGTAACTGTACTTGCATCTACCACTTCCTCTGGCAGTTCATTCCACATATGAACTACAGTCTGTGTGAAAAAGTTGCCCCTCAGGTTGCTTTTAAATCTTTCTCCTCTCACCTTAAAAATATTTCCCCTAGTTTCAAACTCCCCCACCCTAGGACAAAGACGTTTGCTATTCACCTCATCTATGGCCCTCACGATTTTACAGACCTCTATAAGGTCACCCCTCAACCTCCTACACTCCAGTGGAAAATGCCCCAGCCTATACAGCCTCTTCTTAAAACTCATACCCTCCAGTCTCAGCAACATCCTGGTAAATCTCTTCTGAACCCTCTCCAATTTAATAATATATTTCCTATAGCAGGCAAATCAGAACTGAACACAGTACTCCAAAAGTGACCTCATCAAGGTCCTGTACAACCTCAAAAGGATGTCCGAACTCCTAAGCCAATGGTCTGAGCAATGAAAGGCAAGCGTGCTAAATGCCTTCTTAACCACCCTGACGGTCTGTGATGCAACTTTCAAAGAACTGTGTACCTGAACTCCAAGATCTCTCTGTTCAACAATACTACCCAGGGCCGTACCAGTAACTGTACAAGTCCTGCCCTTGAAATTCACTGTAGTTGTGTTCAGGTGTTGTAAGCCAGGCCTGTATTGGGCATATCTCTTATCAAGCAGCCAACTTATTGTCTAGCATTAGAGAATGGAGAAGTAACATAATATATAGGTAATCAAAAATCAAAGAATTATGGGTGCTGGAAAAATTGAGCAGGTCTGACAGTACATGTAGAGAAAAAGCAGAGTCAATCTTTCAGGTCTGGTGACCTTTCTTCAGAACCTAACTTTCTCTAGCAGTTTCTGGTTTTGTGTAATATAAAGGTAAACTGGCTTACGGGAAAGTCAACAGAACCTAAAGAAACTGTTTTAGATCATACAGATTGGCTGTGATTGAATGGGGGGAATTGCTTGCAGTACCTACAGACTGTCACAACTGTGAATAATAAGCCGGTTGTGTGTTAGAAATTTATGATACTATGGATTTTGAGGAATCCTGCAATCTGGGAAAATCTCTGAGCCCTATCCTGCTATTTCTGTTTGTCAGTGGGAAGCTGATGATGGTCTTTCTTTCAGAAGGCCGAAAAGGCATCTTTGATATGCCCATGGACTACAGATTGGCAGATATTATTGATGCAACCAGTGTGGCAGTTTGTCAGAATGTGGATGCAATAAGTTCAAGGCTGCTTTGGACTTTACCACATTAGTCAGTGCTGTTGTTTGCCCCAAAGTTGCAAATCTTTTTGGAGAAAGCGATGCATAGCATCATTATGCAGAGCAATTAAATTGACAGCAGAAATGATCTCTTTGGCCTGTAACACTCAGTTGAGGACAGGGGACAAAAGATAATCCTTATCCCCATTTCTTACTTTAACCTGCTCCTCTAAGCAAGCCAAACATGGTGGCATTTCCAGAGGTCAGTAATATTCCTTCTACATATCCCCTTCACACACAGAATGTCTGTAAATGATAAATATCTGAATACCTGGTATTAGATTGTAGACATGCTCGCCAACCCAGTGGGCTTGGTTGCAAACGTTTCGTCACCCTGTTAGGTAATGTCGCCAGTGTGCCTCTGGTGAAGTGTCCGTGTTCTGTCCCACTTGTTATTTACATGCCTTGGTTTGCTGGGATGGTTGGTATTACATCTGGTTCTGTTTCTCAGTGGTTTGTACACAGGGTCTAACTCATTGTGTTTGTTGATAGAGTTCCAGTTGGAATACCAGGCCTCCTGGAATTCCCTGGCTCTGTTTGGCTTGTGCAATTGTGGATGTGTTGTTCCAGTCGAATTTGTGTCCCTTGTTGTCAGTGTGTAGTGAGACAAATGAGACTTGGTTGTGTCTTTTGGTGGCTAGTTGGTGTTCGTGTATACGTATTGTCAGTTTTCTTCCGGTTTGGCCTATGTAGTGCTTCTCACAGTCCTTGCATAGTGTTTTATATACTACCCCAGCTTTGGGTATGGGATCCTTTACATTTGTCAGTAGCTATCGTAGGGTGATTGTTGGTTTGTGGGCTACTCTGATACCTAGGGGTCTGTGTAGTCTTGTGGTCATCTCTGAAATGTCCTTGAAGTACGGTCGGGTGATTAATGAGTCTGGTTGTGTTGTGTCATCCTGTTATGGTCCGCCTTGGAGGTAACAATGGATTGTGCTTTTGGGGTATCCATTCCTTCTGAAGACTCCATATAGGTGCTCCTGTTCTGCTTTGCGTATTTCCAGGTTGCTGCAATGTGTTGTGGCTCATTTAAGTAGTGTCCTGACTCCGCTGTGTTTGTGGGCGTCGGGGTGGTTGCTAGTGTAATTGAGTATCTGGTCCCTTTGTGTGGTCCTTCTATATACGCTAGCTGGAGTTGCCCGTTGTTTTTGTGTTCTACCATTATGTCCAGGAAGGGTAATCGTATTTTGTTCTCTTCTTCTTTTGTGAATTTTATTCTGGTGAGGATGTTGTTTATGTGTCGGCGGGTTTCATCTAGTTTTGTGCATTTAATAATCATAAAGGTGTCATCTACATATCAGACCCATAGTTTGGGTTGTACAGTGGGGAGTGCTGTCTGTTCTAACCTTTGCATTACCGCTTCTGCAATCAGTTCGGATATTGGGGATCCCATTGGCGTTCCATTGATTTGTTTGTACATGCTGTCATGTGTACAAACCACTGAGAAACAGAACTGGAAGTAATACCAACCACCCCAGCAAACCAAGGCATATAAATAACAAGCGGGACCGAACACAGATGCTTCACCGGAGGTGTACTGACAATGTTACCTAGCAGGGTCACGAAACATTTGCAACCAAACCCACTGGCTCGGTGAGCATGTCTACAACCTCGTCTACAACCCGAGCTACAAATCTTCTCAAAAACTTTATATACCTGGTATCAGCTGCTGGGTTGTGTAAATGTTTGCACTTTAGAAGCAACACCTGATTTCAGCTTCTGCTTTGGCAAGAACAAGAATTAATGTGATTGTGGGAGTGCAAGGAAGGATGTGACACTGTGATTGTCCTAATAACTATGGCAACAGGATCAAATACTTAAGATGCTCCCATCTGTTTCAGGTAAGTGCTTCCACGATTGGCTGGATCCTCAAGCAAGATGCAATAGGACTTCTACTCTATTTCATTGTCCGTTATGCTCAAATATATCTGTACAATGGTAGATAGTTGCGTAACTTTATGTGTATTGAGGTCACCAGAGCCAGACTGCTTACAACCATGACATGGAGGCGCTAAAGTCGATTAATGACAAATGGGAGTCACTAGCTGGTGAAAAAAGGAAATGCAGTTACCTCCTGTCGGCTGGAGTGTACTTCCACAATGACTAGTGGCTACAACAGGCACAAATGTTGAAAACCAGGGCCTGCAGCTTCATGTGCAATATTTGTGGCAAAACCTGCCTCTCAGTGATTATCCTTCACAACCAGCAAAGAAACACGGAGTGAAGATACACCTTCTGAATGGATTGAATGCCGCTTGTATGAGCCAATGTAAGCTCATATGCAGCTGAAAGTTGGCAGGAATGAACACAAGATCATGTCCAATTATGCCAGAGCGCAATGGCTCTCAATTATTTGGAACTGCAAGGTTTGAACATAGCAAAAAAATCCTATCCTCATACCATCATGTCTGGTTGGTGATGAAGTAAGCTTTGTTTACTCTCATTCTATTTCCTTTCAGATATTTACAAAGGAAAAAAAATGAACCACAGTGCTTTTTAGTTATCAAATGATCTTCCATCTGACATGATTAAGTCGCTTCAGTGCAATGAAACTCCATTATTGCAACAGTTGAGACAAATGTAAATCAAAATAAACCCATTAGGGTCAGAATACAATGATTGAAAATGTGAGACTACTTATTGATTAATTATCATTCTAATTAGCAGCTCTGTGGAGACCACAATATTGAAAGCTTCCTTATAATTATTTCAATTCACACTGCTAGCACTTTCCTACCATATCGGTTCACAGAGTGTTATCTGGACAATTGCTTCTAACCATCAGAAATACATCACTTTCAAGGTCAGAGTGTTAGCAGCTCCAAGGCAAACAACAGAATATGATACCATCTGTCACAGTATGTTCAGAAAATCAAATTTACTGCTATTTTAGTTAACACCTAGGCGATTAGACTGTTTGACAATAATCTCAGCTAAAACAGTGGTTTCAACACAAAGCAAGGAACATTCATGCTGAGTCCCTCAAATTATCACCCCCACAATGTACTGGGTCTTATCAAGTCTGTGAGGAACCTGAATTAGTGTTGCCTGACCCTACTACAAATTAGCAAATGGAATAAATGCTTTAGTTGTAGCTGCAGTGCAATAAATTCAGATTCTTAAAAGGTTGGCTAATTAATTTTTCTCAAGTTAAGAGAGAAGAGCCAAGAAGTGTGCTGAAATGAATGGGAAAAATAATGGCATGGATAAACAATCCAATCAGCAACTAAAAGTGAAAACCAAGAATAAAGTTCAAAGGACTCACACTTGAAATGTTTTTGCTGCTTATATGCCTGCTATGTACCTCGAGCATTTTGTGGTTTCCTTGCAGCTTTCTGATACATATTTTGTTTTGAACTTACTGCTGGATATGTAGTCATTCAGTCAGATGAATTGATGAGATAATACTCGGAATTACTCATATGAAAGCCTTGTCACTACAAGTTACAAATGCTCACTTATTTCATTGTAAAGCCCCTATAATCCATTATAGAATGTTTCCCTCAACCACTTTCCCCCACCACAAAAGTCACAGAGAGGATTTTAAATAAGAATGAAGAATCAGAGCACTAAGACAAACAGAAGGAACAATTTGAAAATGTGTCACTATTGAGAATGTGGAACTCAAAGAATCAAAGCCAAGTGTGCATTTATTGATTTACACTTTAATATTTAATTTTAAAGAGTAGTTTCAGGGACCACTTTACTCAAAACAAAGGAAGAACTAGTAAGGAGTAATAGTTAAAAAGCTCACTCGCTGAAAATATATGGCTAAACAAAATTTAAGGTTAGCAATAGACAATAACAGGCTAAATATATACATTGAGTAACAGAAGAACCAACAGGAATTAAATTAAATCCATCAGTTAAGTATAATGTTGCATTGAAAGTGTATCTGTTAGAAGTAGATAAATCAATAACTGTGTACAGTAACTAATGAAATAGATAACAGCATTGGCAGTGCATCATAATAGGATTGTTCTCGATGACCACACCTACAAAGAATGTCAATGAGTCACTCTGGTACAGAGTTGTTGAGCTGCAGCATGGGCTTGAGACACATAAGGGAGGATTCAGAATGTCTGTATTGTTCACCAACATTGCAACTTCAACAGAATAATAAAGTACAGGGGAGTATGCAACTGTTATCAATAAGGGTAGGGAGAACCCAGCTGAGGCAGAAGAGTGAACTGCAGAAACCTGTCCAACAGAAAAAATGCACTTACTGTCTAGGGAATAAAGCGCACCGTTGCAAGGAGTATGGCTAGAATATTAACCAAAAAGTACTTGTAGCAGACAAACAGAATTGAAAGACTGTCCTCCAGGTCTGATTGGCTGCAGTCACACTTGTGACATCAGAACAACAAGCTATCTTCCTGATGCTCGGAACAAAGATTATTTTGAAGCACCAAAAAATGATCTTAGAAGGCAACGACCAACTGTCTCGATCCATGTTGTAACCAACAACACAGGAAAGAATGGAGTGGAGATCTTGCACATGGAGTATCAGAAGCGTGGAGCTAAATCAAAAAGCAGGATCTTGAGCATGCCAACCTCTGGAGGAGAATCTTAGCCACAATGAGCAACTGATCAGGAAAACAAACACAAAGCTGAGACACGGGTATGGGACACAGGCATCATACAATCATAGGGTTTAACAACATGGAAAGAGGACCTTTGGCCCATTGTGTCCACACCAGTCATCAAACACTTATCAATTCTAACCCAATTTTCCAGCACTTGATTTGTAGCCTTATATGCTATCCTGAGTATTGGGCCAGGAAGGGTTGGTACTCCTGGGACAGACTACACCTAATCTGGCATGCAACTGGGGTCCTAGTGAACTGGTTAAGAAGGACCTCTGCACAAACAAGTGTAAACTAATAGAGGAAGTAATTGGGGGAGTGAATATAATCATGATTTAAAAGATAAAAGAATGATGAGGAAAAAATGTCAGCCTTTAAAAGAGAAATAAAAAGGTAGCAAATGCTCAGAACAGAAAACGTCACGTTATTTTTAATGGAATGAAAAGGTAAATACTTATGCCATTGAGAGTTGTCAGTCCTACTGGTATGTGTTAATTCTGAAGCATGTGAACTGGAACCAGAAGAAGGAAGAGAAGAAGATAATGACAGTAAAGATGCAACTTAATCATTTTTCAAGAATTACATTCCTGAATGAAAATTACTAAGATCATATCACAGACAAAAATGGGCTGAAGTTTCACAGTTATGCTGTCTCCAGGAACCTTTAGAAATTGCAGAATGGACCTCGAATGGACCATTTCCAGTAGATCCCATTTTTGCTTACAGAGGAAGGAGGAAGGCCACTTGTCATGCCAGGGAGGCTGAACTCAGCTGGACCCTTTGAAACTGAATCGGAGTTCAGTTGTTCCAACAGCCTTAACTTGCCATGTGGAAGTCACAAATTTATAAAAGAGATTTAATCACTCTTGGAGGACTGGTAAGATTTGTTAAGTATCATGATCTAAAGTTATTTAAATCCTCATCTCTTTAAACAAGGGAAAAACAAGAAAGACCTGACAAGGTAAAAGAAAATGTGCTGTAGGAGTGCATTGATTGATAGGCAATCTGATATACCTTAGAAAAGAACCCATTACGCTCTATCCCTGCAGTTTCATAGATTTCATTGTTGCCATTCCCCTAGGGCTGTTATTAAAGCAGAGTCCACTATGAGCAAACTGGGTTTGAAAAGTTCAACACCACTTATCTCAGTGAGAGCTGGCGAATTCAAATTTTGATTTGACAGTTTTAACAGGCTATTAAAGGATTAGCTCTCCTTCATGTAGCTACTAAACACAAGTTTGTTTTTATAGCGGATTGACCACTTGAGAGGATATAAAATCTTTAAAATAAAACAAAAATACAGCAGGTGCACAAAATCAGAAACAAAATCACCAAATGCTGGAGAAACACAACAGGTCTGGTAGCATGTGTGGAGAGAGAAACAGATGTCAGACTCAAAAAAACATCAACACTGTTTTCTCTCTCCACAGGTGCTGCCAGAACTAATGAGTTTTTCTAGTATTTCCTATTTTTGTTTGAAATCTTTGAACAGATTTCATGAATGAGAATTCTTTTCTAGATTAAATATGTAGGAATGAGAGCTCCTAGGGATTATCAATGATATTACTAACAGTCAGTAGTGAGTTTGGCCCTGACAGTGCAGTCACAATACTTAGTGAGTACAAAGATGAAGTTGTTAAGAATGTAAAGATATATTGTTGTGACAACTCAAATTGTTAGAGTTTATATTTTTTCATACCCATGATCCTGTGGTTTGCCCATAGTGGAGACTGGATAAGTGGCAATGGGGATGGCCTGGTTCGATTGAAATGGCATCATTTGTATGAAGTGGGATGAGTTGGTGTTTGGAATGAAGAGACCTTGGGAATGAATGCTGGGTAAGAGCTAAACGGTATAACAGCTTTTTATAAAACAGGGCTGAAGTCTCAGAGAGCTGAGGTGGACTTTCTAACCAGTCTGTCTTAGCATTCACCCACTTTTGTGGTAGCCTCAAGAGTTCACTGTCCTGACTCGATCATGCCCCCTCCTCTCTTACAATGACTTCTTCAAGTTCTGTCAATTGTCATAATTACCCTATTTCCTCAGGTACTGATATTAGCTTGTTGTTACTTGTGCTTAGCACTTTTACCGGGAGATTGCAGACATGTCCAGGTAATATTGTCAGCTACTTACGACTAATGTTTAAGATTGTTAAAGATTGTAGTTTAAAATAGCTTCTGGAATACTTTGTACATGAGTCTGATAGAAGTTAAGGCTCTCCAATTCATGAGTGCACTGATTACTTCCATTGAGATAGATGGGCTGAATTAGGAGATTACCCAACTCAAGCTTCTCAACTTAATGGCAAAAATCCACGCCAAAGTTTTTAACTTACATCACAAAGGTAATTAACATCACCTACTTAAGAGTAGACTTAGATGGCACTGAACAATGGACAATACAAAACAGGGCAATACAGAGGTTAAGAGTAACCTTGGTTAACATTTCAGATGAGACTTTTGATCAGTACTGGCGTGATTAGGCTGCGGAAACTCATCCACTGGGGTAAGCAGGATAAATTACACAGGATTACATAGAATATGTGGCACAGAAACAGGCCATTCAGCCCATTAAACACACCAATGTATTATGTTCCACAAGAGCCTCTTGCTATCTTTTCTCATCCAACTCTATTCGTCATAACCCTCTATTCCCTTCACCCCGATGTAGTTGTCCAACTTCCTCTTAAATCACTTCAAGCACTCCAAGTGGTACAGAGTTACACATTTTCTCCACTCTTTGGGTACAGTTCCCTTTAGGATGTCTTGATAATTATTGTATATTGGTACAGTCTTTCTCACAAGTAGAAACATTCACTCTGTATCCACAACAGGGAAAACAAATCTCTTATTTCTAATCTAACCTGTCTTCATTTTCCTATAGAAGGAAAATTTCCAGTCTGATGGGTAAATCTGATTAATGGTCCCACCTGAAATTGGAAATGCTCCTTCCTCTTCCAAGTTCAATTCAACTGTTGATATTTGTGGCATTTTATGCTTCCTTTTATTTCAACAATGAATGCAATATAGAAAGAAATTGTTGTGTACCTTTCTCTTGAACCAGTTCCTGAAGACAAAAGTAAATCACCCGTGCTCCAAGGCTAAAGCCAACCAAAGTGACTGGTCTCTTGCCCTGTGGAAAACATCAATAAAGGAGGAAAGTGAGCAAGTTTGCTTATTATATCAATCCTTTGAAGGTGCACTGTCAACTTCTGAGAAATACATTTTTCATCGGTTTGCCACATTGTAGTCATCAAGTGCCTGTAATTGAGCACGGGAACAAAGCAGGGCACATACAGCAGTCTGTTCACCTGGAGCACACTCTAGATGAAACACATTTTCTATTAATTTGACTGAACTGTCACATGAAAGGAGAAAAATTGTCACTGATAATAAATGTGAGAAAGTACATTTGCTCACTAATCATTATGTGTGAAACTATATTCTACAAAAGCGCTTCGTATATTACAGAGCTCAGATTGCTGTAACAAAAATTGCCGACAGGTCTTTGATTAAACTACACACAGAGAAAGTGCATTTGTGTGTGGAATGGGAAGATCTAGTTTAGACTGTTCTGATGTCCAACACCTTCTAATTCCAAAGAAGTCAAACTGGACCAAAAATGTTAACTTAGTTTTTATCTCCATCGATGTTGCCAGACCCGTAGAATTTCTCCAGCACTTTCTGTTTTTATTTCTTATCATTCTCCTTAATTCCACCTTGCCACTATTGCAACATGTTCCTAAACTCAGCCTTACACCTTCTCACTAATTCCTTGAACACCTTCAGTTTTTCAGTGTACAAAGGTCTAGAACGGTTTTTAATCTATTTTCTGTTGAATAATTAAATAAGGTAAATTGTTGAATAATTAAATAAGATAAAATGCTAGAAAAAAGCTAGAAACAGTCAGATAATTGACAATACGAGCTAACATAAAGTTGAGATAACAAGGTGTAAAGCTGGATGAACACAGCAGGCAAGCAGCATCACAGGAGCAGGAAGGCTGACGTTTCGGGCCCGAAACGTCAGCCCGAAACGTAAGCCCGAAACGTCAGCCTTCCTGCAGCTCTGATGCTGCTTGGCCTGCTGTGTTCATCCAGCTCTACACCTTGTTATCTCAGATTCTCCAGCATCTGCAGTTCCTACTATCTCTCTAACATAAAGTTGATGTGGCTAAATTGTTCATTCTTATGAAGAGTTCAAATTGTAACAGGAACAATTAAAAATGAGGGAAGTTTAGAATAAAGAAAGTTATGGAAAACCTTTGCTTCCAAAGGGCAATAGAATCGTGGAATACAGAACCAGCTAAGAACTTCAAAATGCATGTGTTCAGGAGGTGATTTCTTGAATACTGAAAAAAAAAGGCAGTCACAGCAGAGAAGGCCTAAGCGGGTTTAGAAGCAGATCAGTACTGAGGTTGAACTAAGATAAGTGGGTAGCCTTGTGGATCTAACTGGTCTTGCACTGCTGTTAAAAATTATATTGCTTCTGGTTACATAGCAACTAAAGTGTCAGCAGTGGGTGCTGGCTGCCTCAAACACAGACATGTGCAATCTATATTACTACAAATGCAATGTCAACCTTTTCTTTACCAGAAACAAATAACTAATCCCCTATATTAAAACTCAAGTAGTCTCAGCTGGGACTGTGAAACCGGCATTAATGTGTCATTGCAGACAGGAAAATGCCTAGTGGCCCACGCAACTTATTTCTTACATAATCCAGCTTTACTTCTGAAAAGACAAAAGATAGATTTGTGTTTTGGGTGTAGATCCTTCTGATGTTTATTGTTACTGACAGAGCTGCTAAGTATTTCTAGCAATACTCCTTTTTATTTAAGTTTACAATTCATTTGCTTTTACTTATAGCTATTTTTAGTCAGCCCAGAGCACATAATTTCCTTTGTAGTATATGTAGGAACATATGATTGAGTTCTTTAATGCTAAAAAGTGAGAGGATTGATGAAGGTAGCATAGTCACGTATGTAGCCCATCAGAAGATATTTAATAGTGTCACATAACAGATTTATTAGCAAAATGAAATCCCATGGGACTAAGGGGCAGGTGCAGCCTGCAGACAAAACTAACGAACAGTAAAAGTAGAGTGTGGTGGTGAACTGAATGTAAACAGAAAATACTAGGATCACAGATCTTTTTTACATATATTAATGACCTGGATATGCTGGATGTGATTTCGAAGTTTCCATCTGATACTATGCATGGAAATGTAGCAAACAGCGAGGAAAACAGTAGCAGATGTCAGGAAAACATAAACAGACGCATGGTGGAATAAGTAGACACATGGCAGATGGAATTTAGTGCAGTGTAGTATAAAGTGTGGCATTTTGAAGGAAAAATGAGGAGATGCAAAATAAACCAAATGGTACAATATTAAAGGGGGTGCATGCAACAAAACCCGAAAAACATCTAGGCTTGACTGATAAGTGGCGAGTAACATTTTTGCCTCACAAGCAATGTTCCCTTTAATGATATTTTTCTGCTGCGCGGATCTCCAAGGTCCATGTATGGCAATGTCTTCTGAAAGCAGAAACCAAAGTGTCTTCATGTGTGCATGGAACCTCTCAGTGGCTGCAAGATTGTGCTGTTTAGAGGGAATGTTGTACACAAGCTTTAGGCAACGAACATCTCCATCAAGTGAGGATCTATCCATTGCCTTCCAGTATTACCATAACTGAATCTCTCAACATCAACATTTTGTGGGTTGCCATTGACCAGAAACCGAACTAGATCCATAAGATTAGTACAGAAGCTGCAAGAATTGGTCAGATGCTGGGAATTTCACCACAAGTAACTCATCTCCTAGCTTATTAAAACCTGACCACCATTTAAGAAGCTTAAGTCAGGAGTGTGGTGCAATACACCCAACTTGCATGGATTAGTACAGCTGGAAAAACTTTCTAGAACTGAACACCGTCCAGGGCAAAACAACTTGCTTCATAAGCATGTCATCAATGACCAGGAACACTCACTCCTTCCACCACCGATGTACACTGTCTGGAGTGCGCACTGTAGCAACTGACCGAGTTTCTTTCAACAGCATCTTCCAAACTTACAAACTGCACTAGATCAGCAAGGGTAGCAGGCACATGAGAACACCACAACCTGCTTGTTTTCCACTAAGATCTCACACCATTCTGAATTAAGTCAGAATTTTTAACAGCATGGAACAAGACTCTTTGGCCCATCATATTTGCACCAGTCATTAAACATCCACTTATTCTAACTTAATTTTCCAGCACTTAGCTCATAGCCTTATATGCTATGGCATTTCAAGTGCTCAACTAAATAGCTCTTAAAATTCTTGATTGATTTTGTCTCTACCACTCTTTCAGCTGGAAATAGACTGCAGTTCTGTCACTGTCTCTTGTTCAAAAGTCCGGAACCTTCTCCCAAATGAAGTATGAGTGTACCACACCACATGGACTGTAACCGTTCATGATAATATCTGGAGTAATCTGTACAGTTTAGTCTCCTTTCTTCGAAAAAGGATAAAACTGTGTTAGAATACAATGGGAACAGTGGAGACACATCAGAATAACACAGATTTTAACAGAGTATTCAAAACAGCAGCACGATGAGAAGCTGACAACACAATGACGCAAAGTTCTGAGACTCAGCAGCTAACAAGAGGGTGGGAGACGGCACTAAAAATTAATTTTATTGATTTGACTAGGTAGCAAAATAGAGTCCAAGTAGCCAAGATGTTATGGTATCGTCCAGGAGAGCAGCTCAGACAAGGCCAGAAAATCAAATAACCTTGGCTACCAGATTTTCCTTGTTTACGTTCTTTGGCAATATTATTTGTATGCGTAAGGATCACTAGACCCAAAACCTTAACTCTGATTTCGCTTCACAGATGCTGCCAGACCTGCTGAGCTTTTCCAGCAACTTCTGTTTTTGGATCGACTGTTGTATATACTTGAAAGGTGTGACCTCAGTATCCTATTTGATTCACAGCTAAGCTTCAAAAACCACTAGTAATAATACCTATTTCTACATCCAGCTTCACTTTATTCCCCATTAATGTTGGAGTTTACATTCTTGGTTTCTAGAATTTGAGACTCAGTTATTTATTGCTCGCTTTGCCAACCCCTTGAGCTCCAGCATGCATAAACTGCAAGTTGTCCAAATATACAGCACCTAAATTTGATCCCACAAGATGTCCTGTTCCACTTTCAACTTTGCCAACCTCCTTTGGCTCCCCACCTCCTAATATATCATATTCACAATAACCCCAGCCTATCTCGTCTCCCTTCATAGCTAAAACACTCCAAGCCATGGAACATCCTGGTTGATCTTCTCTGCACCCTCTCAAGTGCACTCACATCTTTCCTCTGCTATACAGACTGGAACTGAACAAATACTCCAGCTGTGGCCTAACTAACATTTTACACAGATCTATCATAACCTCAGAGATAGTAGGAACTGCTGATGCTGGACTCTGAGATAACAAGGTGTGGAACTGGATGAACTCAGCAGGCCAGGCAGCATCAGAGGAGCAGGAAAGCTGACGTTTCGGGTCTGGACCCTTCTTCCAGGCTTTGCAGTGGGGTTAAAACTCACTCAGAGATAGTAGGAACTGCCGATGCTGGAGTTTGAGATAACAAGGTCTGGAGCTGAATGAACACAGCAGGCCAGGCAACATCAGAGCAGCAGGAAAGCTGACATTTCAGGTCGTTTTCTGCTCCTCTGATGCTGCGTGGCCTGCTGTGTTCATCCAGCTCCACACCTTGTAATCTCTATCATAACCTCCTTGCTCTTGTAATCAATGCCTCAACAAATAAAGGCAAATAACCTGTAGGCCTTAAACCTACATAAAGCTAAATTTACCTAAAACTTCTTAACCACCTTATCTACCTGTGTCCATTTACAAGTCCCTAAGGATCCTTCTACTTGTGTAAATATCTATAATGTATGCCCTTCACTCTGCTCCAACCTTATCGGCAGGACCTCTAACTGTCTTGGCCAAACATAAAAACAGTATCTCTCCAAACCTTGCCCCTTCTCTCCATCCCTTCAAAAACAATCTTTCTTGATGATGTCTTCAGTTGCCATCAATAATGCTTCTCCCGTCACTACACAGCTTCTGTTTCTCATCTGTGCGTACAGCTTTGGATACTTTTATTACATGAGAGGCTTTATATAATTGCAGCTTGTTGGCTATAAAGTAATCCCCATAACAAGTATATGTTTATAGATGGCTGGTTTGGACAGTTGTATAACCTGTAAGAACTCAGTCATAGATAATAGCCATGTGGCGTGCTGAGTGCAATAGGTGATTCTTTTCTCAAACAAGAAAATCATCACCTCTAGATAAAGGGAGGCAGAACTGGTGAATAAAAAATTATGTCTTCCCCATTGAATGCTGGAGGCATTTTATTTCAATAATTTAACTGATTGGTACTTTGGCAAATTTACAGCATTTGTTCACGTTCATAAATCAGTTACATCACCTGACCTGAAATATGTCTTTTACCTGCTGTCTACTCAGTAACACGTGAGCCAGATGCTTTCCAACTTCAGCTGAGCGATTGAGGCAGACTCCCCAGGGATTATCAATGACATTAGCAACGGTCAGTAGTGAGGCTGGCCATGACAGTGCAGTCACAATACCTGGTGAGTACAAAGATGAGTTGTTAAAGCTGTAAATGTATGATGATGGGACAACGTAGTGATGTTGGATATAGGATAGATGGCAGGCAAGAAGACTCCATTCAGCCGTAAGAACTTATGTTCCGTTCAATCCTCCTTATCTAAATGCATCATTCTCTACCTAATCCTCTATTTTGTTTACTTCATATGGTTGTCTTCTTTTTCCTTTATTCCTTCACAGGATATGAGTATTTGTTGCCCAATCCTAATTGCCCTTGAACTGAATGCCTTTTGAAGGCATTTCGCAGGTCAGTTAAGAGTCAACCATGTTTCTGTGTATCTAGAGTCACATGCAGGCCAGGTAAAGATGGCAGATATTCCCTCCTTAAAGGATATCAGTGAACCAGATGAGTTTTTACAACACTCAACAATGCTTTCATGGTCACCATTTGACTGGCTTTAATTCCAGATTTCATTAATTTATTTCAAATTTCACCATCTGCCATGGTGGAGTTCAAACTCTTGTCCCTAGAACATTAGCCTGGGCCTCTGTATTCTGAATTTAATGACAACTCCACCACTGCAGCTGACGTTTCCTGGCAGAAAGCCATCATTGTCCCTGCTTGGATTACAAATGGATCCCCACTGTCACTGGATGTCATTTATGTATATGAAAAGTACAGTGACATCATGGGCCATGTCTTTATCTGCTCCAATTTGAAATTGCAATGAGTAGACCAGGGTGGAAAAGCAGAGGATATGTTCATTTAATTTTAACTGCCCTCTTGACTCGGTCCCATGCAAGTAGGTTAAATTACAATCACTGTGTAAAGTACAATGAATTCACAATACATTACAATTTTCCAGTTATTTCACAAAAATGGAACAAAACTTTTCATTATTTAATCCCACAGAACTGGATCTTTCTTTAGTGCTGTAACTGAATCTATTTACCACAAACGTAAGTAAAATGTTTGCAAGGAATCCACACAGAGATAAAACTTTCCTATAAATTTTAGTGTATCATGGCACTTACACATACAATTTCAATAATTTCAAACTTTGAATCAGAATAAGTAAGAACTTCACCAATTTATTTTAATTCAATTCATCAATCACATCGCAAACTCAGAGTTTAATCAGATTCTGATTTCACGCAAGTTTGCTAAAGTGTGTGGATTGAATATTGAAGCAACAAATCTTAATTAGAATACTGCTGGGTATCACAGATAATCAGAATTCTACAGTGAGATTAAAAATTAGAATGCTGAAGCTCGTCAAAAATTACAGTACAAAGAAGTTATTGCAATAAGAATTAGAATGCTGAATATTGTTGAAAAAAGACCCATTTTGTTAAAGCTTTTCATCTTGTACATCTCGGGATAATTCACAAGAATGTCAATGTAAAGGAGAAAGTATTTATGCTGTATGAGAGTACAGTGCTGATTAATTAGTAAGTGGATTCTGATTGGTAGAGGTGTTGCCATGGAGATGCACTGGTTGGGTAAGGACTGACAGTTATCTGTCCCCCATCCAGCTTCGTTTAAATTTCAAATCAGGCAGGTTGACTTTGATTCGTCAAGGCGTTGCCCTGTGGAATGAATCAGAGAATGGCTGTCACCTATTTTGTTGAGTTGAAACAAGACAGTGTGTACATATATGTTATTTCCACCTGCGAAGAAGATTGCCCCATGTATTAACATATTTGAGTTCAGTATAAACTACAGGAAGATATAGACAGGCTGATCAGATAAGCAGAACAGTTACAGATATTGTTTAATCCTGAAAATTGTGAAATAATGCATTTTGGGAGAACTAACAAGCCAAGGGAGTACATAACGAATGGCAGGTCCCTGGAATCCCTGAAGATCAGCAGGATCACTGCATGTACACATAGATCATTGAAGGCACCAGGACAGGGGATTTGGGTGGTTAAGAAGGCATATGAGATACTTGCCTTTATTAGCCATGGCATTGAATACAAGAGCTGGGAAGTTATAATGGAACTATACAGGACAATTGTTAGGCCACAGCTGGAATATTGTGTGAAGTTCTGGTCATCACACTATAGGAACAATGTGATTGCACTGGGGATGGTGCAGTCAACACTCACCAAGATGTTGTCTGGCTGGAGCATTTCAGCTATGGAGAGATTACATAGGCTGGGATTGTTTTTCTTGTAGCTAAAAAGGCTGAGAGGTAATCTGATTCAGGTCTATAAGATTATGAGGCCAAACGGAATAAATGTTTCCTTTGTAAAGGAGTCATTTATCAGGGGCTTAGATTTAAGGTAAAGGAATAAGGGAAACAAGGTTTAGAGGGGATTTAAGGAGAGATGTTGTCACGCAGACAGTGTGAAGTATATGGAAGTCCATGAAAGGATAGTAGAGGCAGGAATCATTACAATCTTTAAGCAATATTTAGGTTGGAATGCCATAGCATAAAAGGTTGTGAGCCAAGAGCTGGAATTGAAACATACAGGTACTTGATGACCACGTGGACACAAATGGGCCAAAGGCCTCTTTCATTGTTGTAATACTCTATGATACTATGAAGGTGATAGCCAGTTTCAGTTCAAATCCTCAGGACAATGCCTTGATTATTTAGAGTCAACCTACCTGGCTTAAAAGTTAAGCAAAGGTTGGGAGTTAACTGTCAGTCATTATTTGACTGATGCATTCTCCATGGCAATGGCTCGATGGATCAGAGTCGACTTCGACCAATCTGCTTTCTTCTTTCATACCACATAAATGTTGTTTTTCCTTTTCATTGGTCTTCTTGTGAATTGTCCTAATGAGTGCAAGACTTAAAACTTTGACAAAATGTGTCTTTTTCAGCAATACTCAAGGTCTGTACTACCAAACGGTAACTGGCCCACTGCACTGACATTATTAACATTAGAATATTATAAAGAAAAATAATATTGTAGAGGACTTAATAGCAAATGGTTTCTATGTTGCCAATATTTGATTCTGGCCCAGTTATGTGGAGCTACAATGTATTTTAAAAATCAATACTTTATAAAATTTCAATTTTTTTCTGTTGGTAAATTGAAATTTTTTGAAACAGTCACTGTAGCCAATATTCATTGTCTTGCCTTACCTGACAGAACAGTGTACTTTAGTGCTTCCTGTGCAACGATATTGACCAAGCCATTCAGCAGAGACTCAAGGGCATTACCCAGTTCCATCAAGTACTTTGACTCCCAGGCTAGACAATACTGTTCTTTGGACTGCAGCAGACAGCGCCAAGGTGCCTCAAAACTTCCTGATGGAGATCAATGCATGATTTAAGGAGAACGTAAAATAACTTAGATTTACATACAACTTATCATGACCTCAGAGCATCCAAAATACTTTACAGCTAATGAGGCTGTTTTGAAGTGTAGTTACTGTTGCAGTGTGGTACGATAGGACAACCACTTTGCACAGTGCAAGTTCCAGACAGTAATGAGACAAATTAAATGCCTGTTGTTATCTAAATAGTGCTGAGAAATACCTCTCCTAAGGGGAACTAATTTAGCAGTTTAATGTCTTATCCAAAAGTGCAGTGTTTCCTCAACACTGCATCAAAGTGTCCATTTAGATTACATACTCAAGTCCTGGAGTGAGCTTAGAATGCAGAAACTTCTATCTTTAAGGCAAGAATGCTGCGAAGCAGCCAAGACTCCACTTTTCTGGGGAGGGGACATTTCAAATAAAAAAAAATGCAAAATGCAATGTCTGAAAGGGATGCAATAGATCAACATGTCAAGTCCTCCTTTTGCACTGATTCTTTACATCACTCATGAATTTCTCTTATCCTTTCATATCAGAACTTGAAAATGAAGAACAAGAATGTGCCAGCTCATCTATCGTGCCTGTCTCATACTGTGACGGGTAACTCATGCATTTACATCAACCATCTGCTTTATTTCCACCTGTTGGGCATGAAACAAAATTAATTACAACTGCATTCTGAGTAAAGTACTATGAATCTGTGAGCACATTGCATTCAATGAAGTATAATGTGATCCAGAGATGTGTGCTGCTGTTGGTTTTGGTGACATGCTTCTCAAAATTTATCCCCTCTTTGGCTTCAGCTGAAACATCAAACCTCTCAGCAACACAAAACAAAATTAAATACTGTACTGCTAATTTACAACTTCTTTTTAATGGTTCAGGGTGAGTAAATATTAAAAACAAAATTCAAAACATTCTCTGTGGTCCACGGTGTCTATCAACTGGAAAAGAGTTATTCAGCCTATTCCCACGTTCCAGTTCTTGGTCCTCAGCCTCCTAGTGCGTACTCTCCCACTAATTACTGAATCCCCATTCAGTGCTGATTTTCAGTCTTTTCTTCTCCCCCTGCATAGATGAGGCATCCATAGATTATTCTCAGGATTTGACTTTCCCAATGAATCATCTTCGCCAGTGTTAGAAATAGTCATTAGAGATCAAAATACACTCAGAGACCTCCTACCTGTCTCCACTGGTCCTTGTCATTCTGCATGCCCTTAAGAAGTGGCATGACCATCTCCTCAGTTGCATTATCCAGTTAGCTCTCAGCTTCCCTTAGAGCTGCTACAAGCTCCAGGGCCTTAGCTGATAACACATGCTGATCATGATTGTTTAGGACATGGAATGTATCCTGGAGACACCACACGGTATCAAAGTCCATTCAATGACTCCCTGCTATGCCTTTATTTATTACATCGCTGCCCATACTTACTGGAAATAAATTCTCAAACTTGTCCCTTATTTGGAAAAAGAAAAGACTCATCAATTAGCTTCTTCTCTGTCACTTTAACTGGTTTTTTTTAACCCAACTTCCGGATGATTATGAAATTCAGTGAGGTGAGAGAACACAATGCATATCTTTGGACTTATTTGCTCCACTCTTACTGACACCTGCACTGTATCTCTTCAGATTCATTCTTTCCCCTCTTCCTGAGACAATTTTTTTTTATATATCCAACACACACTTTGAGGTCACTCATTTGGCTGAGACTGGTGCTACAGGTGCCAAATACAAGTTGCATAATCATTCACTACCTGATATTTAGACTGAAATAAGATTATACTTGTGAGCTGAAAATGCACTATTTAAAGTAATTTCAACATTTGTAAAAGGTAGTTGGACGATGAAACACAACTCATATACACGTCTTAGTAAATTACTAGCTCTGATTTTTACCTGAAAGTTAGCCAGTTACTTTGTTGAAACTAAGTATGCCTATAAAAATTGTCTACAGCTTTTGTTCAAGTGTCTCCCTGTCCCACCTGAAGGTACTGACTACTGCTGGGGTTCAGTTCAATGGACACTAGATGAATTAATATGCCTTAGCAACAGGTTTTTTTTTAATGTGCTTGTCTATACGGTGATTGTAGGATGCACAACAATCGAAGGTATCACAGGTGAACCTGATGTTGTAGAACAACATCAAAGCACTACTAAGCTTTCTTGAGTTAGGGAGGAACAAATAGTCAAGTAATATTTCCACTTACGACTGCTTTCCATACACTATTTATCAGTTCAATCTTAAGGACCACACCTGCTGCCTAATGATAGAAGACTTACTTCCACTCTTTGTGCAGTTTTACTCTCTATGTTTAAATATCTCATTCTTATTTGAGGTACCGTAACATCCAAATTCACAATCAGAAAACTGATGAGTTAAACTGACGAGTTTCTTAGTGTTTCCATGCACCACTTTGTTGTTCCATCTTGTTTGCACTTTTATTTCAATGCTGAAGTGATTCTATCAGTATAGTCTGCTGCAGCATTGACTCAATGTGAAAATGCAGTTTTTTAGACCTCAGTTTTGTGTCAGCTGTGGCCCCAATTTGCCTAGGTCTAAGGGGAGGTGACAGCCTAATAGTACTATTGCTGGACTGTTATTCCAGAGACCCAGGTAATGTACCAGGGGTTCAGGTTTGAATCCTGTCATGGCAGAGGTGAAATCTGAATGTAATAAAAGTCTGGAATAAGAGTCTTATGATGATCATGAATCCATCGTTGATTGTTGGAGAAACCTATCTGGCTCACTCATGTCCTAAAGGGAAGGAAACTGCCATCCTTACCTGGTCTGGTCTGACCCTTACGTGCAACTCCAGACCCACAGCAACGTGGTTGACTCTTAACTGCCCTCTGGGCAATTAAGGATGGGCAATAAATACTGGCCTAGCCAGTGATGCCCTCATCCCATGAATGAATAAAAAGGAGTAACAATGACTGCACTTTTAACTTATTCATTGCATTTGAAACTTTTGGACATGTTGACAGATGTGAGAATAGGCTTCAGAAATTCAAGCTCTCATTTTCTTCCTTCATTCTAGAGTTGGGAAAATATTAACTGCTTCCACCAAAACTCTATCCCAATAAACACAGCAGTTCCCTGGCAACAAAGATTCTCATCTATGGCAGTCTATAGCACACAACATCCTTGTTAGCTATTTTTATATCTGAAAGCTTTCCAGGCAAGCGTGGCACATTATCTGTAATTGAGTTTGATCCAATGTAAAGACTAATGTAAACCAGAGCATCTACTACACTTGCTAAGGCAGAATAACTCAAGGTACAGAAATAAAGGGAGTTAGTAACCCTGTCACATACAAATTCACTTATCTGAAATTACTGCCAATCTCTTCAAACCAAATTTGATTTCTGCCTGCCAAAGCCTGTCAACTGGAAATATCATGCTAAATGATATGATCCTTTAATACTGAGTGGGTCGTAATGCAGTTTGAGAAAAGAACTCACTTAAATAAGGCTGTGCAGCTTTTTGCATTAATTCCTCACTTGTTTCTCAGAGCAAAAAAGATAAGCCAAACCAGGATGGGTGGAGAACACTGCAGCAAAATTTCAGAGTTACTTGTCTCATCCCACTCCGGTGACTATCATTTCCTGTTACATAGATGAATGCAACACTTTAAACTTTTTCTTGAAACTTTGTTGTTAGTTCCAATAGGGAATGAAGCCATATGGAATAGTATTGAGCCATACAGATAATGAAGGACCCCGGCTGCGCTAAATTAGATGATTGCAACTCATGCTGCAGCATCTCAGGCTAGAATTGCCAGGAGGTCCATGTGCTATGGAGAGAAAATTCCAGCAAGGACATATTTTTGGAACAATTCATGGGGTAAGCTGAATTATAATGCCAAACTATTTCCTGAGGCAAACTTTGTCCCTTGAGCAAACAGTTTTTTTTTCAAAAAGTGCATTTGGTCTTGATTTGTGCATTTTCATTCTCCATACCATATTTTCCCGTGCATAGCCACCCAGTGACTGCTATTGTGATGTGCAGTTGGTTTCCATCAGTCAATGGAAGAAACTCAAACTCTTCAATGGCTCCTACTCTTTTTTTCATTTTGTATCCTGAAAGGAATGAAAACCAGATTTAACTATGTTGACAAAAGATTAGAGCAAGGAACATTTCCCACTAAAAAATAACCTTTAAAAATAAACAAATTTATCTTATGATAAAATTTAATTGTTGAGAGATTGTTGTGTATTGAATAATATCAGGAAATACATGAAACTTAAATGTAAAACTGCAAGATGTACATGTGAATGTTTTCACACTAAAATTAAAATCACACATATAATTGAAACTGATAATGCTTCCTTCCAAAATCTGCAAAGGCACCGTTCAGTGAATGAAAATATAAACATTGTTAATAAGCACACTGCTCTTTTCCTCAATTCTATATTTATATAAGTGAAGGCTGAAGCAGCTTTCTTGTCTATTTTCGGCTGGGATATGACACCAACTTTTAAATTTACTTAAGAACATATTTAATTTAATTTCATTAAATTTCAGCTCAGCAACAAATTCCTAGAAATTAAGATGTTCAAGGATACTCTTCAAGTCTCTTCTCCAAATTAGTAGTCCTCGTCACTGCTGCCCAAGTTCTTCGCTGTCAGAAGTCACACCACACCGAGTTATAGTCCAACAGGTTTATTTGAAATTACAAGCTTTCACAGCGTTGCTCCTTCCTCACCTGACGAAGGAGCAGCGCTCAAAAAGCTTGTAATTTCAAATAAACCTGTTGGACTATAACCCAGTGTTGTGCGACTTCTGATTTTGTCCACCCCAGTCCAACACTGGCATCTCCACATCAAGTTGTTCTCTGCTCAGCAGGGCAAAAATGAGATCAGCTCACTTTGATTTCTAATCCCTCATTTGTTTTTCTCTTCTCTCTCTCATCTCTGATTCCTCATTCCAAGATGGTACCCCACCTGTGGCTGAACCACGGTGACTAAATTCAACAAAGCAACACAAGCAGATACAAAATTTGGACGCAGTCTCACAAATTGGAAAGCTGCCAGTCTTTATACAAGGCATGCTAACGTGCAATATGATGCTATGCGTTCTCACATTATTTCACTGCTTGGACTGACGGAATCAAAGCTCCATGAATTGCTCCTTTATGGCTCCAACAAGGTGGTGGTTTGGACAGTCTTTGAACCCCTTCCTAATTGTTGCCGGCCCACGTTTAAAAGACAAATTGGCACTAAGATGGAAATCTCATTCTGAAAGGACAAGGATGAGCGACAGGGATGCTGTTTAAAATTGAAATTAGAATGTTTTATTGGATAAAAACATTCCTGAGGGGCTGGCTCTTAAACTCACTGATAAATGTAAAGTTTGTGCAAAAGAAAACAACTTCCATATGCACATGATTCATTTGATTGAGCCATAAGGAGACTCAGAAAGAGGCCTGAGAGAAATAACAGCCTTATCACTTTCAATGTCTAGACAATGTGGTGAAGCAGTTACTAATCTAATGGAAAGCTGGGATATACAGTCAGAACAGTATAAGTCATCATAAAGGATGCTTAATTTTCATAGACACTTTACAGATGTCACTTGGAACCTTGTAGCATTACAACTAGAATTGCGCAGAATGGAAAGAAAAGCAATAGTACTGAAGAAAGACCATTAAAGCTCAAATGAAGTCTACAAAGATGTCAGATAAAGGGGAACGTGATCATGAATATTAATAATATTTATAAGTTAAACTTACATTGTTATTTCAAACTGAACGAGAAAAGTAGGAGCAAGGACAAAATATTAAATTTTAAATTGATGTTAGAACCAATGTTACAGGAAACCAATGTTATAAGAAATACTTAGGATAACTTGAATACCCTGTATTAAGAAAATTAATAGCATAGCTGCTCACAGGATTAATACATTACAGAGAAAGGCCATTTGGCCCGTCGTATCTGCACCAGCTCTCTGAATGGGCAATTCATAATGGCATTCTGCCTGTAATCCTGTACATTCTTCCTTTTCAAATAACAATCCTAATTCCCTTTTGAATCTGCCTCAACACATTCTCAGACAGTGAAATCTATACCCTACCTATTCATTGTATGGGAAAGCTTTTACTCTTATGCCTTTTGCTTGGTTTGCCAATTATTTTATATCTGTGTCTTCTTGTTCTTGATCCTTCCATGAGAAGTAATGGTTTCTGCCTATCTACTCTGATCTCTTTGCTGGTGAGCTAATGTACCAATACTTCAAAGTGCACATGAAGCATGAGGCCTGTTCATGGCATAACCACACGGATGGCCCAACTAAACGGGGATCGTGATACATAACTGATAAACCATTAAAAGGTGCTCAGTACAGTTTGAAAAGGCCGCTAGGAGCCAGATAAGGTTTTAGGGATAATGTAAAGCTGTTTTAGTTATACAAGAATTCGTACAGCCAGAGACAGGAGTATTGTGTTATATACTGAGTCCCCATGCGATGGAAGTCATTGAGAACAGTGCAGAGGATGAATCCAAGAAATAAGGCTTGCCGTAATTAGCGTAGACTTCAGGAGTCAGGCCTATTTACAGCAATTCAGAATTAAATTGGATACGTTTAAAGTATTTACAATGTTCAAGAGATCAGATTACATGCAGTTGGATAGGTTATTTGAGAAGTATGCAGTCAGCACAACTTGAGGATATGAATTTAGAACCTCAGGCAAAGAGGTTAGGAAGCATTTCTTTGTAAGGAAGCCATCGGCTTCTGGAACAGATTACTAATGTACTTGATGAATATTGATTTCCCTCAACCCTTCAAACAGGATGCGAAGCCACATTTTTGAGAAAGGACAACAGTTCTAGTTATAGAAGTTAAGTTATAGGTTAGTTAGGAACACAAGGAATTACAAGTAACTACCGTCACGTTGAGTTTTGCCTGGCCACTTTAGGGAATTGGGGACCAACTTCCACGTTTGTCCTGAAATTATGTCAGATTTTCTTTGGCTGATTTCTGGGAGTGATGATCTTGCACTTTTTGTTGCATTTTAGGGTCCCAAAAGGATTTGAATTGACATGTGAGCTTGCACACTGGAGGGAAGAGCTTCAATGTGCAGAATGATTTTTTAACTATCTTTGTGAATCTCACCTTGGGGACCGTTTAAAGTTATAGTGAGAAAGCAGGGCCACAGGATTAGATTTGGATTATTCCATCAAAAAGACAGCATAGCTATGATGGGCTGACTAGTCTCCTGTTTGTTTAATCTTAACATGGGAGCTTGGGGTGCGATTTTCTCATGAAGTGAACTGCCACTCCTTTCACAGCCACATCATACCCAACAATAAGTGAATAAACTGAATGTTCTACTCTCCAACATTAACGCCTGAAGTAAAACAAAAACATTAAAACATGCCTACCCGTCAGTCCAGCGCCTGCTGCCCCAAATAACGATGCCATTACGGCAATTCCTGCTGTGGAACCGAGTGCAGCTGCTCCTGCTGTCCCCACAATGGCAGCGGCTCCTGCTGCCACAAAGGGCGCAGCAAGGCCACCAGTAAGGCCTGCGTGTAACAACGAGAATGTGTTAACAGCTGAACACACACAAAGAACAGCGCTCATATCATTTGCATTACTGAAATCAAAGGTGTAGCCTTTCTTAATTGAATCACTAAGAATCATGACCGCACGTGAAGTAGCATCAAATCTTCCATATATAAACCTCTACCTTAATTACAATAGATAATTCACCAACACAAACACAGATGACATAAGAACAGAAAGGCACAATTCATCCACTACATGTTTGATTGCACCATAACAGAATGCTCATGTTCATCTAGCTGTTGAACTAAATGAATAGACATGAATTTCTAGATGCTACATTTTGTTGGTTTGAGTTCGTTGAAAAATTCTGACTGTACTCATTTTGGTTAGTTCATTCAATGTGATGGGGGGAACAGCACAGTTAGCGGTAATAGCATTTGCTGTGGAATAGTTCAGGATAATTAAACATTCACTCTTACTTTTAACTAAATTAGTTTCTGTAAAAAATAACTACATGTGGCAATTCTTCAAATTAAACACATAATGGGTGAGGTTCCACCAAGCAAATGATGAATCGCTCAGTCATAGATCTCCCTATTCCTCCCTGAAGATTCTCAAGCGACAGTCTCCTAATTCTTAATGTTAGCAAGGAATTAAATGTCCTGTTTGGTCCTGTATAATATTGGGGAGGTGGGGGGAGGGTTAATTGGTTGGAAGCTGGTTTGCAATTGCAGAGTGTCACCAACACTGCAGGTTCAATTCTTGCACCGTCTGAGGTTATCATGAAGTTCCTGTCTTCTCAATCTCACCCCCTTGCCTGAGGCATGATCATCTTATGTTAAACTCACCGCCAGTCATCTCGCTCTCTAACGAGAGAGCGTTCCTATGATCCTCTGGGACTGTGGTAACTTCACTAATATTCAGATATGGCAGCATCATTTTAAGGACCCTCTATTCTACTTGAGTATAATGCATTGAGATTAAGCATTTGAAGTTTGTCATGTCTATGTGAATCTGCTCTCAAAGTAAGTACCAGGTATTTATGTCTTTTAAGTGTCAACCCAGTTGAAACGTATTGTGAAACCAATTCAGATATGCCATTGGAGACATTAACTCTAATTATCCAGACTGACAGCTTTATCATTAACTTGCCAAAGCTTTCATATTAATTACTGCATGTCTAATTTCAATTTGCGGACAGAGCTCTACAATTTTGAATGTAATGTAAGTTGTAATGCATCTATTACACCTCCACCTATTACAGAACTGCAACTAATTTCTGTTTTAATGCATCTATCACAGCTTCATCTCCCAATAAAACCCAGTTTTAATTTTAAAATATTTAAAAGTTCAATAACCAATTTCAGCCATAAGATACCAATCTCAACTCCACCCCTCCATCCCCAACACTGTAAGGTAGTGGCAGTTATAACTTACCTATTACTGTCCCACCTCCCACTGTAGCAAGTCCAATGAGAAAATATCTCTTTAATTTCTTTTTACGATCTTTTGTTTTCCGGGAAAGTTCAAGTTCTCTGGAAATGTTGAGGTTGGAAATGGGTTAGGTGCAATGTAGGAAGTAAATCTGTGAAGCAATGAAACTTGGAGTGTGTGCGGTAAAATAATACTTACAGTGAGCACCATCCTTACTGAACAGCAATTAAGAAGAAAAATGGCATCAGTACAAATTCAATTACAGGCATCTTTATAATGTGACATTACAGATAGATGGCTGAATCAACATCATCTCCATTGATTAAACAATAATGTTTGTAACAGATTACTAGTAGAGATCTCACCTCATTTTAAAGATATTCCAAGTCCTGATGTGTAGTGGTTCTAATCACTGATGAGAAGATACTAAACAAGTCATGTTTTGGTACTTTTCTGGTCATTTTCACTTCACTTCAGATCTAAGCCGTCTTTTAGAAACTGATGCCATTGAAGTGCAACAATAATTCTTTTTTCTTCAAATTAAATTCACTTCCCAATGTATCCCTCAATTCCTTCACAAACATGATTACCTGTCTCTTGATTCCACTGATCAGATCTCCTACTCTTATTGATTTATTCCATAATTTAATATTATCCTGTTCCTATTCCTTTTTACTTCAAATGTCCTTATTTTTAAGTTGCTTTCCGAAAGACTTAAGTCCTTCATGACATTGAATAATTTGCCCAATTAGTTAGGCAGTTTCTTTCATAGCCATAAATATTCCATTCAGATCACTTGTGCTCATTTTTCAAAATGAAGCAGCACTGAGTTTTCAAAAACAGCTCTGAGGCCAAGTAAAGGTCAAATCAAACATCAGGCCTGTCTGGCCCTTGTTCACAATGGGATGGCAACTGAAGGAGCGAATGAGCAAGAACTTCATTGAAGGATGGTGAACTTCTTTCAGCATGTGAAAAATACATACCAGTTTATATGAAGCCCTGGCAGCCCACTGCTGCACAATGCTGTGCATTTTTGATTAGCAGATTACCTAATGCATCAAAAGGTGTTGGAAAATAAACAAGTATGCAGGTGATCAGCTGAATGTCACAATATTTGTATAGTGAAGTGGATAATTTGTCCCTGTTTGGACAGAACAGCATGATTGCTGTTTCAGGGCCCTCTATGATTCTCTAGCATGAACCCATCAGCTGGAGAAATCATGTCCTTATCAAGCCCTTCATACAATTTACTTATTTAAAATTTGATACATGCTCAGAAAACTAAGTGGACTGCATCAGAGAAAAACAGGTGAATTAACATTGGAATAATATGAAAAGCCAACATGAAACTCACAGATAAACTAAAAGAGCCCCATGAACACAGCATGCTCTATCCTAGAGCACAAATATAGCACAATACATTTGCTCTATTCTGTATTGCCATTTATTGATTGTTTTGTTTTTGAGAATCATATTCACAGAGAAATGAGTCGAGACTGTGAAAACTCACAACATGTAGAAGAGCTCAGCTGACCCTAGATCTCTGAGGAAAGGATAAGGATTTTAGGTCCCTGCATCATGCCGACCACTGTTCGTCTTCCAGTAAAGAGAGTTGACTGGACCGAGTGCAGACTGGCACATTCCAAAGCCCAGAACTACATGCTGAGGGATGCACTAAAGCTTGGGGCAGTTGCCACCAAGGCACAGTGGGGAAAAAATCTAAGGTCCTTCTGCCAAAGTTTAACAAGGGTCTGATCAGTTATCAGACACTCTCATTGCATTAAGGTAAATACTCTCCGGCATGAGTAAGAAATGCCTTTGGTTTTTGCAACTGCAGGGAATGTCAAATTCCAATGTTTTTATTGATACACAAAGACTGTTCAGAACTGCTTTAGTACGTGTGAATGCAGATAGTTTTTTTTAATGAATATAGTTTTGCAATTAAAAAAGTCAGAATGCAACATTCTGTTTGAGAAAGACACTGGTGACCTTGGCCCAAGATTGAGCTAATTATTTTCACGTCACTGAGAAGTCAATAATCATGATAGAGCCATATGATTCAGCTTTGAAACTTATGCAGATATTGCTTATTGTTACGAACATATTTAAAATGTCCTTTACTTGCCATGGTATGTAGCTTAAAGTGGTGCAGTGATTGGAGAATTTATATAGGCCAAAAAGAAAATAGGTGTGAAAGGTCTTGTGTTATTAATCCCCTGAATCCACACACCATTTAATCATACAGTCTGCATGGATTTCTAAAGAGGAAATTGTATTTAACTAACTTGCTGAGGTTTTTGAGGAGATAATGGAAATGGTTGATGTGGCTAAAGCTGTTGGTTTGGTATATATGGATTCCCAGAACGTGTCTGATACAGTGCCACACAACAACCTTGTGAGGAAAGCTATAGGTCATGATATAAAAGGGGTAGCAGCAGCAACATGGATACAAAATTGACTGAGTGACAGGAAACAGAGGGCAATGGTTGAGGATATTTTCAGTTGGAGAAAGATCAGTAGTGGTGTAATTAGGGGTTGGTATTGGAACTTTTGCTTTTCCTGATATATATTAATGATCTGGATGTTGGTGTGTAAGGCACAATTTTAAAGATTGCAGATGACACCCAACTTGGAAGAACTGTAAATTGTGAGAACAGTGTGGAACTCCAAAAGGACATTGACAAGTAGGTAGAGTGGATGGATAGGCAGGTAGATGAGGCTCAAAGCAGAGAAGTGTGAGATGCTGGACTTTGGTCAGAAGGACATTTAAAGAGAATATAAAATAGCGAGTACAATTTGAAAGGGGTGCAGGAGCATAGTGAAGAAATTGGTGTTCTCCTTGGAGACAAGAAAACTGAGAGAAGATTTGATAGAGGTTTTTAAACTCATGAGAGGCTGGACTGAATAGATGGGAAGAAGCTGTAGTCACTTGTAAAAGGAAAAAGAATGAGAAGGCATAGATTTAAAATGATGTGAAAATGAAGCCAGGGTGACATGAGTTTTCACAGAGCAAGTGGTTAGGGTATGGAATACAATGCCTGGAAACGTAGTGGAGGAAGTTTCAAGTGAAGCATTCAAGAGGGCACTGAGTGATTTTTCGGATAAAAATGGTGTGCAGCGATAAGGGGAAAACGCAGGAGATTGGCACCATCTAATAGAACTGGCACAGGAATGATGGGCCAAATGGCCTCCTCTATGCTGTACCAATTCTGTGATTCTGTGATATACTAATTTTAAAATAACATGTAGTGAGTGTTATCGTTCGCTAGAGGTCAATCTTTGAACTACTGACAGAAGCCAGTCACTGCTGATTTATGCTGACTTGAGCAGTTTGAGTTCAAAGCAATATTCCATTTCTACCATATAGATATGAGGGACTGCTGTCAACTGAAAATATCAAGTCAACACATGCAGTTGTCGAAAAAAATTGATCAACTGTCATATCATGCAGAGACAAGGCATCAGTTGCTGTGATAACAGGAAAAATTCTGACTTAGGCACGAGGGAAGGTTCTTCTACACTATATTGCCAAGCTGTAATCCATATCCAAAGTAAGCTACACTAGTAAGACCGCGTAATGGGAACATTACTCTGCACCTAACAGTACTGGACTTGAGCATGTTTTATGAGTCAGTGCCAATGAACTTTAACTGTAAGTTATCTTATCCTGTAACTTAAATACATCCAACATTTTGGAGCTTGGAGATCAATACTAATGTCAAGATCAGTGAAAACACCTCATAGGACGAGGCAGAACTTTGAACTGTCACACAGGAAAAAAATACAAAACCACTCTGTACATAGTTATGGAATTCACATTACGATAAGGATATGGAGACATCAGAGAAAGTATAAAACAGATTTAAAGAGAACACACCAGAGCTGAGAGGACTTATAACTATTAGGAAATAATAAATATAGGCTGGGGCTGTATTCTTTAACAACAAAAAGGACTGAGGAGTGACTTAACATCCCCACAGTGACCTCTGCAGATACACAGTGGCTTGATAGTGCAGGCTTAGAGAAGCACTTTTCAATTGTGCAAAGTCCAAATCTGGGGGCCATAATTATAAGATGGTCACCATTAAATCCAACAGGGAATTCAGGAGAAACATTTACCCATAGAGTGGTGAGAACATGGAACCTGCTTCCACATAGTGCAGGTGAAGCAAATAACATTGATGCCGTTCACAGATGGTTCATAGAGGAAGCCAGAAAATGACAAGAAGAAGAGATGCATTAACTTATGTGCAGATATACTGAAATGAGGTAAGATGGGAAGAGGTTTATGTGAAGCATAAGTACTAGTATAGATCATTTGGGTTGAACAGCCTGTTTCTGTGTTGTAAAATGTACTTTTTTTTTCTTTATTTATTCATTCAGGGGATGAGGGCGTCGCTGGTTAGGCCAGCATTTATTGCCCATAAAAACCGAAAGAACTGCGGATGCTATAAATCAGGAACAAAAACAAAGTTGCTGGAGAAGCTCAGCAGGTCTGGCAGCATCTGTGAAGGAAAAAACAGAGTTAACGTTTCGGGTCCGGTGACCCTTCCTCAGAACACAGTTATTTATTTATTGCCCATCCCTAATTGCCCAGGGGCAGTTATGAGTCAATTACATTGCTGTGTGTCTGGAGTTATATGTAGGCCAGACCAGGTAAGGATGGCAGTTTCCTTCCCTAAAGGACATTAGTGAACCAGATGGGTTTTTCTGACAATCAGCAGACTCTTAATTCCAGATATTTATTGAATTCAAATTCCACCCTCTGCCATGGTGGGATTCGAACCTAGGTCCCCAGAACATTACCTGGGTCTCTAGATTAACAGTCCAGCGATAATACCACTAGGCATTGCTTCCCCTTACATGATTCTATATAATTGTGTATACTGGCTTCTTCAACTCACAATCTTTGATTTATAGTTTTGAGTGAAGCCATTTGTTTGGGTGTGATTTGAAGTATCATGGGAATATGTGTAGTATATACACAGTACATACAGTCACAGATAAAGGTTTAGTGTCTGTTATGTTAAGTAATGAACTGAAACATCAATGGAGTTGTTGCAGAATATAAAGAAACTGCAGACACACTCTAGCGACTTCTAAACTGCATCATAGTTTCAGAGTCCATGTGAGAAATATAAAACACATCTGTAAAACCAGAGTACTTTTTAATCATCACCCAAACCCTTGATTGGACAAAGCATGTAATTACTTCATTGTTCTCTGAATCTTGTGATCAGATTTCACCCAATCACCTTGAAAAACCTTGTCAAACAATACGTGCACAGCAGCTGCTAGGAGCCAAACAACCTGAACTCAAATCCCAATGACCCAGAGAGATATAGAGTTCAAGGTCACAGTAGTAATACATTTTGTGGTGGTGGCTTTTATTTGTTTTGCTTTCACTGTTCATATATTCCATTTTGTAAACACTTGCAAGATTGCGGTCTCACCCCATTTCTCTCCCAAAGAAAATAAGTCAAAACCCATGAATCATAAATGATATGATTTGAAAACACAGGCAATTGTTCAGCAGTTTGCATTTCTTTGTTTAAAAATGCTGGCTGTTATTTCCCTAGCACAAAAAAACACTGGAGTTGTGAAATGTTTTCTAAGTTTATGTTCTTCTTACTCAGACTCTGTTTCTGTACATCCTTCCAGACTTTTTACCAACGATTCCTCAAAGATCTCCAGTTCTTCAAATGAAATTCGCAAGAGACAGGTGATGTGACGGATGAGGACCCTCGCACGTGCATCATAGTATCCTGCAACACAAATGTGAAAAGAAGCATGCTAGTTAGAACACTCTAGAACAGCTAAAACTTTTATTTTGTTCATTTTGCATTATCTAAATGTACCAGATTTGGTAATAAGTAATGTGTTTGACATTGGGTAGTTTCAGGTTTCAATAAACAGATCCGACAAATACTCTTATACCAAGCGAAGACCAGAATTGCAATGCCCAGTGTAAGGTTGAACCATACAGACCCATAGTGTCCTCTCAGGTGGGGTTCTGAGTGTGTTGATCAGTGAAAACCAACCTGTTTGCTTCTAGAACACAGACACCACAAAGCTCAAAAGCTTTGTGCCTTAATGTGCAGAGCATTTGCAATAAAGTAGACAAACAAATTGCACAGATAGATGTAAACAAGCACAATATAATGGTGATTACGGAGACATGGCTGCAGGGTGACCAGGGATGGGAACTGAATGTCCCAGGATAGGCAGAAAGGAAAAGGTGATGGAGCAGCATTGCTGGTTAAAGAGGAAATTAACACAATAGTGAGAAAGGATATTAGCTCTGACAATGTGGAGTCTGTATGGGCAGAGTTAAGAAGTACCAATGGGCAAAAACACATTAGTGGGTGTCATATATAGACCCCCAAACTGCAGTGGTGATGCTGGGAATGGCATTAAACAGGAAATTAGAGATGCATATGATAAGGGAATTTCGGTGATCACGTTGATTTTAATCTGCACATAGATTGGGCAAATCAAATCAGCCACAATACAAGAGGAATTCCTGTAGTGCATACAGAAACCAAAGAGAGAGCAGGCCATCTTAGACTGCGTACTGTGTAATGAGAGGGAATCATTGCCAATCTAGCTGTGTGAGACCCCCAGGGGATGAGTGACCACAACATGATAGAATATCAAGATGGAGAGTGAGGTAGTTGATTCAGACTCTAGGGTGCTGAATCTCAATGAAGGAAACTATGGAGATATGAGGTGTGAGTTGGCCTTGATAGATTGGGGAGAGTTAGAAGGATGACACTAGATAGGCAATGGCAAACATTCAAGGAACACATGGGGGAACTGCAACAACTGTTTATTCCTGTCTGCACTAAAGCAAAATGGGTAAGAGGGCCAATCCATGGCTTACAAAGGAAATTAGAGTTAGGATCCGATCCAAGGAAGAAGCTTATGGTCCAATCGCCTGAATATTGACTTCACCCGCTTCAAAATCTCTCCTCCTCCAACCTGTCCATCTTCTGACTCATCTATCCGCTCCACCCTTCTCACTGACCAACCACAATAACCCCCTACCTGCATCCACTTAGCTCCATATCACCTACCCCTCCCCAAAAACCCACCCCCCTCCATCTATTTAATTCTGGGCTCCCCTACACCTTCCTAGCCCTGACGAAGAGTTTCAGCCCAAAACGTTGACTTTCCTGCTCCTCGGACGCTGTCTGACCTACTGTGCTTTTCCAGCTCCATGTTTATTGACTCTAGCTTGCAGGATCTGCAGTACTTACTGTCTCCAAGGAAGAAGGATACATATTGGCCAAGAAAAATAATATGTCTGAGGATTGGGAACAGTCTAGAATTCAGCAAAGACCAAGGGATTGATTAAGAAAATACAGTACAAATGTAAGCTTGCAGGGAACATAAAGACTGAAACTAAGAGTTTCCATAAGTACATGAAGAGAAAGAGATTGGTGAAGACAAATGTAGATCCCCTACAGACAAAAGTCAGAGGAATATATAATGGGGGCAAAGAAATGGCTGAGCACCTGAATACATACTTGGGTCTGTCTTCACAAAAGAGGACACAAATCAGATACCAGAAATGTTGAAGATTGCAAGATTTTGTGACAGGGAAGAATTGAGGGAGATCAATATTAGTAGAGAAATGATGCTGGGAAAATTGATGGTATTGAAGGCCGATAATTCCCCAGGGCCTAATAATCTACATCTCAGAGTACTTAAGGAATTACTCTAGAAATGGTGGATGCATTGGTTGTCATCTTCAAGGATTCTATAGACTCTGGAACAGTCCCTGCAGATTGGAGGGTAGCTAATGTCACTCCAACATTCAAAAGGGGAGGCAGAGAGAAAACAGGGAATTATAGACCAGCAAGCCTAACATTGGTAGTGGGGAAAATTCTCAAATCCATTATTAAGTTCTTTATAGCGGAGCAGACAGGATCAGACAGAGTCAGCCCGGATTTATGAAGGGGAAATCATACTTGACAAATCTGTTGGAATTCTATGAAAATGTAACTAGTAGAGTTGACAAGGGCGAGCCAGTCAATGTAGTATATTTGGACTTTCAGAAAGCATTTGACAAAGTTCCACCTAACAGATTATTGCGCAAAATTAAAGTGCATGGGATTGGGTGAAGTGTATTGAGATGGAGAGAAAACTGGCTGGCAGAGAGGAAACAAAGCGTAGAAATTAATGGGTTCAGAGATAGTAGGCACTGCAGATGCTGGAGAATCTGAGATAACAAGGTGTAGAGCTGGATGAACACAGCAGGCCAAGCAGCATCAGAGGAGCAGGAAAGCTGACGTTTGGGTCTAGACCCTTC
>JAHRHZ010000004.1:19739154-19821973 GCA_024137785.1 Ginglymostoma cirratum | reverse complement strand
GTCAGCTTTCCTGCTCCTCTGATGCTGCTTGGCCTGCTGTGTTCATCCAGCTCTACACCTTGTTATCTCTATGTAGGAATTAATGGGTCCTTTTCAAATTGGCAGACAGTAACTAGTGGGGTGCCACAGGGATCAGTGCTGGGACCCCAGCTATTCATAATACAGATTAATGATTTGGATGAGGGAACAAAATGTAACATCTCAAAGTTTGCAGATGATACCAAGTTGGGTGGTAGGGTGAACTGTGATGAGGGTGCAGAGATCCTTCAGCATGATCTGGACAGGTTGGGTGAGCAGGCAAATCAATGCCAGATGCAGTATAATTTGGATAAATGTGAAGTTATTCTCTTCAGAAGCAAAAACAAGAAGGCAGATTACTACCAGATTGGCTGTAAATTGAGAGAGGAGAGGGTGCAGCGGGACCTGGACGTCCTTGTGCACCAGTCGCTGAAAGTAAGCATGCAGGTGTAGCAAGCGGTAAAGAAGGCAAATGGTATCTTGGCCTTCATTGTGAAAGGTGTTGAGTATAGAAGCAAGGATGTGTTGTTGCAGTTATACAGGGCTTTGGTCAGTCCACACCTAGAATACCGTGTGCAGTTTTGGTCTCCTTTTCTGAGAAAGGATGCTATTGCTCTCGAGGGGATGCGGCGAAGGTTTACCAGGCTGATTCTGGGGATGGCAGGACTGACGTATGAGGAGAGAATGACTAGGTTAGGACTGTTTTCGCTGGAGTTCAGACAAATGAGGGGTGATCTAAAATTCTAACAGGAGTAGACAGGGTAGATGCAGGGAGGATATTCCCAACAGTGGGTGTGTCCAGAAGCAGGGGTCACAGTCTGAGGATTCAGGGTAGACCATTTAGGACAGAGATAAGGAGACATTTCTTTCACCCAAAGAGTGGTGAGCCTGCAGAATTCATTACCACAGGAAGTAGTTGATGCCAAAACACTGAATGGATTCAAGAGGTGGCTGGATATAGCATTTGGGGCGAATGTGATCAAAGGTTATGGCGAGAAAGCAGGATTAGGCTATTTAGTTGGACGATCAGCCACGATAGTGACGAATGGAGGAGCAGGCTCAAAGGACAAATGGCCTCTTCCCATTCCTATCTTCAATGTTTCTAAAATGCTACTTTTCAGGCTAAGAATAAAATAAATATCGATGACTGTATCAATTAATATTTTGATTAACTAAATAAATTAGATCAAAGGAAGGTGTTAAAGTATATGTACTGGAACCATCAACAACTCATCCTGTATCAACACATCCCCTCTAAATCAGCAACAGCCAATGTTTCCTTCTCTCCGCAATGTTACTTTCTGTTCAATGTCACAGCTGGAGAACTATCCACCAAATACCAACAAATCAAAATTTGTGATGTTGCAGAATCAGTTAAATCATTGTCTCATTGTCGAACTCTTTATCTTGGAATCCTGAACTTTATACAACTCCTCCCAAATTGGGGACTTTCTCAATCCATTTATGAGCACAATCACTTTGAATGTTCTCTGTGATCAGATTATTCATTTACAAACCACACTTCTACCTTTGGAATTTTCTGCATTAGGAAATCATTCAAGGCAAGGCACACAGCAGCTGCTATTAATGTAAAGCCAGGGTTAGGAAGCACCTCTATGAGTAATGATGACTTGACTCAGAATGTTTTGCAAAAGTGGCAGTATAACAATCAACTCCATAACATACAGAAAGAAGTTCAATATCTCAGACACAATTTAACTTCACATAATTATCTGAATATTCAGCATTTTATGAATCTATAATAAGTGAATCAATTGCAATTTTTAATGCTATAATACTAGGTTTTTTCGTTTTGATAAATCCCCTCATTCCCCCCACTGTAGATCCACATTTTTAAATGCTTCACGGATCTGAAATGTAATTTCAATTTCCAGGAATGATTTGTCATTGTCATAATTGTTTCGCTCCTAATTAAGTAATATGGACCTTCAGATTATTCCAAAAATGATTGGCGATTATACACTACTCAAACCTGCACACTTGGCAATGACATGCACCAAACAAACAAATTCTGGTCATGCTGCTATAGGAAGGATGTTATTAAACTTGAAGGAGGACAAAAAAGATTTACAAGGATGTTACTGAGAATGGAAGGTTTGAGTTATAAGGAGAGGCTGGGGCTTTCCTCCCCAGGACATAGGAAGCTGAGGAGTGACCTTAGAGAGGTGTATAAAATCATGAGGGGCATGGATAAAGTGAATAGTCAAGGTCTTTTTTCCAGGGTAGGGGAGTCCAAAACTAGAGGGCACAGGTTTAAGATGAAAGGGAAAACATTTAAAAGGGACCTGATGGACAACGTTTTCACACAGAGGTTGGTGCATATATGGAATGAGCTGCCAGAGGAAATGCCAGAGGTGGGTACAGTTACAACATTTAAAAGATATTTGGACAAGTAGAAAAGGATAGGAAAGGTTTAGAGGGATATAGGCTAAATGCAGGCAAATGGGACCAGTTCAGTTTAGGAAACCTGGTCAGCACAGATAAGTTGAGCCGAAGTGTCTGTTTCTGTGCTGTATGACTCCGTGACTCTATAACATATCAGCATGAGTAACTGAGGGAAAGACAAAGTGCAAGCAAAAGAAAGAAAGGATGTGGCATGTATAAGTGTGACTGTATAAGTCCTGCCCTGATTCGCCGTCTCAAAATGCAACACCCCACACTTATCTAAATTAAACCCCAGCTGCCACTTCTCAGCCCATTGGCCCATGTGATCAAGATCCTGTAGTACTCTGAGGTAACCTCCTTCGCTGTCCACTACACCTCCAATTTTGGTGTCATCTGCAAATTTACTAACCACATCTCCTATGTTCACAGCTAAATCATTTATTTAAATGACAAAAAGCAGTGGACCCAGTCCCGATCCTTGTGGTGCACCGCTGGCCACAGGCCTCCAGTCTGAAAAGCAATCCTCTACCACCAGCCTCTGTCTTCTACCTTTGAGCCAGTTCTGTATCCAAATAGTTAGTTCTCCCTGTATTCCATGTGATTTAACCTTGCTAACGAGTCGACCATGAGGAACCTTGTTGAACACCTTACTGAAGTCCACACAGATCATGCCCACTGCTCTGCCCTCATCAATCCTCTTCGTTACTTCTCCAAAAAACTCAAGTTAGTGAGACACGATTTCCCACGCACAAAACCATGTTGACTATCCCTATTCAGTCCATGCCTTTCTAAATACAGGTAAATGCTGTCCCTCAGGATTCCCTCCAACAACATGCCCACTACCGTCAGGCTCACCACTCTATAGTTCCCTAGCTTTTCCTTACCACCTTTCTTAAATAGTGGCACCACATAAACCAATCTCTAGTCTTCTGGTACCTCACCTGTGGCCATCGCAGCAAGGGGCACAGCAATCACTTTCCTAGCTTCCCACAGAGTTCTAGTGGACACCTTATAAGGTCCCTGGGATTTATCCACCTCTATGCGTTTTAAGCCATCCAGCACCACGTCCTCTTCTAATATGGACATTTTTCAAGATGTCGTTATTTCTTTCCCCATGTTCTATATCTTGTATTTCCTTCTCCATAGTAAACACTGATACAAAATACTCGTTTAGTACCTCCCCCATGTCCTGCGGTTCCACACATAGGCTACCTTGCTGATCTTTAAGGGGCCCTATTCTCTCCGTAGTTACCCTTTTGTCCTTAACGTATTTGTAGAATCCCTTTGGATTTGCCTTAACCCTATTTGTCCCCTTTTTGCCCTCCTGATTTCCCTCTTAAGTATACTCCTACTGCCTTTACAGTCTTGGAATATTAAATAAAAACAGAAAGTATTGGAGAAACTCAACAGTTCTGACAGTATTTGTGAACAGCTAAACTTTCAAATCCAAACAAGTCTCCTCACGCCAATTGTCAAGCATGAAAGACAGGTCTCAGGAGGGAAACTTTTGGGAAGCAATGGACAATGGTCTCTGGTTCAGTAATTTGACAGGTAGAGGTGGGAGGGATGTTACAAAAATAACATACTTCCAGGATTTTCTATTTTTACCATTACAGGATCCAGAACTCACCATCTTTCACTGAAAAGGAGACAAGGTCCTAAAACAGAAGAGCAAAAATTAGATTGAATATGAGTTCTTCCGAAGTAAAAGAAAACATTTCACAGAAATTCTCAAACAAACATTTGCAGCACCAATGGAACCTCAAGAAAAAAAGTGAACAATCCAATAAGGCACAGCAGACACAACAACACAGCAGGATGCCATGTAGAATATGTACCTGAGTGATGAGGATTGGACTGCCCTCCAAAATCTGTTCTTTTAGTAGCAGGTCTGCAAACGTGTCTGTTCCTTCCCCTCCCATTCCATTGGCAAAAGCCTCCATGACCGGCAAGACAGATTCTGAGAGCTGCAGCCATTGTACAAGTCCTTTAATAAATTTCACTCTGAACTGCCTACAAAGCCAAGAAATACATTTAGTGACCTTTCTTTAATAAATCTTGTAAATAAAAGTGACCAATGCATATATGCATGCACACTTTACAGACCTATAAATATGAGCATATGCAGTCACACAGATGTACCCACCTATGTGTACACATGTGCACTGACAGTTCATTATCCGAAGAGTAAAATAATTGTGAGCTATCGGGAAAAAGCAGTAGAGTAACACTAGCTGAACTGTTCTGCAGATAATAGGCTGAAGTGCCCCTTTCTGTTCTGTAACAATTCTACGATTCTGTGAAAACAGTCATGAATTTAGACTTTTGGCTCATGATAATGAGGGTTAGAACAATAGTTCTGTGGGACATGAGTTTGTCATAATCTAAATTGCAAGGTACCCAGACATCGCATTTATTACAGCACGTAACAGCACAATTAATCAGAGCTCAGAAGTTACAGGAAGATGAGAGTTCCAAAAGCATTAGAATTATCTTATGTGGGCGCATACTTACAAACATTGTGTATTTCGTAACTGATTAGCTGCATTTAATTCCATTTTGGAATTGTCTCTAGCTCTAAAAGCATATCTCGGTATTATTAATTTAAGTAAAACAAATCATTTTAATTTCACTTAGCTACAAACCACGGCAATTTCACAAATTTAGTAGCATAGAGTGATCAAGTAAGGCCATTAATACTTTCACATCAGGAAATATCTACTTTGTTTTAAAAAATCAGCTGCAACCAGCGTTAAGAAAATAAGCTTCACATAAGGCAACAGCAGGATATAATTTGGAGAGTGTCCTTTCAGGTAGTACAAGATTTTTAGAAACTGCATTTTTGAGGCTTGATATTATATGAAACTTCTTTGGGAGATAAATTGTCAATAAACCCATCCACAATCTAGATCTCAGGTTAATTTTTCCTGCCTCAAATTTAGCTAACAACCAATGGAAGTAAATAACACTGAGTTAGAGACATACACACATATGTATCGATCAGTTCTTGAACAACTTACTCAGAGTTTTTCCAAATGTCTTGGCTACTTAAAAGCAGATGGTTGAAAGCTACATAATGTTCAAATTGGAAACCAGTTTGAAAATGATCCTGATGTGATCAACATCTGCTACTGCCCAATATGGTCTAGTCTCAGTTTCCATCCCTGGCTAGTACTAAGTTGTCCACCCTCATCTAGGATAGTGACAAAATCACAACAAGGACCTCAGTGCCCCAGAATTAAGGAGAGGGCAAAGAAAAAAAAAGCAGCCTGCTTCCTTTTTCAGTTTACCATTCAGGGATCCCTGCTGCAAGTGTGTAGGGTGGATACCAAACTAAATATCCAGTACCAATTCCTGATACTTGGTGTTCTACCCTGGAGTACCAACCTGTGTTCCTCTTCTAAAAACAACAATGACAGCGTAACTCCACACAGGCCGCCATATGCAAACCTTCCTGGTTCACTCAGCAGTCGGCCAACCAACTCAAGTTTCGTTTCATCTGAGCAGGCCATTGTCACAAGGCTATGAGCTGCTCTGTCTTGGCCAGTTATATGGTCATCTTCAGCTGGTATCAGAGAAAAGGAGATTTTCTACAAACAAAACAGAAAATTGACTGAGTAAAAAGAAAATCATGAGCTGTGTAAACATGGAGCAACTCCCATATTGTTTCTAAACAATTCTGCAATAATGTAGTGATACACATATGAACTTGTTTGTGCACCTTGACAATGTGCAACACAACACCCATAGAGTTGAAGAGTCACAAAGTATAACAGCACAAAAGAGGCCCTTCAGCCCAACTCATCCATGTTGTCCAGGTTTCCTAAACTAAGACCAATCCCATTTTCCTGCTGTTGGCCCATAGCCCTCTGAACCTTTCCTATCTATATGATATAGACCAGACCAGACTCCCTCAAATATTTTAAGAAGGTAGCCTGGACCTTAACTTTTTCTTATTTTTAAGGCAAATATAAAGTGACATGCTCCAGATGCAATGCGACTGGTCAAACTACTTGATGTTAAGCAAAACATAATTTATTTAAACACTATAGTTAAAATACAATGAAAGAAGGAATAATTAGAGTAACTGTATTGAAAAACTCAACCGAATAATGGATACAGTGACTATTACAAATTAACCGTTCCAATTCAGTAACATCCCATGGCAAAAAGGCAAATTCAGGAAAACAGATTTTGTCTCACATGCAATCTGGCAACCTAGGAAGAGAACTCCCAGCTTTTGCTTTAATCAAGAAAGAGAAAATAGCTTCCACTTCTTCAAGTCCACAACAGTAACTGTTTAAAGCTAAAACACTATAAACTATAAATCCTGGCCTGTGACAGAACCCATCCAGGCAGCTTCTATGGTTCCAACTTTTAAAAAACCCCGAAGGCCTCACAAGCTGTTTACCCCGGTGGATCTTCATAGATCAGAGAATCCCTACAGTGTGGAAACAGGCCCTTCAGCCCAACAAGTCCACAGCGACCCTCAGAGCATCCCACCCAGACCTATCCCCATACAACACACCTAATCTACGCACCCCCGTACGCTACGGGCAATTTAGTATGGCCAATCCACCTAGCCTGCAGATCTTTGGACTGTGGGAGGAAACCGGAGCACCCGGAGGAAACCCACGCAGACACAGGGAGAATGTGCAAACTTCACGCAGACAGTTGCCGAAGGCTGGAATTGAATCTGGGTCCCTGGCACCATGAGGCAGCAGCACCAGCCACCGAGCTACCATGCCGTTCCTCGGCCCACTGGCCAGTTGATCAAGATCCCGTGGTACCCTTAGATAACCTTCTTCGCTGACCAATATACCATCAATTTTGGTGTCATCCGCAAATTTACAACCAAGCTTCCTGCATTCTCATCCAATTTCACCCAAATCATTTACATGAATGATGATCAACAATTGACCCAACACTGTTCCTTGCAGCACCACTGGTCACAGGTCTCCAGTCTGAACAACAACCCTCTACCACCACCCTCTGTCTCCTATCGTCAAGCCAATTTTGTGTCCGATTGGCTAGATCTCCCTGGATCCCATTTAATCTAACCTTACTAACCTGTTTACCATGAGGAACCTTGTCAAAAGTCTTAGCCTTGCTAAAGTCCCTGTAGTCAATGTCTACCACTCTGCCTACATCTGTCTTCTTGGTCACCTCTTCAAAAAACGCAATCAAATTTGAGACACATTTTCCCACACACAAATCCATGCTGGCTATCCCTAATCAGTCCTTGCCTTTCCAAACGCATATAGCCCCGTCTCTCAGAATACACTCCAACAACTTACCTACCACTGATGTTAGGCTCATCAGTCTATAGTTCCTTGGCTTTTCCTTGCAGCCTTTCTTAAATAATGGCACAACAGCTGTCCTCTAGTTTTCCAGCACCTCACTCGTGGCTGTCGATGATAGAAATATCTCCACTAGGGTCCCCATAATTTCCCCCCTAGCTTCCCACAATGTCCTGGAATATACTTGATGAGGTCCTGGGATTTATCTACCTTCTTGCGTTTTAAGACCTCCAGCACCTCCTCTTCTGTAATATAGACTCCTCAAGACATCACTATTTATTTCCTCTGAGTTCCCTAGTTTCCAGGCCTTTCCCCATGGTAAATACGGAGGCAAAATATTTATTTAGGATCTCACCCAACTCCTGTGGCTCCACACATAGATGGGCTTTTTGATCTTTAAGGGGCCCTATTCTCTCCCTCGTTCTCTTTTGCCCTTAATATACTTGTAGCATCTCTTTGGATTCTCCTTTACCCCTTCTGCCAAAGCTATTTCATGTCCCCTTTTTGCCCTCCTGATTTCTCTCTTAAGTGCAATCTTACATCTATTATACTCAAGGAATTCACTTGATCCCAGCTGTCTATACCTGACATACGCCTCCCTCATTTTCTTAACCCAGAGCCTAAATATTCATCCAGTGTTCCCTACTCCTTTTTCTTTTCCGTAACTATTTTAAAACTAATGGAATTATGGTCACTAGTCCCAAAGTGCTGCCCACTAACACCTCAATCACTTGGCATGCCTTATTTCCCAACAGGAGGTTGCGTTTTGTTCTTTCTCTTGTAGGGCCATCTACATATTGATTGAGAAAATTTTCTTGAACACACTTAAATTCCTCCTCTTCCAAGTCCTTAACACTATGACAGTCCAAGTCAGGCTTGGAAAGTTAAAATCCCTTACTCTCACAACCCTATTATTCTTACAGCTATCTGTGATCTCCGTACATTTTTCCTTCTCAGTTACCCACTAACTGTTGGGGGGAGGGGGCCTATAATGCAATCCCAATAAGGTGATCATCCCTTTCTTGTTTCTCAGTTTCACCCATATAGCTTCACTGGACAATCCCTCAGGAATATCTATGATGTTTTCCCTAATCAAAAATGCCACTCACCCTCCTCTCCTGCCTTCATTTCTAATCTTCTTATAGCATCTATACCTGGAACATTGAGCCGCCAGTTCTGTCCCTCCCTCAGCCATGTTTCTGTAGTAGCTATGAAATCCCCATCCCATGTCCTGAATTCATCTGCCTTACCTGTAGGACCTCCTGCATTGAAATACATGCAGTTTAATTTATCAGCCTCCTCTCGTCCTCTGCTGTTCTCTTTAGCATCTGTACCAGCCTCAACCTTCTCTCTTGTCTCACAACTACTTAGGGTCTCATGGTGAAAGTGACTGTTAACAGTAACTGAACTTAAATAGAATAGGCTGCATTGAATTTACATTATACCAGAATAAATATCAAACATAGTTTTCTAATTGAATTTCGCTGTTCTGTTAATAGTAATAACTCTATAATTACTCAACTATCTCTCTTGAAGCTTGAATCACCATGTGAACTCCTTAATCAGAACATTAATTTATAACGAGACCTGGGCATGCATTGCCGCATACTTCAATTTTTCACACAATTTAGTATACTCAACTGCAGGGCAGAAAACCTCAGTGAGGAAACAAGAAATTCTCACAATATTCCTCAAAGATGGGGCTGTGAAAAATTCAGCTTGCAGCATTGTTCAGTAACTTTATGTTTTGGTTATGACTTTCAAAATGACAGAATCCCTGCAGCAAACTGCGAAATATGATCCAAACATTAAAAAAAAACAAGCTGCTCAAAATGAGCTCCACCAGTCAGCAAGAACTGCATCAATTCAGCACCCAAACTCAGGGGGTCTAGATTTCCATTAACAGCTGTATCTTAAGAGATCTGGGTTTGCTATGTTTCCCCTTGTAATTGCAGTGCACACTCAATTGGCAAGTGAGCAAATTTCAAAATTTCACAGCGGCTCCTAATACAAAGAATGGGGAACATTTACTTGATACACTAACTCAAATGAGCTCCACGATAGGAAGCAGGCTTTCTGACTGAGGACAAGTTTCACTCAATTGCTAAAATGCGTTCAGTTAAACAACTGAAGATCCAGAATCCACAGAGCTCCCATGTCCGACGTGACCAGCTTCTGTATCCCACAGCGAGTTCACAGAGACTGCATGAATTTTATGTAATGCTGTATCGCACATTGATCTCAAACAAAGTTGATTAATCTTTAAAACCAAAACGTCATTTGGGCTCAAAACAATAATTCTGATTGGTCCTTAACTCTCCATAGCCCATTGCCTGTGTAGATACTAGAGATGATCAGTACTGTTAAATGTACATCACCCTTCACAACCTCAGAATATCCCAAAGCCTTTACAGCCAATTAAATAATCTGGAAATGTTGTCACTGTTGCAATGTAAAAATGCTGCAGATTTGTGTTTCCTTTAAACACATTTGGGGAAGGTAATGGGAAACCATTTCTTGTATTCACTTCCCGACAGTCATGCTGCTCATTGAAATCAAAAAATATGAGACTCTTATAAACAACAGGAGGAAAGGACAAGACCACGAGATGTCAGCAGAAGGGCTGTCCTGAGACATATCACTATTACCTTTATGCATAACTTACTTTGTAATTTTACAGCCATAATTGTTGATGCTTCCTTATCCACATCTGACCCTTCATCACATCGATCATAGACAGAAGACAAATTTCACAAATAGGTGTGAAATTCAGGACCTTCACATTCAAATCTGGACCAAGCCTCAAGCAAAACAAAGGTCTCAAATATCCATCACTACTCAGAATCCTTTAAATACCAAAATGCAGAAAATCTATAACACAATGTTGCAAGCATTATCCAGCCTAATTACACTTTCCAACTCTTGGTCCATGACCTTGTGGATTATAGCACATCGAATGAATATCCAAACATTTTTTTAAACGCAATGAAAATTTCCGCACCTACCACTCTTTCAGGCAATGAGTTCCAGACGTACACTATTCTCTGGTCAAGATTTCATATGCTTGTCAGCTTCAGACTAAACTACTCTAAAGCTTGCCTTGCTGTGGAGTTCAGGCCTCTTTATACACTGACTGCAATCCCAAGAGCAGTAAGAGCACTCAAAAATAAGTTATTTCAATATTTTATGGTTTATTTTTATGGCAGATGTTCTGTCCCTCTAATAATATTAGATGGGACCTGGTTTCTCCAGTACTTTCATCCCAAAATGGCAGTTTCACTTGCTTGTTTCATAGTGAATGTCAGTTTACTTCTAAGTCTAAATTAACAATTTTGCAGGTTAGCATCAACTTGTCATGTCAGTTCCCTGCAATGTTGCTACTCATCGTGAAGGTTGCACCTACCATCCCCTTTAAGTAAACAACAGGGAGGCTTGGTCCAGTGTAACAAAGTAAAACCACCTCAGGGTCAACAGTCTCTTGTAGTTAATATTGTTTGTTGCATGTTAGGGATTGGTTACATTGTTACAGAGATGTGCCAGATATTAGGTCTCACTCCTTTAAGATCCTAAGCCAAGGCCTTCATCATGAGCAGTGCTTATGGCACTCCTCAGTATTAATCTTTTCAGACCCATAGACAAGTAGTCAAATTTGAAAAATATTCATTGCATACATTAATTTCACAGGGAATTTCAAAAACACAGAATCTTTGTTGATCTGCATTGACCATGCTCTACTTTTGATGAAAGAAGGCATTGATCTGGAGAATGGAATGAAACCTAATATGCCTTGATGAACAGGCTTTGGAGGGTTAGGAGGTCAGTTGCTTGCTGCAAGATTCCTCAAGAAATTCTGAACTTTTGTAAAAACAATTGATCTGCAGTACTGTGACCAGTCTGGGCACCGCAATTCAGGAAAGCTGGCAGTTCTGGTATAACTGAATCTGAAACCCGAGAATAATGGATGACTTTTCCTCCAATCAGGATTAGATTCAATGTTTACCAGTTCAGCAGGAAAAGGCATCAGTCGGGTATTTTCCCTTTGGGAATTATGATTACTTTTTGTATTTATCAGGGAGTGTGGGCATTATTCAGCACTTCTGACTAGATGAGGGCAGTTATTGTTCTGGCCGAGGAGCAGATTAACTCCGGAAATATATCTATAAGTGTTGCAGGTGGTATTTAAGCAGGTTACCCCCTGTTTTTAACTATGGCAAGTGGTTTTCCTGATGAAGACAGCAATTCCTGAGTATTTATCCGCCTTAAGGTACAGTTCACAACAGCAGCAGTCAGTTAGTTAATGAAGTAGACAGTTACACCAATACAGAAAAGCGTTTGAGGTCGGGGCCTAGAGAAAAACGGATTAGTACAGCCTCCAGTGGCAGATGACAGCGAGTGAGACCGGGGCTGGGGAGGGGTCCGTTACCTGCTAAACGCCAGCTCTCAGCTTCCGCCGCCGCTTCCGGTCACTGGACGGGGGCGAGCACGCTCAGGGCCGGTGGAGCGCGCACGGGAACTGGCACGCGAAGTGCCCGGTGCACGAGCTTGTGCGGAGTAACTGGATTGAACCAGAACACACAGGCGACTTTAGTCTCATGGAAACCGAAAGAACTGCGGATGCTGTAAATCAGGAACAAAAACAGAAGTTGCTGGAAAAGCTCAGCGGGTCTGGCAGCGTCTGTGCAGAAAAAGTCAAGAGTTAACGTTTCGCGTGTGGTGACCTTTCCTTTTTGTTTTTGTTTAATTTAGTGGGTTGGTTGATTAAGAATTCTGAACCTCTTGCAAATGAAATCACAGAATTGACATTGTCCCTGAATCGCGGTGCGCAGAAATGGTCACACTGATGCAGTTGAAGTGTTTTTATAAAGGTTCAGCATCTTTTGAAGAAACCTGCAGTGTGTAATTCACCGCCATAGAGTCATAACGGCACAAAAACAGGCCCCTCGGCCCACCATGTCTATGCCGACCAGTAAACACCAGATTACACTAATCCCATTACCTGCCTTCAATCCATAGCCTACAATGTCCTGGCATTTTAAGCCCTCATCCAGATGTTCTTAAATGACTGTCCACCATCTGAAAGGTGCCAGTGAGGGATCTGATTGGATCCTCACTTAACTGGATAGGCCCAATACTCAAGAAGCTTAACACCAGGTCAAAGCAACCAGCTTGATTGGCACTACATCCACAAACATTCACTTCCTCCACCACCATCACACAACTGCCAATGCCCAGTGGCAGCAGTGTACCATCTACAAGATGCACTATAGAAATTCACCAAGGCTCATAAAACACCATCTTCCACGCCCATGACCCTTCCATCTAGAATGACAAGGGTAGCCGATACATTGGAAGACAACCCAAGCCACCCACCCTCCTGACTTGGAAATTTATACCAATACTTCACCAGGTCAAAACCTTGAAATTCCCTGACGGCACATTGGGTGTACCTACGCCAAATGGACTATAGTAGTTCAAGAAGACAGTTGACTGCCACCATCTCAAGGGCAACTATGAATGGGCATGAGTCTCTGAATGAATTTTTAAGAAACTCCTGTAGTACGTCAACCAGCCTCTACGTCCCAATGTACCCCACCTTCCTTTGACCACCCTGGTCAGAATTTTGGCATGGTTTTTATTGCTCCTGTTAGCATGCAGACTATCATTCCAATCTCAGTTATGGCTCATGGACAATTACAATGTATGAGCTATTGAATTGTGGGGAGCATCTTCAGATCTTTTTTCAGACCCAACTTTCTTAAGATATAACTTTCACCCCATTCTTACATGAATGCGCCTTTCAACCGTGAACATAGTGAACAGAAGGAGGAAACCTGCCTGAATTGCCGCTGCTTAACCCATTTCCAAAGGTTTCAATGGAAGGAAACAAATGTGTTTCCCTGTTTAATGACACTGACACTAGAGTAAGACAGCAAGTAACTTGCAGAAAAAAAAACACATTTTGTTGAATATTTTTACTTTAAACTGATCAGAAAAGGTTTTGCACTTTGTCTGTTTCAATGAATGAAATAGGTGACAGCCAGACTCTAGTTCATTCCTCAGAGCAATGCTGTTGACCAAGCAGAGTCAACCTGCCTGATTTAAATTTGAACAAAACTTGGAAGTCAACTATCAGTCATCATCTAACTGGTAAATTTTTCATGGCAACACCTTTATCAGTCATAGTCTACTTGCCAACCAGTCAGCATACTTTTCTCATACAACATAAAATCTTGTTCCCCTTCACATTGCTAATCTTGCAAATTGCCCAAATGAATGTAGGACAAAAAGCTTCAACAAAAATGTCTTTGTTCAGTGATACTCAAATTCTATACTACCTAACAAAAGTTTAGAAAGAGTTACTATAACTTGTCCCTATAAAACACAAAAAGATTAATAGATGTGTAAATATTTTTTAAAGAAGGCAGATCTCCCAGGATATTGCTTACTGTTTAGTATAATTTGTTCAGTAGCTAAAGTCTTTGTTACGGGACATTCATGTCCATTCCCATGTATCTTTGACCCCTAACCGTGCAATGTTTGACCTGCCCACAATCTCACCTCTTTCCTGCTTAGCCTTCGTCCTTCTGACATACCAATTTAGAAAACTAGCAAAAAACTGATACAGCCCAAGAACAGCTGGCAGCTCCACAGGGGCCATGGTGTGAAAATGAGCAATTAAATTCAAAGTTTAGTGGTGTTTAGGCTTGTAATTTAAGATGTGGGTAAGCCGAGCATTCCTTCATTCTTAAATACATGAAACATGAAAGAAGATGCAAGTGTTGTGTGCACCAAGATTATTTTCTGGGAAAGTTTGGGGATATGTGCTCCCAGATAAATTAGATTTTTGATCCTTTATTTGATGAATTTTCCAGTCTTTTAGCAACTACAAAGAACATAGGAATTACCGTTTTCTTCATCAAAAGAAGTACTTTTGCTACCTTATATCCAGAAACACTTTAAAGAATTTTCTGTAGATCATAAAAGTGCAGAAGTAACCATCTATAAACCATCAAAGTTGGGTTAAATTGCATTAACATTCAAGCCCTTTTTTGGACATGCACTTACATTGACAAAGTTATGCCAACACACATGATCAATTGATTGAACATTCTAAACTTTATATATTTCAAAGGAATTAATAACAAGTAAACCAACAGTTCCTGCTAACCTACCACTGTCATGAATGTCTCATTCAAATTATTGAATAACTTGAAAACAAATTAGTTCAAAAACAAGAGATAAAACGTTGTGGAGCTGGATGAACACAGCAGGCCAAGCAGCATCACAGGAGCAGGAAAGCTGACGTTTCGGGTCGGGACCCTTCTTCAGAAATGGGGGAGGGGAGGAGGGGGCTTTGAAAGAGAGAGGGGAGGGATGGAGATGGGGAAGGTAGGTGGGATGGCGATAGGTGAGTGCAGGTAGGCAATGGTGAGGATTGGCCAGTGAGGTGGGAGGAGTGGATAAGTGGGAGAGAAGATGGACACGTCAAGGAGGCGGGGATGAGAGGGAGGTTTGGTCATGGGATAAGGCCGGGGTGGGGAGATGTTGAAGCTAATAAAATCCACATTGAGACTATTGGGTTGTAGGCTCCCAAGGTGGAATATGAAGTGCTACTCCTCCAGTTTCCAGGTGGCGTCATTGCGACACTGGAGGAGGCACAGGATGGACATGTCGTCCAGGGAGTGGGAGGGGGAGTCGAAGTGGTTTGCGACTGGAAGGTGTTCTCATTTGTCGCGTACCGAGCGCAGGTGCTCTACATAGCGGTCTCCGAGCCTCCCCTTGGTTGGAGCAGTGGATGCAGTAGTTCCAACTATCTCTGACATAGTTTGAAGGGATTGCTTTAACCAATCCCCTTGGATTTCCAAATGGACGAGTGACTCACCTCAAATTGGAAGAAAGAGATTTTGCATTAGTTCAGACTAATTTTGGGGGCCATCTGGGTGTGGCAGAAATGGAGTTGTGGTGTTACATTTCATTTGGAGGGGGAGATCAAGTTGCTATGTCAACTTGCATTTTCATGCGTGTTGTAATTTGGAGACATGGACAGTGATGGTAGAGGCCCCTGTTTCTTTAGATCACATGGCTGACTAGGAGTCTCTCCCATTATAAACACCAGCCGCTGAGATGAGCTGGGAGGATTTACGGGTTGATATTCAACCTGTTTGGCTATTTTATGAATGCATCTTCCTTGGCCCTCAAGTTGTATGTTGAGACTTGAATTCAGTGGTCTCTTTTTCTGAAGAAGATGCTTTTCCTCTCAAGGGAGTGCAGCGAAGATTTACCAGGCTGATTCCAGTGATGGTGGGACTGACATAGGAGAGATTGACTAGGTTAGGATTGTTTTCACTGGAGTTTAGAAGAATGAGGGGGGTTCTCATAGAGACTTATAAAATTCTAACAGGACTAGACAGGGTAGATGCAGGGAGGATGTTCCCGATGGTGGGTGTGGCCAGAGGCAGGGGTCACAGTCTGAGGATGTGGGGTAGACAATTTAGGACTGAGATGAGGAGATATTTGTTCACTCAAAGAGTGGTGAGCTTGTGGAATTCATTACCACGGGAAGTAATTGATACCAAGAGTTGATTCCAAGTTGTATTCAAGAGGTGGCTAGATATAGCACTTGGGGCGAATGTGGTCAAAGTTATGGGGAGAAAGCAGGATTAGGCTATTGAGTTGTATGATCAGCCATGATCGTGATGAAAGGTGGAGCAGACTCAAAGGGCCAAATGGCCTCATTCTGCACCTATCTTCTGTGTTTCTATGTTTCAGTGTTTCCAGATCAGAGATTGGGATCCCTCAGAGACTGGAACCCTATAATTACACCAGAAAATCTCCACTGGATGTATTGAGCTATATGTAGGTGGGACCAGTGGAAGCAGGAACGATCGGAAAATGCAAATTGGGAAAAATGAAACTTTAAAGCAAGAGTAGACATGACTGTGGGAAAAATTTCTGTGGGATCTTGGAACTGACTCTGGCCTTTTGTAGAGGCAAAATAAAAGGGCCACTGCTCTAATTATCCTTTGCATGACATGTATTTTGATAGTTTGTTGGAAAAGATGCAAAGCAAAGTGCTATATCAGTTTCATTCCTGTGTGCAGGCAAAATTCATGAGGAGAAGAAATCACATGACTTCCGAAAATTTTGCATATTGAATAGCCTTTTATTTTTGGGGTAATACATGCAATGTCAAGAAAGAAAGAGTGCTTTTATGTTACATACTACTACGCTCAGAAACATCTCTAAGTGCTGCACATTTAATGCATTATGTGAGGCTGTTATGTAGGCAAAAATATCACAAAGCAGGTTTCACAACCAGCAACTGGACAAATCTCCAGTTAACAAACAAAAGCAGAAATTGCTGGAGAAACTCCACAGGCCTGGCAGCATCTGTGGAGAGGAAAACGGAGTTAATGTTTACAGTCCATTGACACTTCCTCAAAATTTGGACTCCAGCTAATCTGTTTTAGATGGTGTTAGTTGCAAAAGCCACATTGTCCTAGGCACTTGGAGAGATTCCTCTGATTAATGCGAAGAGATCTTAATGTCACTGAAACGGACAAACAAGATTTTGATTTGATGTCATCCAGAGGAAGCTGTGCTACTACTTTAAAAAAGATATGACAAAGATATTTGAATAATCATCCACTAAAGCTATGTTCAGTAATTTCTAATTTATGTTGCTGTTTGCGCTTATGAGTTTCTTATAAAGGTTTGTATTCTTGAATTGTGTAAATAATTCAGTGCAGTGAATAACATTTTAAAAAACACTAAAATGTGCAAATGTTGTGGTTTGAAAGAACAGGCATAGTGGGGTTGGTGAATGGTTTTGCAGTTGCATGTTGACCTAACCAAATCCAGTAGCAGGTAAAAAATCCAGTAAATTGTTTCGGATTATTAAGGTCACAACTCCCGTTACTAATACGTGGTGTTCTTGCTTGTACAGTAACCAACACCGGAGCAAAAGGACCTTGATCATAAACACCTCACATAAAGAAACAGGAAATAATTTTCAAAGTTATTGAACCTAACCAATATGGACGTGACAATTTATCTTTGGAAGGTTGACAGGAAGTGAATGCAGATGCAATATGTTTAGTGAGGTTAGCAGATATCCTTTGATCAGCTCCCGACAAGTTGGGTGCATCATTGCAGAAGTTTCAGCTTTGCACCCACATTAATCTTGCAGCATGTAAATTGGGTATCTCAAATCATACTGACTCAGAAGCAAAGCAAAGTAAGACTACCTCTTTCAGTGAGTCCCATTTTATTGCTTCTATGTTAGGCTAGGCAATAACTGCAGCACCATATGGGCCCAGAGGGTCCTGGTTCTTGTTCCCCTACGATAGGGGTGTGTCTGAGTAGGTTGATTAAAAAGTTTTATTTGAGCTAAGAGATAAATAAACATTTTTTGGAATAGAGAGCAAATGCTGCTTTGGTCTGTTGATCAGGAGCTGTTTAACAGGGTGCATTGAATCTTATCAAGAGACTCCAGCAAAGTGAGCTACAAATCAAAAGCATTGTTCAACACCCTGAGCTTTGTAGTCTATTGCCCTTAAACTGCACTTTGTCAGCCAAGTCATCGATAGCACACGGGTTAGTTACGTTACGTGCAGTTAGTCGGTTTAATGATTAAAGTGGAAATCATTACATCTTGGAGATGTTTCTATAGACAATACTGTATAGGGTCATAGCACAGAGACTATTGCTGTTATCATGGGGAGAACTGCACATTGGACAAATCAAAACTTGGAACTTCTGGGTACCTATCTGGGGACATTGCAACATTTTGAACTTATGAGTGTGCAGCTCATTCTTAACAGCCTTCTATTTCTGATAACATACATTCTCATCATATAACGTCAATCAGTGATTGTTTAAATCATCCATATCTCTTCATAGGTACATGGACGTTCATGCTTCTGACATCAATGCTGTTGAGATATGGATTAATAAATAACCTGCTCTCTGTAATGTGCTCAGACTACAAAATAATCCCTGCACACAGTCCAAATACATATCTGATCAATACTGTATGTACCAGAAGTGTTCTTCAAACCAGTCTCACTACTTCTCATTCCCAATATGCTTGGTTAGCTCAACAGGAAATAGAAGTAAAATAATCAGGTTTTCCTGGTCTGTAGGGCTCAGTAGGAGACATAATACAATCTAAATCATGGGCGGAAACTTCTTAAACTTCAAGCCAATGCACTTTTATGTCCCTTTCAGTAAATGCTTCAATATGTTTTAGATCCCTTTGCAATGCATTATCATTGCTCAGTTGTCAGGGCTGAATCAACGTTGATAGCTTCAAAGCCTACCGTATGATTTGAGTATATACTCCAAGCTAACACTCCAGTCCAGTCTTGAGAGAGTGCTGCATTGGCACAGACGCTATCTTTCAAATGAGGTGCTAAACTAACGTCCTGTCTGGTGGCTTTGGTGAATGTTAAACAGCCAGTCGCAATTTTTGAAGATGCACAAAATAGCAATCTGATCACGATTCTTCCCTCAATCAAAACATACTCAATTGAATAAAAGAGGGATTTAGTTCCATAAGAAAGGGGACGTAAAAGGAAGATGTGCTTATTATCATATTTTATCACTAGAAGGTAGTCAATATTACATTGCTGATCAGAAAGAGAGAATTAACTATGGAACAACTAACCTATCTCAATTCTGGATATTTTCTTAAAATCTGTAATCTGTGATCAAATTGGTGAGCATTTACATGCACGTGCTTCTTTATATAATACATTATGTGATTTGGACTTAGGCATGAAGAATGAAATAACAAAAGTAGCTGATGCCACAAACAGGGAGTTGACAAAAATAAGAAGAGCTGTAAAACACTTCAAGAGGACGTAGGCAGTTTAGCAGGATTTGAAGTTGGGTGACATACAGGGGACATTTGGGGAAGAAAGGCAATGTTGGTGAATATTTCACATGGTTTTGAAAGGCACTGTATAAATGCAAGTTTTTAAAATAAACTTTCAATTGGGAGAAGCAGAAGGGTTGAGGAATGCAGAGACTGAGGGGTTTGGATCCATTTTCAGAACATGTGAATATGGGTTCCCAATTTCTTGAAAAGGCCAGCGAGCATTTGGGATTTTGTAAATAGAACCTGCAGGGAATCAGTATCAAAGTAAAGTTCATGCAAGACCAGGGCTAAGCTTTAGTTTAAGTCTGATATGCAGTTTTGGATATCCCATTGAAAAGAACTTTTGAGCCATAACTAATTCACAACACAGCTTCACAAGATGCAAAAATGTAATCATCTTGACAGTTTGAGAATTTGATATAATTTTAAAAATACTTTTAATATTAATGCTGGTATCAGTAAAAGTAACTGTGAATGACCAGTGTCAGCTGATAGTATATGTGATCAGGAGCATGTTTAGGAGTAAGGCTTAAACCTTCTGATTTTGAAAGTGCTACAAATGAGCCAAACTGATATCCTTTTTGAACTTATTTTAACTGCAAAGCCTAAAACATATATTTATTCATCAATTCCTTTAGTGTTCAGTAATAAATTCCAGTAATAATTGCTGTCTTCAGAGACCAATTAAGGACATTCCTGATGAGAATGACATATAATATTCACCTCATCAACTTGAGTGAAGTCTTCTATCAATCTTTGAAAGATAAATTGGACCGATTAAACAAAGAATTTACACTTGAATGCCATGAATAATTTTGAATATAGTAAGTTCCACATTTTACTGTGAAATAGGAAAATGAGCAGACTGGGAAGTGGTGCTTTCATGGCTCACAGGGCATGACCTGAAACTGATTATCCACATCGTCCAATCATTCTGCCCTGTCGTGCTGATGGCTCAGCCTTTCATAATTAGGTCCTGGGAAATAGAGCAGCTTATGTCCACGAACATGAGATGGGGGAACCAGGAACCTGCAATCTACAAGCAATCTTCTGAAAACAGGAACATCTTGCATTTATGTTGCACCTTTAGTATGATGATATATTTAAAGGTACATTACAGGAGTATTAACTATTAAAGAACATAAAATAAAAATGAGTGACATAGGGAGATATTGCATCAAATTACCACATGTTGGGCCAAAGAAGTAGCTTTTAATGAGCCCTTTAAAGGAGGGAAGCAAGGGAGAGGCAAATAGGTTTTGGAAGTGAATTCCAGAGCTTAGGGCCTAAACAACTGAAGGAACAGCTAGCTACCAGGGGGTGGAACAGTTACAAAGTTGGTGATGCTTAAGAGGAGCACAGATATCTGAGACAGTTGTGGAACTGAAGAATGTTACACGAAGAAGAAAGACAGATTACAATGCAGCTGTGTGCAATCATATTAGATGTAACACAGTAAACAAAAACTATAGATCCAATGTAAGCCTACAGATGCAAACAGTTAATTTGCTCTGACTGAATTCCAGGAATGATTAAAAAATGTTACCTGGCTATTTCAAATTTAAACAATAGAAGCTAGATATAAATATTTTTATGTAAACTGCATTGCTGCTTGGATCAAGGATTGACCGACCCTGTTCAAGTATTTCATATATTTCGTATATTTTTAATGACTCCTCTCAACAATAGCTGCTTCTGTCTGGGATTCGGTCGAAAAGGCATCACTTAAGAGAGCATTTATCATGTGTTCGTGGAATGTTCAAATATGGCGTCATCCCTGGTGAGTAGAACAATGCATTTTTAACGATGATTAATATCAGTAAAAAAGCTGTTTGTGACTGTGTAAACCACAATAAAGGAACCGTGCTGACCACGCCACCTCTGATTTAGTAACTAGTAAACAGCGCCATCAAGTGGCAATGGATAAAAAAGTCTACCAGCCCAGCTCATCTCCACCTCCCTAACCTGTCTTTCCTCTCACCTATCCCCTCCTCCCACCTCAAGCCCCATCCCCATCTCCTATCTACTAACATCATCCCGCCCCCTTGACCTGTCCGTCCTCCCTGGACTGACCTATCTCCTCCCTACCCCCCCACCTACGCTCACCTTTACTAGCTCCATCCCCGCCTCTTCGACTTGTCTGCCTCCTCTCCACCTATCCTCTCCTGTATCCATCTTCTATCTGCTTCCCCCTCTCTCCCTATTTATTTCAGAACCCTCTTCCCCTCCCCCATTTCTGAAGAAGGGTCTAGGCCCGAAACGTCAAGTTTTCCTGCTCCTGTGATGCTGCATGGCCTGCTGTGTTCATCCAGCCCCACGCCTTGTTATCTCTACCACTCATCATCCAACTAAATCCACTATATTTATCAAATTGACATTTCAAATCCTCTGTCTTCACCAATAGCAGACCTCTTAGAGTACAATATGTAAGTTGCTATGTCTTGATTTCCCGAATATCCTTCAATGGAATAGTGAAAATTTCTCACAATACTAACTAACGACTTCCATCCCTGACCTTCCATGGTTCCACCCTTGGTCCTTAAATATCTCTGATGTCGTTATCTCTCCTAACCACAATTAGAAATCCAAAATACGCATTGCAAAGAAAGCTTCCATAAAGCTACATTGCCTCTTTCATCTCAATGCCAAGCACAGCCTTTTTACTTAGTAACTTCTAATTTTTTTGAGGCCAAGTCTATCCCAAAACTTGAATATTGATTCCATATAGAGTCAAATAGTCACACAGCACAGAAACAGACCATCAGCCCAACTATTCGCTGTCAACCAGGTTTCCTAAACTGAACTAGTCCCATTTGCCTGTATTTGGTCCAAATCTGTATTGAGAGGAATCTCCCAGCCCCCTCACTCCTAAGTAGTATATCATTAAAAAAATCATTTGACAGTCTATTACACAACCAGCTCCAACTTCGTAGAATCCCTACAGTTTAGAAGCAGGCCATTTGGCCCATCGAGTCCACATCAACCCTCCAAAGAGCATTCCACCGAGACCCTACCTTATAACCCTGCATTCCCCATGGCTAATCCACCTAGCCTGCACACAATAAGCAATTTAGCATGGCAATCCAACTAACTTGCACATCTTGGGATTGTGAGAGGAAACCAGAGCATCTGGAAGAAACCCATACAGACATAGGGAGAATGTACACACTCCACATAGACAGTCACCCGAGGCTGGAACCAAACCCAGGTCCCTAGTACTGTAAGACAGCAGTGCCAGCCACTGAGCCACCGTGCTGCCTCTAACTTCTCAGTTTTGTCTTTGTCTACTTTGTCACTATTACTATAATCAATTATCGTAACCCTATTGAATTTTTGCTCGTTGTTTCTAAGCTCAAAATTCTGTCCTATACGTCATCCTCTCCTTGCATTCTGTTAAAATAGGGATTTGGGGCATCCTCACCAACTCCCAACTAATTATTTGTCTGGATAAATTGTGAAACTCTTCTTCACCACATCTTCCTTTCACTCCTACAATCTGGAGGAATTTAAAATCCAATTTTTGACATTGTTTATTCACCCCGTCTTCATTTGCTTTAATATCCATTTTTAATATTTTCACTGTGGGTGATGTATATATTCTGGGCCTTCTTCTGAGGTTTTTACTCTAAAAGCATTTCAGAGAACAGGACCTTCACTGTTAATTTAACCAGACTTACATATGGTTGGTATTGAAAGCACCAACTTGCATTTATATTGTGCTTTTAATGTAACAGATGCCTGAAGGCACTTCACGGGAGTATTATCTAAGAGAATTTGGCATCAAACCACATAAGGATTCTAGGAAAGGTGGTTAAAAGCTTAGCTAAAAAGGAAGGTTTTGAAGAGTAACTCAAAACAGGTCAGAAATAGAGGTTAAGGGAAGAAATTCTGGAGCTTAGGATCTAGGTTGCCGAAGGCACAGCCACCATTGGTGGAACAATTAATACCGGGGGTATGTAAGAGGTCAGAATTGCAAGCGTGCAGAGATCCCAGAGGATTGTATGGTTGAAGAAAGTTTTAGAATAAGGATGGAATAGGACCACAGCGTAATTTAAAAATGAGAGATTTGATACCAAGATGTTGCCAGAGCAGACCAGAGGTCAGTGAGCACAGGAGTGATGGATGAATGGGTCTCAGTGCAAGTTGGAACATAGACAACAGACTTTTGAATGAGCTGAAGTTTATGAAAGATGAATGGTAGCCAGCAGGTGGATGGTACAGGATTACTCAAGCCTGGAAGTAATAAATGAATGGGTGAGAGAGGTTTTCAGACTGGCTGAGAAATGCAGTATATCTGCAAAGTTAATCCAATTCTTTTAATCAGAAAAATTGTAATCCAGCAGAAAATACTGAATATTGTGAATCAATCTGTAATTTGGCTGGGTTTTAAAACATGCCATATTGAGAGTTTTAGTGCGTAATGTTTACTTGGAAATAGGTCAAATTTATCAATGAAATCTCGTAAGAAGTGGAATTGTTGGATTTAGCATTAAGACGTGCAACGAGTTTATAGAACCAGTGAAATAAACAGATCTAAACATAATCCATGAAGCAACAGATCAAAGTATTTTAAAATGCTTAAATTTTAAAACTTAAGGTAGTCCGAGCTGTGTAACAGAACATCTCATCCACAGTTACAATATACTTAGTAAGCATGGTTGGCAATAATGTGGAAATCACCACCACAAGGAGTAACTGAGGGGAACAGCAGAGATATATTTTATGGATTGCTCAATATACCCAAGAGAGAAGAAAGAAAGGAAGGCTTTGCCAATTGTGGTAGATGTGGGAGGATGAAAAGAAACCTGGTACAGTATGAAGCATTAATAGACTGGCTTGGTTGAATTATCAATTCCTGGGCTGCAGAATTGGAGTAAAAGAATTGGACAGATCAACATTAGACACCTGTACCCTTCCAATATGAGATACACTAACATGACCAGAGTGTTTGAAGCTTTATAGGAAATATATGAGTTGACAGGTGAATAAATTAAAAATGTGGATACAAAAAAAATCAATTTATTTGGTATCTTTTGATGTAAAATGTTCCAGGTTACAGACAATCACATAAATGCAGACTTCCACTAATCCAGTTTACTTCCTTTGTTACCTATAAAATGTACATTTCAGTTTATTACAGAATAGATTCTTGCACTAATGACCAGTTCGCCTGTTCATTGCACTGTGGAAAAACACATGAAGTCTTTGATTTAAAACATTTTTTCAACTGAAGTTCAACACATACAACAAATACACACTCTGGTCCTATTTTGCTGAGACAAGCGCCTGGTAGGCACCAGCAGATCAACGAAAGGCACATTACAACCCCGTTAAAAGTGGGGTTCACTAATAAAACTAACAGGCTGACAACATAATACTAAGCGGTTCAAATAAAAATCTTCACCCATAGCTCAAAATGGCAATGAACTTGTGGCCCAGTTCCCAGTCCTATCAGGAGATGTATTTGTCCCGCAACGAAACTGCCATTTTGTTGCAGCATTAAGGCGTATGAATTGTGATTTCAAAGTTCCGATATGTTACTTTCGAACTGTTACATTGTTAGCAATGAAGCTGTTTGCATTTGATTAGACGTTCATGGGCAGACAGTTGCAATATGCTGTGACTGGCGCGTTCCGGCCCTCCTGACAAGCGAAATATAGAAGGCACACCCCCGTCAATGCACAGAGGACAGTAAGGACGATCAGAATCCAGGTCAGGGCCGGGTTTTTGAAGAAATACTGCAGTGCAAACAAAAGGACCAAGAAGAAGACCAAGGTCAGGAGAAAGCGTCTGATGGCTGATGTGGTTATCCGATTCCTAAAGTGCTCGTTCTCGTTGTCTGGCTGTCTGGGGACCTGGCTGACGAGAGTGCAAGTGCTAGTGTGGGTCTGCAGCAGGAGGTGTGGAGACAGCAGTACCTCGGGCACTGATTCAGGGAAGGCGGACATCCTCCTGGACAGAATGCCCATCAGGCGCGGATTATCCGGGAGATTGCTGATCAGTGCTTCCATCACTAGCGTGGAGCGTCTGCAGAGAGGGCAGGTGACGACCCAGGAGCCATCCTTGACTGACACCATGATCTTCAGGCAGATTGCACAGAAACAGTGCTGGCATGCCAAGAGCTTGGGTTTTCGAATGAAAGAATCGTACTTGTTAAAGCAGATGGGGCAGTCTTGCTCTGTTGCTGGGGCACTTCGACTCATCATTTTGTCCATCCTTGCACTGGAGACGGATAGTCTCAAACCCAACACTCAAAAGCAGAGTCGAGGTTCCTTAAGACTCCTTCTGTCTGAGGCTGTCGGTATATTTATAGCTTTACAGCAGGTCATTCACACAGCTTCTTTCAGCTCAAAAGTTTCATTGCACAATTCGCCTGAGGGTTGTATCGCATGTAATGTGTAACTAGTTTAATGAGTTTATATCTTGACTTGATAAGTTCTAACTGACTCAGTTCAGCAGCGGTTGGTGCTGCTAATTGAAATTCTTTCAGGGTTATTGCTTTGTGTCAATGACACAGGCTGAACGGAGTACTGAGCCGTTGCTGGGGAGCTGGTATTCAGGGTCACGCCCAACAAACTCTCATCCAGAGTTGACTGGTTCTGCTGCGTGGCTCAGGAGGCTGAAGTTAAGAATCTGTGACTCATAGTTTCGCCTCCCCGGACTTCGGATGGTCGTGTCTGGAACAAGGTGACACAGACTTAAAACAGAAAATGCTGGAATATACTCAGCAGATCTAGCAGCACATGGTCTTTCATTAGACTGAAGCTAGCCTGAAGAATGCTGTGGCAAAATACTCAAAAACCAAGGTCTGCAACAGAATGGGACATCGGGATTGGGGCCTGCAAGTCCAAATCTGAAATACTAACTTTCCCCAGCATGGGGAAAGTGAAACAACAGAAGCCTTCCTACAGTGTAGAAGCGGACCATTTGATCTATCGAGTCCACACCGATCCTTCAAGACCACCCCAACCTAACCCCGTACAACCCTGCAATTCCCATGACTAATCCTCGTAGCCTGCACAGCACCACCCCGCCCCCAGACATGATGGGCAATTTAACATGTCCAGTCACCTAACCTGCAAAGTTTAGGACTGTGGGAGGAAACCCAAGCAAACATGGGGAGAATGTGCAAACTCCAGACAGACAATCACCCAGGGTTGAATTGGACCCAGATCCCTGTCACTGTGAAGTAGCCATGCTAAGCACTGAGCCACCATGCCACCCCAAGTCTATCCAACCTTATTACCAAATGTAGAAGGACTCAGAATTTGTGAAGATGGACTGTCACCATTTCCCTCCTCCGATCTCAGTCCTCCAATCCTGGTGTCTTGAACGTCCATGGTTTTAATTTGTTTTCTAAATTTGTTTTCTTGCCTACCCATCTCCATCTTTCATTTCCTCCCAAATTTCTGATGAAGGGTTTAGGCCCGAAACGTCAAGTTTTCCTGCTCCTGTGATGCTGCTTGACCTGCTGTGTTCATCCAGCCCCATGCTTGTTGTCTCGGATTCTCCAGCATCTGCAGTACCTTTTATCTCTGATATGAGTTTAACCAAGTTTTTGGTCATCTGGCTTAATATCTCCTTACGGTTCAGTGTCAAAGTTTGATAAACTCCTGTAAAACACCTTGGGGCATTTTACTATGTAAAGGGTGTCATATAAACCCAAGTTGTTGTTGTCACTCACTGTTGGCATATAGTCTGAGATCTGATTAAATATCAGTCAAAGGATAGAATGCAGTGATCTGACACATCAGCCCTTTACCCATGATACTGCCTGGCTCCTTCCTGTTAAGTTATCAAAGAATTGGGATAAAATCCCAGAAACAGTACTGTGGGGGTACTTTCACCACATTGGACTGCAGCAGATCAGGAACGTAATTCACGAACACTTCTGAAAAGGACGGGCAATCAAAGTGCTGGCTTTGCCAGACATATTCACATGCCCATTAATTTTTTTTATATAAAAGAGCTCTTAAATGACATGATGTTTTGATTGAAAATGATCCCTTCCTTATCGGCTCTTTTTAATTGAGTATAGAACAAGAAAGTGACCTTCTGCATAAGAGTAAATAAAAGTCAGGCTTCTTGGGCTGTTCCAATTACACTTGGTTATTATACGCACTGGTTCAGACCAGCACTAATAGTGGAGCTGACAGGAGCTGAAATATAACTTCCCAGCATTAGAAAAATATTAAACAATTTTGGTGCTACCATGAATTTCAGAAATTCCATATGGAACAATAATTTTAAATATTTTTCCTCCTGCATTTAACACATTCTTTGTCAGTAACTACACTCATAAAATGAAAACAAGTATTTGAGCCTTAGACCAGTCATTATCCTCATCAGTTGCTCTTTGTAGCTCCTTCTTCCCTCATTGGTCTGTGTCTCTCTACTTGATTTCTATCTGCCTGTCTGTGTCACTTTCTCGAATTGCAGTAACCTGTATCCCAGTTAGCTTCCGTGTATCTCGTTCCAACTTTCAATCTATTCACAAGTATTATTTTGCCAATCACTCGATTATCATTTCAGTTCAGGTAACATTGTATTAAATAAAGGCTGATTTTTTTACATTTTGGGTTTCCAGGTTTTGCGGTCAGGGCAGTTTGCTTCTAGAAGTTGGTTGCCAGAATTCATCGCTTAATTTCAAATACTACTATTAGTTTGTGTGAAAGCAGTGAGACCACTGTGGAGGCCATCAGAGAAGGCAGTCCCTGAAGACTGAGGATGACATTTTTCTGGGGCGATGTGTCCTGATGTGACTTATTAGCTGGATTCGCACAGCTTACTATGGGTGGGATAAGTTGTGTTTGTTGAGGGGGGAAGATTGGTATTTTTGAATCCTTGCACACTCCTTTTGCTGTTTCTGCTTGACCTCCATCTGGGCCAGTCGGAGACACTTAAAATGGATGGCACCTTCGCATATGTTTCTTCTCCTGTTTGGTTAGCATTGGGAGAGAGGTTCACATGAGACGATGGCAATGCTGCATTCTTTCAGAGTTTTGAGAGCATCCTCTGCCCTCCCAGTAACTGCTTGCTGTGGCAAAGCCTGAGTAGAGAGCTAGCTTTGCATGTCTTATGGCAAACATGACTCTGTGGCCTGCCCAATGCAACTGATTGACCACAACTTATGCTTCTATGCTGGGGATATTGCCCTGAAAGAGACTAACATTGGAGCATATATTGTTTTATTGGATTTACAGGATATTGAGGAGGCAATGCTGTTGGTATTTGTCAACCTAATAGTTTAACATTTGTTGGTAACACCAAACCTATGTGCCTAGCTGAATAGTAGAAGGTAAGATGACAATACTCAAGTTTCCTTCCAAGCCTATAACCTGGAACTATATCTCTGTTCTTTCACTGTCACTGCATCAAAATTCTGGAACTCCCTCCCCAGCAGCACTCTGGGTGTACCTTCACCTCATGGACTGCAACGGTTCAAGAGGGCGGCTCACAACCTTCTTCTCAGTGTCACGTTGGGATGGACAATAAATGCCAGCCTAGCCAATGACACTCATTTCCCAAGACAAATAAATTGTTTATTGGGGCAGTTAAGGGATAATTTAAAAGATAAATGTATAGGCTGTAACGGGGAAATATGTATACGATGCAAAACTTATAAGAGTTAGGCCAGTGCTAATTATCTGCACTGTCAGTCTGCTTGGCCAATATCAGGTCCTGGGTGAGCCAAAAATTCCTCTAATTAAACATTGAAAGAATTGTCTTTTGTCCCCACAGAAAATGCTAGTGACTCTCCTGGGTCACTGTTTAGGCCAGTCCAGACAGCTCACCACTTAAGTGGCCTATTTAACCCTGAATTGATATCTGCCTCCATATCCTGTCCATGGCTTGGTTTGTGGTGTTGCCCATCTCCGGCCCTGCTTTGGCTCACGTGAAGCTGAAATGAAAAGCTATTGTTAAACCCAGACATGGCAATTCCATTACTCTTTTGGCCAATCTCCCACCATCCAGTCTCCAAAAACTAAATACTTGCTGGCCTTATCTTAACTTGCATTGAGACCCATCACCCTAGTGTTGGCTAAATTTATTGATTCTCAGTCCAGCAATACCCTAATTCTAAAATTCTCAATCAGTGTTTAAATCCCTTCTTGGCTTCCTTGTCCCCTATTGTTTAACTCCTCCAGCTGTACAACACTTTGAGAACTTTGCATTTTTCCAACTCTGACCTCTTCAGCAAATCCACATATCCTATGATTGGCATTATGCCTTAATTTGACCAGACCCCAGGCTTTGAAAGCCCTCTGACTCTCTTTCCCTGTTTAAGATTCTCTTTGTTCTCCTGTCTTCTGGCTCAATGTCCTTTTTTTCCCTGACTGCGCTCCTGCAAAACATGTTGAGAAGTTTGACCACATTAAAATACAGTAGGAATATAACTACTAATTGTTGTAATCATAGGATCTGGAATCAGGCTATACTAAGCTTCTTGGGATACAGGATTTTCTCTCAAACATTGTTATTAAAGTTTCAGTCTGCACAACTACTTTCAATCACAGCAATGAAGAAGGAAAGAAAAGCAGCTCAATATTAGCAGCGTCTGGTTACTTGGCTCTGGACTAAGGAAAAAGCAGCCAGGCTTCCAATTCCTGATTACTATATGATGTGTCCCAGTAGCAGTTATCTTTTATTTGTTCTTGGGATGCAAGCATCCCTTATAAGACTGCCATTTACTGCGCATCCCTAATTGCTCTTGAGAAAGTGATGGTGAGCTTGTCAAACCAATAGGTAAAGTTTGAATTATTTTTCAATGATTAATATGAAACAAGTGAGGAATTAAATTATATAATAAATTAGCTCTTTTTAGTACTTATTCAGCCTTTCTTCTGTCGCGGCCTGCTGTCCTTAATCTCGTTTACCTGACCCTTTTATATCTCTCTGCCTCTTACTCCATTTCCACTTATCTGCTCACACCCCCACTTCAGCTTAAGTATAAATACTGCCTTTTCCACACTGCTAACAGTCCTGATGAAGAGTTACCAGATTCGTAACATAACTTTGCTTTCTTCCCACAGATGCTGCCGGATCTGCTGAGTTTCTACAGCAATTTCTGTTTTTGTTTCAGTATTTAAATTACATTCTGTTTAATTATGGTTAGTTAAACAGTTTCTGAATGGAACAACATCACATGACCACATCAAAAGTAAGGTTTATGGTCTTTTTAATATTTTGTGGTTCAAGCAACATAAATTTAGGCCAACAAATGTGAAAAATTCTTTTACTCAAGCCATGTTTTAAAGTAGTTCGGTTTTGTAATTTAAATACGTAACTGACCTCCGTGTAATCATTTGTTTGGTTATTTTGAGCTTTAATCTGTTTCAGGTATCAACAAATGTTGTGGAGTGATAGATGGTTGTTGTAGTTAAAGGATCATGATAAGAATTGTAAGACATATCACTTGGGGAATGTGGGGTGATAGTTAATGTCTTGGAGGTCACTACATTTTCTAAGCAGATGTATTCATTTTCATTGGTGCTACCTTATCAATGGAGTTTGCAAACGAAAAGGGACAAGCTGTTATAGAAGGGACAGTTTTAAAGATCATTAGCATGTTAATGAGTGAATCATGAAACAGTAGGAAGCGACTGTGACAGCGCGGAGAAAGATGTATGACTCTTGTGCCTGTTAAAGAAAAGTATTTAGGATCTTGTATCTCCAAGCACCTGGATGAGTTCTTTCATGGTCATGAGTCTGGCCTACTGTATTCAAGACCAGGTTAAGCTAAGAAGATTGGCCAGTGATGGCACAGACATAATTCAAATAGCTCAGTTGACTGGACAGCTGGTTTGCGATGCAGAGAGACGCTAACAGCGTGGGTTCAATTCTTACATCAACTGAGGTTACTAGGAAGGATTCTCCTTCTCAACCTCGCCCCTTGCCTGTGATGTGGTGACCCCAAGGTTAAACCACCACCGGTTGTGTCTCTCTGTAATGAGATACCAGTCCTATGGTCTGCTGAGACTGTGGCTAGTTTAGTTTTACCTATCACACACTGTAAATGCAACAGTACCATGAGGGTGCAGAATGAAGTACTAATGATCAGAAGTTACTGTTAAAGTTTCAATTCAATTTGGGAATGTGCTACAATAAGTAGTGGGCAATAGCCCGTGGTACTTGCACATTGCTTGCGGAGACTGCCTAATAAATTGTGTTCATGTTCCTCTGAGTCCTAATACCCACTGTGTTACACACAAATTAGAGAACTGGAAGTAATTTATGACTGTGTTTATTTGGAACACAAACAGGTTTCATCAAGCTACTGACTAGTTACTTTGGAGCAGAGCACAATTAATAGTTTACCTGGAATATGACATTTCATCCTGCTGCTGCAACATAATTCAATATTTTCTGCAACGTGTAGTTTGGTCCAGTCATTGTCAGACAGGGAACGCCAGCTTCAGCACTCCAAACTGACTTGATTAGTTTGGCCGAGAAAGGTGTCAATCATTGGAAACAACAATACGGTGGATTACTGAAAGTTTTAACTTTAATTGTGAAGGTTTTCTTATCCTCTAAAAAGTTAAGTTGCCATCGTTTCAGAGGACCATAGGGCTGCTCTCTGATTAAAGAGAGATGACTAATGGTGAGTTGAATCTGAGGATCACCACGTCTCAGGTGAGGGGTGAGGTTGAGAAGGAGGCACCTTCACAGTAACATCAGCTGGTGCAGGAATTGAACCCATGCTGATCGCTTCATTCTGCATCACAAACCAACCCTACATTCAACTGAATAACAGACCCACAAATAAAAGACAGTATGCTCTGATGAGTATAGTTACTTTTTGAGCCTTTAAAGATTTAGGAAGTGATAAAAATTATTGAATTCAAAGTGAGGGGATCAACGTCAAGGCTTCAACTCATGTGTTTATCAAAATCCAGTCAGAGCAGCGGGTCACCCTTCTGGATTGGCACACGCAGCAAAGATCATTATATACTGCACCAGAGATAAAAGGTACTGCAGATGCTGGAGAATCTGAGATAACAAGCATGGGGCTGGATGAACACAGCAGGCCGAGCAGCATCATAGGAGCAGGAAAACTTGACGTTTCGGGCCTAAACCCTTCTTCAGAAATGGGGGAGGGGAAGAGGGTTCTGAAATAAATAGGGAGAGGGGGGGAGGCGGATAGAGGATGGATAGAGGAGAGGAATGGTGGAGAGGAGGCAGACAAGTCGAAGAGGAGGGGATGGAGCCAGTAAAGGTGAGTGTAGGTAGGGGGGTAGGGAGGAGATAGGTCAGTCCAGGGAGGACAGACAGGTCAAGGGGGTGGGATGATGTTAGTAGATAGGAGATAGGGGTGTGGCTTGAGGTGGGAGGAGGGGATAGGTGAGAGGAAAAACAGGTTAGGGAGGTGGAGATGAGCTGGGCTGGTTTTGGGATGCGGTTGGGGGAGGGGAGATTTTGAAGCTTGTGAAATCCACATTGATGCCATTGGGCTGCAGGGTTCCCAGGCTGAATATGATTTGCTGTTCCTGCAGCCTTCGGGTGGCATCACTGTGGCATTGCAGGAGGCCCAGGATGGACATGTCATCTGAGGAATGGGAGGGGGAGTCGAAATGGTTCGCGACTGGGAGGTGCAGTTGTTTGTTGCGAACTGAGCGCAGGTGTTCTGCAAAGCGGTCCCCAAGCCTGCGCTTGGTTTCCCCGACGTAGAGGAAGCCACAACGGGTACAGCGGATGCAGTATACCACATTGGCAGATGTGGAAAGTCTTCTTGGGGCCTGGGATTGGGGTGAGGGAGGAGGTGTGGGGGCAGGTGTAGCACTTCCTGCGGTTACAGGGAAAAGTGCCGGGAGTGGTGGGGCTGGAGGGGAGTGTGGAGCGGACAAGGGAGTCGCGGAGGGAGTGGTCCCTCCGGAAGGCAGATAAGGGTGGGGAGGGAAAAATGTCTTTGGTGGTGGGGTCTGATTGCAGATGGCGGAAGTGTTGGACGATGATGCGTTGGATCCGGAGGTTGGTGGGGTGGTATGTGAGGACGAGGGGGATTCTTTTTTGGTTATTATTGCGGGGACGGGGCCTGAGGGATGTGTTCCGGGAAATGCGGGAGACACGGTCGAGGGCGTTCTCGACCACTGTAGGGGGGAAGTTGCGGTCCTCGAAGAATGAGGACATCTGAGATGTACGGGAGTGGAATGTCTCATCCTGGGAGCAGGTGCGGCAGAGGCGAAGGAATTGGGAATAGGGGATGGCATTTTTGCAGGAAGGTGGGTGGGAGGAGGTGTATTCCAGGTAGCTGTGGGAGTCAGTGGGCTTGAAATGGATATCGGTTTCTAGGTGGTTGCCCGAGATGGAGACAGAGAGGTCCAGGAAGGAGAGAGAAATGTTGGAGATGGTCCAGGTGAACTTCAGGTTGGGGTGGAAGGTGTTGGTGAAGTGGATGAACTGTTCGAGCTCCTCGTGGGAGCACGAGGCGGCGCCGATGCAGTCATCAATGTAACGGAGGAAGAGGTGGGGTTTAGGGCCAGTGTAGGTACAGAAGAGGGATTGTTCCACGTAACCTACAAAGAGGCAGGCATAGCTTGGGCCCATGCGGGTACCCATGGCCACCCGCTTTGTCTGTAGGAAGTGGGAGGAATTGAAACAGAAGTTGTTGAGGGTGAGGACGAGTTCGGCTAAGCGGATGAGGGTGTCGGTGGAGGGGGATTGGTCAGTTCTGCGAGACAGGAACACATTCTGCATTTCCCGGAACACATCCCTCAGGCCCCGTCCCCGCAATAATAACCAAAAAAGAATCCCCCTCGTCCTCACATACCACCCCACCAACCTCCGGATCCAACGCATCATCCTCCGACACTTCCGCCATCTGCAATCAGACCCCACCACCAAAGACATTTTTCCCTCCCCACCCTTATCTGCCTTCCGGAGGGACCACTCCCTCCGTGACTCCCTTGTCCGCTCCACACTCCCCTCCAGCCCCACCACACCCGGCACTTTTCCTTGTAACCGCAGGAAGTGCTACACCTGCCCCCACACTTCCTCCCTCACCCCAATCCCAGGCCCCAAGAAGACTTTCCACATCAGGCAGATGTTCACCTGCACATCTGCCAATGTGGTATACTGCATCCACTGCACCCGTTGTGGCTTCCTCTACATCGGGGAAACCAAGCGCAGGCTTGGGGACCGCTTTGCAGAACACCTGCGCTCAGTTCGCAACAAACAACTGCACCTCCCAGTCGCGAACCATTTCGACTCCCCCTCCCATTCCTCAGATGACATGTCCATCCTGGGCCTCCTGCAATGCCACAGTGATGCCACCCGAAGGCTGCAGGAACAGCAAATCATATTCAGCCTGGGAACCCTGCAGCCCAATGGCATCAATGTGGATTTCACAAGCTTCAAAATCTCCCCTCCCCCAACCGCATCCCAAAACCAGCCCAGCTCATCTCCACCTCCCTAACCTGTTTTTCCTCTCACCTATCCCCTCCTCCCACCTCAAGCCACACCCCTATCTCCTATCTACTAACATCATCCCGCCCCCTTGACCTGTCCGTCCTCCCTGGACTGACCTATCTCTTCCCTAACCCCCTACCTACACTCACCTTTACTGGCTCCATCCCCGCCTCTTCGACTTGTCTGCCTCCTCTCCACCATTCCTCTCCTCTATCCATCCTCTATCCGCCTCCCCCCCCTCTCCCTATTTATTTCAGAACCCTCTTCCCCTCCCCCATTTCTGAAGAAGGGTTTAGGCCCGAAACGTCAAGTTTTCCTGCTCCTATGATGCTGCTTGACCTGCTGTGTTCATCCAGCCCCATGCTTGTTATCTCTCATTATTTACTGCTCCAGCCTTAAAGGTAGGCCAGCACCTTCAGTGAGGTGACAGCCCTTCTCTCCATTGCTTGGCATGTAGCAAGGGTTTCATTATGCGGCTGTGGTGCATCCACTGCAAGAGAAAACACATCTACTGAGGTGTGTGACAAATGCTTTCTAGGCTGCAATCACTGGGTGGCAAACCACGATAAGCACTCAAAGCCTGGTTTCTTCATCTATGAGAATTAGAGCAGGTATCAGGGAGGGTGGCTTTGTCGGCTTGTCATCCCTCAAGTCAGTCTTCTGTAGCAAGGTTGTTACCTGCTTAGGCTACCTCAAGAATCACAGCAGGTCTACATGGACAAGAAACCCTTCCAATGGGAGCAGCAGCTGCACAGCAAACACTTAAAAGGTCCAAACACTTGGCCTTTCACCACCAGCAAACAATGCTAGGAAGTTCAACTTGTGGTTCCTTCACCAGTCAGCTTTAGAGTCTAAATGCACATACAACTCAGAAATGGTCTTCATGGTCCCCCCTACTGAAGCACACACATATACAGAATTGGTATAAATTGCAATTATTATTCCAGTGCATTATATTGGACAACAGAGCTCACAATAAGTTATACAGAGAGTAGCAGAGAGCTTGGGGGAAGCTATAAAGGTACAGATAAAGAAGGTAATAAAGTCCAAACAGTTAGTTACTGTCAACAATAAGAGCACTCAAGGAAACCTCGTAATTAGAGTCATAGAGCTGTACAGTATGGAAACCAACCCTTCAGTCCAACACGTCCACGCTGACCAGATATCCTAAATTAATTAGACCCATTTGCCAGCTTTTAGTCCATATCCCTCTAAACCCTTCCTTTCATATAACCATCTAGATGTCTTTTAAAGGGTGGCACAGTGGCTCAATGGTTAGCAGTGCTGTCAGACAGCACTAGCAATCCAAGTTCAATTCCAGCCCTGGGTGACTATGTGGAGTTTGCACATTCTCCCAGTGTCTGCGTGGGTTTCCTTCCACAGTCCAAACGTGCACATTATGTGGATTGGCTATGCTAAATTGCCCATAGTGTGCAGGCTAATGGATTAGCCATGGGAAATGTGGGGTTACTGGTGGGGTGGTGGTGGTGGTGATGGGATGCTCTTCAGAGGGTCAATGTGGACTTGATGAGCCAAATGGCCTGCTCCCACACTGTAAGGACTCTAAATGTTGTAACTGTACCAGCTTCCGCCATGTCCTCTGGTAGCTCATTCCATATATGCATCACCCACTGTGTGAAAAAGTTACCCCTTTGGTCCCTTATAAATTTTGCACCTCACACCTATGCCATCTCATTCTGGACACCCCCACCCCAGGGAAAAGACCTTGCCTATTCACCATATCCGTGCCCCTCATGGATTTTATAAACCTGTATAAAGATCATCCCTCAGCCTCTGAAGCTCCAGGGATATAGTCCCAGCCTCTTCAGCCCCTCCCTACAGCTCAAACCCTCCAAGCTTGGCAACATCTTTGTGAATATTTTCTGAACCCCTTTGAGTTTCACAACATTCTTGCATTTGGCTCCTTAACTTTCACTAGGACAACATTTTATCTGAAGCGTAAAGTAGCTGCATGTTAAAAAGAACAAAAATATTTGCTGCAGGTTTAAACAAAAGAGGAAAATCAATGCACCCCTCTTCACCTTGTTCTAACTGTTACACGAAGTGAGAGTTGAGAGTCTGAAGGTAGTTAAGAGCTGGTGGTAAGCTACACAGCGTATTATAGGAATGGTAGTAAATTATAGAAGAAAAAAACAAAATAATGGTAATTTGAATGATCATTGATAACCCAGTCTTCAAGAGTTAGGGCTTCAAAATCAGTTTAAATTTTGGGCTGCAATGTTGGGTAATTTGATCTGCTGCTTTACAGTGAGCTGTGATTTTTTGGTCAGATAGAGGCTGTGTCTATCATCTGTTACAACCTGGAAACTCCATTCTTGCTTTCACACTCTGTATCACCATTAAAAAGCTCCCTAAAAAAGTTCCAAGCATGCATATTCTCCTATCTAAAAACTCTTCTCTTAATTTCTGATCCCTTTCACAGAGATAGAATTAGTAGGCTGTTGTTTATGGACTTGGTCTGGGTTTTAAAGCTCAGCTCAGCATCAAAACAACATCCTAAAAATAGTTGCTATTACTAAACCAACACTGTATACAACAGTTTGAGATTTGTAGCAAATAATTAACACCTCAACCATAATTTGTTCCAAATTTATTAGGTCTTAACATTCTTGTAGCTTTGAGAGAAGTGAATTTTAACATTTAAAAACAATAACCTTTTGTAAAGACTAGAATGAAAACTTGTAATAAACAAATTCCTTTGATTCAATTTTTTTTCACCTGCAAAATTAAAATTTGGGATGTTTGGGATTAAATTTCTTCAAAAAACCACAAAGATTTATTTTGCCAGAATGTATTCCCTTCTGATTGCACCTGGGGCAATCAAATTCAGACAAGTAGCACAAGAATACAGACACACATAGACTAAGTTTTTTTCACTGCCCTGAGGATATTAATAAACATACAGCAGTAGGTGGATTGGCAAAAGCATACCCAGTTTTAGCAACTGGTTTGCCATAGAATGGTCATTCAAAACAGAATATCTCCCAGAATCCTATTTCAATCACTAACTCCAACAACCAGAGATACTAGGCTGATCAAATCAGGATGCTGTGGCCATTGATGCAAAATGCACAATTGATAACAGATAGTGTTTTCTTAAAAAAAAATTGTAAAGAATAGATTTTTAGTAACAATTTCTGACCTGTTACACATTAACTAAGCCACTAATGAGGTATATAAGCCAACTGTCAATCCATACTGGTTTGTGTTTGAAGAAAACAACAACTGGCCACTTTTAGGTTGTTTTACTCATTCCAAATCATTGTGACAGAAAATAAAACTTTTAGAAATTGTTTAATAAGCTTAGTTTCTCAATGGGGTGAACAGATATTTATTATTTTATATACAGAGGAAAAATAGAGTAAACACAAGCATTATAGGATGACCAGCTGTCTTAACTTTGTTGTCCATAAGAATTACTGTTTCAAACACTTAGTGGCTATTCTGAACCACTTTCCACAATCAAATGATTCCTTACTTTCAAGCAAGGAAAATTCTCAAGAGGTAGAAATTCAATAAACAAATTCAGGAGATTAATTAAGTCACCTCCAAAAATATATCTGACAAAGCTTTAATGAGTTAGATATAGGAACGTCTGGTGCTAATCAAAAGTTGCAATTCTTCCACTTGCTTTATACTAGATTAACAGCCATTGAGCCTACTCAGATAAAGTTGTTAGCACATTCTGTATGGAAAGGAACCTTCATTTTTGGTGGTTAGCAGCATATTTGTACTCTTTACTTAAAAAATAAAGTCCTGGTAAGGATTAAAAAAAAAGGAACAGCTTCACTTCCAAAAGTGTTTATGGCCCTACCCCTCCTGATGCCTACAGGAAAACACCATCTCATGAACACTATACCAATGATGGTTTTAGAAATGTCCAATATGCAAAAGCCAGTGTATAATACAGCTTCTAAAGAAAGGGCCTCATATTTCACCTCCAGTAATGATCATTAATGAAGGTGTAAGGAGTATGTGATAACTTAAAACATATTATAGCCAGCCTCTAACCCATGTTTGCAATTATTAAAGAGCTTTCTTGTCTGTAAGTCCATTTACTGCTAATTCATCTAAACATACATTTCACAATGCTTATTTAAATTCTGACTTGTTACTCTTTGAAGATTTACTGCATTTGTAAAATGCAAATAATCCACTGCTTCCACCTTTGGGCCATTTCTTCCTGTTTGCCCACGTGCAAGTTTGCAAAGAAAACAAGTTCTTCAAAAAGATGTGAAATCAAATATTTTCTTAATCAAGAGCAGCATCAGAAAACCTCTCCATCTCCCATGATGTTATCCCCCACCCAGGAGACTAATGAAACCCTTTCAATGTCAGATGATTGCCGGCTGCCGTCCACAGATCAAATATTTAAAGTTGTAAATGTTTTCACTAGGGTAACTGGTGCTTGAAAGTCTCTATCGGTCCCGTTGTCTTCCATATTATTGCTCCTGCTCTCTAGGACCTTCTGTCGGTGTCGTTCCTCCTGTCGTTTCTTCTTTTCCAACCTTTGCTGTTCTTTTCGCTGCTTGTTCGTTACCTAAAATTTTAAAATGCAAACAGACTAGCAAAATCAGGGTGCTGTATTGATAAATATTACCCACTTTAACAACCAATATCCTTAGTAAATATTTCACTGCTGTCTGTAATGAGAATTTCAAGAATGATCTTTATACTAAGTAAAATATTTCCTTAAGTGTTTCTTCAGAGAATAGTACAGATGATGTTGAAGTTGTACTTTTAGCAGTTCCCTAGTAGCCCCAAGTTTCTCCAGTATCTGAATTCAGAAAATTCCCAGGTTTGCTCCCTCATCTTTGCTGAGTAAACTGATCTCAGCTGGGCAACAGTTTAGCTGCCATTATTCGCTTCTCCTTTCTTCAGGAATGCAGAAGGTACATGTTACTTCTTAACCATTACCTAGTGACTACACTAGAAGTGTAAGTATTTCGAAGTCGAAGGAGGGCAAGATTGGGAATGCCCTTTGTGTCAAATAGCTTACTAAAGTTCATTGTTGAGAAAAAAACTTGAGAATACTGGCCACTTGACCAAAATACTTGGGTGTGGGAAGAACACTTTTTGCTTGGGGAACTGAACTTCAGTAAGGAATCAATGTTTTCAGGACAGACAGGCGAGAAAAGATGTATACAAAGTTACACTATTTCCACTTTCTTACTGCACATCTTTATAGCCACACTAAATTTGAAGGCTGTGTTGGCAGGTAAATACTGTCTCCAAAAAAGTTGATACGGTTTTCTGCCATTGGTTCTTTAGAATTCATTAGGAAATAAATGTATCAAAGTCCAAAGTCCAGAGATGTGCAGGTTAGGTGTACTGGCTGTGCTATATTGACCATAATGTCCAGGGATATGCAGGCTAAGTGAATAAGCCATAGAAAATGCAGGGTTACAGGGTGGGATGCTTTTCGGAGGGTTGGTGTGGACTCAACAGGCTGAATGGCCTGCTTCCACGTTGGAGGGATTCTACGAATGCTAGCCAGAAATGATGTTGCAAACCATGAACTGAAAGACTTAGGAGTGGACGGTTACCCATATGTCATTTGTCTCTACAGTGCTGCAAAATCCACTCTGCATTATAACATGGAGCAGTCCAAGTCACTGAGAACCTGGAGGGCACAAATCACAGAAAGGAGCCATTCATTCAGGTGCATACACTGTAGACACAGATCACTTTGTAGATGTCTCTCTTTTCATCTGGTCTTAGTCATACTATCTAACGTGGACCATACGCACCTTATTTTTGGTCCTTTTGTTTTCTTCTATGTCATTAGGCCACCTGTTGTTTTCAAACTCTTCAGCGTTGACAGTGTGATTTCCAAAAATCCTGTTACCAGTTCCATTCTCCATCCACAGGGGTGGCATGTTCTGAGGGCTGCAATTAGAACTGGTTTTGTTGGAATCTTCATCACTGTCTAAATCAAAAATAAAATGAAATTAAATATGTACATTCAGGCCAGAAACTAGATCATTCAACAGACAGCAGTTCTGCTTCAGTGAATACACAGAATGACTGAATCTCAACTGCATCATATAAAAGATGTGATATTCTGGACCTATATTATGTTTTAAAGATCTCTCAAATAAATATGATTCTGTTCTACCGAACAATCGATTTACTTATTAGACTAACAGGGAAGGCTACATCCATTGCAACTTCTCTTACAAGGTGTAATCTTTATTTGGCTGGAGCTAGGCTATTTTCTGGGACTATTGAAGGAAATATAAACTAGGACCAGTCTGGAAACTTGTATAAACCAAACTGCACACCTAAGTACAATTCAGAAATATCTTTAATGCTACGAATGGAAGCCTAAACTTCTGCAGCAAATGCTACCCTCAGAATCCTCAACAAGTTGGATGTTTACAGTACAAAACATTGAATCTGGAATACCAAAATGAAAGTCTTAGAGACAGCAATAACAAAAATAAGATGTCAGTCAGAGAATCACTGCAATTCAAATTCTCTTGAAGTGAACTTACAAAATCATGTACACAGAATAAATGTAAATGTTCAGGTGTGGAACTCACTGCTATTCTTCAGTTCATCTGTCTGCAAAATTGCAAATATTACAGACCCTATGTTGTAGTTTTCAGCTTCCAGATTCTGTATAATCACATCGGTGTCCTACAGGAAAACAAGGAGAACACTAACTGTACAATAAAATCTCTTCTTCACTTTCCCAATTTTTCTGGGGTCATCTTTCTTGAGAACTGACTGTCATTGACATAAATGCTCCAAGGGCACTGCACACCATCTTGTAACTCAACCCTCTGGCCATTAATGAGGCAAGAAAACACTGGATATCTGACTGCAGCTGTTATCACAACCAAAACCCATTTTGTCCTCACAGAAAACATATGTATACGTTTCCGAAGAATGGAATGGAGCACCAATCCTGGAAGGTTCTCCCCCCACTCCCTAATCAAATAGCATCAAGGTCAACTGTAGCAACCTTACTGCTGCTGACTTGACCAACAAACTCCTGGTCAGTATAACTGAGTACAACATTGGATCAAACAATCCAAGTTATGGTGGTTCATTACAGAACCATGATGTGGAGGTGCCAATGTTGGACTGGGATGGACAAAGTCAGAAGTCACATGACACCAGGTTATAATCCAACAGGTTTATTTGAAATCACAAGTTTTTAGCGCACTGCTGGTTTATCAGGTGAAGTCACACAGCTGACACCATTACAACAGTTTTATAGAAAACTACGAATCTGTTAGAAATCTAAAATTATTTGAGTAGATATAAACTACATCTTTACAATTAGTTAAGAAAGATTTCACTTGATATTGTTAATTCACTGTAGTTGCATCAAAATTCTGGATCTCACTTTCTAACAACGCTGTAGATGTATCTATAGCACATGAACTGCAGCAGGTCAAGAAGATAACTCACGAGCATCTCCTCAATGGGCAATAAATCCTGGCCTGGCAATGATCCCTACATCCCGTGAAAGAATACAAATTAGTAAGTACAGAGCCTGATCCCAGCAGATGGAATCCTACTTCATGGGCTTTACTGCAAGATTAGGTAAGGCTTGCTGAAAATAGTCTGGCCAATTTGTTTTCACTTACTTACCATGCACCCCGTTGCATTGCGTACTTTCTGAACTGCATCGTCCAAATCAGTCTTGGTCACTTCCCTTTCAAAATCCCGTATATCTTCCATCTGGTAAGTACTCATTTTGTTTCGATCTTTCTTCTTTCCTTCATCTTTAATGAGCATCTGAGAGAGTCATAATTAAACATGAATTCCTGTGGATCTGGTGATGTGCCGATCTTTTTGCTGTATAAAAAGTGCTACATTAATACCACGCACTACACAAGAAAAAACTGCAAAATGAGAAGGCCTCCAGCACGTTGCCTCAAAATTCCTTTAGAACTCTCAGTTAGCCTTGTAATTCACAGCAGACTGAAGTTAAAAATCAGAACAATGCTTTGCCTCTCCTCATCCTGAACAGTAATGTTCACAGAACCTGAACAGTCAACATTAGAAGAATTAAACCTCCATGTCTGCAAGACTTTGCAAGTTAGTTTACTAGCAAACTCATACAAAAATGTTTCCAAAGCAACTTGTTGACATCCAATTCAGTGTCTTTCTCTTGATTAAGAACTGGAATGCAGATTACAGACGCTTCCAATGAATTTAACTACTCAGGTGTTAACAGTGCATGTTTCCCATGGAAAAAATATGAACCAAAAAAAGGGGGAAGTGTTCAAAAGGGTTAAATGGCACAGTCACATTTGTCTACCAACCTCTGTCTTTAGGTTTGCAGGTGCTTCTGAATTATCATTGAGCATGCGTACACTGTCATAGTGCTCCCCATATCTGTAGGCAATGTGCAGCTCTATAGCATTACTCTTGCGGGTTCCAAAAACCTGCAGAATTAAAAAAAAAATTGATTAACCATCACTGTTCTAATAATTATTTAGAAAGCGGTGTTATTTGTATAATGATCACAAAGGAGATATTTGATATGCCAGAATAAGATTTCCATTACATCGTGCATATTCTTCACATGATTTTTGTTTTGTATGATGGAATTATAAACAGAGGAAACCGTTTCCCACAATCAGATTCAATGAAAACAGTGCAAGTGAACGAAAGACAAAGAGTGACCTAGAACACAGCCACTAGACCTTCACACATACACACGGAGGCCACATTTAACTTATAATGATAGTGCCCTAGGTATTTACTCCATGTGAGTATTGCAGAACCTGAAAATGTAGACTTCAAATTCCAGCTGCACAGAAATCTTGTGTAAAAGCAGTCTAGTACCTCTTGATGAATGCTTAGGATTTCTTTTAAAAAAAACTTTCATAGAATGTGGTTGTCGCTGGCAAGGCCAGAATCTGTTGCCCAATCTCAACTGCCCTCTTGTACAGGTGACTTGCGAGGCCATTTGAGGGCAGATCAGACTCAGTCATATTGCTATGGGCCAGAGTAGATAAGGACAGCAGATTTCCCTTGCTAAAAAGGACATCAGTGAATCAGATGAGTTTTAACAAAAATCATCATCACTGAGACTAGCTTTCAATTACATATTTTTATGAATTAATTGAATTTACATGCTACCAGCCGCAAGTGTGGGATTTGCATCCATATCCACAGAGCACAAACTTGGGCTTCCTGTCAACTAGTCACTTGACTATTATTCTGTTGTTTCCCCTAATTTGCAACAAGTTACACCACATTATCCGAAACAATCAGGGGCCCAGTTTCTGAAGTTAATCCTAGACCATTTATGGCAGCATCTGGACCATCACTTGTACTGTTAAGTAAAGTCATTACAGTCTGAGAGGACCTCATGTCTTACGTGAGAGGCTGATCTCACGATAGAGACAACTGGTAACGAGTCTAACCCAAGAATCACCACAAAGTGACCAAACAAGGGGCAGGAACAGAGCAAGTTGAGAAGGGAAGGACCTTCATGGTAACCTCAGCTGGTGTGGGAATTGAACCCATGCTGTTGACATTAGTCTGTATCACAAATCAGTCGTCCAGCCAACTGAGCTAACCAATCCCAACCTCTACCGGTTAAGTAGATAAGACTCTATCATCCCTTGTCGACATGAAAGTACATCCAATGGCTGAGTAAGTGAATCAGCACACTGTCCTATCTTGTGTTCCCTTGACCTGAAGTGCTTGAGACTGACATAGAATGCCCAAAGCAGGAATATTTTCCACTACTGTGCATTGATTAACATCTTTCCTCTTCTTGAGCACAACCACCACTGGAAAAAAAAAAAATCACCAATAATGTAGTTTACTGCAAGAAGTAAACATGAGCGAGAGAGAGTCTGGTTACAAAAATTAATCATTCATTCTTTATGAATGCATGTTATAACACATTACTGCCACACTGTGGCAGTAGCGTGTACGTACAAAATGCACTGCAACAAATTACCAAGGTTCCTTAGACGGCGCCTTCCAAACCCCCAACTTCTACCACAAGGGCAGCAGGTGCTTGGAAACACCCACCACTTGCAAGATCACTTCCGAGTCATACACCTTCCCGATTTGGAAAGATATCGCTGTTCCTTCATTGTTGCTGGGTCAAAATGCAGGAACTCAATCCCTAACACTCGGTGCATCTGCACCTGATGGACTTCAGCAATTCAAAAGGCTGCTCATTCCACCTTCTTAAGGATTATCAGGACTAAGCAAAGATGCTGGCCTGGCCAGAAATGCACACATCATACAAATTAATTGAAAAAACATTAATGATAAATTGCTTCAATTGCTTTCTGGTCCACAGCCTTGCGGTGTAGGGGAAAGAGATACATCAGAATGGAAGGCTTACAGTCATGAGATATTATGGTTTGTTCTACAGTCACAATTTTCTGTTAACAATAGGCCAGGAACAGAGACCAAATCTCAAATAGTTTCTTGTTGACAGACAGTGAAGTCCTAGCTTCATAGAAGTACTTTTTCACAAGCTTCCATGTAGATGCTTGATTTATGTTGGCCACACATTCCATTCTTCTGGCTAAACCTTTCTTCTTTCTCTGAAAGTGCTGATTCTTTGCTATTAGCACAAGTGATGAATCCATGTAACACCCCAATCCTTTAACACGCAAGGCCAGACACTGAATGTCAGCAGAAATGGGATAGCACAGACATTTCCACTAAACCTTCACATTTTTTCTCTCCTAGCCCATTATAATACCTTTTCCAATACCCCCCCTCCAGATTTGCATGTTTGTTGTTGCTTCTAGGATGTGGTAGTGGAAAAAAACCCAGAAAAGTTGCTTTCACTTAATTTACTTTCAATAAGTTGCAAAAAGTATAAATGTATCAGTTGTTTATTTAATTCCTTGCACCCTCTAATCCTGATTAAATAAGAAGAGAATGGGGCTGTGATCCTGCTCTATCTTAATTCCTCTATTTTAAAGTTTCAGTGTCAACAGCAATCACCTACTTCACTGTCCAAGCTTTCACTCTACTGTATTTGCAATTGCTAAACCTTGGGACAACAAAGGGATTGCATCTCCTGGACGTCAGATTTGTTGTTATGTCACAAAAGGCAAGAGCTGGCTGATTGTTCATGACAGATGATTAATCTGTTAATTCAATTTGACATGGCAAGTTTGATTTGTATGGAATCAGCTTATGAGAAATACCTGTGAGTCACCAGCAGTTTAGAACCAGATGTAAGGATTGCAATTTTAGTCAATAGTAGTTCTTAGCCAAGGTTGTGGTACCACAAAAACAACAAAACAGATACAAAATAATCATCCATCAAATGGCTACACCCCAGTATGTGACAATAAACATCTGACACATGGGCTCTGTCAATTGACAATGTCACATTTTGTAATAATGAGCTTTCAGAAATATTGCTGGCTGGACATCATATGAAAACACCAAACCACATGCATGAAGCAAATCTAAAAGTCTGCATCAGAATTCCACCATTATACTGTTCAAGATGGACGGGTTGCATCTGAAGTGGAGGGCTACCAATATCCTAATGGGCAGATTTGGTAGTGCTACAAGAAATGGTTTAAACTAGATTGGCAAGGAGTTGGGAATCTCAACAACAGGGAGGAAAGTGCGAGGCTGAAGGAGATACAGAAATCAGAAATAGCAAGTTGAAGAGACAGGTCAGGCTGGAACATGGCAGGGTGCAAGGAATGCCTAATGGATTAAATTGCATCTATTTCAATGCAAGACGGCTGACAGGTAAGGCCGGTGAACTCAGGGCGTGGATAGGTACATGGGGCTGGGATATTATAGCCATTACAGAAACATGGCTAAGGGAGAGGTAGGACTGGCAGCTTAATATACCAGGGTACTGGTGCTTTAGGTGGAAAAGAGGTGGAGGTGAGAGGGGAGGTGGTGTCGCATTTTTGATTAAGGGGAATATCCCAGCAGTAGTCAGATGAAATAACTGAGGGGGATCATCCACTGAGGTTTTCTGGGTGGAAATATGAAGGGATTGTGATGTTATTGGGGTTGTACTATAGGTCCCCAAATAGTGAATGGGAATTAGAAGAACAAATATGCAGGGAGACTTGGAGGAGCAATAGCGTTGTCATTAGTAGGGGATTTTAATTTTCCTAACATATACTGGGGCTGCCATGGTGTTGAGGGGTTAGATAGGGTGGAATTTGTTAACTGTGTTCAGGAAAGTTCTGGAAGAGGCAAAACTCAACTTACTCTTGGGAAATAGGGCAGGACAAGTGACTGAGGCGACAGTGGGGAGCACTTTGGGACCAGAGACCATAGTTCTATTAATTTTAAAATGGTCATAGTGGGGGACAAAACTGATCCACAAGTTCTACATTGGGGCAAGGCAAATTTTGATGGAATTATACAAGAGCTTGCAAGGGTCAATTGGAGTAGTTTGTTTGGAGGCAGAGGGACCTCTGGCAATTGGGAGGCCTTTAAAAGTGCGATAGCTAGAGTTCAAGGTCTATATGTTCCTCTGAGGGTGAAGGGCAAGGTTGGCAGGAGTAGGGAACTCTGGATGATATTGAGGTTTTGACCAGAAAAAAGGAGGCATGACTCAGGTACAGGCAGCTGGAATCAAGGGAATCCCTGGAGGTATATTGGGGATACAGGAGTTTACTGAAGAAGGAAATCAGGAAGGTGAAATGGAGACATGAGATAGCTTTGGCTGAGAACATTAGGGTGAATCCAAAGAGATTCTTTAAGTATATTAAAGGAAAAATAACAACTAGAGGGAAAAATAGGGCTCCTCAAAGACCAAAGTGGACATGTATGTGTGGAACTGCAGGAGATGGGAAAGGTCCTCGTCTTTCTCGACAGTAAACACATGAAGACTTAGGAACTTGGGGAAGTTAGTGGTAATATCCTGGGGACAGTCCATATCACAGTAGAGGTGGTGATAGACATATTAGAATGTATAAAGGTGGATAAATCTCCTGGTCCTGACCAGGTATATCTGAGAACCCTGCAAGAGAAGAAATTGCGGGGGCCCTGGCTGATATATTTGCATAATTGTTAGCCATGGGTGAGGTGGCTAACATTATTCAAGAAGCGCTGCAAAGAAAAACCAGTAAGCCTAACATTTGTGGTAGGCAAGTTACTTGGGAAGACTCTGTGGGGTAATATATACATGTATTTGGAAAGACATGGTTTGATTAGGAGTAATCAGCATGGCTTTGTGCATGGGAGATCATGCCTCATAAATTTGTTAGAGTTCTTTGATGAAGTGACCAGGAAGGTTGATGACGGCGGGGCTGTAGACGTAGTTTGCATGGATTTCAGTAAGGCCTACGATAAGGTTTCACATGGTAGACTGTTCTGGAAGATTAGATCGCATGGAATCCAGGGAGAGCTGGCAAATTGGATACACAGTTGACTTGATGATAGAAAGCAGAGGGTAATAGTTGGAAGGATGCTTGTCAGACTGGAGGCCTGTGACTAGTGGCATGCCTCAGGGATCAGTGCTGGGCTCTTTGCTGTTACCTATATCAATGATTTGGATGATAATGTACAAGGCATGATTTGTAAATTTGCAGATGACACTAAAACAGGCGGTATCGTGGACAGTGAGGAAGGTTACCGAAAATTGCAACAGGATGTTGATCAGCTGTGGAAGTGTGCTCAGAAATGGCAAGTGGACTTTAATATAGATAAGTGTGAGGTGTAGCGTTTTGGAAAGTCAAATCCAGGTAAGAGTTTCATGGTGAATGGTAGGGCCTTAAGGAGTGAAGTGGAACAGAGGAACCTTGGAGTTCAGGTGCACAGTTCTCTGAAAGTAGAGTCATAGGTAAACAGGGCAGTGAAGGTGGCTTTTGGCACACTGGCTTTTATCAGTCAGGGCACTGATTATAGAAGTTGGGAAGTTATGATGCAGTTGTGCGGGACATTGCTGAGGTTGTATTTGGAGTACTACGTTCAGTTTTGGTCACCTTGCGAGAGGTAGGATATTATTAAACTGGAAAGAGTGCAGAAGAAATTTACAAGGATGTTGCCAGGAATCAAGTGACTGAGTTATTGGAAAAGGTTGGACAAGCTAGGACTTTTTTTCTTTAGAGCGTAGCAAACTAAGGGGTGATCTTATAGGAGTGTATAAGATCATGAGAGGCATGGATAAGTGAATGCACTCAGTCTTTTTCCAAGGGTTGGGGAATTGAGGACTACAGGGCATCAGTTTAAGGTAAGCGGGGAAAGAATAAATGGGAACCTGAGGGGCACATAGAAGGTGGTACACACATGGAATGAGTTGCCAGCAGAAGCGGTTGAGGCGGGTGCATTAACAACATTTAAAAGGCATTTGGACAAATACACGGATTGGAAAGGTTTAGAAGGATATGGGCCGACTGAAGGGAAATGGGTTAGTGCGGATCGACATTTTGATTGGCATGGACTAGTTTCAGCCAAAGGCCTGTCTCCATACTGTAGGACTCTGACTCTATGTATGTTTATTTGAGGTCTTTAACAGAATACCACAAGCATGCTGCAGAATATTGAAGATGGAAGCCGAGTAGAGAATGTGATGTGAAAATGTTCTGTGCAAATTACTCCCAGCAAAGGTATTGAGAAATTAGAGTCTGCAAAGCAACATCCTCTAAAAACTGTGTATTAGCTTGGCATTTCAGTGTGATTTGTTACACAGCACTGTATGTTACCTGCCAAAGTGGGGCGTTAAGCTGGTGAATCACAATATTCACTTGGTTGTTCCTTGCGAAGGCGACAATCACATCATTGCCAACAAATGTGCCCGGCTTTTCCAAATTCGCAACTGAAAATTAGATATGAAAGCAATAGTCATAATATACAGCAAATGTCATCCCCATCCGAAGTAAGTTGATACTGTGGGCTCAACAGTGTCAGTTTAGAGATTTGTTGGTACAGGAATCAGTATATTTCACACCAGTCTTCACTGTTACCTATCACATCAGTCCTCACTGATCTGCAATTAGTGCCGATTCCCCAGCACCTCAAAATTTAAAATTTGCATCCCTCTATTTAAATCTCTTCATATGTCTGTACTCTGGCTGCTTGTTTATCTGCCTATCACCACCATCAGGCTTTGGGACATCTTTTTAAAAGGCACTAAATAAATACAAATGCTGTTGACTATAGGTGAAAGATCATAAAGTGTAGCAGGAGGTAGCATTCGCTGCAGCAATTACTACCTCATTAAGCACAACTACATGCAAAAGATGTTGCTAGAAACAGTTGGACACCCCAGCAAACAATGCAGTTTTCAGAATCACACAGCAACATCAGGTTATTCCAAAGTGCAAGATGGTCAATAAAATACCCTCAAAATGTCCTCACTGTTATAAACAAAGAAATACAGCAATCAGTTTGTACATAAATACCGATGATGTCGTTAAAAAAAAAAAAACTCCCTTTTATATATATATCTAGAACACCAGGAGAATTCCTTGCCCTGCTTCACTTACAGTCATGGATGCCATCTGAGATGGCAGAGAGAGCCTTGGTTTAAATCAAAAATCTGTTTAAGTCAGTCTTGAATAAATTCAAGAGCCCAGATTCTATTGCTTTCTGTGGAACAAAATTCCACAAATTAATGGCCTTCTGAAAGAAAGCAATCTCCTCACTTCCATATTGAAAGGGAGAACTCTTATTTTTAAACTGTGTTCCCTAATTATATTCTCCAGAATAAGAGGAAACATCTGCCCAGTACTCAGCCTTTCAAGTCCCCTAAGGATCTTACATGCTTTAATAGGATCACCTCTCATTGTTCCAAACTCCAATGGGTACAGACCCAAGTTGTTCAAACATCTTTCATAAGAAGATCCTGAACTACTTGTAATGTGAGTTTAATTTTTTTTCAAATAAAGGAGACTAAAATTGTATGCAGTACAGCAGATGTGCTCTCACCAACGCTCTGTCCAGTTGCACTAAAACATCACTTTTATATCCCAAACCTCTTGCAACAGCCAAAATATTCCATTTGTCTTCCTAACCACTTGCTGTAGCACCCAGATCTCTCTGTATCTCAGAGTTCTGTGAATTTCCCTCTGTTCAAATAATACATTGCTAAATGGGATGAATTTACATTTTCCCACATTATACCATCTGCCAAATGTTTGCCCACAACTACCTATTAAACTACCTATTACCATTACTCTTCAGTTCCTCCTGACAATTTACACTCCTACCTATTTTGGAATCATCAGCAAATTTAGCTACCATACATTGTTTTTTTCTTTATTCATTCACTAGATGCTGGCATCACTGGCTAGGCAGCATTTATTGCCCATCCCTAATTGCCCAGAGGGCAGTTAAGAGTCAACCACATTGCTGTGGGTCTGGACTCACATGTAGGCCAGACCAGGTAAGGATTGCAGTTTCCTTCTCTAAAGGACATTAGTCAACCAGATGGGTTTTTCCAACAATCGACAATGGATTCACGGTCATCATTAGACTCTTAATTCCAGATATTTATTGAATTCAAATTCCAACATCTGCCATAGCAGGATTCAAACCCAGGTCCCTAGGACATTATTTGGATCTCTAGATTAACAGTCCAGCGATAATATCACTAGGCCATCGACTCCCCTTTGGTCCCTTCATCCATGTCTTTGATATGGATTGCAAATTGTTCATGCCTCTCCACTGATGTCTGTAGCATTCCATTAGTTGCAATTTCCCAACCTAAAAAAGACCCATTTATTCCTCATCTGTGCTTCATGTTAATTAACAAAACCTTTATCCACGCCAACAGATTACCCTGCACCGTCCATCTTCAAATGCCTTTGGAAATCCAAGTGCACCAGATCTACAGGTTCCTCCTTAACCACCTTGCTTGTTACTTCCACAAACAACTCTAATAGGTAAACACAATTTCCCTTGCAAAAAAAACCTGACATTTCCTGACCCCATTATAAGTGTTCTTCTGCTATAGCCTTCTTAATAATGAATTCTAGCAATTTCCCTATGACAGATGTTAGGCTAACTGGCCAAGTCTATTGATAACCTTAGGTGAAGGAAGCTGGTGTAGGACCACCAGGCTAACAATGAGTATGAACCAGAGTAATGTTGATAGAACAGCATGTGCAACACGTCCATACCACAACTTTGGCAAATGTTAATCTTCTGCTATCACGTCTCTCTTTCTTTGCTCATACTTTGGGTTAATGAGACAATCGCATTAAGACTCACCATATCGATCAAAAGGGACATCATCCTCAACAAATGGTTCAAAATCTTGACGATGTTTTATCATGAAGTCCACTGTTTCCCTCCGGTGTTTTAGGTGGTTTCGAGAGTGACCTTCTAGCTGATCTCCGAGAGCACGAAAGAGACAATTCCTTAACAAAAAAAGTAGACATTTTGTTGAATTTGCCACTCGAAATTATAAACAAAGTAAGTAAAAATCAGCAACTTCAGGGTCAAGAGATTTCATAGGATGGTAGCCTCGCAAGCACAAGTATAGGCGGTCCAAGTTCCTGAAGGATTTCAATCATTATGCAGTCATGGATTGAGCCATTGCCAAATAATGTCAAAGTTTCACTGTCAAAAAGTTTCACTGTCAAAGTAATTCAACATGCAATCTAACTGTAGCAAAAGGGATGAGCACAATATTCCATGTTCCACAACACACTTCATTGTTATATTTTGAAAGCTACATAAACAAGCGATAGAGCAGTTTCTGGTTGAAATGACCTTTGGCCCACAGACCAATGATTTACAGTCTTTTCTTTGTGCATTTTAAATAACACAGAACTCTCTTGTTTTGACAAAAACAGTCTTTCCCCTTGAAACTCATTATAATTTTTTCTTCACAACTCATACTGGCAATCTGTTCCACATATTAGCTTAAGCAAAAATACAAATTTCTGGAGAAACTCAGCAGGTCTGGCAGCATCTGTAGGAAGAAAGCAGAGTTAACATTTCGAATCCCATGATTCTTCATCAGAGGTCGCCTGAAACACTCGTATTTATACTGAAGCCGAACTGTGGGTGGGGTGGGGTGGGGTTGCAGAAAAGAGGTTTGCAATCAGGCTGTAAAGTTAATGAACTTGGTGTCCCAGAGGCTACAGGGCTCCCCAAGCAGAAAATGCATTGTTGTTCTTCGAGCCTGCACTAAGGCTTGCTGGAACACTGCAGCAGGCCAGTGACAGATGTGTTGGCTCTGAATGCAGTGATGTGTTGAAGTCACAGGCAACAGGGAACACAAGGTGATTTTTACAGACAGAGCATAGGTGTTCTGCAAAGCGGTCACCCAGCCTGTGTTTCATCTCCCCAGTGTACAGGAGGCCACATTGTGAGCAGCAAATATAATGGACTAGATTGAATGAAGTACAGACCAATCACTGCTTCACCTGGGGTCTTGGATGACGAGGAGGGAGGAGGTAAATGGGTTGGTGCTACACCTTTTGCAATTGCACAGAGAGGTGCCATGGGAGTGTGAGAAGGTGTTGGGAATGGAGGAGGAGTGTACTAGAGTGTCCTGGAGGGAACAGTCCCTGCGCAATGCTGACAAGGGAGGGAAGGGGAACGTGTGTCTGGCTGTGGTATCCTGTTGGAGGCGATGGAAATGGTGACTTATAATCCTTTGGATGTGAAGGCTCGTGGCATGATAAGTGATGACCCGGAGGGATCCTAGCAATGTTGTGGAGGGAAGGGAAAGAGTGAGGGCAGAAGTGTGGGAGATGGGTTGAACACAGCAGAAAGGAATCCTTGGTTGGGAAAGAAAAAGGTGGACATTTCTGAGGCCATCCCTGCGAAAGGTGGCATCATCAGATCAGATGTGACAGAGCCAGAGAAGGCGTCCTTACAAGAAGCAGAGTGCAAGGATGTATAGTCAAGGTAACTGTGGGAGTTGGTGGGTTTGTAGTGTATATCAACCTATCTCCAAAAACTGAAACAAATGGTCAAGGGAAGGGAAGAATCAGAGATAGACCAGATGAAGGTGATGGAAATTGCAAGTGAAATTTGTAAAATTTTACAATTCCAGTGAGAGAGGGAAGTAGCACTGATGATATCATCGATGGTACTGGAGAAAGAGTTGTGGATGGTGGTCAGAGTAGGACTGGGACACGAAAGTTCCTGCATCCTAAAAAGAGACAGGCATAATTGGAGGCCCACGGCCTGCTCTTATCTGTCAGCCAGGGCTCCCTGACTGGACCAGATTAACAGCCCCAACCAGGAGACTCCAATTTTGTGTGGTGCATCTGGCTGACCTTGTTATAATCGTGACACCCCTGAATCTGTATGTGTAATATTTCAAAGGGAATGAAGAACAAAATAGGGAGGTCATGCTAAAACTATTCAAGGCACTAGTTAGACCATATCTGAAATACTGTGAACAGTTCTGGTCTTCTCATCCAAGGAGAGATTTGCTGGCATTGGGGATAGTCAAGAGAAGGTCCACACAGTTGGTTCTGGGTGGTGTGGAATTTCCTTCCAAGGCAAGGTTAAGTAGTTTGAGTCCAAAAGAATGAAAGACGACATTAATACATAAAAGATTATGAGGGGGCTTCACAGGGTAGATGCAGGGAGGTTGTTTCCTGTTGTGGGAGATCTAGGACCAGAGACACAACCTCAGAGTAAGGGGTTGCCATTTAAGACCAGAGATTTTTTTGTCCATAGGTAGTCAATCTGTGGAATTCCTTACTGCATACGACTGTTGGAGGATGGATCGATAAGTATATTCAAGCCTGAGGTCAACAGATTTTTAATCAATAAAGAGAATCAAGGGTTATGGGGATAAGGCAGAAAGGGGAGGTTGAGAATTTTCACTTCAGCCATGATCTCATCAAATAGTGGAGCAGATTCTACTACCCTGGCCTACTTCTGTTTCTTCATCTTATGGTCTTCTATGTCACACCTCTTGTGGCATAATGCATAACTTGATTACTTAACAGGTTGGAAACATTGAGCTGATAGATTTAGTGGCCTGTCCACCAAGACCACCAGATCCTTCACTTGTTCCAACAATTCAATTCTATCTAATTTAGAACAAAATCCACATCTAACTTCCCACTGCAAACATATTATCTTGCATTTCCCTTCAAAGTGCATCTGCCATTTCTCTTTTAACTTCCTAATAATTATTCAAAACAAAGGTGGGAAATAAGAGGAAAAGTGCAAGGCAATCCAGATGAAGAATTATGGACTGAATGATTCTTTGTTCTGAAATTCTATGCTTCAAAATCTAGAGGCTAACCATAAAAATTAAATTTTGTAGATGACATAGTACATCAAGAGGATACAATGGCCTTGAATTGTGAGAATAAAGTTTCACCATCTTATCACTAAAACGTTCAAGATGTGCTGCATCCTTCAAAAGATATGTTTTCTCTGTTATACATGCATGGTATTCATAGCATCAATCTATTCTGTATGAAGTACAGAGAAATTCCATATTTGGAATCTGACATTTGTCTAACGTCTTTTAGATAAATAAATGCCTCAAGGTGCTTTATAGAAGTGTAGTCCTGACAAAATGGACACAAATGTGACACTTGTTGGGAACAGTGGGCTTACATTTGGTTTATTTGGATTTGAGCAAGTTTCCAAATCTCACATCAAGTATTTCTACAGAATGTTGTGGCTCATTTGGTACACTTCCAAACCCTACAATTTCAACCGAAGAAATTTTTTAAAAAATTTCAAACCCTCTTTTAAGGGAATAGCAACACACACATGCTTCATTCTGTATAGTCAGAACTTTCAGACAAAATGCTGTTTAGATGGCTTTATACCACACCTTTACTCCAGAATAATTAAGCTTCATCACACCCTTGGATGTCCATGCTTACATCACTCCACAGTCAAGATCAAAACTGCAAATTATCCAAAGGTGAGATTATCACTGCACACTTAGTAGGAAATGTAGCTCAGACAGCACTTCAACAAGAAACTTTCAGTTCTGATTAGTCATATCAGACTTGAAATAATAACTCTGTTTCTCTCACCATAGATGCTGCCAGACTTGCTGAGTTTCTCCAGCATTTTCAGTGTTCCTTTCAGATTTCCAGCATCCGCGGTATTTTGCTTCAACAAACATTGTCTCTTCCTTTCAAGTGTTAAGGAGCGCAAGCTCCAAATACTCAAGGGTACCAACATCCCCCTGGATCCTTCCTCACTTTCCCTTCCCTGAATCCATCTCTTCATCTACTCCCACCTCTTGCTTTGCATTCACTATACCCTCTGATCTTCCCTTCCCTGATGCTGAACAATGTGCTCAGCAAAGGACTTAGTTTTATCCCGTTATGCCCCCACCTCAATGAATTGAATTTTGCACATGACACAATGGCAAACTCTTTTTGTCATCTTCTTTGCCTCCATATCCACTTCTTTGGACAAGACTCCTCTCCCGGCCAGAAAGACTTTTCAGCCATCTCCACTCTCCCTCCCCTTGAACCCCTCCCTCAGTGTCTTTTACAAGCACTTGATCTCTTCATGGAGAACGGTCAATTGACATCAGCTGCCCTATTTTTCTGCACCCCTCACACACACTAACCTGTCACCTTCTGAACTTACTGCACCTTGTTCTCTCAGGTCCACCCCTGCATTCATTATTGAACCTGGCAATTAGGGTCATCATCTGGTATGCTGACCTCTACCTTACAGCAGCTGAGCGCCAAGTCTCAGATGGTTGTTCTCATCACTGTTAGGATTATGTCCCCACCACTGAACATCAGGCAGTTATTTCCAGGATTGTCACTGAACTCATCTCCTCTGGAAGTCTCCCATCCACAGCATTCCATGTCATAGACCTCCAACCCACCCTGCACATCCCACTTCTACCTCCTTCCAAAATCACAAGTGGGACTGCCTTGCCAGACGCATTGTTTCAGCCTGTTCCTGCCCCACTGAACTTATTTCTTCTACAATGACTCTATTTTTCCCCTTTTTCAGTCCCTCCGCACTTACATTCATGATTCATTTGATGCTTTACATTTTACACAATTTCCAGTTTTCTGGTCCTAGCTACGTCCACTTCACCACAGATGTGCAATCCCTCCACATGTCCATCCACCATCAGGATGGTCTGAAGGCTCTCTGCTTTTTCCTTGGAATGACACCTGACAATCCATCCATCCATCTCTACCCTCCTTTGACAGAGCTCATTTTCGCTTTGAACAACTTCTCCTTTAACTCCTCGCACTTTCTCCAAGACAAGGGTATGGCTATGGATACGGCTATGGGTACCCACATGGGTCCAGCTATGCCTGTCTCTTTGTGGGGTCTGTGGAACATTTACTGTTCCAGTTCTACACAGGCCCCCACTCCACATCTCTGTCCCTGGTACATCAACTACATCATCGGTACTGCTTCTGGCTCTCAAAGGAACTGGAAACATTTGTCAGTTTTGCTTCTTCTCTCATCTTCTGGTCGACGTCTAACTCTTCCCTTCTCTTCCCTGTCTTCTGTTTACAGGCTGTCTACCACCATCCATTACAAGCTCACCAATTCCCACAGTTCCATTGACTATACTTCCATTTAGACTTTCTACAAAGAATATTATTCATTCCTTCCAGTTTCTCCATGACTGACACATCTATTCTGCTGATACCACCTTCCACTAGGGGTCCCTCCAACATGACCTCCTTTCTCCTCATCTGAGGACTCCTCCCCTGACTAGTGGTTGACAGGGTCCTCAGCCGTGGCTGACCCATTTCCCACACTTCTACCCTCACCCTTTCCTCTCTTTCCCAGAACAATGACAGGGTTTACCTTGTCCTTACTTTCCACCGTATTAGACTCTGCATTCAAAGAATCACTGCTGCTATTTTGTTGATCGCCAGCAGGATGTCACCAAACACATCTTCTCCTGCCCTTTACTGTCAGCATTCCGCAGGAACCATTCCTCTGTGACAGCCCGGTCCACTCCTCTATCACTGCCTCACAGCCCCATAGCAGATACTCATGCAATCACAAAAGGTTTGATGCTTGCGCATTCACCTCTCCCTCCTCATTGTCCAAGGCCCCAGATACAACTTCCAGGTGAAGCAGCATTTTACTTGTACTTTGTTCAATCTACTTTATTTTGTTCACTGCTCACAACACAGTTTCCTTTACATTAGCACTACCAAATGCAAACTGAGTGACTGAATTGCAGAACACCTCTGCTATATGTAGGAATAGCCCTGATCTTGCAGTTGCCTGCCAATTCAATAAACCTCATGCTAGCATTTTGATCCTGGGCCTGCTGCAACATTTGAACAAAGCACAGTGCAAGCTCAAGGAACACTTTTTCTCCGTAGGCACTTTATAGCTTCTAGAACTGAAAATTGAATTCCACAACTTCACAGCCTGACTACATCAGTCCTCCATTTTGCTTACATTGTTCTCCTCCCACAGCTCTTATTTACTTTACTCTTAGCCAAAGATTCACTTTCACCCTTCCACACCTTATTTACATCTCTATTTCTATTTCACCTCAATTAATAAGCCGTTTGTCTTTTGCACCAAGTCCTCACACCATCTGATTTCCTTGCCCTTCCTCTGCCAGTCAAAAAATATAAAGACCATTCTCCAACCTCTTCCATGTAAGATTCAAAATGTTAATTATTTCTCTCCTAAAAGATGTGGTTAGACCTGCTGAATTTCTCCATCTTTTTCTGTATTTGGTTCTTAATGTATGTCAGAGTTGCACAGCACAAAAACAGACCCTTCACTCCAACTTGTCCATTCTGACCAGATATCCTAAATTAATCTAGTCCTATTTGCCAGCATTTGGCCCATATCCCTCTAAACTGTTCTTGTCTGTAGACTATCCAGATGCCTTTTAAATGTTGTCATTGTACCAGCTTCCACCACCTCCTCGGGCAGCTCGTTCCATATACGCACTGCCCTCTGCATGAAAAAGTTACCACTCAGGTCCTTTTTAAAATCTCTCTCCTCTCACCTTAAACCTATGCCCTCTAGTTTTAGACTCCCCTACCTTGGGGAAAAGATCTTGGCTATTTACACTATCCATGGCCCTCATGATTTTATAACCTTCTATAAGGTAATCCCTCAGCTTCTGACACTCCAGGGAAAAGTAGACCCGGCCTATTCAGCCTCTCCCTACAGCTCAAACCCTCCAAACCCTTGCAACATGTTTGTAAATATTCTCTGAACCTTTTTAAGTTTTATAGCATCTCTCCCATTGCAGGGAGACCAGAATTGAACGCAGTATTCTGGAAGTGGCCTAACCAATGTCTTGTACAGCCACATGGCCTCCCAACTCCTCTTCTCAGCATACTGACCAACAAAGGCAAGTGTACCAAATGCCTTCTTCACTATCTTGTCTACTCCACTTTCAGGAACCATGAACCGGCACCCCAAGGTCTCTTTGTATGGCAACACTACCCAGAACCTTACCATTAAGTGTATAAGTCCTGCTCTGATTTGCTCTACCAAAGATTTTCCTGAATTCTCTGTTGGAATTATTAGGAACTATCTTACATTTACCATCCAGGATCCAGTCTTGTCTGCAAGTGGACACGTGCTCTCTATATCTAACCTTTCATATCCTTTAAGAGCCCTTTCCTGTCTTCCTCCAGCCATGTCTTTTTCTGAGGAGAAGCCAGGTTGAATTTTTTTGGACAAGTACGAGCTCTCAGTTCTGATACCATTTCCATAAATTGTTGTTTTGCAGCTTTCTCCAGTGCCACTGGGGTGAATCTGTTAAGAGCTACTTCAGGCAAGGACACGAGGGAAAAAGACAGCCCTTCAGCCACACTTTTATGTTTACTTTCAAAAAGCGTTGATCTGAGGTGACTACAGTTTTGGAGTTATGCCATGTGATCTGTGTGGGAAATTTTACTTCAAAGAGGCATCAAAACACTGTTTAAATCCAAGGCATATCACACAAACGCACTGAACAATCAGAAGTCAAAGCTGCTAGTTGTAATTTCAAGCTCTTCTCTCTACTATTATTAACAGATTAACTAGTCAGCTAAAATGGAAGGCAGAGAAATTCAATCTGAGCACATGAAGTTTTCAATTGATAATGCATAGTTCAATTTATTAGCTCAGGAAAATCAAAATACGAAATGCAAATCCTAAAGTTCACCAAAAGATATAATAGAAGTCTGTCCATCCAACTAACAGTACATTCAATATTTCATAACCTGGACACCATTTTTAAAGTAGGCATTTTTTCTAAAACCAGGAATAGAAACCAAGAAACAAAAACAGAAAGTGCTGGAGAAACTCAGCACATCTGGCAGAAAATGTGGCAAGAAAGCCAGAGTTAACATTTCGTATCCAGTAATCCTTTATCAGAATGTAAAGGCCATAACTTCAGTTTGAGGGAAGATTACAAGGCAGAAAGTATCTGACTGCAAGATCACTTAGTCTATATTCTACATAAAATTTGTAACAAATGCTTGGGCATACACACCAACTTCAAGTTTGAAGCAAAGAATTTTCAGTTCAGTTGAGTGTGTTAAACAAAGTTAGATCTGATTTTTCACCATTATGGAATTTGCAAATGACATCAGTAGCAGCTGGGTTTTTAAACCTCAAAACTGCCAATCCCTCACTGCTGAATAATTATGGTCTCCACACACAGCAAAACTGGTGACCAATTTGCTCTCAGGCAGTTTTAGCGAAAAAGCAGAATTACAGCTCAACATGAGGTATCTGCTGAGCAGGATGCCATATGAAAAACAGAGTTTAACTCCTCCACTCTCTAGAAGGAGGAAATTCAAAGTTATGTATTACACTAATGACAGAATCAAAACATTGTATAGCATCAATCACCAACAGGTTTTAGCTTAAAATATTAAAACTGTCTCATGCTGCAGAATCATTAGGCAATGACTATGTGATAACATGTTTCTTACCCATCACCAGGAACTTCCCTGAGTTTGAGTCCCATGGCCAGCAGTTGGTTGGCAAAGCTCAAAAACTCTTCATCCTCTGAGCCCTCCTGGGGCCTGTTCTTCCTCTCTTTAGCCAGGGCTCGTCTCACCGCCTTCTCGTCTCTTTTCCGCTCCAAATCCAGTTTCTTGTTAGTCCTGGTTTTGACCGCTTGCTTCTTGGACATGGCTCACAGGCCGGCTAGGACCACATGGAAGCTGCAGAGGGCGAACCAGGATCATCAGACAGGCATAGGGCAGAGTGTCACCACAGTGACAGGATCCAACTGGAGAAGAAGATGCAAGGCTTGGGGTGGAGGGCAAGAAAACAAGAAACCAGAGCCAAGGGCACTCTGGCCTTGCCCTCGAAGTGAAGGAGGAAACCCCAAGTTCTGAAGCAGCAAAAGAAGAGAGAAAAGGAGAAAATCGAAGATATTTATTGAGCGCTGATGGTAAGCTGAACAACTATACTACATGATGTTATAGAGTGAAGTCGGACAAGCTGAGCTCAGTCCTGCTACATTGTGATATCCTTTGACGCAACAAAACGTACCCGCTGCCGGTTTTATTCTTTTCAAGTAGGGCCTAGAGCCAAGTCTGAAGCCTCGGGCTTGCGTGCCGGCGCCACCCGCCGGAGGTGACTAGCGCCAGGGCTGGGGAGGCGGGTCCCAGGGGCCTGAAGCTGCCGGCTCCCTCACACACGAAAGGCGGCTCTCACGGCGTGAAGCTTCCTCCCACAAAAACCCGGCAGTAGCGAAACCGTGGCCTTTGGCTTCCAACCCCCTCGTGTCCGCAGAGCCGGGACTAACTTCAGCAAACCACTCAACTAGCCATCAATCTGTTCTGGAACCTACTCCAACCAGGACCTTTAATCCCATTCTAAATCTCAACCTTTGCTGGAGTTAAACTGCCCCCAAACAAAAAAAAACAGCTTTAACTTGCCTTAGTCCTTAATCTAGTCTCCTTCAGCACGAATCCACTATATAATCGCAGCCTCTCCCAATCATAATCCATTTTTATCCTAATTCAATCCCAATCTCTTTTATTTCATTCTATTTTAATTACAATCCAAATCCATCCCAGTCTATTTCTCAATTGGCAGCAGTCTTTTAAACTAATTTGTGATTTTATATTGCCTCGTGGGTAAATCTATTTCTTATTTGGTGCTCATCCTTTACAAAGGGAAGGTTTTGGGTTTCAACCACTTAAATATTAACTGTCTCCATGCAGTGATATTTATGCCTATAAAACAAAACACAAAATTACAGTAGGTTTCTCTGGCTCTTGGTACAAATAGAAATGATTTCTAGTTTGGTTTGAAATATTCATTTTCCTTACTTTTACCTCATTGTGGCTGTTAAATATGTTAGCCAGAGTGGGTCTAAAATATACAGACTCAAAGTGATCTTGGTTTCACCCCAGCATGTGCTGAATTAGACAAACAGGAGGCTGGAAGAACACAGAAAGCCAGGCAGCATCTGGAGGAAAAGCGAAGTCAACGTTTCGGGTATTTCCCTTCTTCAGGACTGGTTGGGCACAGCAGGATTTGATAGATATATTTTTGGGGAGGAAAAGGCACTCCACTCAACTGCACAGCCTTATACTAGTTAAGAGGGAAAAAAAGCCAAAATCTTGATTATTTTGAGTAATCCATGCTGAAAAGAGACAATTGTGAATATTCTGTGATAATAAAATTGAACTTCACTGTCCCCCATATCAGCCAAAAAAGTCTGCTGAGATTTTCTAAGTTAAAGCCTGAAGGACATTGTTATTTAGCCAAGGTACTTGAGCATGTGAGGTGTTAGAACTGCACACAGCAAACATCAATCTTATAGAAGAAGAAAGGTAAAACTGTGAGTTTTAAAAGAAATATATTTAATAGATATCTGTGCCCTTGTTACCTCCAGGCGTGAAAATTTCACTGCTCTCCTGGCTGACCTTTTGTCTTTCAGCCTTCATAAGCTTGGGTTCGTCTAAATTCTGCTTTCTGCATCTTCACTTGTGGAAGGTCATATTCATCCTTTGCCTCTGTACTTCAATTTTGAAATTCTCATCCACATTTCCACCTCTGTTTCCTCCTTGAAAATACTTGTTAAATCTACCCCTTTTACTCATATGTCCTAACATCTCCTTATGGGATTAGTATCAAATTTTATTTGTTAATGGACTTATAAAGTACATTTTTCCATTTTACTACACCAAATATCCTTTCTAAATGCAACTTGTTTCCTTAAGATTTCCTCCTTCCTTTCAGGGCATCCTAGACAGCCAAACTTCGCACAGTTCATTAGTTATTAATACAAGAATGCCACCTGTTTGAGGATGTTCTGGTAAGTAAGAGTATAAGGTGGTGACCATAGGTTTGAAACCATGCGTCAGTTGCTGGTGGAGTCCCTGTTTTAGTCCCATTTTCCAATCAAACTCATCTTGCAGAGTAGATCTCACAGTGAGGAGAATTACCGCTGTGGCCTGTGAATTCACAGCATGATGTAGGTAATCAGTGATATATACACATTCAAATTTGATGTCATGAATTTTGTGGGCAAATGGTTATCATATGAATTTTTCAAAATAATTGCTCCAGGCAGGGAGATATACCAGAAGAGGCTTGATGGGCTGAATGGCCTTCTCTTACTATTTCCCAAGTGCAGGAAGGAAGGACATTAGATAGTTAATCCTCTGTATTCCTGGAATATTGAGAACTAGCCAGCAATGTTCTCTCCATTTTTCAACAATCCTAAATTACATTTTGTGTTCCTTGGTTATAGATTTTACTTAGATTGTTATGATAACTAATTATCGAGAATTATGTGGGAATAGGTCGTGATCTGACCATTCTTTTCTCCATGCATGGCAGATTCTTCTGCCCACTTGGCAAATTCCTGACAATGACTCACCTTATCAAGAGTTCACTGTGTATGCAATCAAATCATGGACTAGTATTCTGCCTCACTGTCTATGGCACATTACTACATAGTAACAGGGTGTTTTGTCTTGAAATTTATTCTGCAAATGAAACTTCAAAGCCTCTAAGAGTTCCTTCAATGATATTTTGTTAGTTGGATGAAGAAGCTCCTGCTATGACTGAGAACACAGGCTTTTATTTTGGCATAATAAACCAAAGCTTGATCTCCATTATAGAAGCTAGTGCATGGGCTGTTGTGCCCCTGCCTCTGAACCAGGAGGCCTGGATTTAAGATCCACCTGCACTAGGGTATTACAGTCTCCCTGAACAGGTTGATTAAAATATGTAACAAAATTATCCTGCAAGTCTTGGAGAGATGTGGTGTAGTGGTAATGTTGAGGACCAGACTAATGCTCTGGGGATATGGGTTCAAATCCCATCGTAACATCTGGTGGAATTAAGGAAGTTGGAGTATAAGAGTAGGGAAATCTTCCTGCAATTGTACAAGGTACTTTTGAGACTACATCTGGAGTACAGTGAGCAATTTTGGTCCCCTTGTTTAAGGAAAGATATCATTTCATTGGAAGCAGTTCAGAGAAGGTTCACTAGGGTAGACCCTGGTAGGTAGAGATTTTCTTATGAGCAAAGGCTAATCAGGTTGCGACTCTACTCATTGGAATTCAGAAGAATGAGAGGTGATCACGTTGAAACATATAGGATTCTTAGGGGGCTTGACAGGGTAAATACAAGAGAATGTTTCCCCTCATGGGGAGTCTCAGAGCAGAGGGCACAGTCTCAAGATAAAGGGGCATCAATTTAAGATTGAAATGAGGACTTTCTTCTCTGAGGGTTGAGAGTCTTTAGAACTCCTTGTTACAGAGAACTGTGGGGACAGAGACATTGTGTACTTTCAAGGTGGAGAAAGATTCTTGATCAGTAAGGGAATCAAGGGTTACAGGGAAAGGACAGGAAAATGGACATGAAGAATGTCAGATCAGCCATGATGTTAGTGAGTGGTGGAGCAGGCTCCAGGGGCTGAACAGCTTACTCCTGTTCCTTTTAGTATGGTCTAATGTGGGATTTCCTAACCATCTTGGAAACAAGGGAACAATCAACATCTGATATCTACTATAGTGAAAATTATATTTCAAAATGTTAATTGACGTAAAAAGTGAGTCTAATTGTGAATGAGATAAAGTATTGAATGCCACATTCAATGAGTTCCATGGACGTTTGCTAGCATTCACTGTTATGTTAGAACAGGATGGATATGTGTAGTAATTTCAAAGTTAGGGACAACATGGTGGTTTATCACCTGTCAGTGATTACATGGCAATCTCTTAGGTGGTGTGAAAATCAGTTCCTAATGTAGAAAGCTAGTGAATGTCAATGAAAAACTCTTGCAATATATGTAAGCACATGAAGAGCAACATCTCTGGATTAAATGCAGATTTAATTAACCACAGCAATATAGGCAAAGTCATAAGATAGGTATAGATGGTGGAAACATCAGTATAAAAAAAACTCATCCATAGAATAAAACACACATCAGATTGTAATTTATTGCAATGAGAACAAAATACTATGGATGCTGGAAGTCTGAAACAAACACAGAGAATGCTGGAGAAACTCAGTGGGAAGGTTTGGAATTTTACAGGAGATTTTATTGCTGCCCTGTCAGCTCGTCTAATTCAATGCTGGTCAGGAATTAAATTTGGAGATGTCTGCACCTTTATCACTTTGTACCTTACCTTTGGGCAGGAAATGGACGGATGGACGGATACGGATTTGTGCTGTACTGTTCTATGGTATATGTATGTATGGCAGCATCTATGACTCTTTATACTGGGTTCAAAATGTTAACTCTGTTTCTTTCTGTACAGATGCTGCCAGACCTGCTGAGTTTCTCCGGCATTCTCTGTTTGTTTTCAATGTTATTGTTTATTGAAGGGTCCAAGTTTCTTTTCATTCTTGATTATTTCCCATTGCCATATTTAATAAATAGCCCCTTGTTCTAATATCTATTTGCATTTCCTGAAGTAAAATTTAATATATTTTATACTTCTATGAGGTTTCATCATAGTCATTTTTATTGTAGGATAAAAAGCCCCACTCGCTCCAAACTTTACTCAGAATCAATTCTCTAATGCTAAGGACCAACCTTATTATACTTATTTTCATGGTTTTTAGAAGTTGAATGTTTCTCTTATGTCCTTATTACCAAAACTGAATCCAGTGTCCAGTAGAATTTTCATATAGTATCTTCTGGCTTGTACTTACTTTATCTAGTGATGTAATTCAGCATTCTATTTATTTTGTTAAAGACTGTTTGCATGTTCCTTGTAATAATATAATACATGTATAATGGGCTATAAATACTGTAATTTATTCCATTGCAGCCACTGACACATTATTTAGTTTTTCAACATTGATCTTTTACAATTAACTTTCTATCATTTTGAGAGCTGTGGAAAGAAAGATAGCAGTAAAAACACACTGTCACAGACTAGCTGAACCTGGATGAAACAGCAGATGGAGCTATTGAACTGTGAGTGTCCCGAATGTTCAGTGAAGCCATGCTGGGAATGAAGTATCATCCTATCCAGCTGAGGTTGTCAATATCAGCACATGTTGATATCAGTGCATGTTCTCCATTTGTCAAACGAAAATTGGACAGTTATCTGAAGGGAAAATATTTGAAAGGTAACAGGGAAAAGGTAGGGTCCTGTGACCAGGTGAATTGATCTTGGAGAAAGCTAGCACAATTACTGTGGGCTAAATGGCTTCCTGCGCTGCAGCCAACCTATCATTCCATGTTCAAACATCTTTGCAATTCTCAAGATGCAACAAAAGCCTGTTTGTCTTATTTCAGTAAGTTGATGACATTTCCTGATAAAATACTGTACTTGAGATCAATATTAGGAAGCCATTCACTCCCCAATCTCAGAGATGAGGTTCTGTTTATGCCTCACGCAATCTTTCCCTTTTGCCAAAGTCTAATGACTCCACTGTGTACAGGGTCTTAGGCATTGACAAAAGCAGTAACTGATGTATTGGAAGAGACGCCGTGACTAGTTTGTGAGGGCAAAGACCCATAAACACCAATGTGATAACGGTCAGTTCATCTGATTTAGTGATATTAGATGAGGGATAAATATTTGCAAGACACCAAGAATTCCCTGTCCTTCATTGATACAGTGCCATTGGATATTTCTAACAATCTCAGAGTAAAGATGGGCTCTCACTATCATGTCATTCAGTAGAATATGATTCCAGCAATGTAGCTCCCTCTCAGTACTGCACCGGAATGTCAGCCTAGATTATGTGCTGAAGTCTCTGGAGTAGGATTTGAACCCACAACCTTCTGAACTATTGCTATCAGGTCAGATAATTCAAATAACTCACTATAATGATTGGGAGTTCAGACTTGGGACCTTCATGAATGTTATGGTTCAGCATATTGGACTTGGTTAGAAAATGTGAAGATTGCTAAAGGGGACTGAAATAACTCCACAGGGGCTGGTATCTATCACCAAGTCACCCTTTATTTTATACCTGGAGAGTCCTTGACACTGACCCAGCATCCTCAGAGCCAGCTGTCAGAGTGAACAGGACGTCTGAGACTACTATTCTTATCTGTCAGGCAGGGCTCCCTGATTGGACCAACAGCCCCAAACAGGGAACTCATATTCTACAAAGTCAACCTGGCTGACCTCGTTACAATCACACAACAGGGGCCTGCTACTGCGTTATGAAAGTGGGTAAAGAGACAACTCTTCATAAGAAAAATGTGGAGACAGAGTTGACTGAAGTGAAAAGTGGGACAAATACAACTGAGATGGGAGCTGGAGGTTTTGGTGGAGAGGTTGGGGATCAGAACAACAGGGGCCTAAACCCAAGGTTGAGGAGCAGGTCAAACTTGGTTCACTTGTTCTCATGGGTTTTATAAGTTGAATGTTTCTCTTATGTTCTTATGACCAAAACTGAATCCAGTGTCCAGTGCAATCTTCATATAATATCTTCTGGCTTGTACTCAGTTGATCTAGTGATGTAATTCAGCATTGTATATATTTTGTTAAAGACTGTTTACGTGTTCCTTGTAATAATATAATACATGTATAATGGGCTATAAATACTGTAATTTATTCCATTGCAATCACTGACACATTATTTAGTTTTTCAACATTGATTTTTTACAATTAACTTTCTGTCATTTTGAGAGCTGTTGAAAGAAAGATAGCAGTAAAAAACACACTATCACTATCACTTGGTTCACTTTTCGTATCAATCCTAACCTCAGCACTGCTTGTTAAGAACATTAATGCCATTTTTAATATGAAAAAAATTAAACTGTTTTGATGTGCAGTACTTTGCAAACTTTATTTCGCAGTTTGCTGTGTCCTGCAGCTATTAACAGAGGACTGAAGCCTGTAAACACTGAGGCACAGTACCTCGCCATGGTCAGCAGAAAGGCAGTGGATGGGCCTGCATTGTGATTGTAATAGCCCACAGCTAACAAGTGAGTGAGTGTACAGAGGACAAACAATGTTACTAGAGCCAGGATCAGCTTGGCAGCTGTCCTTTCGATCTGCACACTGTGCAGATGCTCATCTGCAATTGCTCTGATGTGTTTGCTGAGATAGTACACAGTGCTGAGATTGGTGCCCACCATTAATAAAATGGGTACGAGTTCGTGAAGGACAAGGGTGAACATTGCAAACATCATACCACTTTTCCAAGTTGGGAACTTCCACACACAGCCCAGGAAAGGGTCCATAGTGGTGCTGACCACCATCAGAATCTTTGTTTCATTCCCACTGACAGCACGGGAGTAAACGAAAGCTGGGACTGCATAGAGAAAATTAACAGACCACACTGCAAACAATATCACCAGCACATGTATAATCTCCTTCCTTTTGGTGCTCAAATGGACATGTTGTTTTATCTTGAGAAAATGGAAACAACTCAGGCAGAAGGTAACCCACACACTCACAGACTTTAGCCACACCCAGAGGAACATGAACATTCGGCACCAGTTGAGGGTCAGCAAGATGTTGACTCCTGACTCTGTGATGAACAGGAGGATGTTTCGGAAGGTTGAGATGAGCAGGTTGACTGCTGCCAGATTGCTGAGGATGATGTCAGAAGCAGCAAGTCCATGGTTTTCCACTGTTGTGGCTAATATTGTCACTAAGACCAAAATATTTCCCAAAATACCTAGAAACACGAGCAATCCATATAAGATGAGATGAACTGTTGTCGAAACTTCCATTGCCTGGTCTCTTGCTCCTCAAGACCTTTACCCAACAGAGCAAAAAGCTGGGAAAAAATTTAATAATGTAAACACATTGGTACAAAGTTGTCTTTTCTTAAAAAGAAAACAAATCGCGCTGGATGCCTGTCAGTGCTTTCATGGGTTTTCATACTTGGCACCATCTGTGTGACTTATTTTTCCCATTTTCTGTCATTACCCTAACTCAGGACATTGAACTGTGGATAGGGAGGCAATGGCCGAGTGGTATTATCACTAGGTTATTAATCCAGACACCCAGGGAATGTTCTGGGGATCTGAGTTTGAAACCTGCCACGGCAGATGGTGGAATTTGACTTAAATAAAATAATCTGGAATTAAGAATCTAATAGCGTCCATGAAACCACTGTTGATTGTTGGGGAAGGGGGAAGAGTCTGGCTTACTAATGAAATCTGAAACCTGCCATCCTTACTAAACATACAGTGTGGTTGACAAGCCAATGATACCCACTCTCCATGAATGAATAAAAGAAATTCCCCTCTCTATACTCAATCAGTGAACTGAAGAACTAAAGAGTTATATCGGAGCTGAAAAGTTAATTGTGTTTCTCTCTCTCTACAGATGCTGCCAGACCTGCTGAACTTCTCCAACATGCTCCAGTTTGTGATAACAAGGTGTAGAGCTGGATGAACACAGCAGGCCAAGCCGCATCAGAGGAGCAGGAAGGCTGACGTATCGGGCCTAGACCCTTCTCCAGTTTGTGTTTGATAGGATGTAGGAGCAGAAGTGGACCATTAGATTCTTTCAGCCTATTGCAGCAGTCTGTAAGATCATGGTTGATCAGGTTGTGGTCTAAGCTCCACTGGAAGCTTAGTACAGTCATGATTACAATCGAAGGCCAGTGCTAAGGCACTATACTGACTTTCTCTAAATGTGATAGTATTTGTGTTGACTACTATTCTTCAAACACGGACTCCTAATCTCAAATGTGACTATGTTTGTGTCATATATCCACCATCCTCAGTATTTTGCCTCTATTTGACCATTTATTCACTTCCTAACAGCACTGTTGATATTCATATACCCCATGGGCTGCAGCAGTTTTAAAAGGCAGTGCACCACCAACTTTACAGGACATTTAGGGCTGGGAAAGAAATGTTGGCCTCACCAGCAGTGCTCACATCCCATGAACAAATGGAACAAAATGCCTCAAGTGGAAAATAACTTTATAATGAGGTCTGACAGCAAGGAATTGCCATATAGGCAGTTGTGTTTCACTTGAGATTTTTAGTTCTTTTAGGTTACTTAATGAGTTTTCTCAATTTTACAGGTTTTCTCCTATCCAGTTGGCCGCTATCTTTTTTAATTTGAAGGGGCAGAATGACCATCCATACCGCATAATTTGGTATGCCTCTGTGCATTCACCTGCATGGAAGTCTTGGACCAGCAAGGCTCATTTCAGTTTTTATGTATGCCCCTCAGGACCTGCCCTTCGCTAAGAATCAAGTCTGAGGCCACTGTTCAAGACTTGGACTTTTAGGGTAATGGATATGTGTGCTGAGCTTTATCATCCACAGTGTCAACTGAACATATTTAGATGAACACGGGACTCAGGATCAGCCAGCCTATTGCAGCATTCAGTAAGATCATGGTTGATCAGGTTATGGTCTGAGCTCCACTTACCTGATTGCATCCAGTAATCTAAGTCAGAAATCTAAGTCAGCCTTGAATAAATTTAAATACGCAGATTCCCTTCTGGGGAAAAGAAGAACACTCCCTTGCACCTCTGGAGAAGAAATACCCCGTGACTGCATGGGTTTCCTCCCACAGTCCAAAGATGTGCAGGCTACGTGGATTGGCTGTGGAAAATTGCCCATAGTGTTGAGGGATGTGTAGATTAGGTGGGTTATAGGGGGATGGGTCTGGGTGGGAGGCTCTGAGAGTCAGTGTGGACTTGTGGGCCGAAGGGCCTGTTTCAACACTGTAGGGATTCTATGATCTCATCTTTGTGTTTAAAAAATGGCATCTTTTTCTTAAGCTGTGTCCCCTGCTTTTAGTTTTCCCTCACATGGGAAAGCATTCTCTGGGTGTCCAACCTATCCAGTCTGCTCAAGATTCTACATGCTTTATTGAGATCATCTGTCATTCTTCTAAACTCAAATGGGTAAGTCCTTAGATGCTTTTTAATATTTACTTTATCGTCTATGTCTTGCTAAACAATTTCAGCGAAAATACTGATAAAAGGAAGAGGAACAGAATATAATATCTCCTGTCAGTCTGAATGCACAGGTAGCTCTAGGTCTCAGTAGAGTCATGATTAGAATCTGTGGCCGGCACTAAGGCACTGTATAGACCTTCTCCAAAGTGGTGGAATTGGGTTGACTGCTTCAAACATGGTCTGCTAATCTCAAATGTGACATCAGACAGATCTGCTGGATGGAGATCACTTTGACGAAGAGGGTAGCCTGGCTCAATGGTCTGATTTGAAGGTGTAGACCTGAAGTGTTGTACCCATGTTGAGTACAGCTTCTCCAGTAACACTGTCACGTCTGTTCGTAGCTGGAAACTTGGACTCATCACAGTTGTTTTGGATAACCCTGACAATGCAATGGATAGAACATTAAATGGTCATAGTTGGAAAAGGTGCAGGAAATTTACCATTGTTCACTTTTCAGTTCACATTTTTAAATGATTAAATAAATTGGTCTATAACAATCCTGCTTTAGTTTTAGAAGTCAATAAAGCCTTAATTTATTGTACTTACATTCTGAATTTAGGTTTGTGTGATGTCTCCTTAAGGAAATTAAGTTAACATCCTACCTTATTTACATATATACATGAATCCCTTGCACTGCAGAAACTCAGTGATGGATAAAGAGGAACTGAATGTGCTTGTGCCTCAGTGGTAGTGTCCCTAATTCTGATCTAAGAGGCCTGGGTTCAAGTCCCACCAGTAAAGTTAAATTTTTGAGCATGTTGATTAGAAAATATCTAAATTACAGGGCAAGTTGGATAAACATATGGATGATAATGGAATAGTGTAGGTTAGATGGGCTTCAGATTGGTTTCGCAGGTTGGCGCAACACCGAGGGCCAAAGGGCCTGTACTGCGCTGTAATGTTCTATGTCAGACAGAAAACTCACCAAATGAAATAAACCTTTGGTTTTAACTTGTGTATATATGTGCTGTCAATGATTGATGGGTGCAAACGCTCACTAATTTTACAACTTATACCATTGTTTGGGTGAATACCCTGGCATATTTACTGAGTAAAATCCTCTGTTTTGTTACTAGGCGTTTCTATATCTAATATAGAAACAGAATATGCTGAGAATGCACAGCAGTTCTGGTAGCACCTGTAAGATGTTGATGTTTTGTTAAATTACAGAAAGTCTGCATCACAATCTATGATCGCATGCAACTCCTTCACTGTGTTCGTAGACCATTCCGGACGAACTGGTCTGACTTTCAAACCGAAACCCAGTCTGTCACCCATACTGGCTACTACCTCTGTAATATTATTCAGCTTTGTCCCAGTGACTAACAAAGTCTTCAGCCAGGTCTATATCATCTCGAAGCTCAATTTTTCCTTCATTGGCCTCTGGAGTTCCACTCTACACAAATCTAGTTCATGTGCTGCCTATGTCCTAGATGTTTTTCAAGTTAACCTGTTCAGAGAAGTTATTACAGAGTAGGTGGGACTTGAACCCACTACCACTTCAACCCATGAGGTTCAATACTACTGGCTTGTATTATAACTTGTACTCCATCCCAGAACACCCATCCTGACTTAGTTCCAAATTCAGTGTCTTTACTGATTTGATCTCTTAGATATTTTCACTATTTTCTGTTCTTAATATTGCATTTCCTGAAGTTTATCTGATTAAATGCAGGATTGATTTTCCTGTGCATTCATGGCATTGTAAACATTTAAAGGAATTCTGTTTATTCAACCTGGTGAAATCTTCATGCAAGTTCCTTTACAATATATTAACAATGTTACTAATTTATACTGATCAGAGGAATCTTCTCAACTCATTATTGAAGTTGTTAATAAAGCATAGAGGAGTAGATTATGTGATATAATATTGAGAAATTCCAATTGAAGATGCACAAACAAAACCCCAAACACAGATTTTTATCTATTGTCTGTTTAGTTCAAGTTACATCTCTTTCTTCTTGTTTGTATAACAGTGGGTGATGGCAATCTATAGGCACAGTCAGCAAGTCATGGGTACATTAGAGTACAGTACAAGAAAATGGAGGTCACGATCTGGACGTCTCATATCTATATATTGAATTATATATAATTTTCAGTACAGAAACAGGACATTCACCACAAGAGGTCTGTTCTGGTGTTTATGCTTTGCACAAACCTCCTCCCACCATTTTTACTTAATCCTGCCCTATCATAATATCTTTATGCCCATGCTGTATGGGAGTTGATTTCTTAAGAGAAAACCTGTCAAAAACATAATTTTTCTCCATAATTTACTTCAATTTAGCATCAAAGGAATATTAGTAATAGGAATGGCTAATCAGTCTGTGCGGTTGTTCTGCTGTTCAGTTAGATCCTAGCTGATCTGCACCTGAGCTCAATTTATATGCCTTCGCTCCATCATGGCATCATGTCCTTATCTAACAAAAAGATATTAATCTCGGTCTTGAAAGCTCCTATTTTCTGAGAGTTTTTGGGAAAGTTGTTCTTGAGCCCTTTGCCAGAGTAAATAGTTTCTTTACGCATGTCCTATTCAATCCTAGTAACGTTTGAAACACCTCATTCAGATCATCTCTCAACTGCCTCTGCTCAACAAATTCATAGTTTTTTAAAACTCCTGCAATGAATACTTGACAAGATATAAGGCATCCACAATTGCTAAATCTCGCACTTCCCAAACAGAACCATAGTTAGAGAGGGACTTTGAAGCTCAAATTTAGCAATCATGTTGCCGAGGGATTCCTGGTTAAGCTTATTGCCCTAATTTTGGATTTAGTGGAATTTCACCATATAACTCAACACCTGAATTAGAACAGACCAGCCCTGCCCTACTTGTTGGATTTTAAATATCTTTCCTATCTTAAGCTTCAAGAAGTAAAACAGTGACCGAAGCAGTAACTTTACTGTTCATGCATAAGGAATATAGTAATATCACTCGGACACAAACGTCTAATGAAAAGCCAGACACAATAAGTCTCTATAATTGTCCAGTAGGTGAATATGAGGGATGTGTGATTTGATGGCTCAGAATATCCCACGATCAATCCCCAGTCTGTTCTATTAGTTGGTTTCAAATGGAGCATCACTGGTAGTGGCACAATTGGCACTGGGTTCAAGAGAATATTTTAAATATCAGCTTGGATGCTCACTCCTGACCGCTACCTACTGACACCAGCAAGAGAGTGAGCATGCTTAGATATCTAATGAAGACAAGATAAGACTTGGCAGTAAAGTCTCCACCATATGCCTGTGATTAAAGGTCAATACCTAGATTCACACATGAAGAGTCAACACTTGATTGAGGCTTGTGAAGGAGTGCCCATGGAATCCATATTGCAACAGGTATAATATAATTAGAAAGGAAACAAACAGCAAAGAGAAAGGATTGCAGAGTAACCCCTGATCCTGGTTTTAATTGTTAGAAAGGGGCTGCACTGGCCCAGACTTTGCTTGGAAATACCAGAACTGTTTGCCAATTATTAGATTTTTTTCTCGTCTTAAATTAGAAAAGATTTATGTTATAAATTGTGGGAAATGCAACTTATTTTCAATACGCAACAGGACAGCTGGGATCTTGGTGAGCCATAGGATCATAGTCTACCCTCCTTAAACAACAACATTTAAGAATAGGGGACAAAACAAAAGGATGACATGCAAGAAATCAGGCATGTTAGAGTCAGATTAGGTGCAGGGAATGAAAAAATAGATGTGACTAAGGGAGAGAATGTGAAAGAGGCAGAAATGGATAGAAGTTATTGTACAACTCAGTGAAATGGTGAAAATTGTCCAGTAATTTGTCGCAATTTACAATTCACGGCAGTCTCTCATCCTCATCATAAATTATTGGATGATTTAGATGCCAATGATAGCATGCATTCGACTTGAAAGAAGGACTTGGGAAGAAGGAACACCATAACCTAAAGGTAGCACCTACCTTATTGGAGCAGGAGACAGGTCACAGTGAGCAAAGGCTGAGCATCTTGTGTCTACTTCTAGCTGAGCGTTCTGGTCTGATTGTTAAACGTGATGTTTTGCTGACCAAGCAAACATGTTCACTTCATTGGCCAGGTAATTGGTGCCTAGCAACAAATCTATTGGTTAATGACCGGATGAACAGTTTACAAAGAGTTTTCACTTCTTTTCACAGACTAGCTGAACTCATTAATATTGCACAACATGACTTTTGGTGTTATTTTTGGAATTTTTTCAGCTTAATACTTTTTCTACATTTTGTGATATTTCATTATGTAATTTTGCTTCAATTAATTTAAATATTCATATTTTGTTCCTAGATTATTCCTGTTGGGCTGATCTATCCACTGGGGGTGTAATGCATCAGTGACTGCACAAGTTAACATCCTGCAATTCACTGCTACTTTATACTGATATTGATAATGCAGTGTTGTGGCATGAATGCATCTGTTTCTCCCTCTCTGTGGCTTTACCTTTCTGATTTTTGCCTGTCCCTGTAGTTCTGTCCCTGAATATTGTGCTCTTGTAGAATTGTTTCACAGTTTCTACTTCTCTTAATGACTTTGTCCTTGATTATTCTTTTCTCTGTTTGTGCATAGTTTCCTGGGTTGACTAATTTCAGGGATTCTTCTGGTTAAAATTCCTCCATGTCTATCTCCTATACACACCTTTTAGCGTTTCTCTTTTCTCTGCTGTAATACATTCATTAGTTTACACTCAGGAATTATCTGAACACCTGCATTTTGACTAGCTTTTGAATGCATTTCTAAATGGAGTAGCATGACAGCAGAATATTCCTGGTTCTTGGAGAAGTCTCCTGTAAGACATATTACACTTTGCATGCACCCTTACGTTGCTTTCAGAGATAACTTAAGCTGTTGCTATATTTGATCTTTAAGGGAACAATAAAATCAGATGCAACAGAATAAAAACAGTGAGATGCATTTATAGAAATGGCCATTTATTTAGGTGTCTGTTCTGTATCCAGAATATGTCTTGCAATCAGATCCACCTTTCAGAAAAGCAGATGCATGTTACCATTGACCAATTTTTTTCAGTCTGGATGTATAAGAGATATGTATCTTAAATGCATTTTACAGTGAAATAAATGTTTTCAGAAGGGTGACTTACATAATATATAAACCTCTCAGACTCCCTTCCCTTCCTCAATACCCCTGTTTCCTGCATCCTGTAAGGACTCCATTCCATTGTCTCAGTTTCTCAGTCTCTGTTGCATCTGTTCTGATGATGTCACCTTCCACAATGGGGCTCAGAAATGTCCACCTTTTTCCTCAACTGAGGATATCCTGCTCTTGTGGTTGTCGGGGCCCTTAGCTGTGTCTGATCCATTTTCCACAGTTCTGCCCTCACCCCTTCTCTTCCCTCCCACTACAATGATAGAGCCCCCCAGTCCTCACTTTCCACCCCACCAGTTTCTTTTTCTAAAGGACCATAAGGTGCCAATTCCATGACCCCCAGCGGGATGCCACCATGACACACATATTCCTCTCCCCTTGTCAGCAATGTGCAGGGACCGTTCTCTCTGGGACACCCTGATGCATTCCTCCTCTACACCCCATACACCCATGGCATCTTCCAATGAATTACAGAAGGTGTAAAGCTTGCCTGTTTACATCCTCACCTCATTATCCAAGGTCCCAGACTTGCCTCCCAGGTGTAGCAGTGATTTACCTGTACTCCACTCAATTTAGTCTGTTGTGGTAGACATTAGAGTGGCAGGTTGCTGGGAACCAGAGCAGCAGGACAGCAACTGGAGGGATTGAGGGGAAGGTAGATGTTAGGACCTGTAAATCAGGAAGGAAGGACAGGCTGAGACAGGTAAGTGAACACAATGGTACTAATGGGCTGAAGTGTGTTTATTTCAGGCAAGGAGTATTATAGGTAAGGCAGATGAGCTTAGAGCCTGGATCAGTACATGGGCTATGATGTTGTGGCCATTACAGAGACTTAGTTGAGAGAGGGACAGGACTGGATGCTCAACATTCCAGGGTTTCCTTGTTTTAGACGAGATAAAGAGAGGAAGGTAAAAGAGGTGGAGGAATTGCATTACTAATCAGGGAGAGTGTTACATCTGCACTCAGAGAGGACATACTGGAGGGCTCATCCACTGAGGCAATACGGTAAACCTCTAAAAAGGATGGGTGCAGTCACTCCGATATGATTATATCACAGGCCCCTCAACAGCCACCGAGACATTGAAGAGCAAATATGGTGCAGGTTATGGAAAGATGCAATACAAATAGAGTTGTCATTGTTGGTGACTTTAACTTCCCCAATCTTGACTGGGATTCCCTTAGAGTAATATGCTTAGATGAGGCATATTTTGTTAAGTGCATCCAAGAGGGTTACTTGAAACAGTGCGTGGATAGTACAACTAGAGGAGGGGCCATTCTGGAACTTATACTGGCTAATGAGCCTGGCCAGGTGACTGACCTTTCAGTGGGACAGCATTTCGGAAGCAGTAATCTCAACTCCTTAAGTTTTAAGATAGCTATGAATAAGAATAAGTCAGGGCCTTGTGCAAGGTTCTAAATTGGGAGAGGGCAAATTACATCAATATTACGTAAGAGATAGGGAGTGTTGATTGGCTGTTATCAGGCAAGCCCACATTTGACATGTGGGAATTGTTTAAAGACCTGCTGATGGGAGTTCAGGACTGGCATATTCCAGTAAGGAGGAGGGTCAAGGATGGCAAGGTAAAGGACTCTTGCATAATGAGGGAGGTCATAAATTTAGTCAAAAGGACAGAAGAAGCATATGTAAGGTTTAGGAAGCTAAAATTGGACACGGTCTGCGAGGAATATAAAGAAAGCAGGAAAGAACTCAAGCAGCAGATTAAGAGAGCAAGAAGGGGCCATGAAATGGCGTTGGCATGTAGGGTTAAAAAGAATCCCAAGACATTCTATACATACATCAAAAACAAGAGGATAACGAGGGAAAAGGTAGGATAAAGGAGGGAACTTGCGCTTGGAGGCAGAGGATGTGGATGAGATCCTAAATGAGTACTTTTTTGTCAGTATTCACCCAGGGAAAGGATATGGAGGATAGTGATATTTGTGTGGAGCATGCTAATATGCTATGGAATTTTGAGATCAAGAAAAAAGTGATGTTGGGTCTCTTGAAGAGCATTAAGTTGGATAAGACCCCAGGGCCCAATGGTATCTACCCCAGGTTATTCAGAGAGGCAAGAGAGGAGATTGCAGGGGCCTTGACCAAAATATTTGTATCATCATTAGCCACCGGAGAGGCTTCAGAGGACTGGTGAGTAGCTAATGTTGTTCCTCCGTTCAAGAAGGGAAATAGGCACTATCCAGGAAACTATCGAGCGCTGAGTCTCACATTGGTGGTTGGAAGCTATTGGAGAGAATTCTGAGGGATAGGACTCAAATGCATTTGGAAAAGCATGGCCTAATTAGGTACAGCCATCTTTGTACAGGGCAGGTCATGTCTCACTAACTTGATTGAATTTTTCAAGGACGTAACAAAGATGATTGATGAGGGTAGAGCAATGGCTGTTCTCTACACAGATTTTAGTAAGGCTTTTGACAAGGTCTCTCATGGTAGGCTCATCCAGAAGATTAAGATGTGTGGGATCCATGGTGACTTGGCCGCATGGATTCAGAATTGGCTTGCCCATAGAAGGCAGGGGGTAGTGGTGGGAAGGGTGTTTTTCAGGCTGGAGGTCCATGACTAGTGGCGTTCCACAGGGAACCATGCTGGAACCTCTGCTGTTTGCAAAATATAAAAATGACTCGGATGAAAATATAGATGGGTGTGTTAGTAAGTTTGCAGGCAGTACAAAGATTGGTGGAGTTGTAGATAGTGTAGAAGGTTGTCAAAGGATGCGGCAAGATACAGATCAGTTGCAGATATGGGCAGAGAAATGGCAAATGGAGGTTAATCTGGGGAAGTGTGAGGTGCTGCACTTCGGGAGATCAAATATTGAGGAAATGTATACAGTTAATGGTAAGGCCCTGAGCAGCATTGATGTAGAGAGGGATCTTGGGGTTCAAGTCCATAGCTCCCTGAAATGGCAACGCAAGTAGATAGGGTGGTAAAGAAGGCATATGGCATGCTTGCCTTTATTGGTTGGGGAATTAAAAACAAGAGTCAGGATGTCATGTTGCAGCTCCATAAGACTTTGGTTAGGCCACACTTAGAATATTGCATTCAATTCTGGTTGCCACATTTCAGGAAGGAACTGGAGGCTTTGGAGAGAGTGCAGAAGAGATTTACTAGGATGCTGCCTGGATCAGAGGGTATTAGCTATAAGGAGAGGCTAGAAAAGCTCGGCTTGTTTTCTCTGGAGTGGCGGAGACTGAGGGGAATCTATAAAATTATGAGATGCGTAGATAGGGTTGATGGTCAGAATCTTTTCTCCACAGTCAAAATGTCTAAAGCGAGGGGGCATGCATTTAAGGTGAGAGGGGGAATGTTCAAAGGAAATGTGAGGGACAAATGTTTTGAAAAAAGATTGGTAGGAGTCTGGAATGCTCTGCCAGAGGTGGTGGTGGAGGCAGATACTATACGGGTGTTTAAGAGACTTTTAGATAAGCACATGATTATGCAGGGAATGGAAGGATATGGACCAAGGGCAGGCAGAAGGGATTAGTTTAATTTGGCATCACGTTCAGCACATCATCGTGGGCCAAAGGGCCAGTTCCTGTGCTGTATTGTTCTATGTTCTGTGTTCCTAGTCTCCTGTACACTGGGTGGACAATATGCAGACTGTGTCAGCCAACTTTGCCAAACAACTACCTCTTTTGGTAAAAATGACTCCAAGCTTCCAGTTGCCTGCCACTTCAACATACCACCATGTTCCCCGCCAACATTTTTGTCTCAGGCCTAATGCAGTGTTCCAGTGAAGCTCAGTCCAAGCTGGAAGAACAACATCTCATCATCCACGTGGGGACCTTATAGTCTTCAGGGCTCAATGTTGAGTTTACCAATCTTAGAGCATGATCACCTCCTTCCATGCCTATTAGCCACCCTCACACCCCATGTCCTGTCATGACATGGGTTGTTTAAGCACAGCCAACCTATTTACACATAATCATAGCCCCATTATAATCTATCTTACTTCTCTTCCCTGCCTTACTATCACAATTCCTTTGTCCGTGCACCTATTTATTCCCTCTCTCTCTCCTCTCTCTCTGGGCTCCCTCTCCACCTATCTGCTTACTCCCCTCCCCCCACTTGCTCAAATCTCCAACAGCATAAATATGTTTTCCTAACTGCTATCAATTCTGAAGAAGGGTCACTGGACTCAGAAAGTTAATTCTGTTCTTTTCTGCACAGCTGCTGCCAGACCCACTGCATTTCTCCAGCAATTTCTGTTTTTGTTTGTAGCTAACTCAGCCTTGTTGACCCTTCAAACTCCTCCTTACTAATGTTTGGGGGGCTAGTATTGAAATTTGGAGAGCTGTTTCACAGACTAGTCAACAACAACATTGACATAGTTATATTCACAGAATCATATGTCACAGATTATTCCAGATAATGCCGTCACTACCCCGGGAGAGGTATCTGCAGAGAGGTGTACAGCCCATTTGTTTCATTCAACAACATATCAAAAAATTGATAAAGACACTGGATACTGAAAAGGCTATGGTCCCTGGCAATATTCCGACAATGGTTCTAAGGACATATTCCAGAACTCCAGTTTCAAACCTAGATGTTCTAGTACAGCTACAACATTGGCATCTACCCACAATGTATAAAATTACTCATATGTCCTGTGATATTGTCCTCCAGCCCAGCCAATTACCGCCTAACTGTAACAGTCTACTCTTGAACATCAGTAAAGAGATGGAAGGAGACATTAACCATGCAATCAAGTAACACATGCTTAGCAATAAGCTGTACTGATGCTCAGTTTGGGTTCTGACAGGGTCACTTAGTCTTTAACTTCACTACAGCCTTGGCTCAAGCATGGACCATTCTCACTTTAACTGGGTGTGCCATCAAAGAGCCCTAGCAAAATTAGAGTCAATGAGAATCATGGGAAAAGCTCTCCGCTCTTTTCAGACATAGAACAAAGAAAGATGGTTGTTTGTGGTCAGTCATCTCAGCTCCAGGACATCTCTACAGGGGATCCTCAGGATAATGTCCTAGGCCCAATCATCTCTAGCTGCTTTTTCAATTACCTTCCCTTCATCATAAGGTCAGAAGTGGGGATGTTTGCTGATGATTACAGATGTACTGAAGCAGTTCAAAGCTAAATGCAGCATGGCCTGGACAATATCCAGGCTTGGGCTGACAAGTGGCACGTAACATTCATGCCATGTAATTGCCAGGCAATGATTGTCTCCAACGAAGTCAAATCTAACCATTGCCACTGGACATTCAAAGGCATTACTCCCACTATTGACTTCCTGGGGTTACCATTGATCAGCAACTTAAATGGATGAGCCAAATAAATACCATAGCTATCAAAATAAGTCAGAGGCAGTGTGTAACTTGCCTCCTGATTCCCCAAAGTCTGTTCACTATCCAGAAGTCACACATCAGAAGGTTGATAGAATATTCCTCACTTGCCTGGATGAGGATGGCTCCAACAACACTCAAGAAATGTGACACCTTCCAGGACAAAGCATTGGCTCCAAATCCACAAACGTTCACTCCCCACATCTAATTCACAATAGAGGGAATGTGTACCGCCTACAAGATGCACTGCCGAAATTTGCCATCTCCTTAGCACTTTCCAAACTCATGACCACTTCCATCTAGAAAGACAGGGACAGCAATTAACTGGGAACATCACCACTTGAAAGTTCCCCTCCAAGCCATACACCATCCTGACTTGGAAATATAACATTATTTCTTCTGTGTCACTGGGTCAAAATCCTGGAACTCCCTCCTTAATGGCACTGGGAACCTATTTACATCAAATGGAATGCAATGGTTCAAGAAGGCAGCTCACCACCAACTACTCAAGGGCAACTAGACACAGGTAATAAATGCTGGTGCAGCTAGTGATGCCTACATTCCATTCATGAATTTTTAAAAATCCTCATTACCATCTTTTAAAATCCTCGTTTTTTGGCAGAAATGATATAGGTAGGAAGAAGGAAGAGGTCCCGCAAAGGCAATTCAGGGAGTTAGGTAGGGAGCTAAAATGCAGGACAACCAGGGTAGTAATCTCAGGATTACTACCTGTGCCATGGACTAGTGAGGCTAGGAACAGAGAGAGAGTGCAGTTGAACATGTGGCTACAGAGCTGGTGTAGGAGGGAGGGCTTTGGATATATGGATCATTGGGATGTCTTCTGGGGAAGGTGGGACCTGTACAGGAAGGATGGGTTGCACTTTGACTGGAGGGGCACCAATATCCTGGGTGGGAGGTTTACTAGAGCTCTTCGGAAGTGTTTAAACTAGTGTGGGAGCAGGGCAGGAACTGGAATAATAGGCCACTAAGTCCAGGGACTGGGGACAAAAGTGTGACAGAGATATGCATAGCACAGAATAAAAGCAGGCACCGAGAAGTTGTGGGGCTCAGAGGGACTGGAGGACTGGAATGCATTTACTTCAATGTAAGACAGATGAACTAAGAGCAAAAACAAAGTTGCTGGAAAAGCTCAGCAAGTCTGGCAGCATCTGTGGATCTGCGGCCAGACCCGAAACTTTAACTCTGTTTT
>JAHRHZ010000004.1:19496869-19728774 GCA_024137785.1 Ginglymostoma cirratum | reverse complement strand
TCCATCCTCCCTGGACTGACCTATCTCCTCCCTACCCCCCCTACCTACACTCACCTTTACTGTCTCCATGCCCGCCTCTTTGACTTGTCTGCCTCCTCTCCACCTATCCTCTCCTCTATCCATCCTCTATCCGCCTCCCCCTCTCTCCCTATTTATTTCAGAACCCCCTTCCCCTCCCCCATTTCTGATGAAGGGTTTAGGCCCGAAACGTCAAGTTTTCCTGCTCCTATGATGCTGCTTGAACTGCTGTGTTCATCCAGCCCCATGCTTGTTATCACAAATGCTGATCATCTCCTTGAGATTTAAATTCTAGGCTGAGGCTTCTCTTGTGTGTTCTAGTTAAAAACTCATGAAGTCAGCAAGTCCCTGAGTTGTAATCTCATCACTTCCTTCCTGCCAGCCGCCATGAGAATCAGCTATTAAATGACGAGGGCTCCCAGTGGGTTAATTATTTCTTCGGGACGGGAAAAAGAATCAACATTTTTTACCCAACTGCTTGTTTGCACTTGTTTCTTGCTGACTCGTAGTTTTGCTGGTGAAACAGAGCTTAAAGAGTGTCAGCATTCAATAGATATGCATTTGTCTTATAACTGATGTATAGCACTTTGTTTATTGAATCATCTCCTCCTTGTTCTGAAGGCACTGAGACAAATTGTAATGCTCCTATTATTGACCTGTTTGAAATTAGGAAAAGCAACTCAAAGTGGGCTCTCTAAGTGATTCCATGGAGCCATTGAATCTTCTAAAAAGCACCCTCATATAGTTTTTCCTTTTTAAATTTTTTTTAAGGCTGAACAGTTGTGGTTCTTTCATCCAGCAAACGAAAGATTGATGGTGACTTGCTCAAGGTCTTTAAAACTCTGAAGAGATTCAATAAGGTAACTTTTATGAGGGAGTCCAAAATCAGGGTCTGTAAAAATAAGATAGTTCTAATAAATTTGATTAAGAATCAGATGACAGTCTTTACCCTAGAATTAGTGCTAATATGAGGCACCCTCTAAATGGGATAGTTGGAAAGATTTTATAGATGCATTGAAGGGAAAATTAAATAAACAGCTTTGGGAGAAAGGGCTGGAGGAGATATTGAATGGAGTAGATAGGGGGAAATTGTTCCTGCTTGTAAAAGAAAAAAAGAACAAGAAGGCATAGATTTAAAGTTATGTGCAAACAAAGCTAGAGTGATGTGAGAAAAAAAAACAGTGAGTAGTTAGGGTCTGAATGCACAGCCTGGAAATATGGTGGAGGCATTCAAGAGGGCATTGGATATAAATGCTGTGCAAGGATATGGGGAAAAGGCAGGAGATTGGCACCAGCTAATAGAATTGGCACAGGCACAATGAGCTGAATGGCCTCCTTCTGTATCATCACAATTCTGTACTATGTTAATAAGATGAGATGAAGTAACATGGTGGAGGTTAATCTGGTTCATTTCTCAGAGCTGTAAAAAGCTCTGTAATTGTATAAATCTCTTTTTACAAAATCAATAAAAGAGGCTATTCTAAGGAAGCAAAGACTATTGATTGTGATTACAAAATCCTGGGTCAGCATGCCTGATTTACCTGATGTTATACTGCCACTGTTCCAATACCTGCCTATCTCTCTATGTAGTACTTCCTGAGTAAGATGCTGTCTACATCATGAAATTAAACTGCAGCAGTAGTTCAAGCTGATTCACGTGTGCTAAGTAGAGCTACATGGAATTTGCAAACATAAATGGGCAATTTAGTGTAACTGGTCTTTGCTAGTGTCTATTCCCCACACAATCCTCCTATTATTTACTTCACCAAAACCTATCAGCATGCCCTTCTATTTTATTCTCCTTCATATACATATCTAGACTTTTCTTGAATGCAACTATGCTCAATAAGGATGTTGCACTATTCCTGTCACTGTCTCCAGTCAGTTACAGCCGTTTTGTTTCCTGCTGGTCGTGTAGACATTTGTGTAACACAGTCATGACATGTTTATTTTACAACAGGATGAATTTATATGCACCAGGCATTGTCATGCTTTGGGCTGCTACCACAGCCACCCCATTGTCAGTTATTAACAGTCCCAAATTATCAGCTATTGATTCTCCCAGGCCGACATTTGTCGATTTCTTCATCCAACTGTTGTTCTCTGTCTCTTTTGTCTTCATCTCCACCTATCGTTCACTCCTTCCCTCCCTCCTGATTGTCCCTCTTCCAAGCCATCCCTCACTATTTTCCTCATCTTTTTGAGAGCTACTCCAATGTTATCACAATATTCTTTACAAGATATCTCTTTCAATTCAGTGTCTCAACATAAATGCACTAAGCCCATGGAACCATTCAGATCTGGCACCTTGGGCTTCACCCCATAACGGCAGGCAGGATTTTTGTACTCCCAGTCTTTGTGCTGTCTCCCACATCCAGATTTCTTGGCCATCAAATCTTGAGAGCATGGATATAGATTTCAGCAGAGATCCACAATATTGTGGAGATGGAAGAACACAGCCATGTTGATAGATAAGATATGGTGCTTGAATCTGTGTTCTGGATCAATCTGGATGCCAAGACAAAATGTGGTTCACCTGACTAAGTAACTAGGGATTTAGATACAGTTATTGAGAAGAAATATAGTTATGGTGAAGGCTGAAAACAATAGCTTTGGTCTGGAGGAAATTTCCCTTACATCATTGAAAATTTTCCTTAAAACCTACCTGTTTGACGCACTATTTGGTCAAACCCTGCTCCCTGGCCCAGTTACATCCAAATGAAGGCTTAATAATCATTTGTTTGCCTGTAAATAGCTGGAATGGTACAGTGGGTAGCTCTCTTGGCCTTGACTCAGAAGGCCCTTGGTTCAAGTCTAAATTGGACATTTTGGCCATGTAAACACTGATACAGGCGAGCCAGTGTATGTTAGTCCCCAGTCAGGATAGTTGGGGAGTGTTAGTGGCAGTGGGGGCATCTGTTTATATAACTATCCACGAAATCCAAAAATGAAGGTTAGTATGGAGGATTGGTTAACCAACATTGTGGTCATCCATATACTATAGGAGAAACCAAAAGACGACAGAAAGTATCCTTCTGCGACATGGATCTGGAGAGTTCTTTTTTACATGCAAATGCAGGCTGTTTGTGGAGAATCTCAAACATTATTTGTTAAGCTGTAAAAAGCTTCCATCTTCTCATTTGTTAAAGACATGGTTATGGGCCTCCAACAACAGAGCACCAAAATAAATAGAGCTGTCCTTTGTCTGCCTCAATAGATAAATATTGCATTTATTGGCAGTGGTTATCCATATATTTTAGTATACAGTCCTCACATTGACTAATATAAATTCTTCAGCTTTCAATATGAAATACCGCCACTTCAATTGCTACAAATTATCTCATTCTTTGGCTTTATAGTTCAGACCATCCAAAAGGATGTGAATCCATTTTTCAACCAAATATAAAGAACTCTGAAGTTTGATTCCCCTGAGTGATTGGCATCATTGTGAAGCAAAATTGCACTCTGATCCAAGTAACAATCCTGTTGGTGGATGAATACTGTTACTGTCGCTCATAGTCTGAATACTTTATCATTTCATCCTAAACCAATTATTATGAGTCATTGATACTGGCCAACAAACCTCTGCCATTCAATACATGTGCATTACTATTAATGAAAAGAATGTAATGAAATTTTGTTCAATCAGTTTTTACCATGTGGGGATACAGTTTAGCTTAGAGCAATCCTACATTTTTTTTTTATTTTCCCTGCAGCTATGTGTGCTTACAGACCTATTCTGGCATGAACTTAATATGTCAGATGGCCTCTCTGGTTTTGTTTTGGATACATTCTACCTGTTCAGAAATATCATTACAGACTTTTGGACCAGGCGGGACTTGAAAACGTGTGTCCTGTCTCAGAGAGAGGATGAAAACCATTGCGCCAAAACAGGGTTTCCTTGTTTTGTATGTTTGGGATCTAATTCTGTTTACTTTCTCAAAGTGACATTGCTTCAGGCCACAGAATTTACTGCAAGCACTCTGCATTTACAGCTTGATCTATAAATGCATTCTCTTCACTTAGAACATCTCTTTATTTCCAGTTGTCCTTCCTTAATTGTGAGACTCTGACATCATCATTATATACATGTCTGATCTTACTCCCATTACTCCCATCCCTCTGTGTCATAATGACTCTGGCATTCACTTACTGTCACACACCCAGCCACACAATTATTGACACACAATCATGGACAGATGGATAAACAGAAAACACCAGAAATGAACCACAGATGAAACTGCAGCTGGAAAGGGAATGGACACGTTAATGTGAAATTAAAACAGAAAATGATGGAAGTACTCATGCAGTGTCCAGGTTAATGACCAACTGGGGGGAGATTCAGAGATTCACAGGAAAACAAAGGGAAGGACACTAGTTCATTTTAATCATCGACTTGCTATAGTGTGGAAGCAGGCCATTTGACCCATCGAGTCCACACCGACCGTCCAAGCAGCATCTCATCCAGACCCACCACCCTGTCCATGTAACCTTGCATTTCCCATGGCTAATCCATCTTGCCTGCACATCCCTGGACACTTTGGTGCAATTTAGCACGGCCAATCCACCTAACCTGCACATCTTTGGACTGTGAAAGGAAACCAGAGCACCTGGAGGGAACCCTCACAGACACGGAGAGAATGGGCAAACCCCATACAGATGGTCACCCGAAGGTGGAATCAAACTCAGGTCCCTGGTGCTGTGAAGCAGTAGTGCTAACCGCTGAACCACCATGCTACCCCTGGAAGAACAGCACATCCATTTACAAACATTTCATGGCACCCAATGACCATTATTTGGCTTCTGCCACATTGAGTGTGAGCTTCCTGCATCTGTATTAAAATCATCAAGGATTACCCCCATCACCAGACCAGAACATTTACATTTAAATGAAGTCCTCACCTACCAGCATCAGGGGTCTCGGTCATCTTCACAGTTGAAGATAAAATGCTGCCAGTCTTAGACTGGTAAGTGGACAATTTTAACCCTTCCTTGATTGTTTCTGCTGAGTGAGTGAAGGAAGGGAATTAAAGTCAGTTCCCAGAAGTGCATGTTCCAGCATTTTCAAACAAGAAACTAAATTCAATAGACCAGTAAATTGTGACTAAAGGCATAAAATGCCTGTTAAATTGACAAACTGTTATAAAATGTCAAAGCCAAAGCAAAATACTGCAAATCCTGGGAATTTGAAATGAAAACTGAAAGTGCTAGACCACTGAGCAGGTCAGTGGGGAGAAAAACGTAGTGAACATTACAAGGATTAAGTCAAGGGTCTTCCTTCAGATCAAGGTCTTTGACCTGGAATGTTAACTCTTGTACAACTGATTCTGAAATCAGGAGTCTGAAACTCTTACAGGATCTGACCGCTATACGATTTCAATCCTACCTGGCAGAACTGACCCAGCGTACCTGAAGCATCGAATAAACCTTCCACACAATTCCTTCAAGAAGGCAGTTTGCCACTAATTTCTAATGACAACCATAGATGGGCAAGAGACATTTCAAACCAATAGCGCAATGTGTGGTGACAGCAAGAAAACCTAATTTGATTTTGTGCTATAAATTGGCATGAATCCCAAGGGGTGATATGTTCTGTACAAGTCACAATGTCCAAACAGACCAATATCTATTTGTTGTTTAGGCAGCAACAGTCAAAAGTTGTAATTTAGCACAAACACAGTTTCCACCTTTCACTTCAGGATCCTATCCCTGTCCAGAAGTCAACCCCTGCCATGATAGAACAACCAAGCTTTCTTCTTTTAAACCCAATCTGTTTGGATATGCTGTGTCACACCTCCAGGGCAGGTGGAACTTGTACTTAGATCTTCTGGTTCAGTGGTAAGGATGTTATTACTCATCACAAGACCTGAAACCACCTTGATTTTTTTTGGCCATGCTCCACCAAGTCAGTCGTTTGACAATTGAAACAATTAATGAATTGCACCAATGTCCACTAGGGGCAGTGCAACAACAACAAAGGAAAAGGGTGGGAAAGAGTGAAGAGTTAAATCAAAGTGTAATTTAATGGAGAAATAATGCACCCCATCTCCTGGTGCCCACCTGTCTCTGACTGGTAACAATGTTGTTTTATTTATATCTAGCGATGTTTTAACACACCACTGAACTTCTTATCCCACCCGTTTTTGTTTAGTGGACTTTTGGTCCCACCACCAAAACATCTAATTTTTTTTTATCTAGAAGTGCTTTCATGCAACACTGAACTGTTCTTTTTCCCGCCACTAAATCATCCATGTTATTCTATTCCTTCATCTTCCACACTAAATCATCCCTTTTTCCTGTTAAATTATCAATTTACATGCAAAGCCTGTCAGGGGCAGTGCAATGACACCAAAAAGTGAGGGAACAATAGGGAGGGAGGAAGAGGACTAAATCAAAATGGAGATGGAGGGGGGAATAATGCTTTCCACCTCCTACAATATCCTGGTATCTCTCTCTAATGACACCAAGGGTGTTGGTGACACTGCAGTGCTCCCTCTCTAAGGACACCCTCAACACGAACAATAGCTGTGGAAGCACTCAACTTCTTTTTTTAAAAAAACCCTACTAAATGAGTAGAATTGCTGTAATCTGCATGGTGGGGGACATGTTGACTTTTAATAATGGTGGCACAGTGGTTAGCACTGCTGCCTCACAGCATCAGGGACTCGGGTTCGATTCCAGCCTCAGGCAACTGTCTGTGTGGAGTTTGCACACTCTCCTGGTGTCTGTGTGGGTTTCCTCCAGGTGCTCAAGTTTCCTCCCACAGTCTAAAGATGTGCAGGTTAGGTAGGTTGGCCATAATAAATTGCCCGTAGTGTCCAGCGGTGTGAAGACTAGGTGGTTTAGCCGTGGGAAATGCAGAGTCACAGGGCTAGGGTAGGATGCTCTTCAAAGGGGCAGTGTGGACTCAATGGGCTGAATGGCCTGCTTCCACACTGTAGGGATTTTATGATTCTATGACTGATATCACCTAGGCTGCCTGTCAAACTCCTCTCCTGATTTGTGTGTTCTACTGAAGTGAATGCAGAAATGCCATTGCCAAAATCCAGGATTAAACCAGGAACTTTTTGCTCTTTCAAATGATCTATTTCTGGGTGGCAACCAAGCTTTTCTATTAAATTTTGTTTTATATCCAGAAGTACTCTTACACACATCCCCAAATCACCCATGATGCATTTCATGTATTAACCACCACCAGTAAATTCCCTGCCTTTTCCAATTGATTAATTTACATGTAAAGCCCATTAAGAGCAATGCAGACACCAAAGATGAGGGAGCGATATGGAAGGAAGGAGGGGGCTAAATCAAAATGGAGTTGGAAGTGGGACCACCCAAGCTCTTATGAGCATTTTAAATAAACCCGTTCAGGGATGTCATAACTCGCCTCTGGAGCAGATTCAATTTGAACCTAAATCTCTTAGTTCGGAGTTAGGGACATTACCATCGTACCGCAAGAGCCTTCTACCGAAGCTCTTTGTTTTTTCTGAACTTTCTAATCAACCTGTTCAGCAATGCCTTCACACTCCTCTAGAGTAGGTGGATCTTGAACCCAAGCCTCCTGGTTCAGAGATAGAGAAACTTCGAATGCACTAGAAGAACCATCTGAAATTTTAGAACTTTTTAATCAACCTGTTCAGGCATGTTATGACACAACTGGAACAGATAGGGCTTGACGCTAGGTCTTCTGGGCCAGAGATAAGGACAATACTACTGTGCCACATAAGCATCATCTGCCTAAGTGAACTGGAGTTGTTCTCATTTAACCTTAAACAGACCTGCATCTCCAACACTGACGACTTGGAGCACTCTATACCTTTCCCCAGCAAGAACATCCAGGCACTGGAAACAATGGAGATAAGGGCAATTAAGCTGCTACATAATTCAAAGCATCTAAATTGTGAGGAGAAGTTGAACGCTGTGATTGTTTACTCAGTCAAAATATAATTCAAGATTTAAAATCCTTAAGCAATTCTAACATTTCAGGAATATGATAAACTCTAGAACTACCAGATATGTGCCCATTCTCAGAAATCTGAAAGGATGCAGTTTAAATTTATGTAGACAGAAATATATATGCAGAATACCAGGCCAAGGAATCATTAGAGGTACATAATGCTTTCAGATCATTTAAAAATAATAAGTCAGTCAAAACTTTGCTTTTGGAATTTTAAAATCTTTCTTAGTGTTGCGTTATGTCCCAGTCATTTAATTTTATCAACTGTAAAAGTTAAAAATGAATGGATTCTGTAATTCGTACTTCCCGATTTCTAATCAGTGAGGATACTTTGATGTGATTGGCTTTCACTTTGCGTGGTGCATCATTGCTGTTGGATGCTTGGAAATTCCTTTGAATTTGTGCCAGATTCAAACCAAGTGTTCAAATCAAGCACCCAACAGAGAGTAAAAACCGAAAGAACTGCGGATGCTGTAAATCAGGAATAAAAACAAAGTTGCTGGAAAAGTTCAGCAGGTCTGGCAGCATCTGTGAAGGAAAAAACAGAGTTAACGTTTCAGGTCCGGTGACCCTTCCTCAGAACTCGATCCTTCCTCAGAACTGAGTTTTGAGGAAGGGTCACCGAACCAAAATATTAGCTCTGTTTTTACTCAACACAGAGTGCTTGATCTTTGTGGGCGACATTCTTCAAGGTCATTGAGGTGTACTGTTGATTTTCTACTGACCATGAGATCCAGCCCAATGAAATGGCATTGTCATACTTTCTCACAGTCCTAGCTTCCTGAGTACTTCAAGCATTAATGATAAGTTATTGGTTTGATGATATTTTTGTAGCATGCTGTATGGGAGCACAATTTTTTTGATGATTTCATCATGTTTTCTGAACCTAAAGACTATTACGATTTGCCCGTCATTTCAGTTTGTTGACCAAAATGAAGGCAAGTCAAGGAGTGAACCTCTGAGGGATGCACATTTAATATTTCTAGAAGTTGAAACCGACACTTTCAATAGATGTTAGCTATGTACAAAGCACAAAATAACATGATTTCAAATGAATAAGATGGTCTTTATTTTTTGTATCACACAGAGACACAGACTGACAGACAATCACCCATAGATCACAGCTGTTCCTCGGTGTGCACATATCTAAACAAAGAGGAGGTTGCCTGTCCCAGATCCAGTATAGCGGCAAGCTGTAAGTGTTCAGCAGTTACTGACTCTGATTACACATGGTTATGTTCACTATTTTACTAATGTTTTGAAACGTACGTTGTTTATGATTTGACATGAAGTTGTGCACCAGAACTGTCTGATGGAGAGATCGATCCACTATCAATTAATATGCTTGAATGACATTGTATGCAGATTAACTTTTCCAACGTACAGAAAAATGTCAAATGAGTACCGTAAGGGTTCAGATCTTTGTGTTATTCAACATCATTTTACAGATAAGTTTCCAAATTTTAGAACATCAGACATAAACAGTTGTCCATACAAACTACTGCACTCAGTGATTAACACAAAGCACTGTTTACAGTTATATCCATGTTGCACTGAAACAATTGGCACCTTTATTTAGCCTATTTTTCCTTGTTCAGCCTCCTTTTTGATTTTCTTTGCTTGCAGATATTGGCTTTGCTATTGACATCTTGCCCAAGTGGACATGCTTTACATGTGTGAGTCCACTCCACTATTGAGAAGCACAGCCTAGTCTCACATTGTCCTCATAGAATATCCACCCTGCACATGCTTATGGAAGCTAATAAACAGAGATTGGGGAAGAACTCCATTTCTTCTCTATTCTATTGTGTTGCCCCCTATCAGCACACCAATTGGGCAACTTAAGATGGAATTTGATAGAGGTCTACAAAGTAATGAAGAGTTTTAAGAGAGTGAGAGACTGTCAGTGAGATTATTGTGAAAGGGCACATACTGTGGTACAAGAGCAGCTCAGAGGTTGGATATTCTATGACAAGTAACTCACCCCCTGACTTCTCAAAGCTTGACTATCACCTACAAAGTACAGGTCAGAAATGGGATGAAATACCCTCCGCTTGCCTGATGTGTGCATCTCCATCAACACAATGAGCTCAGTACCATCAGGAAACTGCTTTATCAGCACCCCATACACCACCTGAAACATTTACTCCCCCTACCAGTGATTCTCAGGGGCAGTAATGTGTACTATCTATGTGATACATTGCAGTAACACACCAAATCTCTTTCAATAGCAGCTTCCAAACCCTGACCTCTACCACCACAAGAACAAGAGAAGCAGATATTTGGGAACACCACCTTTTTCATGCTCACTACTCCCTAAACCACACCATCTTGACTTGGTTCAATTGGGCTACAGCTGTTCACTACAGTTATAAATGACATGAATGAAGAAATAGGTGTATCTCAGAGGTTGCAGATGACACTAAGTTGCAGGGCACAATAAATAGTGCAGGTGACAATTGGAAATTGTAAGAAGACATAGATAAATGAGTGAGTAGAAGTATGGCAAATGAAATTCAGGGTACGTGTGAGCTTGTCCACTTTAGATTTAAGATGGATAAATTAAGTATTTTCTGAATGGTGAGAAATATGGAGAAGGGGTCTGTGTATTCATATCCAGACACCACTCAAAGTTAGGACATAGTTACTGAAACCAATGCAAGAGACTAATGAGATGTTAGCCTTTCCCTCAAGGTGGCTGGAATACAAAAGAGAGGAGTTTTTACGACAGTGGTATGTAGACCTGGTTAGATCCCATTTGGAGCATTCAGTTTCCGGCTGTGCATCACAGGAAGGATACACTTGCTATGGAGGCTTTGTAGCACATATTCACCAAACTAATTGTAAAGCTAAAAAAAGACAGGTTGCAGTAGCCTGGCTTGTATTCTGTAAATGTGGAAGATTGAATGGTGATCTGATGGAGGTATTTAATGTAATTAAAGGTTATCGTTGAGTAGAAGTAGGTTATTTAGAAAAGGTCACAGAAATCGAGACATGTTCTCCCAAATGTTAGCAGAAGCTGGGTTGGTCAAAACTTTCAGAACTGAGCTTGATTCATTTCTGCTACATTGAGATTAGACGGGATATGGAATGATGGGGTTGAACTACAAATCAGCCATTATTGAATATCAGTACAGGTTCAAGAAGCTGAATGGTTTGCTCCTGTTGATAGGTTCTTAGTGCCTTATGCAGTTATAGGATGGGGCACAGTGGCACAGACTATAACTTCTTTAAACATCTGAGGGCACAAGTTGATAATAGACATTATATAAATAAGATATAGGTTGACAGCAAAACTATCTCACAACTCTATGCACTTACAGCATAATCCACTAAACAGTGACATTTGGAAAAGTTTCTAGAAATTCGTACAGTTTAAGTAGCCATTTTTTTTGCTGCAGACAAGACAATCCTTTTTTGACTATTTCTGATTTTAAAAAAAATCACTTCTGTTGTGTGGGATTCAGCCATCCACACTTCAGAATGAATCTTATTTTCTTTTTTAATTTGGTGTGTCCAGTTGCCACCACCAGTGGGTAGAACCCCACAAATCCTGAGGCCGAGAACCTGGCGATAATTAGCATGTACCTTGTTGAAGGACTACCCTTAAAATTATAATAATTTATTGAAAATACGTGGGTTCCCCAAGAGAAAATGAACAGCAAAATGAGACATAGGATGGTCTTTGCAGCTTTCCATTCAGAATTAATGTGGCTACTGGCGAATTGGACATCCTGAGTTTTCCTGCAGTGCTTGTAGAGAAATAGCAATGTGGCACTGTTGGCAAATATCATTAGACCAATGGGGATTACTTCGTGTATTACAACAGAGACCATTGCATATGCAAGGCCACTAATTTCATTTGGAAATGTCCACACACAGCCAAGTAAAGGTCTTATTGTACTACTGATCACCATTAAGTTATTGGTAGTGTTGCTATTGGAGTTGGATGAGTACGGTAGGGCGAAGCTTGAGTAGAGCAAGCTCAAAGCCCACTCTACCACGAGGGCATTCACAACCTTCCTCCTCTCGTGTAACCTTTCCAACATGCTCCGGCTTGTTCTGATTGTAATAAAGTGGAACAGGCTCAGACTGAGGGTGACCCAAATACTTGCTGACCTCAGCCAGGTCCAGATGAACATCATCAACCTACAGCCTGGGTCAGAGAAAGAAACAGACTGTCCAGCATCGAATGTCAGAAGCAAGGTATTCCTTGTCAGGGAAAGCATCAGGTTTGCAGCTGCAATGTTCATCAGGATGAGGTCAGAGGAGGTGAGGTAACGGTTTTCCCGAATGGAGTCAGCGGCAATCCAGATAACCAGAGCATTTCCAAAAATCCCACAGGACACAAGCAAACCATATACGAAAACCTGTACAGGATGTTCAGCCATGTCACATCAATACTGCATCTGCAGATCGCTGGAAGATAACAGATATTGTACAGAATGAATATATTAGTCTCACTGAGGAAGTAACTCCACTAAACCTTTAAAATTTAAACTGCAAAACAAAAACTGATTTACTTTCAAATCCATTTGAGGATTAATTTGTCTGTTCTTTATTATTGTCCTCTGAATAGTAAATTCTGAATGTGATTGGTTCCTATTTCCTGTCCTACATGAAGACCTGTTCACTTATTGTGCTTATCCTCATCAAATTGCACTGGCTGTCCGTCTCCAGTCCATTGGTTTTCAAACCTATGACCTTGTTACAAATCCCTGCATATTCTCATGTCTCTGCTCACAGCATTACTTTTTCTAGACTTGCTCTACTCTCTTCCAGTTCATTTTGATGGTTACCATGTTGAGTAATCATAAAGCTATGCACACTCCCTTCTGGGTGACCTTCTGGAGGTTTATAAAATCACGAAGGGCATAGATAAGGTGAATAGCAAAGGTCTTTTCTTTTGGGGGAATTCAAAACTAAGAGGCATATTTTTAAGTTGAGAGGAGAAAGTTTTAAAAAGGACAAGGGGGCTTTTTTTTAGACAGAAGGCTGTTTGTGTGTGGAATGAACTGCCAGAGGAAGTGATGAATGCAGGTACAGTTCCAAGATATTTGGATAAGTACATGAATAGGAAAACTCTGGAGGGATATGAGCCAAATGAAGGCAAATGGATTTAGATTAGTTTGGGAACATGGTCAGTATGGACTAGTTGGACTGAAGGGTCTCTTTCTGTGCTATATGACTCTATGACCTCCCCCATTCTCTTCTTAACTTTAAAAACTACCATTTCCCCAACACCTGTTATTCTTAAAACATCAGTGTGGAATGGTTTGAAATGTTAACAGTGCTGCTTGCCTCTTATTTTCATCTATTATCCTAAAAATGTGTTCAGTTGGGGTATAAGAGCATAAATGTGGCTGTGATAAGTAACAGTGGCACATATTCTAGCCCAGCTAATGTGAAACTACTTGCTACATTTTCATAGTACATCATGACATCACCTTGAAGCACCCAGGGAAAGAAAACAATGTGAAGAGCTAAAACAGCTGAAGATTAAATTGCTGAACTACATTTTCCAGTTGTTCATCATGTTCTTATTGAGAAGACCTTCACCTTATTTACCAAGCTACCCTATTGAATCATGAATCCTGGCAACTGTCACGTCACCTCACCTCAACAAATTTCCCAGAACATAGCAAAATCCAGCACATGGAAATTAGACATGAAACAAAACCAAAACAGAAACAAAATATTTTAACGTCTCCCTTTTAATGAAAACTCTGAGCTCATATCTCTTTCTTATTGATTCTTACAACTGTGGGAATCATTCGTCATCTTTTGTACCCTTTTAAAAATCTTTACATCATTTGGAAAACCTCTGTTAGTTTCTCTCTTAACCTTCATCACATTCAATTTTTGGGGCTTTCTTCATGACTACTCTCTTAACTATTATTATGCCAATGAGCCTACATTAACTCATGCTGACTTAATTTGACTCAAGCTGATGTTTTCCCCTTACTGTTGTATAAGCATGAGTTGCCAACCACTGCCAACATGGTTGTGTAGATTGTTGCTGCTACCATGCCCTTTTTTGACTGCATCTGTACGACCTACTTAGTCTGGTGTGATAGAAGAAAACCATTGGGTAGTCTAACAATATGTAGTTTATTACTTTATAGCAATCAGGTATTTTGAGACTTGGATGGCAGTTTGTGTTCCTCAAGATCCCGAGTTGTTCTGCTTTCCCTAAACAAGTCCTTATGCTGTTTTAGATTTGGTGGAACTTAACGCATTCTTTTGCATCAACATTTTCAGAACCCAATACTTCTACTTAATCACCCCACAAGACTTTTTCCCATAGTTAACATTTATACATTCGTGTATACAATTACATTACCACCACCCATCTCCCTCTAAGACAGTATGGAGAGTTAATAATACTTCCGGAATTCTTTATCTTAAAAACTGTTTTCTCAAAGATGTGCAATTCTAAATTCCACTTAGCCCATCTTAGAAATGAAATATTCCTAGCAATACTATTTCTCCTGCCATTTCTTCCTAATATTTTTCGTACATTAAAGCTTTTTTTAAATTCTTCAGTATCTCAGTGCTGCTTTATTTTCGTTACTTTGAAGACTTTAATCCTTCAGTACATGGATGTTATTTTGTTTTATGTGCTTGAAAGACTTTTAGTTTTGCTGTACAACAAAGCTGTTTTCTTTTCCTTATCTTAAAGGCTTGTAACTGTGAAGTACAGCAACGCTGTGTTCCTGTACTGCTTTCCTACACTTTTGCAGTTAAATGGAGGTTTCCTGCTTTCTATGGCCAGAGTGATGTTTCCTGCATTTATACAATGACAAAATGATCATTTTCCACCTGTCACGGCCCAATAAACAATTCCCCTCCTTTTCCATAACTTTGCTGAATAAATCCTGCTACCTACAGCCTTAAAGATGAAATCCATTTTCTTAGCAGCTTTTTCCAGACGATTTGCATTGTGTGTGGTGCTTCTAGCATTGCTTGTTTCTTTATAATTTTATCAAAGTTTACTTTAATGTCATCTCCAAATCCCAGTTTTTGTGGCTTTAATAAATTCTTCCCACCTTAACCATCACTCGAATCATGGGTCTCTCGCTCTTTTTACTGACTCAATCATCTCCTTACTTTCTTCCCCAGTTAGGCTCTGCCTGGTTATGCTTCTAGATTGCCCCCTTTATCACTTTAGTAGGGCTTTGCAATGTTACCAGTGCTGGGACCTCAGTTTAAATTACACCTATAATCCTTGATTTCCCTTACTGAAGCTGTGCCTTGTGATGTTGGCCTACTATGTTCACAGTGCTCACAGTTCTTCTTTTACATTTAACTTTTTTCAGTCTGTTATTGCACTGTTTGTTTTCTTTAAAAGGTTTCCCCTTACCCACCAGAGAGAGATTTTCGCTTTACTCACAGAGTCCCCAGTCTGTTTGTTGACTGGTTGAACTCCAACTTGGGACCACTCCCACAGACTACTACCATTCAATGCAATCTGTAACAGCCTTGGAGTGACGACTGCACAAGCTTCATGGAGCTTCTCGTTTACGACTACTTTTGCCATCTTCTACCTGAATTTTTAAAAAATGCCTTTAGCCTCGACTGCAGATTTTGCCTTGTAGAATCTTACCACAAGTTTGAGTGCTGCAGGCGACTTGATTGTTCACCTTCCTATGTTGCTGACTGCCCATGTCCCTCCTGAAGCTGCAAGTTTTAAATGTTTTCTGGGTTTGCTGTAATTTGTGCAGCTAAATTGAATTCCAAACCACACCATTGCCTGCCATGTTCTATTAGCATGCAATGCCAGCCACTGCCAATGTGTTCAGGTAGATTGTAACCATCATTCGCCTTTTCTGACTGGGTCTACAGAGCCACAAGTGTGTTAGAACAAAAACATTAGGTAAAGGCTCTTTTCTTTAGAAAGTTGTCGTATATTGCACGCTAGCAATCAGATACAAATTACATTCATAAGATAGACATTGTTGTGAAGACTATGAGGAGATTGAGATGATGGTCTATCTCTCCATAAGCTCCAAAGGCTGTTTTGGCTTTCCTCACCTAAGTTCTTACAACATTATATTGAGTGCATCTGGATGCAGCTTTTGCCATTAACCCTTTCAAAGCCATTACCTTATACAACACTTAGCATGTGCTGAATTTGCCACATTATCCATATTTCATCCTGTTTAAGTGCTGTTCACATTACCCCAGTCAAATGTTTCCTGAAAACCCTTTGCTCCAAAGTTACATAATACCAACTGTCACTAAATATTCCATTCTGACTTTCCCTGATTTGTCTTTGAACTTTATTGATTTCATCATTTGGAAACCCCTATACATTTTCACTAAATATTCTCCTTTCTTGCTGTTCTACAGACAATGGAGACAGTTCCAAAGACACTGCTGGCATCCCACCTGCGTAACCACTCACACTAACCAACACAGCGAGTGTTAGCAAGTTGTTAATGTAAGGACTGCCACACAAGCTGGGATGATTATATTGAGGATAAGTAAGGGAAATTGCTATGTGGGTTGTAATTCTGTGATTCAGTGCTCTCACTGAGGGGGCTGTGACTGCAGGGAGTCAATGACATGGTTTGACTGCAACCCTGATTCTCCTTTGTTCTCTGTTGAACTACACCTTTTTCATGGAAGTAATTATCAACAGATTTTATAACTCAGAATAATGATAGTTGCTGCAAACAAATAGTAAAAGGTTTGTTTTTATCAATGGCTTGTGATTTATGGTTTCATTCACAGTCAGTAAACCGTTCACTAACAGTGGATACATTACATTAAAGGTTGAAGTAAGAGTTATGATAGAAATAAAGAGTGGTACAATCAAGAATTTAGTTTTAGGAAGACTGACATTGAAAGTATAAGGGAGGAATAAAGAAAGACAGATTGGTGCACACTGAGAGATCGGGCACTACAGACTCGTAATCCTTCTAATAGAGTTATTATACAAACTCACATAACTTATTCTCCGTAACAGACTAGTGTTACAAATTCCTAAAGCATAATAAATGATTTTTCTTGTTCAATGGCTTCCAAGCTTTTTGAACCTGACCCTGCACCATACAACATATGGACTTACAGGACGTCTTTAAGATCCACAATCTCTCCTTCTCCCATTTGTTTCCCTTAAGAATAATTTATAATCTTATGAATGTATTCGTTGGTTCATGTCCTCATGTCAAATTATTGTAATTTCATGATATTGCAGGCCTGTTCTGCCATCATTTGCAGGGGCCATGGTAGCATAATAGTCATGTTACCAAAGTATTCATTAGTGATCCAGAGACAAAGGTTGAAATCCGATCGTAGGCAGAGGGGAATTCAATTTCAATTAATAAACAAATCAGGACTAAAAGGCAGAGATAAAAGGTACTGCAGATGCTGGAGAATCCAAGATAACAAGGTGTGGAGCTGGATGAACACAGCAAGCCAAGTAGCATCATAGGAGCAGGAAAGCTTGACGTTTCGGGCCTAGACCCTTCATCAGAAAACTAAAAGGCATTGGTGATTATGGAGCTACCAATTGTCATGAAAACTCGTCAGGTTTACTGGTGATCTTTAGAGAAAGACGTCTGCCTTCCTTACTGGGCTGACCTGTGTGTGATTCCAGACACCCAGGAATGTGGTTGACTCTTAACTGCCCTCTGAAATGGCCTAGCAAGCCAATAATTCCAAAGACGGTGGCTCACCACCATCTTCTCAAAAGCAATGAGGGATGGACAGTAAATGTTGGCCTTGCCAATGACACCTTGATCTTGAGGATGACTTTTTAAAAAGCACCCAACTGATTTGACATTCTAAATGGATTTCCTCAGCTGCACATAAAGTCACCTTAACAGAGAGCAATGCTGCCTAGAATAAATATTGTGCCTCAACTTAGTTACCAAATATGCTGACAATGTCAAAACTTTGACTTTTTTTTAATCCTCCACTAGATTCCTTCATTCCAACATTGCACAACTGAAAGCAAATGTAGGAGTTTGACAGGTTTCAGAAACTAATGGGTGAAATTAGCTCAGCAAAAGACACTCAGTCAAAGGGGGAATCAATATATTAGATTTTCTGTGTCCCACAAAGCTTTTCTTTCATCGTTTGTCAGTAGACTTTCTAAGAGCAGAAATCACCACTGGTGAGTTTCTGGAGAAATGTTCAGCATGCTTGTCCATATCTCTCTTTGTGCCAATTTCACAATGTCATTAAAATCTACTTAAAATAAGCCTTTGTAAAAGAGAAAAGGAACACCCTATAAAGGTATTTATCCAGTAAATCACCAACCGTAATTTCAAGCTGTCATTTCACAAGTTTTTCTGCACAAAGTTTGAAGCCGATATTGTTGCCTTGCTGAGCAGTTTGTCCTTTGTTTACTTATGCTTTCAAGATAGATTGTTAGAAAATCAAAAGTGCATCATGTGCATTTGTTCATAAATAACTTGTTGTGCAACGCTGCCAGATATATTTATTGCATATAAAATCCATTCTATAAACTCTACACAACTCTCACCTGTGCCTTTTTCTCTTTGCAACGCAGTTGTGGTTGAATGTACAGAAATCTGAGTTTGATGTGTCTGCGATGGAGGTTGAGAGCAGTATCAGGATACTCATTTCAGAATTATGTACAAATAGCTTAATGGCCATGAGAGACTGCTTTCTATACAGCAGCAATTCATACATGTCAGACGAATTAATTAATGTGTCAGTATTACTGACACAGCAAACCACACAAAACAAATAGGATTACAGTCCCACTGGTCTGAACTTCAGAGCAAAAATATTCATTAAAACTGCTCAGTTAGTTTTGTGTGTTGGTGTGGCATGGTCGGTGAGCCATCACTGTTCAAATCAAACTATTTCACGCTTACAGTCAAATTTCAGTGCAGATATCAAATTATGAAATAGTATGTATGTAATGAAATATTATAAAGTGAGAGAATAGGATTCAGGTGGAGAGTATCTGACTGAAGATCCTTAAAGAATTATCTGTTACTCATGCCTTACACTCCCAAGAGGTTACTAAACTCCTTGGAACTGTCAGATATTTCCTCTTAGGTCAGATGTGAATCATTTATACTGATAGAAATTGAACAGATAGTGTAACCATCACAATCAGATTTAATTAATTCAATTGGTACTATGTGTCTTTGCCTAGTAATACAAAATAATGAACATTCTGTTGTCCACTTTAGTGGGTTATGTTGCTTTACTTAAAATAACCTAAAGCAATCTTTCAGCATTCTAACCATCTGAATCTGGCAAAAACCCTTCCTGCCAGCTTTCTGTTTAAAACCTAACCATGAGTGCTCTTGTTCTTATTGACTCTGTCTCCTTTTTTCACAATCAGAGGGGAATGTTTATGTCACACAGTCCCTACCATGTCCTTGTGACTAGAGCCCTCCCAATGCAGTAAGTGTAAGGTGTTAATCAATGACTGAACTAAGCTATTTAGTACTTACTGTTTTTGGTCCTTGCAGGGGAACATTATTGATGTTTTTGCTTATTAGATGTTTATCTACCTTCAATCTTTTATTTCTTTTAAGTTGTGTGAATACTTCTTGACTTTAAAATACAGAATTTAAATGTGACACTTATCCAAATCCTCTGGAAAAATGGTCAAAAATTCAGTAGCATCACATTTCCCAGTTTGGATTTATTGATTTGTAGAGATCGCTTCCACAGAATCTAATGATTATTTACAATGTGATGGAGAGTCTTCTTGGCTTCTTTCCATGGTATGCAACTCCCTTGAACAATTGGGAACTCTTCATTAAAATCCTCATAACTTCTAAAGCAAATCACAGAACTATGAAAAGATTGATGCAATGGCATATGCAGTTAGGAACCTTTATTTAAGAGATCAGAGTCATGACATAAAAATAGTCTTGCATTTACATAGCTCTTTTCAAGACCTGAGGACATCTAAAAGCAGTTCACACCCAACAAAATACTTTAAAGTGCAGTTACTGTTGTGATGTAAGAAATGCAGCCAGCATTTTGATCACAGTAAGGACACACAAAGCGTTGATGACCAAGTCAACTGTAAAATCTGAGAGATTAATCGTAGCCAGGAGAATGCTTTGAACTTCTTTAACATGGTGCCATGGAATCTTTATGCATACCGAGAGAGTGCCAATGTTTAATATTTGACAGTTCAGCATTCCTTCAATACTGAATTGGAGCTACATACAAAGGGCAGAATTTTAACTGTGGTGCACTATTTGCCCACCAGATCTGTTCTCTTGCATTTTGCTGACTTCCACATGATTCAAATTAAATTTTAAACTACCAATGGTGTGAAAAAGAGACATACGGCGATCATGCAATGGAGTAGCTTTCCAGCGATGAAACTCATTGCCAGTTGTCAATGTGGCTGCTGTGGATGAGCTATAAAATAACCTCCTGTAAAACAGGGAGGCTCTTCATTATGGCCGCAACTTTCCTGCTCAACTTCATCGCCATTAACCTCAGACTTATTGAGTGCACAATGGAGGGCATGGGTGGTTTTCAAATCTAAATTTCACTTGTAAACATCTAACATTAAATTGGTTTCACTTTATTCACATAAGCATCATCATTATTTGTTTCGACTAGCTTAGCCAGAAAGCTCAATATTTTATTTTATGTATATGATTAACATACATTCATGGTTACAGAGGAATTAAGGACATTTCTTTATTGTGTAAGAAACAATATTGTGTTTTTATGTTCACTCTTTATTGAATATTCACCTTCATATCCAGTGTTGTACCTGCCACTCTGTAGGACATAGCCGAACTTGCAGGCTCAGCTGAACTTCCCTTCTAAGCGTCATTGGTGATGGAGATAGAGGAGAAGTGAACGCTGTGGCTGGTGAAGGGAGATTGTGAGGCAGGGAATGAGAAGCTTTGAAGATTGAGAGATTTTTCTCTGCCTCCAGTGTTTCTGATATCTTTCAAAATGCAGGATCCGGCCAAAGATTTTAAAATGGAAGACAATGGAATTGCTTCAAAGGAGTGGCAGCAGAGGCAGATGTTATTGGTGGCAGATGAGGAGCCTGGATCCAAGGCCTGACCAGGCCCAGCGCAGGACTCGGCTGACACAGAGGTGGATGGGTCAAAGCCACAGCAGCGGGGGTGGTGGAGGTTCCAGGCCCCGGCTGATCTCCAGCATTGGGAGAGACAGCCAGGGAAATCATGATCAGGTTGGGAATTGAGCACTTGGATGGGTAAATCATAGAGAGAACTGAACAAATTCAAAATCTTTTCCTTTAGTTTCTTGGTTTTTATTTAGAAATCTAAGATGGTGCCAGAATGTGGTGACTCTTTGTACTTTTCACTGTGTTCCAGTACATGTGACAATAAATCTAATCTAATCATAAAGGACATTGTCTGAGATCACACTCAGTGGGGATAACTGAAATGTTGTAGGTGAACTCAAAGCCCTATGAGGACTCCACCAGCCACAATCATGGGATGGACTACGTGGGGGCAGCACACTGACCTTTAGGCCTTCATTCTCTTACTTGACAGACTCTTTCCATCACCCCCTCACTAGACTCAGGATGCTAGACCCTTCTCAAATCATTTCTCTATTCCTCTGAGCCCATTCCATACTCCCACACCCACCCTGATCACCACTGATGAGCTCTTGCTGGTCCCAGACCTTCATTCAAGCTGCTATTCATCCTGCTTTCTTTTCTGAGTTCAACAAGGAAAACTGTTGACCTCAGAGGCAACTGCACAAAGCTAACTATTGCACGTCGCCTTTAAACAAATGTGAATCAGGTACCATGAGGTCTTTGTGTACTCCTGATTTTATCATGAATTACAATCACATAATTATAAAAGATTTTAATACAATTAGTATTCATTGCATAAAAATGTATTAGAAGTAGGAAGTCACCATAGGACGTGTGAGATTTAGCTCACCACAAAGGTACTGCTTAGCTACTCTCTAAATTTGAACCTGCTATCGGAAGAACAAAATTACAGCTCTTACCTAAGTATGTTACCCAACCGCTCTTGTTTCCTGCTTTTACAGGTTCTGCAAACCAACATCCCCACCACACTCCCTTACCGTTAGACACTAACAGGTCCAGGTTCCATAAAGTATTCCTGCCTTTAGGAATACAGCAACAAGTATTCACTCGCCATCATTGAAACTATTTAACTCTTTTCAGTTGGAAAAAACTAATCAAATTCAGAGACCAGTGAAGGGCCCTTTCTGATAACTGAACAAACCTTTCAATTATGCTATTGTAAGAGAAAAAATCCCAAGGGCATGGAGGCAAAGCATTTTGATACCAATATTCAAAAGAAAGGGAGACGAACAAGCTTTCAAAACCTTCTAATGACTTAATCATCTAGAACATACTTTAAAGTTATGGGAGAAGGAGTCACGGACATGAGAAAATTATGGAAATCCATTGAGGTCAGTTCAGATTCATGCCTGTTGTTTTGAGACAAGTGATGAAAGATATAGAGATGGTCAATGCAACATGAAGTATGCATTAATTTCTTTAGAGACGGCTTTAGAATGGGTGCATGGGAGAAATTATAAGTATCGTCTGAAGATGTGGTGAATTCATGGAATCCCTTTGACGTATGTATGATTATGATAGGACATGTGCAAGGATTATTGGACAAGTGGTAACCAGGGATGTACAGACTAGGTGCATTAGCCATGGTAAAAGTGGGGATGGGGTAGGGAACTGGATCTGGGTGGAATCCTCCTCTGAGGGTCAGTTTAGACTTGATGGGCCAAATGGCCTCTTTCCAAACAGTTGCGATGCTATGATTCTATGATTCGACAACAGTAAGAAACAGTGCGGGGAAGGAATGACTGTTTCAAAGCCAAAGCTGAATTGCCCAAGATTGGGACCTCTACCTCTTCCTGATAGTCATGGAAGTTCTTGAGCAACTGAAACAGGAAGGGCCATGGTCAATGATGTTTTTATATGACATAGAGCTATGTGATGGAGATGATGAAAGCATGATTGACTATGTAGACAACCGGACAAAAGCACTGGAAGACATTGGTATGAAGATCGATAGAGCAAAGGCCAAAGTACAGACTGTTAGTTTGAGCCCAGAGAATAGGATTAGAGTGCAAGTGTGAAGATTATCAGTGAAAACTTAGGAAAAAATGAATAGTTTAAAGTATTTAAGGTCAGTGGAAAAAGAAGATGGGGTTATGGAAATTAAATAGATTAGATCTGGTTGGATTATTTGGAATAAGTGTTATGTGATAGAACAATATTGCTGAAACCAGAAAGAGAATGAAGACTGCTGTGAAACTGACCTTGTTAATATCGGGCAGAAACTTGGGCAACATCAGTAAGAGAGGGGCAACTACTGGATACTGATGAGATGCAAATGCTGAGCTGAATGTGTGGAGTAATAAGAAAGGACAAAATTAGGAACCAGTGCAACAAGGACGGTCAGTGAAGATTCTGGGCATATCAAAGAAAGTAGCTGGGAGAGATTGAAATCATCTGTTACAGAGAGCTTGAAAAAGCGGGGAGACAATTAGTGGCAATGGGACTGCTAGGGAGTAGGAGAAACAGGAAATTGAAGCTCAGATGGAAAGATTGTATTCCAAGAGACAAATGCAGTGGGTGACTCACAGGACGGAATGGCTGGGGGTGTGGTGGTGAAGGCATTTTGCCAAACCCAGGTAAAATGGGAAAAGTGGAAAAGGGAAGAAAAATAATGACAGAGATAGTAGGAACTGCAGATGCTGGAGAATCTGAGATAACAAGGTGTAGAGCTGGATGAACACAGCAGGCCAAGCAGCATCAGAGGAGCAGGAAGGCTGACGTTTCGGGCCTCGACCCTTCTTCAGAAAATAATGTCACGTGCCATGTCTGCCCTAGTAGAGTAGGTTTACTTGTTTTTGGCTCTGCATGTACAGTTGGTACAGCACTGTTAAGTGCCACGTACACATGCTGAAGGAAAATGAGAGTGAAGTTTAGTGGGAATGATAGTTTGAATACAGTTTGTGTTGATGTGATCTCAGAACAGTTGAGGCTAGGTGCCAAAAATGATAATATTCCCAACATTAACATTCTTCATCCTGAAAAACATTTAAAAAGCACCACCACAGCTCAGTTCACAACTATGTGGTCTTTATATCAATTCCAAAATATTTAATCTCCTTATGCTGTGAAAAAGGGTAACAACTTATAATTTATAAGTTATGGGTTGGCAGAACCGTATGGTTTTAAAGATTCCTTGTTGACCTTGAATTATAATGTTCTTTGACATTATCCCACATTGTACCCGGGACAAAATTCCTGCACAGTGATGCAGTTCTACAGCATTCCAGCACTGTCTGTATGGTGAAGACAGAACACCACATCTGGTTCTTCTTATTTTTTTCATTAAGCCAATAAATTAAATATAGATGTAGACACAGCTTGATGTGGACACCCACAAAACCACAACCAAGAGCAGTAATATAGCATCGACAGTGGCACTTATGTATTTGCTGACATGCTGCAGTAAAGAAACCTGTGATGGTACAATGCCTGTGGAGACAATAACTTTTAAAGAGAAATTTGAATTCCCAGTTATTTGCTGCAAGGATGACATATCAAGATTTCACATTTTGAGAAAAATCTTTCATTGTATAAAACGATTGAAGCCAAACGCTATAGACTAAAGGTCTAATTTAAGATCTAAAGATATTTTACTTATCACACATCGCAATCTTATAGCATGGAGTTCACAGTTGTTCTCAGGCTCGTAAAAGGGTGACATCATTTCTATTTTCCCAGCTGGGTAACTTCTAGTCCCAGAGCTGCCTCTCACTATGAGGGTTGTAGACTTCTTCCTCTAGGTTCTTCTGCTGTTTTTAACTCCTCAGAAACTTCATCTTCAAATTGAGTGTGAGTTCCCATTCATGTAATGGACAATAAATGCATCAATTTATTTGCTTAAGGTGCAGCCCTGCATAATTTTTTTTCTTGTTACCTAACTTTCTGAAACAAAAACAGAAATTGCTGGAGAAAGCAGATCTGGCAGAATCTATGGAAAGTAGAGTCAACATTTCAGGTCCAGTAACCCTTCATCAGAATGGTCATTGAACCTGAAATATTGACTCTGCTTTCTCTTTATTGATATTCCCAGACCTGCTGAGTTTCTCCAGTAAATTTTGTTTATGTTTCGGATTTACAGCATCCACAGTTCTTGTTATTTCTAGGTTTACTAGGAAGCTTGTGACTTGATCCAAAAATGGCTTCCTTTATCCTCCTCTCATTAACAATGAGGAACACATTAACTTTGTAGACTAGAAATGCAGATCAGTTATTTTAATTACAATCTTTGAAGTGGAACAATTATTTACAGTTTTACATTGATAACACCTTACTGCACCAAGGGAGACACAAGATTTATTCATTACAGACCTAAAATCAGCTGACATTGTCTGCAGACGTTCACACCTTGCAACCGCGCTCCCCCGCTCCTCAATAAAACAATCTGAACCACCTTCAGATCTGTAAATGTTTAAGCAGCTCAGGCTTACTAACAGGTGGATGCTAGCACTTGTCATGTGACCCCCTTAAATGTAAAAGTACTGTTTTAAACCTTAACACTGAGAAACCAGAAGATATTGGCCTAAAACAAAATAATCTTACAGACCTCAAATTGTAGCAAAGAACAAGTAAAAAGAAAACCCACTGTAAATGATGAAAATCCACACCAGGTTTGTCAGTTTGTACCTACAAAGACACAGTCGCGTTTTCAAGTTTGAACCTTTTGGACTGTAACCCCGATCCTAAACACCATATTATAATTCCCAGACTCGCATTTCAATTCCAATGCATTCCTCGCTTTTACACAGTTAGTTATAACGTTTCCATTCTTGTTTTGGACATTTCTGACAAGCTTTCCACAGACCCCTTTTATAAGCCCATGACCATCAGAATTGTTCCTCTTTCCAGTCGCTTCTGGTAAAGAGGCAGTGCCTCCCTTTCTTCATGTTTCTCTATGGTCACGTTTGCTTTGATAATAATAATTTTCACAATAAAGCTTGTAAAATGTTCCCTTTACTCCCACGAGATTTCACTTAGCTTGTGGGGGAACACAACTTTCGATTATGACTGGCCCATTCCTTATCACTCCCCTCTTGTGCTTTCCCTCCTTGAGATTGTCTTCACCTTTCACTCCAGTAGCTTTCTCATTTCCTAAGTAATTTCCATTCTTTCTGCCACAGATTCAACATGATCCCTTTGGCAAACACATCCTCCCCTTCCAGTGTCAGGAGCAACTTTTCACCCCTAGTACACTAGATCAGTGTTCCACGATCACAATTTCCAGCTGCCTTCCTCCTATACTTGTTTCTCTCCCACAGGAGTTGCAACATCCCTTCAGTCACTATTCCTTCCATGAAAGATAACAATTAACACACACTTCCTTCAATCTAATGTTCTCTGAGGTGTGGTCTCCCTTACATTGTGGGCCACCAAATATCAGGGGAAGAAATTTGTAACTGGAAAGTTACAAGGTGGGCAGTGCACAGCTGATCTGCACAAACCTATGGGGAGGGGAGGAAAGTGAGCTGATGTTTCCAACTTCGACTATCGATCAGAACAGAGGTCTCCTGGGGAATCTGAATAAGCTATGGTGTTCTCTTTTCCACAAAGGAGAATGTTCTGTGAATTTCTAGAATTTACATTTATAATCTTTTTATTTCTCCATGCTCTTGCAATTTTTGTGTACGTGCCTCTTCCAAATTTTTATCATTTTTGCTTGTCATAGTCATACAGCCATACAGCACAAAAGAGGCCCTTTGGCCCATTGAATCTGTGCCAACCTAACTACACTAGTCTCACTTTCCATCACTTGGCCCATAGTCTTAAATATTATGTCATTTCAAGTGCTCGTGCACATACTTTTTAAATGTTGTGAGGTTTCCTGTCTCTACCACCCTCCCAGGCAGTGCATTCCAGATTCCCATCATTGTGGAGGAAAACATATTTTCCTCAAATCCCTTCTAAACTTCCTGCCCTTCACCCTGACATTATGCCCCTCATTATGACACTTCATCTAAGAGGGACAGTTGCTTCTCATCTACCTTGTCCATGCCCCTCATAACCTTATACACCTCAGTCAGGTCCCCACTCAACCTTATCTGCTCTAAAGAGTTTTACAAATTGCATTTTTGCTACTTTTCTTTCAGTCCTTCCTGAACTGTCCATCAAGTCTTTTACCAGTTTCCAACTTTCCAAAGAACCTGTTTACAGTTCATTTGGCCCAGTCATTCCTCTCAATGCCAGGAGTCAGCATTCCTAAAGCTCCCTGGAGGACCCGTGTTGCTCTTTTCTCTTGTTTAGTTCAGTGCTGTTATCTTCCAGCTTTCAGCTCTGGACTAAGACGCCAACTCTTAGAAATTTATAAATGCTGATCGAAGGCAGGATATGGGGTTAAACTTTACCAGAAATTGGCTATGTATCTGTTTTGGTGAATATCGTGGATAGTTTCTCTCTGTGACTCCTTATGAGAATTCTCTCTGAAACTCGCCTCATTAACATTCTACTTCACGTCTATGGTGCTCTGTTTGTCCTATCTTCCCTCTCACCAGATGTGGATGTACTCATCACTGCCTGGGCCTCCCTGGAATCCCGGCACCAGCAACATCTTTAAAATGCAGTTGTGCACCAAGTCAAGTGCTGTCAGTCCAAGACTGTCTTGCACAGTTCCTCTGTCTGAAGAATTGCCTCAGAGACAACCAACAGAGGCAAGTAGTACCCTGATTTACAGACAAGGATCGGGAGGTCCTCATGGACGGAGTGGTGCAGAGGAGGCTCGTCGTCTTCCGTCAGGACCAGGAGAGGAGATCACGCCACCAGACCCTGCCAGCCTGGTCTGAGGTTAACACCTGGGTCAGTGCTGTCAGAAAGAACACCCAGCTATGACATGAGAAGGTCAATGACCTTCTGTGTGCTGTGAAGGTAAGTGTCACTACCATCAATCTGCTACTGGACACTCTATCTCTGCCACTGCATCCACTTTCCACCAGGGCTCAGGGTTTATCGCTGTCACTGCTGCATGCAACATCTTCCCTCACTCACTCTCACCACTATCATCCCCTACCCCTACACTATTAACCTTACATGGCCTCTGTCTCTCCTACTCACTCACTCAAACAGGATACCTCGCAATTTTTCTCTACATTCAAAGCTGTGTCGGATCTTTCTATCTCACTCAATCCTTTCCTCTGTCTCATGGCAGAAGAAAATGATCTACAACAGGCAGAGAGAGCCTATATGGGTGGTAGGGTGCCCAACATTCACCTTCTCGCCTGCTACAGGGAGAAAAACATGGATCTAGATGGTGAGGACTGTGACCGTTCCTGCAGTGATGCTGATGTCCTGGCAACCAAGTTAGAATCATTGTCCATTGCTGTACTGCTCTCCTGTTACTGCCACAGAGAATATGTTCCTAACATGCTCTAACTTCTAACCCCTTTCTCATGATACATTCTCTCTTTTGTCTCTTGCAGGCACCACTGAAATTGGCACAGTTTCTGCTTGAGAGAGCAGCCCTGTCAGAAATCTTCTCCTCCAACTCTGAGGAAGAAGCCACAGATACCTCAGAGGATACAACAGTGAAGCTTCCTCCTACAACCCCCACCAGCTTAGATACTGACACCCTCAGTGGGTATTTCATGTAGATTACAGTCGGGAGCACCTGCCAGTGAGCATACCACTGCCATGCCTCTCCAGCTGGGTCGAAGAAGAATCGCCCCAGATAGCTGGCACTCGGAAGACTGCTGGAGACTGGGAACCTGCTTATGCCCAGGCAAGAGAGGAGCTCATAGTGTCAGCAATTAGTGACGTCATTCAGATGCACAAACAGGCATCAAGCAGTTTGGTCAGGGGCATTGGACAAACTGACTTGAAGGTTGGAAGACTCCACCAATGCTGTTTGTACCAAGCTGCCTCTGGCACGTGAACATTTGCCTGCCTCCATGAACAGGTTGGCAGCTGCAATCGAGAGTCAGGTCCAGCACCCACAGAGTTTCTGCTAGATATACACACGGACTTACGCTCCATTGCTGTAACCAGTGATGCTCAGCAACAGTGGAACAAGGGACTTTGTCTTTGCTCTGGTGCCCCTTCCTCACAAGGAGACTGGGCGGTGCCAGTAGGTACACAGCCAGAGGAGGAACCACATGAGGAGGTCCCAAGAAGTCTCCTCTCAGGACACTCCAGAGGTGGTCATCCCTCCATCTCCTGCTGACTACTCTCGGCCCTTTGAGAATTAAAGTGGGGAGGGTGAACTTGCCTCTGGGCAGGACATACTCAATATGTCTGAGCCTTTTAGCCACAAACATGCCTGGGGTCACTCAACCAAAACTCCAAGTCCATCTGGCATCCACTTTAAGGCAGGCTGTCATCTGCAGAGCTGGGACTGCACCGATAGAAGGGCAACAAAGAAGGAGACCTTCAGAAGGCACATAGGTGGCATTTCATTATAAATGTGTTCTCACCGTGATAAATATTGTTCACTTTTCATCATCAGCTACGTGACTGGATTGCGGCCTGGCTGCAATGACAAGATCTTAGCCCCCATTACTGCTCCCCAATGTCTAAGGTATGAATGGAGCAGCTCCTGCACCATGTGAAGACTTTAAAGGGCCTCACATCACACCAAAGTGGAGTCTCCTCCCTCACAGAATGAAACACCAACTGTGCCTACTCTGGGTATGGTGTCAGCCATTTTCAACTCCACATGCAATTTGGAGAGTATGGTAGGAAACAATAGGTTGTGCTTCATAGAGTGAATCACAGATTCAACTTCTCCGGCTTGGTGCCCCCACCACCAAATCTTCATTCGCTTCTTTGTTGCCCTCTGTGTCAACCCCATCTGATTTGATCCTCCCAACATTCCCACCCAGTCTATTTATTTAATTGTGCATCTCCCATGTTTCACCCCGCACCCCAGGCATATCGCATTATGTCTCCAGACATTGTTTAAAAGACATTTGGATGGATATATGAATAGGAAAGGTTTGGAGGGATGTGGGCCAGGAGCAGGCTGGTGGGACTAGTTTAGTTTGGGATTATGCTCGGCATGGACTGGTTGGATGAAAGGTCTGTTTCTGTGCTGTATGATTCTATGACTCAATGATGAGTGCACTGTCTCATTTCATTGAAACCAGGATAACGCTGACTATTAAAATCCCACCTCCTGCATTACTCCTTTGTCTCCTACAATTTAACGTTTCCCGCCATTATATGTTGAGTTGCCCCATTCACAATTGTTATGCCCTCTGTATCCCAGCATGCTGTCTTCAATCTCCACATTTGAGTTCTCAGTTTGCCTCCCACAGCAATGGCTCCTGATAACACCTCCTTCCACCTTTGACCTTTAATGGAGAGACCCCATGATCCACTCTCTTGACTGACTTCAACAGATATCCCGAACTGATGACTGATCAAATCTCTGATTGATCTGAGTGCAACTCCCTGCCCGACTTACCATGAATCCCCAGACTAGTTGTACTGGACTTACAAGGTTACTGTCTGCTCTGGATACAGCTCCCTGAGCCTGACAGACCCAAGTGGCCGAATGACCATTTCCAAGTCCTGGATTCATTGTGGGTGCTGGTTTTGACTTACTGAGCTGGGACCCCTGACTGACAGCAGCCTCCAGACTCCGCCTGAGGACTGCTCCCCTTCGACTTCGACATATAACCATTTGTTTGATGCACATGTAGTGTGTTTGCTGCTTATGCTGCTGATATGTGGTGCAGGTACGAGATTGACATAGTGCACAACCATACAGCAACATATCCACCCCATTGACTGATGATAACCATGGCTCGCTGCCTGGCTTTGTGCCCATTTCTCAGCCCCTGGGCTGGTATCAGAGGCTGTTCTTGACTTACTGTGCTGAGACCCCCTAAGGGAAGGCTATCTCCCTTGACTTGAATTTAACCTGCTGACAAATACAACAAGCTTCCTTTCTTTGTGCCTATGCTAAAAGAGAAGGCAAGAAATAATATATGCCTCATATCTCTGGCTGACGGGGCAAAGTGAAAAAGGCAAGGCAATGCAAGGCAGGAATGCTGAGCACATCCAGCTGGGTTCAGAGTGATTGAGCACTCGGACAGAGAGTAAAGAGTTGGCAGTGCAACCTGGTCCAGACCAAGAGCTGGGTGTGTGTTTCTGAGTGCACACTGTCCTTGCCGCTGCATTACAACAAGAGTTACCTCTGCAACCCAAGGTGCAGTATTGATATGTAAAAGTACCCTGGAAGTGGATTGGAGATATGCCCTGTAGGTTCTTAGAAGTTGGCACATGTTAGATACCAATGTCCATGGACACGAGGTACATGTGGCTGGTGCCCATGGAGCATGCCCATGGATTTTGGAGCCAGGTGTCCAGCGTGGAGGTCCATGAGAGCAATGGCAAGCTGAGTCTGCCAGGTCCCCACTCTGGTCACCAACCTCGACGTCAATCTTGTTTGGTAAGATCGACAAGTGAATATTAATGAGGCAAGTTGGATCATCAACAAGGCATTTAACAAACAATGATTCCCCTCAATTGGCAACTCGCCACTCCCTAGTGAGAAACTCATCAAGCTGTTTCTGAAACACACAAAAGATAGAGTGAAATGATCTTGTCATTGGCATGGGCCTTGCCAGAATCTTATCTGATTCTTCCATAAATCTTACATAAATCATAAATAACTTACATTACTTAGACTCCTATAAGATTCTGCCCATCATTGCCTACAATTCCAATTAATAGGATATCAGATTTCATTGACGTGAGATGGAGGGCCTTCCCATCGGAGTACCCAAGTGTTATAAATGACATTGAACACTTGTTTGACATAGATGCTTTAGAAGCAGGTGATAGAATTGGGCCTGATTGTCCCTGTCCTGAATATTTCATTTCTGATTCATAATTATTTCTGATACCTTTTTGTTCTACCTTCAATACCCGAGTTGGGCAGTTCTATGGCAATGACCTGGTATTGGCGATTGTGTAGCTAGAAACTCTTCACTAGGTTCTGGTGTCTGATATTCCAACCCTTTCCCAATTTGTGTCCCGGCATCTGGTATGTCCTTCAATAGGAATGCCACTAACACACTTAAATCAATTGTCTTTGTTTCATCAGCACATTTCAACAGAGACGGAATCCTATACAGTGCTATGCTGAGACTGTAGTATCAGTTTCCGAATGTTGGTGGCCTATAATTTCAGTGGAGACATGTCACATGATTGGGTTTTCTGCTGATCTTTTACAGAAGTTGAGTTGGCATATCAGGAAACGCCGATAAGAAATCCCTGGTGCTAATGTCAAGGCATTTCCTGGTGTTTAAACATTTTAGGAAATAAAAAGATAATAACCACATGAGGAAGTACAGAAACCTTGGAAATATTTAATTTTACAATACAACCCACAATGCATTACTGTGTCAATAGCTACAGCATCACCAGTTTGACACTAGTCATTGTAATGAACAGTGACTTAACCATCACTGAATGTGTGCAAAGATTCACTTTACGAAAGTCTGTATATCCTCTAAATACTAATTATCTCTGCTACAGATAATACAGGGATGTGTCAGAGAGATGCTATAAATAGAGAAAGACATGTTAGTGTCATTGATTCTAAAGATTAATCATTCAGTCAGCCTCTGCTGTAATTGCCAGTTCTTTCAGAAGTTGCTGAATAAAAGGACATTTTGTTAAATTGCATAATCATTGATGTTCAAATATCACATAAGTGACTTTGTAGATTTTGTTGAATTTCTCTGTCCATAGAGGTTAGCTGTCTCTGCCTCCAGGCTCCGCACTAACACTGTCCTTGATTGAAAGGATAGACTGCTGCAGCTGGCAGATGTCTCCTTGAACAGCATCATATTCAGTTTGCCATGGAATAGGCCATTCTTACTAATCGTCTGGTATAAATGGGCTTTGAACATTCCTCGGCCTAGAGACAGCTGTGTTCAATGCAATCAGTTAAAGAATTTTACAAAATTCATGCCTCCCTACGTTATATATACTACCTTCCACTTTCTTGCCCAATTAATTAACTGTCCCATATTCCTTATCAACCTCTTTACATCCTCCTAACAGCTTCCTTTTATACTTAGCAGAAAATTTAGGATATAGTACACTTGGTCATCTTGACTAAGTCATTGACATAGATTGTAAATGGCTGAAGTTTAAGCACTGATCTTTTCAGCAGTCCAGTCATACTGTATCATCCTGGAAATGACCCATGCTAGTTTTACTCTCTGTCTTCTGTCTGTTAAACAATCCTCGATCCATGATATTTAGCGAATTTCTAATGCTGTAATAAAACCTATTGTGTGGTACATTATCAACTGCCTTCTGAAAATCTGAACATGCTCCCTCAACTTGTTCCACTCTACAAATGTACCAGTAAAAATTGCAAAACAATCTGTCAAACTCTATTTACATGTAAACATACGAAGTAGGAGGAGGAGTAGAACACTCAGCCCCTTGACCCTGCTCTGCCATTCAATAAGATCATGGCTGATCTGATTACTCCACAGTCTTACCTACTCTCGGTAACTTAAACCAGCTAAAAATAGACAAGGATTTGTTGTGAGAAAAATAACTCTTTCTCTCTTTCTCAAATAGGTGACCCTTATTTTGAAACATTGACCCCTATTTCCCTTTCATGAAACCATGTTGACTCTGCCTAATCGTATTGTAATTTGTCAAGTCTTTAATAACAGATTCTAGCATTTTCCCTTGAATAATCTGTTCTCACAGATCCCTCATTTGTCTCTTTCTCCTAGCCTAAACAATGGTTACTTGTACTGTTTTCCAGACCTTGCAGATCATTCTTGAACAGAGCTTCCCAAACTGTTGGTCAATTAGGTGTATCCAGTTTGGTAAAAGATTCATATCCCCTGAGATAATTGCATTTCTCTTCTGTAATGTCTACTTGCTGACTGATATGCTGTCCAACACTACAATTACTGTAGTGCAGACAAATACCAGTACCAGTGTTTTATAGCTCTGCAACTTCTTACCTCAATCTGTACCGATTCTAGTTCATAATGTTATGAGCAATGATCCTTTCTCACCACTGCTTTTATCTTATCCTTTATCAATGGGGCTAGTGGTCCAGGGATGGGGCTTTTTATAGCTGTGCTTGTGATTTCAAACAATGGTGAGAGGACTATACAATAGTGCGATGTCTTATCCTGGCACAATGGGAGGGCTGAGATAACAAGCATGGGGCTGGATGAACACAGCAGGTCAAGCAGCATCATAGGAGCAGGAAAACTTGACGTTCCGGGCCTAAACCCTTCATCAGAAATACAATGGGAGGGCTGTCAGATTTATGTCCCAGTCATTCACCAGAAAAGTGGAAAATGTTGCAATGCTCCTTCCAAAAGACACTTCCAATAGAGGACACATTGCTGTGGATTTGGCTGCCACTGCCTTTCAGGCATGGTGTGGTATTGATCTGCTGGGGAGATGAATGTAGAATGTCACATAAACTACTTTGCAAACACCTCAAATAGCAGTTTATTCATCTAACCAGCTATTAAGCAGGCATTCAAATGCTGCAGCACTGAACAACCTTTCCAGACATTCAGTGTCTGTTTTCATGTATATCTTGGCACAATATAAATCTTGTTTCCTGGTTCCCAATGTTTTGCTTCATCCAGTTTGTAACAAGACTTTACAAAATTCATCATGAAGTGGTTATATCCTTTTAAATTTCCCCATTATCTGCATCCAAATTGCAGATTTACACTTCCACAATTGTCCATGAGCTCCCAGCAAAAGGCCTTTGCAGGTCCATTCTGGAAAATTTTTACTGACTTTGGGAGATTTCCAAGGGAATGTTTGTCAGACAGATTTTATTGCCTCCAGTGTTGTTGTTTTAGAGTTGAAACCAGTCAATTCAACTTAGTGTGTGCAGCCACTGATCAGGTTTGTATGTATCAGCACCACCTTTCCTCTATCTTGATGCTCTTATTATAATTCATTGTCCTAGCACCTCCTCTCCCATTGCATTACTCTTAGTTTAATTCTAAACTTCTTTTATTAGCCAATTCTCATTAAAGTTCCTTTGGAACATAGGAATATTGAAAACATGTGCAAGCTCATTTCTGCTCCATTATTCAATTAGACCATGGTTGAACTCAATGTTATTTTCCCACCAACACTCCATATCACTTGAGCCCCTTCCTAGCAAAGATCTATCTCTCTTAAAAGCCTCAATTATTCCAGCTTCCACTGGGAGAGAGTTCCAGATCTTTACAGTCCTTTGAAAAAGTACTTGTTGATTTCTCTCCAAAATGGCCTAGCTCAAATTTCAAAGAAATGCCTTCACCACCTTCCAGAATAACGCAGCTCAAACATCCACAAACATTCATTCCATCCACCACCGATGCTCAGTAGCAGCAGTATATACCATCTACAAGAGGCACTGCAGAAATTCAACAAGGCTCCTTAAAGTCTACCTTCCAAACCCACTGCCGTCTGAAAGGACATAGGATCACCACTTCCTGCAAGTTCCCTTCCACCTCCTGCAAGTTCCCTTCCAAGCCACTCACCATCCTGACTTGGAACCATATTGCCCTTCCTTCAGTGTCTTTGGATCAAAATCCTGGAATTCCCTTCTCTGTGGCATTGTGGGTCCACCTACATGAAATGTACTACAGGTATTCCAAAGATTACCTCACCACCATCTTCACAAATGCAACTAGGAATGAATAATAACTAATGCTGCCCAGCCAACAATACCCACCTCCCATGATTGAATAAAAAATCCCTATCAAATCCTTCTAACAGTAGAAAGAGTTCAATCAGATCAACTCTCAATCTGCTGTACTCCAGGGAGTAAAGACCAAATTTCTACAACTCGTCGTCATTATTTATCCTTTTAAGATCCAGAATAATTATGGTGGATTTGCATTGTATCCTTTCCAAGGCCATATACCTTTCCTGAGAATGATTCTCCAGTCTGACTGAACTTTGATACAAGTGGAACATAATCTCCTTGGTGTTTCTGCTCCCTCAAGGTAAGAGCTAACATTTCATTAGCCTTTTTAATCCTTTTTTATATCTTGTCAATTAGCCTTTAATGACTTGTGTGCTGTCCCTATAGTTCCATATTTTCTCACCATTTAGAGCATATGCTAATTTATCTTCAAAGTGGGTAACTTTGACTCCATTTGCAAAAGCGGTCTGTCTATGCTCCTTTCCAAATTAGTGCTCCCAACCACTATATTTACTGATGACCGTAAATTAGTTTAACAAGCTTTGATACGCAACACTACCTATTCCAAAGTGAGACACATAAGCAGATCCATGGGAAACACCATTTGCTGCATGCTGCCTGATGGGATATCCATCCTTTGTCCACACTTTCTATCTCTTACTTCCTGAACAATTTCCAACCAGGTCAAAACTCCTATTTCTTAAGCTGTAAGTTTTACCATGGCTTCTATTGTGGAACTCTATCAATTGTCTTCTGTAATTCCACATTGACAATATTGATGTATTGACTATAATGTAAATATGGGTCTTCTTCTTAAGTTGGTATTCTTGCAATTGTCCTTGGAGTACTCTGAGCAGATTTGGACACCAGACCTTATTGGTCTTAGAAGGAGTACAACATAGGTTTACAAGAATGATACCTGGACTTCAGGGGTTAAGTTATGAGGAGAGATTATACAAATTAGGCCTATTTTCTCTAGTATTTAGAAGGTTAAGAGTGATCTGATCAAAACATTCAAGATATTAACAGGAAAAGACAGGGTAGATAAACTATTTCCACTGGTTAGAGATGCTATGACTATGGGGCATAGTCTAACAATTAATGCTAGACCATTCAGGAGTGTTGTTAGGAAGCACTTCTACACACAAAGGATGGTAGAAATTTGGAACTCCCATCTACAAACAGCAGTTGATTCTAGATCAGTTGTTCATTTTAAATCAGAGGTCTTTTTTGTTAAGCAAAGGTATTAAAGGATCTGAGTCAAATGCAGAGTTAGGCTACAGATCAACTATGATCTCATTAAATGGTGAATAGGCTCAAGGGGCTGAATGACCTCCTCCTGTTCCTATGGCGTGATGAGTACAAGACAAAAGCTTCAATAAAATGTGTCTTATTTCAGCAATACTCAAATTCTCCACTGCCAAACAACTAAAAGGAAAGGCCTACTTGCACGTTGATGAGTGAAGAATTAATTGGATTTTCCTATGTAGAAGAGCTGGACATTTCCAGTCATGTGTATAGCCATTTGCTGCTGAATATCATATTTACCACTTTAGAACAGCTTCTCTGTAACACAGTATGTAAGTAGCAATAGAACTCTATTGTATAATTGGTTCAATTCAAAGCATTGCTTGTTGATTGACCTCTAATGAGAACACTGAATAGTGAATTGGATTGTTGCCTAAAGAAGATTTTTCCATTTGACTTGGTTCATATTTACTCACATAAACTCCTGATTAGACACACTGTTTGCAACCTGGATTATTTCCATTTGATTTGCCTTGTTCTCTGGAGCTCAATTATTTCTCGTGAACTGATGGAACTAGCTCCCCTGTGAACAACTGCAACACCCAATCTGGGGCTGAACCATTTAGATCCAGATGGTGCCTCAACTCACATGCAAACATGCCATTTCTGAATTATTTGATGGAAACCAGCAGTGGGGAATACCTGGTTGATTTTACTTCCTTTTTACAGATGGCATCTGTGACTCAGTATATAGAACATCAGAAACTTGTGTGTTTAAGCTCCACCCCAGAGACTTGAGTACAAAATGGAGGTTCACGCTTCAATGGAACACTGAGGAAATGCTGCACAGTTGGAGGTCTTGTCTCTTGATTGAGACTGTCTGACCCTTCAAGTGAATGTGAATGTTCCTACAGCAATATTTGAAGAAGAGCAATGAAGTTCATATGGTCGATGTTTATCTTTTTGTGGGAAGTGAAAATAGGTTGTCATTGTTTGGAAATGTCATCACTGCTGTACTAGTCAAAGTGCTTATTTGACTGTAAAAGCTCTTAGCGACATTGGTTATGTAAGTCACTACACAAATGCAAGTCTTTTTCTGAGCCCGGGAGTATTGAAGGCTATGCTAGTGCTCCATTAGCTAATATCAGCTAACACTCCATAGACTAGGGATTGAATCTGGGGCCTTCCTGTCTTACACAACGTAACTACCCAGCAGCAAAACTATTTGAGTCGCATCTTACAGGATAGCTAATAACATACTGAAAGCTTTCAATTTACATTGAGAAAATAGATTGTGGTGGATGTGGTTTAAGCAAAGCCATAAGACACTGCATGCATAAAAATAAACTGTTTAGTTGAAAAGGGCATACAAGTTTTCTTGGGTTAAGAAAAGTATTTTTTGTATTTACTGTTGTTGTAAATATTATACACAGCTTTATTAAATGCAATTAATTACAAATATTAGTTACCGGTTGTACATGCATGACTCAAAATATACTCAAATTCTGCAAATTTATTTAAAGGACTTTAAAAGTTTAAAAGACGTAATTCTTTAACTGAAGAAATGTTAACATTTTCTTTTCACAAAACTATCGCTTCACTGATTACCAAGCTATTTCTGGTGAATTATCTACAGGATCACAACATGGATGAGGTGCAATAGTAGCACAGAAAGCTCTCCCGACAACCTCTGGAGACTAACTTGCATGGGAACCATAGAACACCCCAGAGCTGTGAAAATGGCTACTAATTTCTGACAGATTCACCAGTGGGATCATCTGTTCCACACAGTGCACTGCCTGTACACAACCTGTCTGTGTACTGTCATGCAATATTGTGCAGTTGACACAGATTTCCAATTAACCTCTTCACAGTTCCATCAGTGCTACTTAATGGCCAATGGAACTGCCTGTAGACATTCTCCAATGTTTCCTCCAGAGAATAATTACATCGCTGAGGCGATTTATTTATTTCTATTTTTATTTATTTGTATGATTTATTTCTAATAGACTCAATGATTTTTGATGTTTTCTAAGGATGGACATTGAAAGGATTCTATCATAGCTATGAAGTCCTCCTATACTTATGCTGCATGGTGCAAAATTTGGACAGCAGGTACAAATGAACAAAGTGCTAAGAATATTCATGGAGATAATAGGAAATAGATCCATTAGACAGTACAGAAATTTTCTGTTAAATTTCATCCAGAAAATGGAAAATCTCTTACTAACCTAACATCTGGGAAAGGATTCTAAACAAAAACTAAAATAACTCAAACTGGTTTAGAAATACAAAATTCATTTATTGAACTCCAATTAACCTTTCATAGCTTTGCAGATGGGGAATCATAAACAAGTGTAATCTTCAGGCGAATTGGGGATTAAGGGAATAATTTGAACAGGAGGCACTGACATAATACAGTTGTCATTATCATATTCAATCCTGATCATGCTTCATTTTTATTACATTTGTAAACCAACAGTAAATTTCGAAGCAATTTGGGAAGCAGAGATGTTGTGTAGGTTGTAGGAGAGATGTTTCTATGGCACACAGAGTGACAAGCTGGGAGATGTCAAACTGAGAAGCTACATCCTGTCATATTTTTACAAGCTGATTTCTTTATATTTTCTGACATTTACATTTCTAAGGAATCTGTGCAGACTTTTAGCTATCAATTTTTCGCAACTGTACAAAAATAAAGAATTTTAATTTTAAGAATATTACTCCAAACTGCTTGCTCATGAGTGAATAAATAAATAAATGAAGACTGTATAATATTTACTTTAGCCATCTTTGAAATTGCAAGAATATTTTGTGTTTTTGTACCTTCATTTCTGACTCACTTGATGGTACCTCCACTGCTGTCAAATATAAACTCGCTTTATTCTGAAATCATCGCTTGATGTTGAGAAATCCACTACTCTCCAGTTGATCAGAGTGTATAAAGTAATTAAAAATTCTGTTTAGTGCCATGGCTTTACCCTCAGATATTGGCCACTTACTTGCCAAAAGGTAAGCAAACAGGAAATAATGGTAATATTTGGTTACTGAACAGTGCAAATGGACAAAACAAAAATAGGGAATGGCTAAAAAGCCCATCCCTCACCAGGTTCCTTTTTCTTCACAACTCTCAAATGGCCAGCATTCCAGGTGAAGACAAGAAAAATGCTACAAGGACACTCTAGCTCTCCTTGAAATTTGACAGTACTAACTTAATGACTGGGAGCAGCTTGCTGTAATCACTGAAAATGGCAAAATATGTCCAGCAATTTGCAACATGCTTCGAGTCCAAATGCCTTAATGCTAAGGCAGAGCAGCAGCAGAGAAGGAAAGAAAAGGAAGCAAATCCTGGATTCTGGATCACACTTGAGGAATGCCTTGCCCACGTGCCTAAAGATCTGCAGGTCAAGAACTTGCCTGCTCGGTCACATGAAGGCCTATAGCAAAAACTCACAACTCTTGAGTAGACATCATTCTCGAATCGAGGCAGAGCCCCATGACAACTCTGCCTGTTCTGCTGTGAAAATCAAATCTGGCATTAAATATAGTTTGCAACTTCAACCTTTTTATTGTGGTCTTTGAAATATGCAATATCTCTGAGCAACATACATATAAGAGAAATAAACAATATTACCACATTTTTGCTATGGGTAGATATGTGATCTAACTAAATTATTTCAATCCTGACTCTACAATTTGTTGAGGAAAGCTGAAACTTTTATAAGCCTCTAGTCATGCACCAACCTACTTGATTCATTTTGTCCAATTTGCTTTTCATCGATTCCTGAGCTTTAGCTTCACTACCCTATCAAGAAACACCTTCTACATGTTGATCACACTTTGTGTAAAAGATTTCCTGATGTCAGTGTTAAATTGGCTTTGCACCATTCCTTTGTTAAGGCATTTTTACATGTATTTCATAAATATTATGCTATAAATAATTCATAAATCTTAAAATTGGGGTAATAGGAGGATATTACTGAAGGCACAAACTAAAATGGACTGCCTAATCTGCAACTAATAATCCTAAACTCATTGCCATTTCCTTATCAAAAGACTACAATGTACAATGTGTCAACAAAAAGTCAACAGGCATGAATCACACATTCTCCAATTTTGCAAACAGAACAGCTATTGTTCTAGCATAGAACAAATGTATAAATTATAAGTAAAAATAAAACAAAAAACTTTAATCAAATGACATTAAATTTATGCATAACACAATATACATATGCATAGAACACCTTACAATGTCTCTAATTGATGTGCAGGGTTTGAGAATAACCTTTTTCCAGTTTACTGTTTTACATAAAATTATAATCCTACCCTTTATTCCTATATGTGTGAAATATGACTCAATTAGCATTACTCATGTTTCTGAGTATAAAAGGTCACAGGTTGTCTATTCCAGGATTTGAACACAGAAAATCAAGCCTGATATTCAGTGTCACACAATGGGAGTACTGCAAGGTTGCAAGTGCTGTCTTTTGGATGAACTGTTAAACTGAGCTTGTCTGGATCCCATGAAGAGCAGGGTAGTTACTTGTGCTGTCTTGGATATTGGTCCGTCAGTCAACATCACAAAGCATATTGGAGATAAAAGGTACTGCAGATGCTGGAGAATCCGAGATAACAAGCATGGGGCTGGATGAACACAGCAGGTCAAGCAGCATCATAGGAGCAGGAAAACTTGACGTTTCGGGCTTAAACCCTTCATCTTCATCAGAAATCAGAAATCACAAAGCATATTGTCTGGTTATTATCACATTGCTGTTTATGGGATCTTCAAACTAGCTGTCATGTTTCTTTTGGCACTCCAAAAGTACTTATTTGTCTGTAAAGCGTTTTGAACCATCCGGTGGTCGTAAAACGCACTATATTAATTCTGGTGGTTTTGGAGAATTCACTCAGTGTAATATTCGGAGTGATGAAAAACCAACATTTATCCAGTCTTGATTACTCTGCCTTCTCACCTTGACGATCAGTGACCACTTGCTGACCTACGAGTTGTGCATTTCCAACATTTGCTGCCTGTACAATTGCACCCCATTCACGCATTCTGATACAAACTACCTGAAGTAGTACAGTAGTTTGGGAAGCAGGTGAGACTGATTCTAAAAAAAGCTTCTCGTGTGGGTTCGAAGAGTCAGGGACGCATACCGGGTCTTGCACTGCTAGAGGGACTGGCTGTACTGAAGTGCAAAGTTTCAGAGTGAGCACGACACTGTTGGAAGCTGCTAGATGGGATGAACAGTGCGTGGCGATTTTAAATACCCGGGTTATGAACGCGAAATATAAATAGGATAAAATCCTCGGAATTGAAGAAGACGATTAATAGGCCCCGCTTCTCTTGAGAAAGCCACCCTCCAGGCCCCGAGCTGATTGGTTGCTGGGCGTATGCGACGTCAGCGGCGGGGTTGCCCATTGGTTAGTTTCTGTGTCAGTTTCGCTACTTCCTAAATGTATCAAATCAATGTATCGGAGCTGAGTCTCGGCGCTTTGGTTACAGCGAGTTTGTCGTCAACGTTTGTTTCTCACTTATTCCTCTGTCCAGCTGGGGACAAGTGTCTGGAGAGTGAGGGGTACAGGGTACTCCCTGCTACTGAAGCGCACCAGAGTAATGGTGGCTGCATAGAGGGATCGGAGAGGGGCTGAATTCTTCCAGTATGGGCAATGGGATGTGTTCCAGGAGACAGAAGGGAATGCTCCAGACGGGATTCTGCGTTCTAGTTGCACTTTGTTTTGGGTTCGGGTCTTATACCTACATCCACCTGAAGGAGAACGTGAGAGGTGCCGAAATGCTGGCGCAGAAATACAAGCAACAGCACGAATCCGTCTCAGCTCAGTTACAAGGTGGGTGTGCTGGAAGAGCTGCTTTCTAGTAGAGTTTGTAACGTTCTGGCCACAGCGGAATAAACGGAATGATGGAAGGCGGGGTTAAGAGGCATCCGGTGATTGTAACATGTTGGACCGTAATAACGAAGGTACTTTGTTCACATCTGATTGAATGAGGTGAAAAGTTCGTTTCTTACACAAGAGGTTCTTCCGGCCGCAGTCTTTTTTTGTGTGTGTGGGGGAAGGGGACAGTATTGTAAACATTAATTTTGTACGGTTACATTCCCCGGAGTATTTATCCTCTGACGGCGAGAAGTTTTGAGTTCTGGTAACTTCAAATTCCACATCAACTTAGACTCTCCGGATTGCCCCTATTTATATCGAAACCTCCAACCGAAAAACGATACAGAATCTTCAGGAGCAGTTTGAGAAGATGAAAAACTCTTTTAATTTTTCTCTAGAGACTGAGATTCGCCTCATATATGTTTGTTTTGGAAGGTGGTGGGTGGCTTTAGAGAATTTATTTGATCAACCAATAGACACCGTTCAGTTTTAGCCTCCACCCCGGTCTCGGCGAGTTGTCACCATAGGAGCGGGAGGATGTGCTCAGTTAGATTCAGTCCCTGGGGAGGCCTGATCCTTCTGCCATTCAAAAGTCAGCGATCAGGCAGTTTCTGTTGTCGACATTTTCTGTCCTTATTCAGAATTTTGAAAGTTGCCAATCTAACCAGTTCAATATTTGCGTCATTGGAAAACCTCGGTGAAAGGAATGGTGATAGTTTTAGGGGAGGAAAGTCCTTTGTCAATGACTTGATCTGTAGCGTTTGATGGTGGCAACATTGGCCCTTTGTTGGCCCCACTGATTGGTGGCTGCTTCTTTGTGGATGAGTGAACGGAGCGGTTCTGAGCCCCTACCTCCTCAGTTCTGGTGACACGACAGCTTTAGTGGCGCTGGAAGTGTAAATGTGAGCCCGGTGTGAACTGGAGATTTGTCGTTTATGCGCAGGCTGAACCCGCGCTCAGTGAGCTGTCAAACTGGACTTAAATACAGATTTGACATAATATTTAGCTCTTTCTGTAAGTATCAAAAAGTTGGGGGCTTTTGTGGTAGCGTTCCTACGTCTGAACCAGAAGTTCTGAGTGCCAAGTCCCACTCAGTTTCGAGGCGTGTCATAGTGCAGCTGAACAGGTTGATTTAACTTGTGTTTAACAAAAATATAAAAAGCTAGGAGAGGAGCTCTGTGGAGTTGGACAGCTGGGGGAAGCTTTATATATGGGTAGGACTAGGTAAAGGTAAGATCCACTCCCTGCCCTTCCCAAAAGGGATGTTTTAAGTTTAAATCAATGTGAATAGGGTGTTGAATGTACTGAGGAGATGTAAACAAGCCAGCATTGCTCCGTTGATAACAAGCATGGGGCTGGATGAACACAGCAGGTCAAGCAGCATCATAGGAGCAGGAAAACTTGACGTTTCGGGCCTAAACCCTGGTCAATTCTGCTCTCCGTTTCAACCACACAAAGGATTGAGTCTGGAGTAAGAATATTAGCTTTGATCATATTTTTAGAGTTTTGTGTTTTCATTCCTGCCAGAAACAGGCTGGAGACGTTTATGGTTTGTATAACCAAACCCAATGCTTGGCACCTTCAGTTAATGAGACAATTTCCTTCACACTCTCGAAATATGCCTCATGGGCTGATTTTGCACACAATGACCTGACTTCATACCCCACAAAATGTTAACAAAAAGGAATTTTTTTTTTACAACTTATCATTCTGAATATCAATCCAGCATGAATACCATCATTATAAATCAATGCACTCTGAGTTCTGGGGACTGTGTATCATTTTGTAGCATTTCATGTCAAGGAATATATTTCATAACAATTTGAAAAAGCAATACAAAAGTGAGATATGGCTGCTGGAAATTTGGAATAAAAGCAGAAAATGCTGGAGAAATTAAGCGTGCCTACCAATAACTGTGGAGAGATAAACCGAGTTAATCTTTTCTAGAACTGTAGAAAGTTGGAGATGTAAAGGGTTTTAAAGAAGCACGCAAAGAGGGAAAGGGTTTGGAAGAACAGAAGGAAAGATCTGCCATTGGATGGACAGTTGTTATTTGCAACTTGTGCCATTGAGTGTTATGGTCAGTGTCTGTGCCTGGAGATCTAAGATGTTATTGTATTACATTTTGAGCAGTAGGGGAAGAGAACTTAACCAGGCAGACATGTGGGAATCTTCTGATGTCAATGTGAAATTGAAGACTTCATTGTGACTCTGACAAATTTCCTTGGCTTCTTGTGTAGAAAGGAACTGGCCATTGGTTAACTGGAGCATGCTGTCATTACAGCTTTATGGGCAAATACTTCATCTGTCACATTCAGTGGGGCAGGGATGAATTTCTCTCAGTCATGCAGTAGTGTAGATTTTCCAATTAGCAGCAAAGGCCTGTTAATATGGTAAAATCTGCAAGGCTTAAGTTTCAAAATGTTGAGGGAATGTCTTCTCTCCATGATTTGATATTTATTTTTACATGTTTTTTCATATATTTTATGTAAATTAATTGGTAATTGCTTGCAACCTGTTATTAATTTGGATGGTATGTTTGTTCAGTCTATTTTCCTGTAAAGAGAGGGGGATTCCTGAGGCAGCACATGATATATTCCAACAGCTGCTGTGTGGATTAAGGATTCTTTGTTATTATCCTTGTATCAATGTATTGTTTATCTTGCTATTAAGCAACGAAATCCGTTGGATTAAAAAGGACTTGTGGGCCACATTAGGGAGGGTTGGCACCAAATCCAAACAAGTTGTGGTCGTGAAATTGCAGATTAATTCCATTGGAAATGAACAGCAGATCTGTCAGTGTCTGCAAGAGAAACAAACATGTTTAACAGGCCAGTGATGGAAGACCTAGGGAGGCAGCAAGAGATGAGGAGAGTGAAACATCTTCAATGGGAAAAAGAAATAGCGGTAGAGATGTTGGGAGGGCAAGGTATCTTTCATACCTCTGGCAGAAGGCTAGAATATTGTACACGTTTTTACAGAAATAGTCAACGTTTTACTGACAAAAGCAAGGGAGGAGCAAATTGCATTATCTTTTTATCATGGATTAGATATTTGTTCATTGAGTCTGACCACTGTTCAATACATGTAGGATTGAAGATTGACCTTCTCTTCAGAGGTTGAATGATGGAGTGGCTTAAGTGATAAATTTCTAAGATGGTGATTTTACATTGGACTGAAACTTGCAGGATGTTGAGGTATTTGGTTCTTAGGTAGTGAGAATGAGAGGGGCCTGTGCCTCGCGGTGAATCAGTAGTGTTGGGTGCATTCTGGAAAAGGGGCAGTTGATTGAGGCATCCTGCACTTAAGGATTATCAGCACTGTCTTGTATTGCTCCCATCTGCGTTATTTACTGAGAGCAAAGAATCATTGTATTGAAGCCCTGTTGGGAGAGCCGTACTTTAGAGTAACTGGGTTGAAGGAGTATTCTGAAACTGGTCTCTTTGAGCTTCTATGCTTGGATAACTTGGATTGACTGAATAACAGGCACAAGCAGAAGGAGGGGGCTGTGATGTAGCACCTTCACAACCTCTGAATGCCTTGCTGTTTTAACAACTAGTGATGTACTTCTGAATATAGTTACTGTTGTAATGCAAGGGATTTCAGCAACTAATCTGTGCACACAATGTCTCTAAATAGCACTGAGGTAACAGACAGTATTAATGACATTGGTCAAGGGATAAATACTGACCAGGACAATGGCAAGCATTTCCTTCTTTCCAAAATAGTGCCGTTTGGAATTTTTACAATAACCAGTCCGGAAGACAGTGCCTCAGTTTAAACCCCCATTTAATTTGCAGTACCTCCCACAATGCACACTTCCATCACACCATACTTCATTTGCAGTCTAACTGTTTTGTTGCAGTCTTTGGGTTGTGTCGTGAACCCATGACCTTCTCAGTCTAAAGGTGAGCATGCTACCCCCTGAGCCAAAGCTGACCCCATGTCTGCAATTAACATTTCAACCTGAGCTCAGTAGGTGGACAATTCTGAATGATTCCCGATTCATAAATTCACTTTTCTCCATTTACTTGTCTTGTTCAAACTTGCCATGTGACTAATGTTTTTAGATCATCTCACCTTTTACACTTGTTCCTCCGCAGCAAGCAGAACCTTCGTTTTATACTTTGCAGAAGAAATTGAGATCTAGTTAATTCAAAATAAAAGCTGAAAGAACTGCGGATGCTGGAAATCCAGAAACAAAAATAGAAATTGCTGGAAAAGCTCAGTGGGTCTGGCAGCATCTATGGACAGAAATCAGTTAACGTTTCGGGTCCATTGACCCTTCTTCAGAATTGGTCAGCAATTATTCCTTAACCAATGTCGTGAATACTGTCTGTTACCTCAGTGCTATTTGTGAGACGTTGTGTGCATAGATTAACTGCTGTGTTCCCCTGCATTACAGCAGTAACTATATTCAGAAGTACATCAGTTCTGAGGAATGATAATTGGACCCAAACATCAACTCTGATTTCTCTCCGCCGACGCTGTTAGATGTGTTGAGCTTTTCCAGCATTTTTCTGTTTTTGTTTTTAATTAATTCAAATTGAATTTATTATATACAAAAATGAGCAAGAGTGAAAAAGGAATAATTGTGTTATGAGAAAGCGTTAGGAGAATTATAAAGAAAGATGCTGAAGGATTGTCCCTCCCCTCAACCCACTGGTATTTCAAGCTGTAAACTTGAATGAACCACCTCCTCCCTTCTGAGATTCTTGGAATAATATCCGAACCACAATGAAAATAAATAAGCAGATATGAAGTCAATAGAGGTGATAAGACTGATTGGAAGTTACTGTGATGTTTTACGGTTGGCTATTGTCTTATCAATGATTCATTTTGAAACTAGAGCTTTGGTGATAATTTGACAAACGTACAGCACATTCACGTGACAATCTGTTATATTTTAACTGAGGTGCTAAAATAAACTGTTTCTAAATACTGTAGCAAGTGTTTGACTGAACATTTTGTTTTGAGTTTAAAAATAACAATGTAGAATAGGGAACAAGAAGAACATGTTAACTTTGCTATAATTCCCATTCATTCACATCCCAAATGACTGTTGGGGGGTTGGTTGTATTCACTTGTACAGACAAGCTGTTTGTACTTATCCTGCTTGAGATTAGTTTTCTCCACTTAAAACAAATAAAACCTAACTCACATTTTAGATGTTTATGTCCGATGTATAAAACTCGTAACACAATCTTTATGCGATTTATTGGAGTGCTTGGTTATATCTAAAGATGGTGTGAACTGCCGATGTTGGAATCAGAGATAACACAGGGTGGAGCTGGAGGAACACAGCAGGCCAGGCAGCATCAAAGGAGCAGGAAAGCTGACGTTTCAGGTCGGGACCCTTGTTCAGAAATGGGGGAGGGGAAGGGGGCTCTGAAATTAATGGGGGGGGGGGGGGGGAGCGGTGATAGCAGGTATCAGTGGAGCGGATAGGTGGGAGAGAAGATGGACAGGTCAAGGAGGTGGGGATGAAGCTAGTAAAAGTGAGTGTAGGTAGGTAGTGGTGGGGATTGGTCAGTGAGGTGGGAGGGAAGACGGACAGGTTAATGAGGTGGGGATAGGAGGGGGGCTGGTCTTGGGATGAGGTCGAGGGTGGGGAAATTTTGAAGCTCGTAAAGTCCACATTGAGACCATTGGGTTATAGGCTTCCAAGGCAGAATATGAGGTGCTTTTCCTCCAGTTTCCGGGTGGCATCGTTGTGACACTGGAGGAGGCCCAGGATGGACATGTTGTCTAGGGAGTGGGAGGGAGAGTTGAAGTGGTTCGTGACTGGAAGGTGTTATCGTTTATCGCGAGCCGAGCATAGGTGCTGTACAAAGCGATCTCCAAGCCTCTGCTTGGTCTCCCCGATGTAGAGGATGCCACATCGGGAACAGCGGATACAATAGACCACATTAGTGGATGTGCAGGTGAACCTCTATCTGATGTGGAAGGTTCTTTTGGGTCCTGGGATGGAGGTGAGGGGGGATGTATAGGGGCAGGTGTAGCGCTTGCTCCAGTTGCAGGGAAAGGTGCTGGGGGTAGTGGGGCTAGTGGGGAGTGTGGAGCGGACAAGGGAGTCGCAAAGAGAGCGGTCCCTACGGAAGGCAGATAAGGGTGGGGAGGGAAATATATCCTTCGTAGTGGGGTCAGATCGGAAGTGGCAGAGAATGGTGCATTGAATCCGGAGGTTAATGGGATGATACGTGAGGACAAGGAGAATTCTCTTTGTTTTTATTGCGGGAGTCTAGGTTTTAAAGATCCCTCACCATAGTTATTATTCAAGCAAATTTTTTTTCAATTTGATGTTTCACTTTTTCCCCCTCCATATAGCCTGGAAAATCCTCCCAGCAGCTGACTGCCTTGCTGGAAATGGGAAGGAACAAAGTCTGTTTGAAGTTGGTTCCAAACTTCAGACGTGACAGACCCAGTTGGAAAAGTGCTGCATTTTATGCTGTGATCCAGATGCTCTGCAGCAATCTCTGACCATGCTCTTCAGCTCATACTGCTGTTTTGAGAAATGTGGAGCAGCACAATAACATTCCAACACCTCACTTCTGGCACTTAACAGAATCTGAAGGGAAATTAGTGTTTTATTCCAGAGAGCCAAATGGTGAAAAATTGAACCAGAGTCAATCTTTACTTAGTCTAACATTTATTTACTGTGAAACATTACATGCATATACCACATAACTCACCGACATAGTTTCAATAAGTGTCTCTATATCTTCTTAACTGAAATTCCAATTAATGCCCCCACCAGTATATAATTACACACGATTGATATACAATTAACATCCAGCATGTATTAACTCGTTTCGATCAAATGTTCCTCTCAGTGACTTTTAAGGATGTTTTATGGCTGATTTAAGATAGTTTTGGATTTGGATAAAGTGCATGAAATTGATGGTCTTGAGTTTGTGACAGATAATATTCAGGACTTACTCTGAATGCTGTAACAAACCTAACTCCAGATTTGTTAAACTACTTGCTAGTTAAGAATGGGAATGTGAATAAACAGCTGTAAATATGTTTGTGGCCACACTGTAGCTGATATCCTGGTAAACTCTCATGATTGCCCATGGTTTCTGTGTCAGTCCCCTTAAGTCTACCACTCTCCTGTCCCATGGAGACTGCTCCAGTGCTAGTGTCATGCAGGTTGTGTTGAAAAAGAATTGGACGATGGAAGTACCTTACAATACACATGTTAAAAACTGAAAGGACTGCGCGTGTTGCAAATTGGGAACAAAAACAGAAATTGTTAGAAAGGCTCTAGCAGCACGTGTGGAGAGACATCAAGAGTCAATGTTTCAGGTCCAGTGACCCTTCCTCAGAACTGCTGCCAGACCTGCTGAGCCTTTCCAGCAATTTCTGTTTTTGTTTACAAGCCACTTGGTTAGTCAGAGCATTCTGATTAGTATTTTTGGAATGTGGGTGAGGTCATCCCACTCTTTGCCTAAGAATAGAATCCCTGCTGCCTGGAAGCAGGTCATTCAACCCATTGAGTCCGCACTGACCCTCTGAAAAGCATTCCACTTAGATCCACCACCTTCCCCCCCCCCCCAACCCTGTAACCCTGCATTTGCCATGGCTATCCCACCTAGCCTGCACATCCTTGGACACTATGGGCAATTTAGCATGGCCAATCCACCCTAACCTGCACATCTTTGGACTGTGGGAGGAAAGCCTCACAGACACAGAGGGAGAATGTGCAAACTCCACGCAGACAGTCGTCTGAGGCTGGAACTGAGCCCAGGTGCCTGGGTCTGAGAGGCAACAGTGCTAAGCACTGAGCCACTGTGCCACCCCATTTCTACTAAATGTAAGTTTTTGGCCTGGAACTCAGGAGGTAACAAAATCAGTCAAGAAATACGCTGGCCTTGACTCCCGGCCGGTGTATGTGTGGTGTGAAAGAAATTGTGCTCTAGACTCTGAAACCTGATTTGCTTCCCTTTGGAAATGTGAGCACTTTTGCAACATGCATTGGATGGTGTGGGTGCCCAGAGAAAAAGACAAAGGGAGTGCTAATGGAGGGCAGATGTAAAGGAGAGCGCTGTAAATTATGTGTCAGTGATAGGTGTGAAATGTCTAATCTGCTGAGAGCAAAGACAACAAAGCATGGTTGATTGGGGGAGGAAGGAGGGGTGTTGTAACAAAAATGGAGGGCTGAAGTAATTGCCCTGAAGTTGCTGAACTGAAATGTTGAGTCCTACTGGTTGTAAAGTGCCTGAGTGGAAATTGGTATGTTCTTCCTCCAGATTTTTCAACAAAGAAAATTACAGCACAGGAACAGGCCCTTCGGCCCTCTAAGCCTGCACCGAAATGCTGCCCGTCACAACTAAAACCCCCTACCCTTCTGGGGACTATATCCCTCTATTTCTATCCTATTCATGTATTTGTCAAGACACCTTTTAAAAGTCACTATTGTAGCTGCTTCCACTACCTCCCCTGGCAGCGAGTTCCAGGCAGCCACCACCCTCTGTGTAAAAAAAAAACTTCTGTTGTGCTTTGTTCGAACATTGCAACATGCTAACCTGCGAGCAGAATGATTTATTGAAATTGCAAACAACTGGAAGGGGTGGGACCATTTGTCCAAACAGTGTTCTGCAAAGCAGTCACCCAGTCTGCATTTGGTATCAGAAGTGTAAAGGAGACTGCATTGTGAGCAACAGATAAAGTAGATTAGATTGAACAATGTATGGTGGAGCATTGCTTTTCAGATGGAGGCCTGTGATCAGTGGTGTGCCACAAGGATTGGTGCTGGGTCCACTGCTTTTTGTCATTTATATAAATGATATGGATGTGAGCATGGGAGGGGTCATTAGTAAATTTGCAGATGACACCAAAATAGGAGCCATAATGGACAACGATGAAGGCTACCTCAGAGTACAACAAGATCTTGATCAGATGGGCCAATAGGCCAAGGAATGGCAGCTGGAGTTTAATTTAGGTAAATGTGAGGTGTTGCATTTTGGAAAGGCAAACCAGGTCAGGACCAATACACTTAATGGTAACGTCCTGGGGAGTGTTGCTGAACAAAGAGACCTTGGAGTGCAGGTTCATTGTTCCTTGAAAGTAGAGTCGCAGGTAGATAGGATAGTGAAGAAGGCGTTTGGTATGCATGTCTTTATTGGTCAGTGCATTGAATATAGGAGTTGGAAGGTCATGTTGCAGCTGTACAGGACATTGGTTAGACCACTATTGGAGTACTGTGTGCAGTTCTGGTCTTCTTGCTATAGGAAGGATGTTGTGAAACTTGAAAGAGTTCATAAAAGATTTACAAGGATGTTGCCAGGGTTGGAGGGTTTGAGCCATAGGGAGAGGTTGAATAGGCTGGGGCTATTTTCTGTGGAGTATTGGAGGCTGAAGGGTAACCTTATAGAGGTTTATAAAATCATGAGGGGGCATAGATGGTTAAATAGAAAAGGACTTTTCCCCATGGTAGGGGAGTCCCAAACTAGAGGACATAGGTTTAAGGTGAGAGGGGAAATATTTAAAAGGAATGCAAGGGGCAACTTTTTCACGCAGAAGGTAGTGCATGTATGGAATGAGCTGCTAGAGGAAGTGGTGGAGGCTGGTACAAGTACAACATTTAGAAGGCATCTGGATGGGTACATGCAAAGGAAGGGTTTAGAGGGAGACAATAAAGGCTGCACATGTTGGAAGCCAGAGTTGTAGGTGTGAGACTGGAAAAGCACAGCAGGTAAGACAGCATCCGAGGAGCAGGTAAGTCAACTTTTGGGGCCGAAACTCTTCTTCAGGACCGGGGGGTGGTGGGTGGTGGGTGGTGGTGGGGAGCTCAGGAATAAATAGAGGAAGGGGTGTGGGGCTGGGGGAGGGGTAGGAGAGATGATGATGATGATAAGTGGATGCAGGTAGGGGGTTATTGTGATTGGTCCGTGGGAAGGGTGGAGCAGATGGTGAGAGGGAAGATGGCTAGGTTAGGTCAGGTCAGGAGTGGGGAGAGCTAGACATGGGATAAGGCTGGGGATGAATAGATTTTGAAGCTGCTGTAGTCAGTGTTGAGGCCACTTGGCTGTAAGCTCCCGAAGCGAAATATCAGGTGTTATTCCTCCAGTTTACGTTTGGCCTCACTCTGACAGTGGAGGAGGCCAAGGATGGACATGTCACCAGGGGAGTGGGAGGGGGAATAAAATGGATGGCAACCAGAAGGTTGGGTTTGATGTTGCACGCAGAGCACAGATGCTCCGCAAACCAGTCCCCAAGTCTGTGCTTGGTCTCCCTGATATAGAGGAGACCACATCGGGAGCAACGGAAGCAATAGATAAGGTTGGATGAAGTGCAGGTGAATCTCTGCCAGATCCTGAAGAATTGTTTTGGGCCTTGGATGGAGGTGAGAAGGGAGATGGGGAGGCAGGTTTTATTTATTTCTGGTTTCCCTTCCACCCCCCCCTCCCCAGTCCTGATGAAAGGCTTCGGGCTGAAACATTGACTTTCTTGCTCCTCGGATGCTGTCTGACCTGTGCTTTTCCAGCCTCACACTCTAAACCCAAGGGTTTAGAGGGATATGGGCCAAATGCTGGCAATTGGGACTAGATTAATTTAGGATATCTGGTTGGCATGGATGAGTTGGACTGAAAGGGTCTGTTTCCGTGCTGTACGTCTCTATAACTCTAAGTAACAACGCTGCTTCACTCGGAAGGTGTGTATTGGGCCTTGGACAGTGTGGAGGGAGGAGAATTGGCAAATGTTACACTTCCTGCAATTGCATGGGAAGGTGCCATGAGTGAGGGTGGGCTGTAGGGTTTGGTGAGGAAGTGTTCGATGGAGGAGAGAGTGGACCAGCGCATCACGGAGGGAACAGTCCTTGCGGAGTGCTGATTGCGGAGTGGAGGAAAGAATTTTTTGGAAGTGGTACAAACGGCAGAGGAAGATCCTTTGAATACAGAGGTGTATGAAGTGAAGACAAGGGAATCCTATCATTGTTCACATTTCATGTTGGACTTTGCTTATGTCCTTTTAAATTCTCTTTGCTACCTGACTCTGCTGCTCTTTAATCAGATGTCAATCATTCTGGTGTCTGCATCATGTATATTGGGCCTATTTAAATTGTTCCTGGACCAGTTCTTCCCAGGCAGTGGCAGAGCAGTGATTTATGAAGCTTTAATTTAAGCGTAAATAGCTGCATCAAATGCAGTGAGCAGGAGGGAGAATGTTGTCCATATTTCTTGTCTTGCCCAAATCAGGACAAATGCAAGAATGCCAAATTAGAAGTGGTCACAACAATTTATGCCACAGGAGAAAATGTACGAATTGGTTGGTGAGTTGACTCCGATTGGCCAAGCAGTTGAGACTGGGAAGGTGATGGGGAAATGTAGTCTTCCCAAAACTCCTGGGTAATTCAAAAAAAGGTGCAAGGCTTGAATATGTTCCTATTGGTTACACAGAACAAGTCCTTGTGTATGAATGTATGTTGTCACCGCAAGGTTTCTTCAGCAATGTTCACATTCTGAACTGTCAAGCAACATGTTGAGACATGTAATAACGCTGATCCTAGTTTTAATTGGGTGCAGACTGTAATGTGTGAAGAATTGGGGTCAGAAACGAGTGAAATCATCGATAGGGCTGTATCTTAAGTCAAGCAAAGTCTGACTGTCCTGTATCAACCTACAGCTGGGATTTACTATCTGATGTGTAGTACAAACCTGTTTACCTCATTGGCCTTATAATTAAATCTATTTATTGAAGAGTGGCATTTGTGGGGGCTGGGGGTTAAACAATATCTTACATTTATATGGCATCTTCAAAACAGAGTAACCTGTTCAGGTAGTTCGGATGTTCAGTGATTCAGCAAGCTGTAGGGAGAGGCTGAATAGACTGGGGCAATTTTCTCTGGAGCATCGGATGCTGAGGGGTGACCTTATAGAGGTTTATAAAATCATGGAAAGGGTGATTAGTCAAGATCTTTTTCCCAGAGTAGGTGAGTCCAAAACTAGAGGGTCATGGTTTAAGGTGAGAGGGAAAAGACTTAAGGGGGACCTGAGGGGCAACTTTTTCATGCAGAGGGTGGTGCGTGTCTGGAATGAGCTGCCAGAGAAAGTGGAGTAGGCTGGTACAATTACAACATTCCAAAGGCATCTGGATGGGTTTATGAATGGGAAGGGTTTAGAAGGATATGGGCCAAATGCTGGCAAATGGGATTAGATTAATTTAGGAAATCTGGTTGGGCTGGACAAGTTGGACCGAAGGGTCTGTTTCCATGCTGTATAGCTCTATGACTCAACTAAAACTTGCAGCATTAATGAAAATTGCTCAGATTCTGAAACAGGGTTGACCTGCCCTTTGGGATAATCCTTTGCTGTAACAAATTAGTGAGCTTTGTCTCAGGGAGCTGAGTAAATTGGCAGCCACTCAGCTCCAATGCAAATTTTCTACTCTCAACACCAGTCTACAGTGTTCTTCCCATTTTCTTTCTCTGCACTTATTTCACACTCCTATTCCTCTTCTTCATCTGACTCCCTTTCCCTCTCTGAAAGCTGCTTCCTCGCATTTTTGCTCCTTCACTATCTACCCACTCACTCTTCAACCTTTTCCTCATCCTCTCTCAACCTTCTCTGTTTCTTCATTCTCTCTGCCTTCTTGTTCCCTACTCCTCTCTCTCTCTCTCTCTCTCTCTTTCTTTCTCTTTCTTTCTCTTTCTTTCTCTTTCTTTCTCTCTCTTTCTCTCTCTTTCTCTCTCTTTCTCTCTCTTTCTCTCTCTTTCTCTCTCTTTCTCTCTCTCTCTCTCTGTCCTGTCCCATCACCTTTCCCTCTGCCCTTTCTACACCTCATCACTTTCCCTCTTCTCTCACCTTCTGTCCACTCTCCTTATCTTTTCCTCTGCCCACCCTGTACCCCCTCCCCAACTCTCCATCTGCCCTACCACCGTTTTCCCCTTTTTCTTCTTTCCCTCCCCCTCCCGCTCCATCTTTGCCCTCTCCATTTCTGCCCCTCTCATCTCCTGCCATTCTGCCCATCCATCTGAATCCCCATCTATTTCTTTCCCCTTCCCTCTCTCCATTCCCCCTGCCCCCCACCTGTCCCTCCAACTGTCTCTCTCTCTTTCTCTCCTTCTGCTCCTTCTGACCTGAAATCATACAGACTAGGGGAGGCCCCTTGGCTCATTGTCTCTGCTCTGTCCCTTCCTCGGGGTCAAATGAGCCTGAATTTTGAGGAGAGGAGGTTGCGATTGTTCAGGGTTCTGTGTGATTGCAGTTGGAGAAGGTAGCAATGCCCTCAGTGCAGAGTTCAGAGAGCTGTCTGCAAATTCTGGCGAATGGTCAGTAACATGTGTTTCTTTTTACAGTGGTGTATGAGCACAGATCGAGACTGGAACGCTCATTGCAGAAGGAACGAGGGGAGCACAAAAAGACAAAAGAAGGTTAGATTCTCCGTCAGCTTTATTGCTTATTTCCCCGCAGGACCATGCCCCTTCCCTGGTTTAGACTTCCTCACCTGGGAAGAACCCACTCACGCCGCCTCAGTTTTGTCAGGATTAATTCTGCATGGACTTTTGGTGGCTCAGTGGTTAGCACTGCAGCCTCACGGTGCCCAGAACCCGGGTTCGATTCCACCCTCGGGCGACTGTCTGTGTGGAGTTTGAAAGTTCTCCCCGTGTCTGCGTGGGTTTCCTCCAGGTGCTCCGGTTTCCTCCCATAGTCCAAGGATGTGTAGGTTAGGTGGATTGGCCATGCTACATTGTCCATAGTGTGCAGGGACTTGCGGGCTAGACGGGTTAGTCGAATTTTCTGAACAAGGGTCTAGGCCCAAAACATCAGCCTTCCTGCTCCTCTGATTTTGCTTGGCCTGCTGTGTTCATCCAACTCTACACATTGTTATCTCAGATTCTCCAGCATCTGCAGTTCCTACTATCTCTAGTCGTGGGTAATGTTGGGTTACAGGAATGAGGTAAGGGAGTAGGTCTGGGTGGGATGCCCTTCGGAGGGTCAGTGGATCCTCGATGGACCGAATGGCCTGCTTAAACACTTGTAGGGATTCTAAGATTTCTAAGAAGCAGCCTGCAGCATGCAGCCTGTTCAAAATGACGCACAGAAAGCTCGAATTTTGGAGATGCTTTGAGAAAATTGTAGTCTGCCTGACTGCATGGGGATAGTTGTGTTAACCCCTGCGGCACTGAGTTGCAGAGAAGGTTTCGGATCTATTTCTGGCCCACGTGCAGTTAACCAAAGCTAAGGTGCAAATTATCCTGATTTATTAGCCTGCGACTCCTACTGGGAATGTTTGAGGCAGTGGGAAATGTTGTTAACACTGGGCTCTCTCACTGGGTTGCAATGAGGCACAGGTTTGCCAGCATAGTCTCTGCCTCGGCTACTGGGTCCCCAAGGTGAGGCCCACTAAACTATTCCTTGTTTGCACTTGGTCAGTGCTGTAGGATGGAGAAATAGCCCAGGCTGCCATTATCCCTGTCGACTGGATGAGAAGAAACTTGTTCTGGGCTTTTGGTGCAGCCAGAATGTATTTTTGTTGACATTCAGCTAATTATAGGATCAGAATACAGAACTGGAGACGTTTGTTATGTCTGCATTTGGGTGGGGTGTGTTTGACTGTAGGGAACAAAGGCAAAGCTGATCTGGGTTCCTACATTAGGAGTAAACATTGAGCAGATTTCTGGGTGAATGAGCTGTCACAGGTCAGTTCCATTCAGGTTTGCGACCCCGCAATGTGGAGCCATCTGGTGGACACAGAAATGACCACAGCAAGAAAATGTTGAAAATTTAATTCACCCTATCTCCTCAGTCGGGGAAATATTCCAACCAGGAAAACGGGAGCAGCAGATGCATGAGAATCATAGAATCTCTAGAGTGTAGAAGCAGGCCGTTCAGCCCATTGTGTCTGCACGGGACTCTCCAAAGAATATCCCACCCAGACCCATCCCGTCCCACATTTCCCGTGGCTAACCCACCTAGCCTGTGAGACAGTTTTCTTCCCATCTGTGTCCCATTCATATCAACACAATTTACTGTAATTTCCTACTTTACTGATGTCTGCCAGTTTGGATTTGAAACTCTTTACTCCTTCAGCGATAGCATTGACAAAGTTGATTAAACAGCCAAAGCCACCGTACAGACTCCTGAGGAACACTACTCGTCATGCCTTCTTAGTTAGTTCCATCGCTCTGTCTCCTAATTCCCCTCCCAAATGCTCCCCCTGTGAGTAGCTGACTCTGTCCCACACAGCTCCTCTTGGTAAGGAATCCCCAGGACTTTGACAGTGTCTGTGTGTGAGTGTCTGATAACTGGTCAGTTTTGGCTCCTTGGCAAAGCTCTGTTCTCCAAGTCACAAGGTTGCAGGTTCATGCCCCACTCTAAATACCTGAGCGCATTATCTACATTGACATTTCACTGAGGAAATGCTGGAATAGTGGAGATATCTTCTTTCGGTTGACACTTTAAATCGAAGTTCACCTTGCCATCTCAGGTGGACATTGAAAGATCCCGTGGCACTATTTGAAGGTTCTGATAATGTTCTGACCGATGTTTATTCTTCAGTCAACGTCACTAAACAACCCATTTGATCCTTTATCTCATTGCTTGTTTGTGGGATCTTGCTGTGTTTAAATTGACTGCAGTGTTTCCTCACTGTGACCACACTACAAAGCTGTTTCATTAGCTGTCGAAAGCTTTCTGCAATGTCCAAAAGTTGAGTGGTGATACATAACTGTAAGCCCTTTCCTTTTCCGTGCCAGCAGTTCCTGCACTGTGTCAGTGTTTGAAGGGAAAGTTCCATAAACGTAAAAGTTTGAACTCCACAGTCTTTCCTTCCATTTATTTTCCATGTCCCAGTTCGTGCATTAAATAATCGCCCGCCCTTCCTGGTTGTCCCAAATTGCACAGGACACAACGTATTGTTAACAAAGTACACACATTCTTATTTCTTTGAAAAGGAAATCCTCTGCAGATGTTGAACCAAGTTTGAAGGACCTTTGGTATTTCAGGTGGCAGATCTGTTGGTTTAACTTCAGCAAGCCCAGTGCCACCTGAAAGGCAAATAAGACACAATACTTGTGAGATCCCTTCTTCATGTTGCAGTGAAATGTAAACACCTCTAATTTGGGGCTATAAGTAGACGATAGTTACTAATAAATTGTCTAAGGAAGCCAGGATGCACTTCTTTACCCACGGATTGGTGAGAATATGTAGGTCTGTTTCACCACAAAAAGTGATTGAAGTAAATGGCATTCATGTACTGAAGAGGAAGCTTCAATAAATATGTTGGAGAAAGGAACAGAAGGTTATGTTGATGATGTTCAGTGATGTGGGTGGAACAGGAACGTGTTTAACATAAACCCTAATGTAGGTGCCTTGGGTCTCTTGGCCTGTTTCTGGCCTGTAGAGCCCAGTAGGCTAGTCTCCAGGGAACTTGTGTTCACAATGACTACTCAGAGTCCCATGTTGCCTTTCTTTCACGTCTGCCTTACACTCTCATTCTGTACAATTGTCTTCCTTGTGACTTTGCACCTCCCCATCCAAGCTGTGTGCCAGTTCTCCAATGTGATAATGAGCCCAAATGAAGGGGAATGTTTATTGTATGCAATGCTGATTGACTCTCCATTTGGGCTTCCATTTCAAAGAGATTCCCACCATTAATGGCTGTGCCATCAGCTGCTTGGGTCCCTAAACTTCAGAATTCCCTCCCGAAACCTCGCTATTTCAGCCTCCTCCTTTCAGTTGCTCCTCAAAGCTGGCATCTGACCACCTCGATTCATCCTCATTTTCTTTTCTCTGACTGCAGACTATCAGTTTAATGAACATTAAAAATTGGTCACCTGTATTAACACCTCGCTCTTTTGTTCGATGTCAACTCTATTGTTTGAAAATACTCCGACCAAGCTCCATGGGTCACTTTACATAAAGACATCAAAGACAGGAGCAGGAGTAGGCCATTCAGCCTCTCTACTGTGCATGACCATTCAATATGATTTTTTTTTTCTTTATTCATTTATTGGGATGAGGGCGTCGCTGGCCAGGCAGCATGTATTGCCCATCCCTAATTGCCCAGAGGGCAGTTAAGAGTCAACTACATTGCTGTGGGTCTGGAGTCACATGTAGGCCAGACCAGGTAAGGATGACAGTTACCTTCCCTAAAGGGCATTAGTGAACCAGATGGGTTTTTCCGACAATTGGCAGAGGATTCACGGTCATCATTAGAATCTTAATTCCAGATATCTATTGAATTCAAATTTCACCATCTGCTGTGGGATTTGAACGTTATCTGGGTCTCTGAATTAACAGTCCAGCGATAATACCACTAGGCCATCGCCTCATCCTGACTGATCATGCTGTTCAACACCCAAATCCCATCCTCCCCTATATCCCTTTAACCACAAGAGCTAAATCTACTTCCTTCTTGGAAACACATAATGTTTTGGCCTCAACCACTTTGTGGCAATGAATTCCACAGTCTCGGCACTCTTTGGGTGAAGACATTTCTCCACATCTCAGTCCTGAAAGGTTTACCCCTTGTCCTTAACCTAGACACCTGGTCCTGGACTCCCACAGCATTGGAAACTTCCTTCTAGCGCCTAACCTGCCTTGTCCTGTTTGAACTGTATAGGTTTTCTATGTTAAGACGTTGTATAAATACAAGTTATTATAATAACTGTGGGGAGAATGCTGGGAGGTGCAGTCGTGGTGTTAGCAGTTTGAGCAATAGCTTCCCATTTGCATCTAATCTCAATCCCACATCAGTCCTTCAAAATAGTGACTCAGTGTTAGAATATTGGTGACTGTCAGTGTGATATTTAGAATATTAAAATGATCTTCCTGTGACTGTTTGAATGTAAGTTCATCCTCATTTTCTCTTCCCTTTCTGCAGATTTTTTGGTTTATAAATTAGAAGCTCAAGAGTCATTGAACAAAGAGAAGGTCAGTGATAACAATATTCGGTAATTCTTGAACTATGCAGCTTCTCATTCTAGAACTGGTAACTTTATTATCTTCAAACTTCTACCATTTAAAGGGCTTTTAAAATACAAGCCTAGTTACCATAATCTGATTTATATAATCTTTTCTCCTACTATTTTTATTCTCTGTGATGTCTCATGTTACGGAGTCATAAAGTCATACACCATGGAAGCAGACCTTTTGGTCCAACCTGTCCACGCCGACCATGTCCATAAACTAAACAAGTCTCACCTGCCCACATTTGGCCCATATCCTTCCAAATCTTTCTTATCCATGTACTTATCCAAATGTCTATTAAACGTTATAACTGTACCCACATCCACCACTTCCTCTGGCAGTTCATTCCACACACTAACCACACCTGTGTTTAAAAAAAAAAGCTGTTCCTCATGTCCTTTTAAAATCTTTGCCCTCTCACCTTAAAAATATGCCTCCCAGTTTTGAACTCCCCACCTCGGGAAAAATAAACCTTTGCTACTCACCTTATCTATGCCCTTCATGATTTTACAAACCTCTGTACGATCACCCCTCAACCTCCTCCGCTCCAGTGAAAAAAGTCCCAGCCTATTTTCATAACTCGAACCCTCCATTTCTGGCAGCATCCTGGTAAATCTTTTCTGAACTCCCTCCATTTTTATATAGCTATTTTCTCATCAATCTGTTCAGAGATGTTATGACAGACCTCTGGAGCAGATGGGACATGAACTCCTGGCTCAGAGGTAGGGACACTACCACTGCAACACAAAAGCCCTTAAAGACTCCGACATGTCCCATCTTGTATCCAGTCTGATATCTGGCACTGAAGTGACATTGAGGTAATGTGACTTCAGACAGACCATTAGAAGGCCATTGGCAAGTTTAGTGAACTTTGGTTATTAAATGAAAGATTCTTCAAGTTTGAATGGCACTGTTCCTGAACTGCTCTGAAATTCACACCTAGACAGTGTGAATGCTGATTTATATTTTTAAGGTAATGCTCATGCTGCTGTGAGTGAGCTGTGGATTTTTTCACTGTATTGTGTTCTGCCCAATATTCGTTGTTCACTCCCATTCACTTTCTTAATGGTGCAGTGTGTAATGGTAGGGCCAGAGAGAGGCAATTTGTGTATATTTGAACTGCGATTGAAATCCGAACAAACTGCAGTACAAATCTGAGGTATGTGTGCTTCTTTTGAACTTGATCTGGCTTAGGCCTTGTTTACACTGGCAGTATTTCTCACTGACTGGACTGGGTGTGCAGTTGAATGTTGAGTGATGGTGTAGGAGTGGCTGTGAGCACATTGCTAAGCCTGAGCTCTACCTAACAGATACTGAGTGGTGCACAGGGCAGTTGTGTGCCCTTGAACTGAACGAGAACCTTTCAAGCTCCTTTCTGTTTCGGCGAACTGGGCCTTTGTCTTGCACTGAAGGAGATTCTGATTTTTCAGGAGACTGCACACACGCAGTGCCTGGACTGTCTGCTCAGAGAAACAAAACAGTAAACTTGACAGCTGTTCAACAGAGCCGCCGCACCAAGAATCGAATCCAGGCCTTCGAAGGGTGGAAATGTCTGGGAGATTCTAACAGATTATCTTGTGGTTGGTTGACGGGTAACCACAAACCAGAGCAGTCAGGAACTGATACTGGGCTCAATGCTGCCTGTCCGAGGATCAGCATGATTCCTCTGAGAGCAGAGGACTTCTCCTGGAGCGTGGCACCGACCCGTCCCTCCTGTAGCCTGTTCCTCTAGCTCTCCCTGTTCCTTTCTGTTTCTCTACCAGTTTTTCTACTCAGTTTCACTACCAATTCTGGGTGACCTGTTTGGGCAGAAGGATTTGGGATTTGTTTTATTCTAACACAGATTCCCAGCGTGAGACTCTCAGTAACCGAGATATTGAACTAACAACCAGTAACCTCTTCGATCCAGCCCATGTGCTTCTCTGTCTCCTTTTTCATTCTTTCGCTGTGTCTCCACCCATCATCATATAAGTGCCCCCTCTTCCTCCCCTATGCTGTTTTTCTCTCTCTCTTATCTTCAAATGAGTTCTCTATTATCTTTCAGTTTGCATGTGTCTCTCCTTTTCATTCTTTCTCTTCCTCTTCCCACCCATCCTTATATGTCCTGTCTCTCCCTTCCCCTTCTCTTTTCCTTTCTCTCTCTTTTTCTTTTTCTCTCTCTCTCGCTCTCTCTCCATCTCCATATATCCTTGTATGAGTCCTTTGGCTGCAAGGTCTCCCACATGCACTGCCGTTATCTCTATGATTGATGCTGGAGCTAACTTTGTCCTAATCTTTTTATTTAATTTACTGCCTAAGTTATTTCGGAGGTCAGTTAAGAGATGAGCACATTTTTATGGGTCTGGAGTCAGACCAGGTAGGAACAGGTTTCCCTCTCCAAAGGATACTAGTGAACCAGGTGATTTATTTTTCCTATGATTGTTAATAGTTTCGTAGCCATCCTGTTACGGAGATTATCTTTTAATTCCAGATATTATTAATTGATTGTAAATTCCACCAGAACCATGGCAGGATTCGAACCGATGACCCTCGGCAGCTAACCTGGGCCTTTTGAATTCCTAGGCCATTTTCACAATGTGACCATCTCTCTGAATAAAGTACCAAATCTTAAACTTAGAACCAGCCTTCTAGGACTGAATTTAGGGAGCACTTGCTCACGTAAAGGGTTGTGGATATTAACCCCGGTAAATCTGGTAAGAGTGGAGAATCAGTTAAAAATTGAAAAACTGAGATTGACAGATTTTTGTTCAGCTAGGCTGATACAGCCGGCTGAGTTAGTTGCCTTCTTTATAACCTACTCGGGCTGGGCACAACAAAAATGTAATGATCTTTCTAGCACCCAGCTTTAGTTCACTCCAGTTAAAATGTAGTTCACCAGAAACATTAAGGAGCTCATTACAAGGTTTCTTCTCGAGTAAGAAAGTAAATTTATTATTTATTAATGCCAAGAAAAATAATAAATATCTAACATCAAACACACACAAACAAACCTAAGTACAAAATTTGAAAGGGGTTGGTGTCCAATACAAATGGGAAGATAAAAGAATATGCAGTTGAAAGTCATTAGGGTGTCCTGAAGGTGTAAGGCATTAACCTGAGACCATGGCAGCTTAGCAGTATCTAAGATATCAGCAGATGTGAAAATTACAGATATCTTTGAGTTCTTGATGTTCAGATATTTAACCAAATTGTTGTCAATGGTGCATTGTCCTCCTGATCAGGAGCAAAGAGAGAACATCTTGCACTTCCATTTCCCATGTGTTGCTAAAGCAATTGTTTGAAATAGCTCATTAGTATATTCCCATGTCTGGATTTATTGTATTCAACCTAAATAGTTGCAGGTGAGTCTTTCATCTCCAACATAGGAAACTGATCATAGAAGTGCAAATTGAAAACAGGCGATGAGAGTTTCTTCGCACCTGACTTGTTTCAGTCATTTTTGATAAGTGTTAATTTCAGTTCATATTGTATTGTTTATTCCACCATTGATTTCCGGGAGTTTGGCTCAACTTCTGATCACTTCTAGTTCACTGACATTTGTTTCCAAAGCCATTTCAGTCTGTGAAAGTCCCAGGCGTTAAAAACAGATGATGAAAAATGGAAATTAAGTGTCCATATTTCATCACTATTGTGGCAATATTGTTAAGGAATAAAGAACCAAAGTAGGTAGATTGCATTGAAGTAGTCATGTTTATCATGATCTAAGGCTGCACTGTCAAAGATGCTGCTATCAGTTCCATACTGTTGCCTCAACCTGGACTTTGATTACTCCAGAATGGAATTTAAACCTCAAATGGGATTGTGACCAACTGTGCCTGAGATTATACTCAGTCTTTAACCAGTTGAAAATTAACTTCAGATTTCCATAGATCAAGCTTTAAGGATTCAGTTTGGAGATCAGACAAGGGAGAATGGGGGCCTTCAAGTAATATTCTGTTTGGCATGGAGTTTGGAACAATTGAGTTCATTTGATGACACAGTAGTCGAAATGGTGAACTTTACACTGTCGATCATGGATAGTTTCCCCTTCTGTGTAACTGTACCTTGCTCGTTTTGAAAAAAAATGCAGTGTGAGGCTGTAAGGAAGATCTGGATTGAGCTGAGGCTGTGCATAGGGAGGGAAGGGGAACAGGTGGCTGTGACTGTATACATAGGATTTTATGCATGGTGTAATGTATGGTGTTCAGTGCAGCTATATATAAAACATTAGCAAAAAGTAGATAAACATTCCGTTTGTAAAGTTCATTAATTGTACATAAATAATTGAGGATTCGATGAAATCAACCTGACAATGTACGATAAATGAACTTTATTACAAAATGCAGAGTGCGATAAAATTTTCATTTCTAGCCTGTAAATTAATGAAAGCCATAATGTAATTATTCATGTGCTGAAATGATCATAATTCTGTTATCCTCTTATTATTATATATTTATTTTAATAATTATCTATAACTGTCCTGAATTGCTATTTGTTTTATTTGGATTGCAGTCACAATTCTTCACCTGACATCATGATAACTTTTTTCATAAACTGATTATCTATCCATCAAGCTATCAGAAAGGGATGCTGCAGATGTAGCAGCAAGAGAGAAGATACTTGCGATGTTGGAAAGGATAGAAATAAAGAGAAGTTCCTTAGAAGATTGGCACTAGTCCAAGTAGAATAGTCACATGGTCCAGACAAGTTGCACACGAGGTGTCTGAGGGCAGTACAGATAGAAATAGTGGAGATTCATGCCACAGTTCTCTAATCGTCACTAGGTACAGAGCTGGTGTCAGAGGACTGGAGGATTGTAAACATTATACCATCCCTACTGAGAAAGGGGAAGAGTAATAAACCCAATCTAATGTTAATGTTTAGAAAACATTTGGAGACAGCAATTCTGAAGAAAATTAATTTAATTGTTGTGAGGTGATAAATGAAAGTCCATAATGATTTAAAGTCAGATTGTTTTTGATGAATTTGGTCATTATTTTGAGTAACACCATTAATGCTGTTGATTATAAAAATAAGTTTTCAAAAGAAGTTTGATACAATCCCACCTGTTAGGAAAATTAAATGTACTCTAATGGAAATGAATATGTTAATGATGATTAAAATACATAATGATTTAATTCTGGCCGTAGCAGAGGCCAGAGACCCTGAGAAGAGAACAATGGAAGAAGTGTATTCAAAACCAGTCTTCTCTCCAGTGGAATGTAAATAGGAGTTTGATGGAACTTCTAAGAGCTTGACATTAGTCAATCTTGAATCAGGTGGAGTCAAAGAAGCAGCAGACTGGAAAGTCTGTAATCCTCATCATTGGTTTTATTTTAGAACTAGATTGACCAGATTCGAAAGGTTGGTTGTGGAGAAAGTGCCTCTGTGTACCGCTTGGCATGTGCTTATTGCTGCTGTCTCTGGAAAAGCTAGGGGCTCCAAGGAACATCATTAGAAGAAATAGTTGGCAAGGAAATAGGAAGACATCAAGAAAATTGAACTAGCTAGATTACTCTTCGAAAAACTTGTACAGACTCGATGGACCAAATGGTCATCTTCTGTGTTGTATTGTTTGCTGATTCTGTAAGTGTTGTTCAATTCTCTTACAGCAAGATGCCATGAACCGGTATGGTGCCCTAACTTCCCAGCATAAGATACTGAAGGTGAGTGACACCGTAGCTACTGGAACCATTGACAAACCTGCATTTTTTTCTCAAACAACAAACCCTGTGGGATTTTGGAGGATGTGCTAGTGCCAATAAGATTGGTTGCATCGAGCCTCCATGTCGAAAGTTTGGCTAAAGTATATTACTGTGTGGAAAGCAGTGTGAGGAACCACACAGTGCCAGCCTAATTCTCACCATGTCATGCTGTGCTGAGAAAGAAGGTCCTTCATGGACTCCAGACAGTCCTACAGCAATTGCCTGGACCCAATGCTTTACAAAATTCCTCCCCTCTTTTTGTACAGGCTGTAGCTTCTTTGTTCCACATTACTTACTGTCAGTGTTACCTGGAGCAGGGATGACTCTGTGGGATAGCTAGAGGTAGTTTAGAGCGATAATTGAACACATGTCTTATTTCCACCAGAAAGCCTTCTGTTCTGAATCTCACTCATCTGTTTGGTCTTTGTATCATGCTGCTTGTCCCTTTGTTGCTCATAAGAACATAAGAACAGGAGCAGCAGTAGGCCATCTGTGCCTGCTCTGCCATTCAATAGGATCATGGCTTATTCTGAGATTATGCCCTGTGGTGCTAAACTCTCCGAGAAGGGGAAACACCTTTCGACATCTACCCTGTCAACTCCTGCAAGAAGCTTGTATGTTTTAATAAGGTCACTCCGCATTCTTCTAAACTCCAATGAGTACAGATCCAATCTCTTCTCATAAGATGGTCCCGCCACCCCCGGTATCAGCGTAGTGATGGTGCCATTGGACTGCCTCCAATGCCAGTATATCCTTCCTTCGATAACTGGACCAAAACTGTTCAGTTTTACGAAAAGAACAAGTTCATTTTGAATGGAAAAAGTTAACTTATCAACAGTTTCGTACAGCTTTAGTCATGTGATCAGGTTGATATGAAATTGTAGTTTTCTCTAGTTGCTGCATTGACATCAATTTTCTCAGATTCTGCCTTTGGAAGTACGTGAATGACTGGCTACCAAGGATGTTGTGGGGAGCATTTACTTTTGTCCCTTAAATTATTAATACTTCATCTCAGATCATTTTTCTGCAAACTTCATAATTGGTCAATGTAATTATCAGCACATTTTAGTTGAATGTCGAGTTGCCAGTGTTGGACTGGGGTGGACAAGGTCAGAGACCACACGACACCAAGTTATAGTCCGAAACATTTATTTGAAATTACAAGCTTTCGGAGTGCTGGTCCTTTGTCAGCTGACTTACAGACATTGTCCTTTCAGGTGACTGTTTTTTACCTATATTCTACCTTTAGCTATCTGAATTTGCACAACCATGTATTCTTCAGTTTTGTCCTTGAGATAGTAAGACTAGAATTTCTATCTTATGCTTATTTTATCTGACTCAGTGTTCTTCCACAATAGCAGAAATATATTACTACATTTTAAACTAAATGCTATTTGAAAATGCAACTCAGCCTTAATTTTTAAAAAATGATTTAATCTTTTATAATACTACTTCAATTAAAGTTAAATTGAGGTACATTATTTTGTCAATTATACATTTCTGACTGGTTGCTAATTATTAAATAAACCTGTGCATAGAGAGTTATAAAATGGCTTCAGATTGGCAGTGTTATCACAAAGTGGCACTTTCTCAAAGATAGATATTAGTGGTTCCTTTCCCTTATTAAACTTAGCAAACTACTTGTTTTGTTAAAAGTCTCAACAGATGCCAGATTAACTAAATCTTAAATTATAATCCAAAACCCAGCTTTACTTGGACAGCTTTCCCTTCAGTCCATACAACACAACCTCATCCAAATGGCCATTCATGGTGTGTGAGACAAGATAGTGAAGCTGTAGACTGCTTGACCTTCCAGACCAGCCTTGCCCTGTTCTCACAAGCACCCACATGCACTCAGTGTCTGACAAAGTTCCTTGAAACCTTGTTCAGGAGTTGAAAACTTCTGTATTATTTTCCCCTTCCTGAACAAGATCGTTGAACATGGCATCTGCTGGGGAGGCTACCCACATCCATGCATTCCAGTTTCTGATACATTATTCTACTACCTGGGCTAAAGTTGTTTTTTCCTAATTCACTTGTGGGACATAGATGTCTCTGGCTGGCTAGCGTTTAGTGCCCGTCCCTAGTAGCGATTGATACAACTGAATGGCTTGCTAGGCCGTTTCACAGGGCAGTTGAGAGTCAACCGCATGGCTGTGGGTTTGGAGTCACATGTAGGCAAGAGCAAGACAGCATGGCAGATTTCCTTCCCTGAATAACAAATGGGTTTTTCTGACAATCATTTCATGATCATCAGTAGATTCTTAATTCCAGATATCTTTTATTGAATATAAATTCTATCCGCCATGGCAGGATTCAAACCTGGGTCCCCAGAGTATTAGCTGAGTTACTAGATTAATGGTCTAGCGATAGCACTACTAGACCATCGCCTCCCCTATGTTGTATTAAGCTGGGGTTGGTTTGGGGTGAAGGTGCTGTTGTTGATGCTCAGGGCTGTTAGAGTGAAATGTTTGTACTGATCCTGGAGCTGACCCTGACTACTGCTTTTACAGAACCAGCACGACGAAATAAAAAAACAGCTTTTGGATCTGCAGCTTCAGCACAACAGCCTTCGGCTAGAGCACAGGAAAGCAGCAGAGACGCACAACCAGCGCTACCTGCAGCTTAATCAACAGAAAGACCTAGAAATCAGCACCTTACAAGGTGTGTGGAAAGCGTCTGACTCACCACGGCTCTAGGGGGCCCTCTGACCTTAGAGCTGTGCACGTATCTGTCGAATAACTTATTGCACTATAACATAATGCGTCTGCCTGCATGTGTGATTTCTGTCACTTTCATTCTCCTTCACTCCATCTTTCATGTTCTCTCCCTCTCTGTGACTAGTCACATAGAGGATCTTTAATATGGCAAACTGATCATGAACAGGATTTGTAACTTGAACAAAAATGTACTAAAGCATCCTTCTATGGGAGCTGCTGGAAGAGAATGTGAATCGATTCAAGAAAATGTCCTCCTTTTGAGCACTTTTGTGTGATCTGCTGTAAGCCTGAAAAAGCAATGCTGATTGTGACCGTCCATGGAACTTAAAAACTTGGCAAAACCTTGTCAGAATGCTATATCTGGTAGAATCTTCCTCGGGGGACTTAGGCAGCAGGGGAAAAGCTCCAAAATGAGGACAGATTTTTTAATGAAGATCTTGTATTTTTGATTTTGGAATAAGACCCAAAGCCTTCATCACACAATTTGTCCTCGTTTTGGAGCTTTTCCCCTGCTGCCTAATTCCCCCGAGGAAGATTCTACCAGATATAGCATTGTGACGAGGTTTTGCCAAGTCTTTGATTTTGGAATAAAATCAAAAAAGGATTGAGCACTTGCTTTGCTGTTTGGACTTTAATGGAGATGACTTACTTGTTGAGTTTAAACATAACTGTTTCAGCAAAGTTCAGTGCAAGAAACTGGAGCGTATTTGAACTATTGGAACTTGAGAGAGACCTTTGTCATTTCCGTTTTTTCAAGCCAGAATATGAAGCGGGGGAAGGAATCTGATTTGCTTTCTTGGCTTACTTTTCTCTCTTTTCCTCAGTCACGTACCACCTCCAGCTCTGCCTGCCAACCTCATGTGATTTCTGGCTTTGTTACCTGGGCTGTTCTCTCTCTCTTTACTTTTGCTGTCTTTTTGCTTCTTGCTACAGATTCCTCATTGACCAGAGTTTCATTTTCTTTCCTTCCAGATAGCATCAACAAGCTGAAACATGAGAGCAAGCAACTGCGGAGGGCCCATCAGGACATGCACCAGCAGCTCGCCAAGGCACAGGTAAAGGGGCAATAAATGAGTGGCATTTGTTCCCCTGAAGAAGTGCATTTTCCCCCTTCCCACCCAACACTGACGTTCCCGCACTTTGTTTTCATGAGCTCCTTTCATAGACTCATCAACACAGTTGCATAATTCAGCGTAACTATAGTTTGAAGGTTTTATTTCCAGATCTATTACAGCTACTGCAGTCCAGAATACTTCAGCAATCTTCTCACTTCACCCTGGTCCCTTTCTAATGCATCCATTCAATGTGGGCATCAAGGCCAGAATTTATTGCCCATTCCTAATTGTTCTTAAGATGGTGATGATGAGCTGCCTTCTTGAACTATGCAGTTCATGTGTTGTAGGTAAACCCACAACGGTGTTAGGGAGAGATTTCCTGTATTTTGTCCCAGCAACACCAGAGGACTGACGATATATTTCCAAGTCAGGATGGTGAGCGGCTTGAAGGGAAACTTGCTAGGCATCTCCAACTTCAAGATGGAAGCGGTCATGGGATTGGAAGGTGCTATCTAAGGACCTTTTGGTGAATTTCTCCTGTTCGCTTATCAGGATTCCCTGGCTGGGAAGATCTTTGGAATGACTCACTACTTTTTTGCTGCAAGTTTGGTAAAGCAGGAGCAGATTTGAAGAATTTCTCAAACTACATGTGGCTCTTTCCCTCACCCCTTGCTAAATTAACTTTTGCCCTCATGAATTGATTCAAATTATTAACCCTGAGCACGTTTTGGCTCTGGGCCAAGTTGTGCCCCCATTCAGTTGTTTGGGTGGATGAACACGAGCAAGAGCCCCAACACTGACTCTTGTGAAGCTCCTGCTGGTCCAGCTTAATGTTTGTCCTATTAGCCCAGCAGACTGAATTTCTTTTTCATGGTGTTCTATTTGGCCACTTGCCCAGCGCTCTTTGAGAATTCCCAGTTTTGAACATTAGCCACATACTTCTATCACCAACCCTGAAAGCTATGTCCTCCAATAATTCAACCTGGTATGGCAGATCCTCTGCCTCCTCAAATCATTCTGACAGTAGAGGAATGTTACAAAATCCCAAATGATCTATTGGTATCCTCCTTAAGCACCAAAAAGCTGCTGTCATTGCCTCGTCTATCCCATATGTGACTCCAAGCCCAAACAGAAGTCTGCCTACCTTGTGTAAGTTTTTTTTCCTCTGTTAACTACAGTTGACAGTCCATGCTGTCTCTCCATTCCAACCATGGTCCAACCAATCAACCATATAAATTTGTGTTCCATTTCCAAGTTTGGTTTTTTGTGTGTTAGTCCTGATGACAGCAACTCAAAGGCTTTGAATTCATGTCTCTATTTAGCAATCACCAAATACAGAATACATTTGGTCCAAGACTAGGAATCTGTCGGGGTGGCACAGTGCGTTAGTAGTTAACAATGCTGCCTCTCAGCACCAGGGACCCAAGTTCAGTCCCACTGTAGGGAGACTGTCTATGTGGAATTGGTACGTTCTCCCTGTGTCTGTGTGGGCTTCCTCCGAATGCTCAGGTTTCCTCCCACAGTCCAATTGGGTGGATTAGCCATGCTAGATTGCCCATAGTATTTAGGAATGTGCAGGCTAGGTGAATTAGCCATGGGAAGTGCAGGGTTACAGGGATAGGGTAGGGACATGGGTCTGGGTGGGATGCTCTCTGGAGGGCCGGTGTGGATTTGATAGGCTGAATGGCCTGCTTCCACACCGTAGGGATCCTAGGAGTTGAAAAGCCCTAATTTTACACCAATGGAAGGGAGGATAGTGGGAGGGCAGTGTTGAACTTTACATGAATCTTGCACCTCAGCACTGCTCCATCATATTACAGATCCCTGGGCTGAAGAGATTGGGGTCTGTTAAGAAACAGGGTGACTTTGCACTAATTTTCCTAATGACGAATAGATCAAAGGTTTGCAGTATAATGTGGTGTTGCAGCGCAGGATTACAATTGGAGTCCCTACAGTGTGGAAACAGGCCCTTTGGCCCAACAAGCGCACACCAACCCTCAGAGAATCCCACCCAGACCCATCCCCCTATAACCCACCTACTCTACACATCCCTGGACACTATGGGCAATTTAGCATGGCCAATCCACCTAGCCTGCACATCCTTGGACTGTAGGAGGAAACCAGAGCACCCAGAGGAAACCCATGCAGACACTGGGAGAATGTGTAAATTCCACACAGACAGTCATCCGAGGCTGGAATTGAACCCAGGTCCCTGCTGCTGGTGAGGCAGCAGTGCTAACCACTGAGCCACCGTGCCACCCTATTCTGGTGAAATGTTGTGATGTAATTGCAATTTCACTATAGTTCCAATGCAGTGTTGCAATGCATCGCTGTAGATCTGATGCAGTGTTGCAATGCATGGCTGTGGTTTCAGTGTGGTGTTTGTGGTACATGGCCGTTGTGCAATGTTGCAATGCAAAGTTGTGTTTCTGGCACAGTTTTGTGATGCATAGCTGTGGTCTGGCGCAGTGTTGTGGTTCTGGTGCGTTTCTTTACTGTGATTCCGAGACAGTCTTGCAGACTGTAGTTCTGGTTCAGTGTTGCAGTTTCAGTGCAGTGTTGTGATGCAGGGTCACAGTTACAACATGTGGTTGCTGTACAGGTCTGATATTGAGGTGCTGGATTGCAGTAATGGTATTTGGATTCTGTACAAAACTTCAGATAAGAAAATGTTTGTTAAAGATCAACTTTTATTGGCAAAAAGGACAATCAGTAATTTAGAATGTAAAGTTACAAGATTTATCCCTTAACAAAGTTTATTATGACTAATTGAGGTATGGTTTGTTAAACAAGTCCAACACAGGTTGGATTTTCTGATGAAGGGTCTAGGCCCGAAACGTCAAGCTTTCCTGCTCCTATGATGCTGCTTGGCCTGCTGTGTTCATCCAGCTCCACACCTTATTGTCTCCAACACAGGTTGGTCTATCTTTCTATAGATCTCAAGACTTCTGTGGTCTTCACTTGATCCAAGACATTCTTCAAGATTTTAATTTGATCAACCTAACTCTGACATAGAAACAAAATCCCTTAGCAGCTTCAACTCTCATTTCCCAGTCTTCCTTGGCTACTGTCGCTGCACATTTCTCAGAAACTTGAGTGCCTCTCGCTGTCTCTCTTGCTGTATGTGTCATTGTCTCACACTGTCTGTCTCTCTCTGTCTCTCATTGTAAACTTGACAAATGCTGCTGATTGTTTTCTATTGAAAGCAACTTCTAAATGAAGTCTGTTCACTTTCTGTTAAGGCAATTATCTTTAGCTGTAATACTGGATTCTTATACTGATGTGGATTTCTTATGGCAAACCCCCCAAACCATGCCAATGTACCTGGCAAATGCTAATTTCCTAGCAAGTGCTCCATTGCTAACTCCTAGCCCTTTCACCTGGTGACAGCCCATAGCAAGTGTCTTTTTAACAAATTCTATTCCTTTTGACAGATACTTCCCCTTGGCTAGTGCAAAGCCTTCTGGAAGGTATCCCATTTTTTTTCCCTGTTTTGCAGGAAGCTTTTACAACATTTGGCCCAGGCGGTGCATCTTTGGCAAGACAACTAATCATTTTATCTAAGTATTTATAATAATTCATCAATGGGAAGTATGTTCCTGACATCCTTACAATGATTCAATCTTAACTTCTACCTGATGTCTAGCCATTGGGTCATTCTTCTGGCCAAGCATTACTCCAGTTTGTCTTCTATTTGCTAATAATGCTGAACACACTGGAGTACAAATGTAAAATGCATCCAAAATTACAATCCCCTTTCACTCTTGTGTTTTTTTTCTCCTTAAAACTGCATTACAGTATTGACACTCAAGACAAATTTAATTTAGCATCTCTTTAACAACATCCCAATAATGCATATGCATTAAGGCTGTCAGTCACTAACCTTATGTACCGTACACTTCACTGTCTGAAGCCTTATTACTTACACAAATGTGCTAATGAGGTGATGTCTAACACAGTTCAGCAAAGGCTTGCACTGCACCGCTATTTGGCTGTGAAGAAATAACCAGTGTCCCTTTCTAATGTAGTTTTGTTCAGTCTGTGGTGACCTGGTGATCTGGCTTGGAAAGACGGGTAGATCCTACTATGACTGTCCCTGAGCTCATTCGCACCGTACAGATCCCTGTTGTTATCCAGTGGTGAATACTGGTCTTGAGCCTGGCTGTGTGCCAGCCTTTGCCTCAACCCCTTGTCGCACCATCTTCGTCAGGTACTGACTGTTCTTTTACAATTGATTGCTTCTGCAGGCCCAGGTGGAAGAGTACAGGCAGCTGAAGGAAGCTCTTCATGCAATGCCAAGCTTCAAAAACCCTGGACTAAATCCAGGCATTCTGCAGGAACATAGTCAGGCACGACAAGAACATCCCCGGGGTCCTGACAGAAACCAGTCACAGGTCGTTGATCAGAAGGTACAGCTAATTTTAAGGCAAAATCTTCCATAGAATTTCTCTTCAAGTTTGCCGAGAAACATAAATATTAAGGACAGTTCAAAGCTCTAAGCTATCCTATTGTTTTCAAGACTGGGATCCTTCTCAGTTCCACAGCTGATAAAATTGGGAACTGCTGTGTTTGAAATATTTTTGGGTAATATTAGCAAACTTTATTATCAAGAAAGACTGAATGGGAGAATCGGACAAATGCTGTTTTGTTTAAAGATAAATTCTCAGATTTTCCAGAAGTTTGTCCTGCTCAGTGTTTGCCATAAAGGATGGATTGGCCTGGATTTGAAGTGCCTCCCCACCCCCATCCCAAGACACACCTGAAGCAGTGACAATAGAGGGAGTAGGGTTTGTAGGCCTGGATCCAGGTGGCAAAGTCAAGGCCAGCCTCATTCCACACCTTTATTGGTGTCTTGAGGATTGGGATATTTCTCTCGATTGTACAAGTGACCTCTGCAATGAGGAGCTAATAAACCCTTACGGCAAAGGCTGAACAGTTGACTCTCTGCCGTGATTGCCTGTTCCTTTTCTCCCCTTTGCTGTGCAAAGTGACTGGCTATGACAATGCTGTGACATCAGAAGCTGGGTATATTTTCCAATGTTTCCAACTGTTTCCTGATGTCCAGCCTTCAGGTTGCACACACAGTTTGGATATAGTCGGGCCTTTGGCTCATTGTAGATTTCCTCTCCCAGCATAACAATCTGCTAACCCTGTCCCCGTAGGTGCTTTAGCATCTATCAGAACAACGGATGCGAGCTTGTCTTAATTCCATCTGAAGGGTGACACCTCTGACAATACAATACGTCCTCAGGATTGCACTGAATTGTCAGCTTAGCTCAGCTCAGACTTGTTGGCCATAAGTTAACAACTGAATCGAGCTGACATCTGATGTGATAGAAGGATGCCCAATCCAATCATTTGCTTCTTTTGACCTTGGGAAGACTTTCAGTCAAGGATGATCGGTGACAAAACATGGGAAACTTGGCTATTTGCACTTCTTCCAAATTCAGCGCACCTGATTACTTTCCCACAATGCCCCTCCCTATTCACCGACTGGTTTATCTCTTAGTTCACTTCTCCTTGGCTCCCACTTTTTGGCTGGTGGAGGTTTCAAACTGAGACTTCCTTGAGTTACCAGAGTTGAGAGGTGCTATGTTATCTGCCTGGGATGATGCAAGTGCTGTTCATCAGGGACAATGTCACACATCTGCCTTTAAGCCCAGGGAAGTGCTGCTGGCATTTGAAACTCAGTTCCTTGTGGAATCCTCAGATGGCCTTCTCTATCTGAGTGAACACTTAAATCCTTTGACAGGACTTGAATCCGTAACCTCTTGGCTACAGGCTAGACTGAGGCAAACTGGCTCCAAGTCAAATAATATTCCATGCTCCAGTAGAACTGAGAGACCCATGTATAATTATATCGAATTTTTTTGTTTTTTTTCTATTCATTTGTGGGATGTGGGCATCGCTGGCTGGGCCAGCATTTATTACCTGTCCCTAGTTGCCCTTGAGAAGGGCGATGGTGAGTTGCTTTCTTGAGCTGCTGTGGGTTGACCCACAATGCCCTTGAAGAGGGAATTCCAAGATTTTGACCCAGCGACAGTGAAGGAATGGTGATATGTTTTCAAGTCAGGACAGTGAGTGGCTTGGAGGGGAACTTGAAGGTGGTGGTGTTCCCATATATCTGCTGCCCTTGTCGTTCTAGATGGAAGTGGTTGTGGGTTTGGAAGGTGCTGTCTGAGGATCTTTGGTGAATTTCTGCAGTGCATCTTGTAGATGGTTCACACTGCTGCTACTGAGCATCGGTGGTGGAGGGAGTGAATGTTTGTGCTTGTAGCGCCAATCAAGCGGGCTGCTTTGTCCAGATGGTGTCAGGCTTCTTGAGTGTTGTTGGGGCTGCACTCACCCAGGCATGTGGGGCGTATTCCATCACACTCCTGACTTGTGCCTTGTAGATGGTGGACAGGCTTTGAGGAGTCAGGAGGTGAGTTACTCGCTGCAGTATTCCTAGCTTATGGCCTGCTCTTGTAGCCACTGTGTTTATGTGGTGAGTCCAGTTGAGTTTCTGGTCAATGATAACCCCCAGGATGTTGATAGTGGGGGATTCAGTGATGGTAACACCTTTGAATGCCAAGGGGCGGTGGTTAGATTGTCCCTCATTCGTGATGGTCATTGCCTGGCATTTGTATGGCGCGAATGTTACTTGCCACTTGTCAGCCCAAGCCTGGATATTATCCAGATCTTGTTGCATTTGAACATGGACTGCTTCAGTATCTGAGGAGTTGCAAATGGTGCTGAACATTGTGCAATCATCGGCGACCATTCCCATTTCTGACCTTATGTTGGAGGGAAGGTCATTGAAGCAGCTGAAAATGGTTAGGCCTAGGACACTACCCTGAGGAACTCCTGCAGAGATATCCTGGAGCTGAGATGATTGACCTCCAACAACCACAACCACCTTTCTACCTGTCAGGTAAGACTCTAACCATCAGAGAGTTTGCCCCCTGATAACTATTGATTCTAGTTTTGCTAGGGCTCCTTGACATTAAGTTCTGTCACTCTCACCTCATCTCTGGAATTGAGCTCTTTAGTCCATGTTTGAACCAATGCTGTAATGAGGTCAGGAGCTGAGTGGCCCTGGAGGAACCCAAACTGGGCATCGCTAAGCAGGTTATTGCTGAGCAGGTGCTGCTTGATAGCATTGTTAATGACACCTTCCATCACTTTACTGATGATCGAGAGTAGACTGATAGGGCAGAGATTGGCCAGATTGGATTAGTCCTGCTTTTTTATGTACAGCACATACTTGGGCAATTTTCCACATTGTCAGGTAGATACCAGTGTTGTAACTGCACTGGAACAGCTTGGCTAGGGGAGCAGCAAGTTCTGGAACACAAGTCTTCAGTACTATTGCTGGAATGTTGTCAGAGCCTGTAGCCTTTGTAGTATCCAATGTCTCCGACTGTTTCTTGATGTCATGTCGAGTGAATCGAATTGGCTGAAAACTGGTATCCATAATGCTGCGGACCACTGGAGGAGGCTGAGATGGATCATCCACTCGGCACTTCTGGCTGAAGATTGCTGCAAAAGCTTCATCCTTACCTTTTGCTCTGATATGCTGGGCTCTTCCATCATTGAAGATGGGGATATTTGTGGAGCCTCCTCCTCCAGTGAGTTGTTTAATTGTCCACCACCATTCACAACTGGATGTGGCAGGACTGCAGAGCTTAGATCTGATTGGTTGGTTGTGGAATTGCTTAGCTCTGCCTATCACTTGCTGCTTTTTCTGTTTGGCATGTAAGTATTCCTGTTTGGTGGCTTCACCAGGTTGACACCTCAACTTCAGGTATGCCTGGTGCTGCTCCTCGCATGCCCTCATGCACTCCCCATTGAACGAGGGTTGATCCCCTGGCTTGATGGTAATGGTTGAGTGAGGTATATGCCAGGCCATGAGATTACAGATTGTGCTGGAGTATAGTTTTCCTGCTGTTCCTGGCCCATAACACCTCATGGATGCACAATCTCGAGTTGCTAGATCTATTTGAAATCTGTCCCATTTAGCACGGTGATAGTGCCACACAACACAATGGAGGTTATTCTCAATGTGAAGGCGGGACTTCATCTCCACAAGGACTGTGCGATGGTCACTCTTACCGATACTGTCATGGACAGATCCAACTGCAGCTGGCAGATTAGTAAGGATAAGGTCAAATATGTTTTTCCCTCTTGTTGGTTCCCTCACCATCTGCTGCAGGCCCAGTCCAGCAGCTGTGTCCTTTAGGACCTGACCAGCTCGATCAGTAGTACTGCTGCTGAGCCAGTCTTGGTGGTGGACATTGAAATCCCCCACCCAGAGTACATTTTGTGCCCTTGGCATCCTCAGTGCTTCCTCTGAGTGTTGCTCAACATTGAGAAGTACCGATTCATCAGGTGAGGGAGGATGGGATGTGGTAATCAGCAGGAGATTTCCTTGCCCATGTTTAACCTGAATCCAAGAGGACTTCTTTGGGTCTGGAGTCAATGTTGAGGACTCCCAGGGCAACTCCCTCCCGACTGTATACCACTGTGCTGCCTCCTTTGCTGGGTCTGTCCTGCCGGTGAGACAGGACATATCCAGGAATGGTGATGGTGGTGTTTAGGATATCATCTGTAAGGTATGATTCTGTGAGTATGACTGTGTCAGGCTGTTGCTTGACTAGCCTGTGAGACACTTTTCCCAGTTTTGGCACTAGCCCCCAGCTGTTAGTGAGGAGGACTTTACAGGGTCAACAGAGCTGTTTCAGCTGTTGTCTTTTCCGGAGCCTAGGTTGATGCCAGGTGATCTGTTTGGTTTCATTTCTTTGTGACTTTGTAGCAATTTGTACAGCTGAATGGCTTGCTGGGCTATTTCAGAGGGCAGTTGAGAGTCAACCACACTGCTGTGGGTCTGGAGTCACATGTAGGCCAGACCAGGTAAGGATGGCAGGTTTCCTTCCCTGAAGGGCATTAGTGAACCAGACAGGTTTGTCTGACATGAGACAATGGTTTCATGGTGAAAAACAGATTCTTAATTCCAGATTTTTTTTTTCATTGAATTCAAGTTCCACCATCTGCTATGGCAGGATTTGAACCTGGTCCCCAGAACATTTAGCTGAGTTTCTGGATTAACAGTCCAGCGATAATACCACTAGGCCATTGCCTTTCCACCTCCTGTTTATTTCTATTTTACTGTAATATTCGCTGAGTTTCTGTGTTATAGGAACAGCAGCTGCAAGGCGGATTGGTGAGCGTGAGGGAACAAACTCTGCCTTCCCAGCGTGATGGTGGGCGAGAAGTGAAGGACCAGTCTAAAGAACCACTGCAGGTTAATGCTGGCTTCAGGAATGCACCAGGCTGGGATTCAAACAGCCTGCAGATTGAGGGAGCCAATCGCGTGCTGCGATTCACGAGGACAGTGAATAGCCTCCGGCCTGACGGGCAGGTGAGAGCTCAGACCTCGATTCAAACAGCGACTGAGAGTTTGCACATTAATGGGGTGGCAGGGAGTGCGGTAAATGTCACTGGCTGAAGAGTTGTTATCAATGGAGGGGTGACGGACATGTAAGAACTGAGTGGTTAGAACGGCAGCGAGTTTATGAAAATGGGAGAGTGGGTCTAACCGATCCTTCAGGGACTTTAAAGTTGCCATTTTGCAGTGGAGTTTTGTGCAGATGGATGACAGAATGGGGAACAGCATATCTTGAGGGAAGACAGTGGGATTGGCGGGAGAGGTCTTTGTAATAAGATAAGCCGGATGGGGAGGAGAGGGCTCTGTCCCTTTTTATTTAAAACTTGTCTCCATGATGATGATTGTGAAACTACCATCGATTGTTATAAAAAGCAATCTGGTTCACCAATGTCCTTCAGGGAAGGAAATCTACTATCCTCACCCATTCATGCCAACATGTAACTCCAGAACCACAGTGATGTTAAAGACAGAGAAATATAGAAAAAGGAATAGGCCATTCAGCCCATTGAACCTGCTGTGTAGATCAGCATAATCATGGCTGATTGTCCATCTTAATGCCATATTTTTCTCTCTAAATCCCTTGATATCTTTAGCCTCTAGAAATCTATTTCTTAAAAATATTCAGTGACTTGGCTGTCTTTTGTGATCGGGAATTTCACATGCTCACTACCCTTTGAGGGAGGAAATTACTTCTCATCTCAGTCCTCAATGGCCTAACCCAAATCCTGCGACTACGACTGTGACCCTATTCTAGATTCCCCAGACACAGGAGATATCATCCCTGCAAACAGTCTATCCAGCCCTGCCAGAATTTTATATGTTTCAATGATCTCCCTTCTCATTCTCCTAAACGCCAGTGAATACAGGCACAGTGAACTCAATCTCTCCTCATAGAATAAATCTGCCATCCCAGGAAACGGTTTGGTGAAGCTTCGCTACTCAAGGAGGTAATGGCCTAGTGATATTTGTGCTAGGCTATTAATCTAGAAACCTTGGTAATAATGTGGGGACCCAGGTTCAAATTCCACCACAGCAGATGGTGGAATTTGGATTCCATTTTTTAAAAAAAAAATCTGGAATTAAGAGCCTAATGATAACCATGAAACTGGTGTTGATTGTCAGAAATACCCATCTGGTTCAGCAATGACCTTCAAGGAAGGAAATCTGCCAATCTTACCTGGTCAGGCTTACATATGATTCCAGACTCTCAGGAATGTGCTTGACACTTAACTGCCTTTTGGGCAATTAGAGATGGCAATAAATGCCGGCCTAGTCCACATCCCATAAATGAATAAAACAAAACTCCCTCTATGGCAAGTATATCTTGCAAAAGAGGCCAAAGCTGCACACACTATTGTAGATGTGATCTCACCAATGCCCTGTTCAGCTGCAGTAAGACATCCTTGCTCATACGCTCAAACCCTCTTGCAATGAAGGTCAACAGACCGATTTGCCTTCCTAACTGCTTGCTGTATGTGCTTGCTTTCAGTGAGAAGTGTACAAGAACATCCTTCTTTCTTTATACATCAACATCTCTCACCATTTAAATAATACTCTGCTATTTCATTCTGTTTTTCCTACTGAAATACATAACTTTACAATTGTCCATGTCATAACTGCATCTGGCCTGTAACTACCCACTTGCTCAGCTTGTGTATCACTTTGCAGCTTCACTACATTCTTGGCACCATTCACAATTACACATGGTTTTGTGTCCTCTGCAGAATTGTAAATATTTGGTTTCCTCCTTGATGAGGCTTTGTGAGTACCTGGAGCATAAGCACTGCATTACCTCACCCTGCTATGAATAAGATCCTGTCTGGCAAACAATTCTCAATCTGTGCCAGTATATTACTCCCAATTTTATGTCCATTAATTTTGCACACTAATCTCTTAAGTGGAACTTTTTCGAAAGATTTCTGGAAACCTAAATGCACCACATCATCTTCCCACTCACCTATCTGCTCCACCCTTCCCACTGATGAACCATAATAACCCTGACCTGCATCCACCTAGTTCCATCTCACCTACCCTCCCCCAAGTGCCACCCTCCTCCCTCTACTTCCGGGCTTCCGTCCCCTCCCCAGTCCTGAAAAAGGGTTCCGACCTGAAACATTGACTTTCCTGCCCCTCTGATGCTGTCTGACCTGCTGTGCTTTTCCAGTTCCACATTTTTTGACTCTGGCTTCCAGCATCTACTGTCCTTGCTGCCTTCACATCAGGTGGTTCTCTGTTATCTGTTATCTGTTCTACTCATCACATCCCTCAAAAAAAAACTACAGTATATTTGGCAATCGTGATTTTCTTTCCTAAATCCATGTTGGCTTTCTAATCCTGTTGATATTCTCCAAGTGCCAGTTATCATATCCCTTATGATAGACCCAGCATTTTCTCTATTCCTGATATCAGACTAACTGGTCAGTAATAATTTATTTTTCCTCTCTCCTTTTGTAAACAGTAGAAGTACATCTTGCAACCCTCCAAGAATCTAGAATCCACAGAATTTTGGAAGGTGACATTGCATTTTCTATTTCCATGGTCTCCTCCTTTTGGAATGTAAATTATCAGATTTTGAGGATTTATTACCCCACACACCTGTAGTGATTATAACGAGGTCAGTGAGGAGGACGTCATAGAATATGAATTCCCTGATTGGGGCTGTTAATCTGGGGTCCAATCAGGGAGCCCTGGCTGACAGATAAAATCAGGAGTATCAGATATCCTGTTAGCTCTGAGGGAACTGGATCAGTGTCAAGGAGTCTCCACAAATAAATAAAGGGTGACTTGGTGACGGGATACTGGCCTCTGTGGAGTTATTTCAATACTTTTGTTGTTTCCAATGTTTGGATTTAGGATCCTAGTTTTGAATTGGACTACTTCACTTTCTATCCCGATGAAAAATTCCATTATCTTATTGTCACATTTCCCTAAAGGACCCTGCACAACAAGATTCTAAATTAGCCCCTCCTCAATGCACAATATCAACTCTTGGATCATCTTTTTCCTAGTTGGTTCATCTGGTCTCAAAAACCAACTACAAAGTCCAGGATAACAAGCATGGGGCTGGATGAACACAGCAGGTCAAGCAGCATCATAGGAGCAGGAAAACTTGACGTTTCGGGCCTAAACCCTTCATCAAAGTCCAGGAATTCATCTGGCACAGTATTACTTCTAATGTGGTTTGCCCAGTCTACATGACTAAAGTCACCCATGATTACTGTAGCACCCTTGTTGCATGCGTCTCTAATTTCCCGTTTAATGCCATCCCCTACCTTACCACTACTGTTTGGAGGCCAATGGACAACTCCCGCTTATGTTTTCCATCCCTTGTTGTTTCTTAGCAGCACCCAGTCTAATTGTACACTGAGATTTTCTGCGCCATAATCCTTTCTCACTGTGCTACTAGTTTTATCTAACAATATCTCATAATGCATTTGGATGGTCAGTTAGACGTCTTGGTCACTCTGTAGCCTTGTCTCCATAGTCACGATCATGTTTTACCCATTTATAACTATTTGCATTGTTAATTTATCTACCGTATCTGAAAGAACAGAATATTTGTGCTAATGTAACTTTAGATTTGGATTTTTGCACATTTCTGTTCATGTTTACACATTTCTCTTCTAAGCCTCTCTTTGCTGCTTTCCCATTTTTCCCATGGCTTCCACTTTTTCTTTCTACTTCCTTGTCTTTGTTACCCTGTTTTGTGTCCCTTCCCTCAGGTTCCCATCCCACTGCAGTTGATTCCTAACTGGCCTTTTGAATGTCCTGGCAACCAACTCCATTCAACGATGGGCAAAACTGCTGGGCAGTGATGCTCACGTGAAAGAATAAATTAAGTTAACCTCTGTCTCCCAGAATCTGGTTTGGTTCAATAAAATCACCACTCATTCTTTTAAACTTCAATATGTATAGACCCAACCCACATAATTTTGCCTCAAAAGTCAACTCCATGATCACCAGTGAGCCTTCTCTGAATGGCCACTAGTCCAAGTGATGCCAGTCTCTCCATTGGAAATCTGAGGGAAGGAGGTCATTACAAACTTTGAGTGAGCACAGTGCAGCTGATAGAATGCCAACTGAAAGTCATCATTATTTGATGATACCAAGGAGCAGGAGCTTCTAGCTGTCCTGGGGGCACACCCCCTCATGATCTGTTTACTTCAGTCCCATCTGTTTCCTTCTTTGGAAAGATATATACGGTGTGTAGGTGATTAGGGATGAATGGGTGACACAGTTTGGAGCTGGAGGAGCACAGCAGGCCAGGCAGCATCAGAGGAGGATTAAAGTTGATGTTTTGGGTTGGGACCCTTTTTCAGAAAATTTTCTGATGCTGCCTGGCCTGCTGTGCTCCTCCAGCTCCAAACTGTGTTATCTCAGACTCCAGCATCGGCAGTTCTTACTATCTCATAGGGATGAATGGGTGTTTGATCACTAGGGTATGTGTGGGCTTTTGGAATCTTTGCTCTTTTAAAGTCAGGCTGCTTGTGTCATTGAACATTGGAGCAAATAAAACTCTGTCTGGCTGAAAGGGAGTCCTCCTAGACCTCATGTGCCTTAGTTGTGAGTGTATCCGCTGTCTGAATATTCTTTGTTATTAAAAGCTGTGTGAGGTTCTGTGGATGGTGTAAAGGGATTTGATTGGAAAATTATCAGCACTGTAGCATAGCCTTGCTTTACTGTCCACAGCACTCCCTTTTTGGAATAGTGTAACAGTGTTATACTATTGATGATTAGGTAACTTCAAATCTGGGATCTTCAGAAATTTAAGGAATGTTAGTTTGATCTATGTGCTTTTTATGGATATTATTGCATCATTGTTTATTCTAAATGCTCTTTTTGAAATGAAGTAAAGTTTCTTACATGTTTAATCAGTCATTCATTTTTTGTTGTTAATTATTCATTTATATACTTTTTTTTATCAGCCACCAATTTACTTGCAACAAATTTCCAAATGGACAATAACATTTTAACTGAAATTAAATCAAAACTTTGACATTCCTCCCAATGAGCCTGTTTGGGAATTTACTGGTCAGGTCATGCAGGTCAGGGAGATCAGAGAAGTCTCTGTTTAAGGTGTAGATCCTTCACCTCAAACATTAACTTGCCTGTTTCTCTCCCCGTCAACCCTGACTGATGGATATGTTTCAACAATTTACCTTTTTTGTATCAGGATTTCTAACACTTGCTTTTCTTTTCCAATTTGTGTTGTCCCAAGGTTTCTGAGGGAAGAAGCAAGGGGTAGAAGACAGAGAGAGAGAGAGAGAAGGAAAGAGCAAGGGCGAGAGACAGAGACAGGGAGGGAGCAAGGGGTGTGAGAGAGAGAGAGAGAGAGAGAGAGAGAGAGAGAAGGAAAGAGCAAGGGCGAGAGACAGAGACAGGGAGGGAGCAAGGGGTGTGAGAGAGAGAGAGAGAGAGATAGAGGTAGAGGGAGCAAGAAGTGAAAGACTGTGAGAGAGAGAGGGAAGGAGGAAGGGATGAGAGACTGTATGAGTGAGGCTATTCCACCCTTTGAGTGAGGTACAGAAATCTGGGGAAATGTGCTCAATAGTTTTATTCATTCCCAGATACTGGGCAGCAGGGAACTCCCAGTGATCTTCGTGTGAGTGTCCTGTATTTCTCTTTATTGACACAGGATATGAAGGCAACTGCCAAAGAGGTGGATCAAACCCACCGTGTTGAGCAAGGTCACATATTTCTGGAGGGACAGCCTGCTGCTGGGAACCAACAGCATCTTCGAACAAATGAGCAAGAGTTAGAAAGTCATCTCATCAGCCGACCGGCCAAGGTGAAAAGGTACTTCCCCAAGTCAGCCACCTCCACGGGGAATGTAAAATATTGATTGAATTGGTTTCATAGGTGGCAGTGAAAAGCAGTAAACAATTCCCATGTTATATTGATATTTCTCCCAATTCCTTTGGAAGGCACTGGCTCTGTACTCTGATGTGGGTTTCACTGTTGCTGGCCCCCCATCAGGTTACAAATCCCATAGACACGGACTCCTGTTGAGGAACCGGTCCCACAGATATAGGTTCCCGTTGGAGTGTAGGTCCTCTTTCGTTGCCTTGCTGGATTCCTTTACCCAAACCCATCAAGTACCAACACAGCTTTGGTAAACTATAAAGAGATTTGATTAACTTGAAGATCTCAACAAATAGGTAGTCTGCTGGGAGTCGGTATGGGTCAGTACTCATACACATCACAAACGGGCAGCTGATCACATGATACTTTTTAATCCTAGTTCCTTGATTATTTACATATTCTCTTAAAGTGGTATTACAACGCCCATGGACGCTAACACTGCCTGTGGAATAGGTCCCACGGACATCGGCTCTTGCAGGATGCAGCATCTTTCACAAGCAGCTTTGATTTGGTGGAAGCTCCAGTGGGTTAATGTTCGGGAAGCTGAGAGAGTCGTATTTTCAGAACCTTGGCGGACCTGATTCACCAAAGGACTCTGTTCTGTGCCTCCTGATGTGGGAGCATGTTGGGAACCGGCAACAGCGTTTTCAATCCCAACTGGCCAGGATGATCAGCCAGATGTTTTACATCACATTTAGCCCAAGTTGCAAAGACTTCTAAATAAAAACTGAAAGTACTGCGGATGCTGCAGATCAGGAACAAAAACAGGAATTGCTGGAAAAGCTCAGCAGCCAGACCTGCTGAGCTTTTCCAGCAATTTCTGTTTTTGGTTGACAAAGACTTCTAATTGCCTAATTTTTCCCACTGTGTCTGGGGCCCTGCAGGAATCTTTTCTGGATCTCTAACTAGCAAACCCTCCTGAAGTATAGAGGCACAATTCCATCCCAAATGGCACAAACTATAATCTGCAGTTATTCACCGACAGTAAATCTCCATTCAGTATGATTTTCTGCTTTGAAAGCTCTGAGCTCATCATTCCCTAGTGGATTTGGACACAGCACAAGTCAGTACTTTCCAGTAGGACAGAAGAAAATGAATTGCTGGAGGCAAATTTAAAAATAGGTATTTTGAAATGGTGTCAGATTCTTCCTTCACAATAATGTCATCATGATCCGAGAGAAGATTGCCCTGTAATTGTACAGCATCTCTGAAAACCTGATGCGCTGTTTAACTAGATCACTCTGTCATTTTATTCACCTTTTTCATCTCGCTGGTAGGTGGGACGAGATTATTAATGATGTGAACACAGGCAATGATTTTAAACTACGTGGTCAGATAGATCAATTCCGAATCCCCTTGGTGCAGAATCGTCAAGAGCCTGTGACAGCCCCTCCTCAGGTCACCAGGATGCAATGGAGTCTGGGACATGTGGACACCAAGCGGCATGTAGATCATGTGAATGAAGTAAGAGAGGAGCCTGAGGAGGAGGAGGAGGAAGAGGAAGAGGAGACAGGTAGGGGACCATTGCTGCTGCTTGTTTATTTCCATGCCAACATTCACTCTGATAATTTAACAATAACCCAGCCAAAAGAAAAGAGGTGATCTGTGCAGTGTGTCCCTTTTTTTGTGTTTTCTCTTGCTCTCTTTCTGACAACTCTTACTCTGTCCCTTCCTGCTCCAGTTTACCCTTCTCCCTCTTTCCATGTCTGTCTGTCTGTCTCTCTCTCTGTCTCTGTCTCTCTGTCTGTCTCTCTCTCTCTTTTCATACATAACTGGACACTTTTGACATTGGGACTGCCATCACTGGTTTCTCTTTCAAGGTAGCCAGTGCATCCTCAGAAAAAGCTACTCTTCCTTTTCCCACTCTGTTTCCTAACAGTTTGCCATTGGTCCCCTCCCCTTTCTAACCTACAAACTACCTGTCAACGACCTATTCCACAAGATGGAGGCTGATGTTTGCAGTACGTGGCTGGCTGTCTGCACTGTGTGGTCCCTTTTTAGACTGGTGCACAGCTACACCTGTGAGTAACTAAAATGAAGGGTTGCATTTGTGCAATCTGTTTACCCCCCGTGCAGCATATTTCTGATTGCTTGACTGCCCACCTGTGCAGCTTAGGGGAACACTTGGTGGAGACTCAACTCACTGACATCTGCTGTAAATGAGTCACGGCTTCGTTACGGCTTGTGCATTTTGAGCTGAACACTGTCTGTGGTGATAACCTGTAGCTTCAGACTCCTCTATCTAACCCTAATACACCGCAGATCTTGCATCTCGTGTTAGACGTCCTGTTGTTATCTTTCATGGAATACTTTAATCATTCACTCACCCCGCATCCATTTATTTCCACTGTTAGAATGGAGATTGATGTCTACATAGGCGATGTGACACTTTGACTGTACAAAGCTGTCTTGAGCAAAGAGGGGTCTGAAGGATGACTTAATTGAGCCCTTTATGATTACGAAGGGACTCAGTAAGGTAAACATGGAGATGTCTCTTCCTATGGGGAAGACCTAAACTAGAGATTGCCACTAAAAAGCCAATAGAGAATTCAGGAGAAATGTCTTTACCCAAGGAGAAATTTAAATGTGGAACTTCCTACCACATTTGAGGCAGATACATTTTAAGGGAAGCTGAACATACAGAAGGTTAAAGGAATAAAAAATCAGCCAGCCTGGTGGATGAAGGTTTACATGCGAAAAACCCCAAAACGAACCAGCTCGGCCTGGTAGCCTGTTTAGTGCTGTAAATTCAATATAAAACTCCATATTTCAAAACTAAAATGACCCCAAAGAATTTCCGAAATAATGAAATACTGTTTATCTGTTGTCGCCATTGCAGAAAACTGTGAAAATCAGTTTGTATGCAAGCAAAGTCCTTCTGAATCATTAAGACAAATGACCAAATGATTAGCTTTGGTGTTGACCAGGACATTGAGGAGAACTCCTATGCCCTTCTTTGACTAGTGCCATGAGATCTTTACACTTGTCTGAATGGGAGCCAGAGTATCAGTTTCATGTTGGAATCTTCACTTCTACTTATGTAATCTCTTCCAGTTCTATCCCTAATCCCATTCTCCTTTGAGCTTTCCCTCTAACAGAAACACTTTGATCTGATAACTCTAACATTTTGTGTTCCACCCCTCCCTTGCGCCATCGTTGCTAATAAAGCCATCAGCCAACAGGATCCTAATATCTAATATTCCTAAACCATTGGTTCTCCCATTGCCTTTAAAAGGAAGTGCAAAAGTGCCACAAAGAACAAATTCCTCACAAACTTCCCCTTTCCCATCTTGCTCAGTGTCACTGTAACCTGTTACCTCACCCCTCCGTCACTCCATATTCACTGTCACTGTTGCCCAGGCTCAGTGCCATTAGCTGGTTTTGCTTTAGGGCTAAGGTGGGGTTTTGCTCCCATATCTGCTGACCAGAACGAGTATGTAAGGATGTGAAAGAGCCTGAAGAGGCACGTCAGAGAGCTGAATCTGTTCATGGCTCAGATACCAACCATCTCTTCTTCATAGATAGTGACTGTCAACAAGAAATTAGTCACTGATGTAATGTCTCTACTTCTGCAATTTGTTTGGCCCAGAGAAGTAAAATTTAAAATACATATAATTCAAAGCACTTGGGTCATTACTGTAGTTTAACTAAGTCATAAAATTGTAACAACATAGAAGGAGGCAATTAGCGCCAGCTCTCTTAATAAGCACCTCACATGGTATCATTCCCCTGCATTTTCCCATAACCCTGCACCTTGTTCCTTAACCATCTAATTCCCTTCAAATTCGTTGATTGAACCTGCCTCTGCCACAATGCAGACTCTAACACTCATTGTTTGAGCTTGTTTGTTTTTTTTCTCATATCATTTTTGCTTCTTTCACTAATTACTTTAAATCTGTGTTCTCTTCTTCACTTGAAGGAACCTTTTCTCCTTATTTACTCTGCCTGGACTGTTCATATATCCCATACTTCAATCAGATCCCCTCTAGCCTTCTCTTCTCCAAGGACAACAGCCCAGGTTCTCCATTCTGCCTTTATAACTGAGATTTCTCAACTTGGGAATCATTCTAATAAACCTCTTCCCCACTCTCTCCAATGCCGTCATGTCCTTCTGGAGTTGCGATGCCCAGAACTGGATGTATATACATCCACGTTTTTTTCTGCGACTGAACCTCCTTTTGAGTTGTTCATTTTGTTTATTTTGTTGTCTTTCCATGTTCTTTCGATCAAAACATTTCACCTCTCATTTCTCTGCATTGAACTTCATCCATCAACTGTTTGCCCACTCCACCAACTTATCTGTGTTCTTCTGAAGTTCTACTCACAATTTACAAAGCTACCACGTTTTTGTGTCACTGACATATTTTGAAATTGTGCCCTGTGACCCAAGGTCCAGTTCATTCATATGTAATCAGGAAAAGCCTGGGGGTTCCACCAAAGACCCCTGGGGAGTAGCAATACCTCCAGCCCAAATAACATTCGTTAACTTTGTCTCTCCTAGCACTCAGCCAATTTTACATCCATGTTGCTACTGTCCTTTTCATTTCTTGAGCTCTAACTTTGCTCACAGGTGTAGCATTGTATCAGATGCCTTTTGGAAAATGATGTACATCAACACCATTATCCACATTGACTCTCTCTGTTAACTCATCTGAACATTCCAGCAAGGTAGTTAAACATTATTTTCACTTAAGAAATCCATGCTGGCTCTCCTTAATTAACCTGCACTTGCCTACGTGACTATTAATTTTCTCTTGCTTTTTGTTTTTGGAAGTTTCCCAACTACTGAAGTTAAACTGGTCCGTAGTTGCTTGGTTTATTCTTGTACCCTTTATTGAACAGGTATGTTTACAATTCTCAGTCTTCTGGCAGCATCTGAATGTGAGGAAAGTTGAGAAATGATTGCCAGTGCCTCTGTAATTTCCATTTGTACTTCCACCAGTATGCTTGGATGCATTTCATCCAGTCCCAGTGCCTTGTCAAATTTAAGTACAAAAATCTATCCAATACCTCTTTATCAATTTTAAACTTTTCAGTGACTGAATTCCCTGCTCTTTCACTGTGCTATGGGTAGCGTTTTCCCATATTCATTTATTATTCCAGCTATTCCCTCTGCCTCCATATATAAATTTCCCTTTTCATCCTGAATCAGCCCCATTCCTCCTTTTACCACCCATTTACTGTTTATATAGAGTCATAGAGTTGTACAGCACAGAAACAGACCCTTTGGTACAACCAGTCCACGCTGATCATGTTCCCAAACTAAACTAGTCCCACCTGCCTGTGCTTGGCCCATGTCCCTCCACAACTTTTCCTATTCATGAACTTATCCAAATGTCTTAAACATTGTAACTGTACCTGGATCTACAACTTCCTCTGCCAGTTCATTCCACATATGAACCACCATGTGTGTGTAAAAGAAGTTGCCCATCACTATCCTTTTTAAGTATTTCTCCTCTCATCTTAAAAAATAAAAATGCCCTCCAGTTTTGAACTCTCCACCCCCACCCCACCCCAGGGAAAAGACCTTTGTCATTCACCTTATCTATGCTCCTCATGATTTATAAACGTCAATAAGGTCACCCCTCAACCTCCCATGCTCTGTAGTCTCAATGAAAATGCCAACGTTGCAACTTCCTAATATATTACCAGAGAACTGGAAACACCACTCTGTGTCAGGACTTTGTATTGGAGAATTTATTACGGGATAGTTCTTACTTTTAGCAATTTTATTGTTTTCACAATTACTAAATAAAATATAGATGATTAATCTTTAAATTACGAGTTTTGGACTTTGGGAATGAGACGAAAAGAGTCAAAATGAGCTGAAACACTTAAATGGCTGCCAACATCACTTGAATTGTAAGTAGTCAGAGTTTAAAGAACATTCAAACGACTATCCGATGACTGAGACTGATTACTATATCCAGATAAGACCATCCAGAGGAGACTTGCCTAGACATTAAAATTCATCATCTAGGATGTATAGCTCACAGTGAAATCTTCAAAATGTTTAGGGGCTGGACATCTTGACTGCTGTTTATGCCTGATCAGAAACTTAAATCTGAAACTCTACATGCAAACAGAAGAGTAAACTCCTAATGAAAAGGCCATGTCTACTCCCACCACACACATGTGCCCTTAAATTCAAGCCTGCACACTTAAACGCCTTCAGCTTTAAACTTGCTGGGGCTGTGGAGGGGTCAATGGGGTGGCTGTGAAGGGCAGGGGAGGAGGGACCTGTGGGGGTGGGCTGGCTGTTAGGGGAGGGGTCTGTGGGAGGAGTTGGGGGGGTGGGTCAGTTCTGTCCTCTCCCACACAATCACAATCACAATCACAATCACCCATCGCTCGATTGCCCCATCGCCAACCATTGCCCTTATATGATCTCCTCCTCACTTTGCCCGTCATCCTCATTCACACCTACCCCCACCTTCCACTGAACTGTTCCAGTGGTGTTTTTTTCTGTCCATGTGCAGTTCTTTGTTGTATAAATCCGAACGCTACATCATGTTGTGTTTCTAATTTTCCCAACCTATGTGAAGACTAAAGTCAGCTGTGATTAATCTGTTGCCTTTGTACACGCTCTCATTGTCTCCTGATTTATTCTCTGTCCTACCCTATAGCTACTGTTAGGTGGCCCATAGATTACTCCCACTGTGTCATTTTCCCCTTGTTATTTCTTCCCTCCACCCATATGGATTCTACGTTTTCAGATCCCAGATAATTTCTTGCTATTGTACTTACTCCATCCTGTATTAACAAAGCTCCCTCAACATCTTTTCCTTTCTGCCTGTCCTGTTGAAAAGTGTCATACACAGTTTTCAGCTTTGATCTCCTTTAAGGAGTTGCCCATTCTACTTTTTGCCAATCAGTTATTGAGTTGTGTTAAAAGAATCCCCTTTTGTTGATAAAATAGTTATTACCCTTAAATAATGGGAGCCATTGTGATATCTTTGCACAACAGATATAAGACAAAGTACTGCACGTAGAAATTCAAACTCCAACAATTTATTCTGATGTACGCACATGACAATGTGAGGATGATACTCAAAAGCCAAACTTTCCATGATATTCCTTTGATTCTTCCTCAACTCCCTTTTTCTTTATGAACCTCCTGAGGGTAAAATTTTGATCTTTATGTACAAATCTAATCTTTCCATTACCAAACATCTTGATTAAATTGAGCAATGACTGCATTTTCTTTATAACTCTTCCATATACTCCTGTTAAATGCGTTAAGTAATGTTTTATATAATGTTTTAATTTAACCCAGTTAGAGTTCAACTTCAGACTTCTTTCTTTCATGTCATGACTCTTTCTGTCTGGGTTGTTTTTCATCCACTGACTGTTCTAAATATGGCTTCAGTAATGAAAACATTGTTCTCAGCTGTCTTCTAAGAAGCAAGTCAGCTGGTATTCCGCCAGTAATGGCATAAGTTGTGTTACAATAAATGAATCATAAACTGGCGAATGTTTTGTTTAATGACATCTGAAGTTTATTTCAATTTGCATCTAGCAATTGTTTTAACAAGTGCAAGCTTAACAATGAACACTTTGCACTCTGCTGCTCCATTTGAAACCGAATGATATGGTCTTACTCTACTAGCACTTACACAAAATTTCATTTTTATTTTAAAACAGACTTAAGGTCCACTTTTGGACACAATGTAATCTGGCAGCCTTTAGCAGCACTTAAACCATGCAAAATACATGGAGTTTGCGAGTTGTTTTCTATTAATCAGAAATCCATCAACCACTTTGGCTGTCTATTGCAATGAACAGCCCTTCAAATTCTCTAAAATCAATGTGACAACTCTGCTGCACTCTAATTGGTAGTTTCCACAATTGCAATTGTATTAGTGGAAGTTTTCCTATAGTGAACATGTTCTATGCTGTTTCGCTATGTCTTCTATTTCATCATTAGCCACTGAAGATAGCTTCTCACTAGATTCTTTGTCAAGTTCATCCCAAGTATTATTGTGAAGATTATATAGCAACTGCTGTCTTTATCTTTCAGGAATTATGACACTGGCTCACCGTATAAAACAATCTTTCTACCCTCTGATAAGCCATTCTTACAAACAAAGAAATGCCTGATTTCTAAATCCAGAATCTGTGCTCGTGCCGTTTGTGATATTGTTGTGCATTATTGTCAATTTGTGATCCTTATGATTTGTTCTACCAATGTTAGTTGCTGTATCTGGTAGCTCATTTGTGGGTGAGAAGAAACATATACATCCCCTAGTGGGCTCTACCAATAATGGGGATGGTAAACTAGACTTCACATCAGACCTTCCAACTGTATGGACTTAACCTCATATTTATAAACAGACAGTATATGTCTACAGAAGACTTTGGAATTCCCTTTTTGTGTTCGTTGTCAGTCACTCTTCATTTTCCCTCTTTGTTGCTCTTATTTGCCCTTTCAATACCAATCTGAACCTTCTGTATACATCCTGGTTCTCATTTATATTTTCTACCTGACATCTGGCATAAGCACACTGTTTCTTTGTCATTTTTTTTCCTGGTTTTATTTGGCCTGTTTTCATTTGAAGGAACACAACTTAACCATACCTAGACCATTTCTTCTTTGAAGGTAGTTCAGCTCCCATTCTTCCTGCCAACCTTTGACTCTAATTTATTCAACCCAAGTCCATTCTTAACCCAATAAAGTTGGCTTTCCCCAAATATTCACTCTTACTCTGGATTGTTCATTATTCTTTACTACAGTCACTCTAAACCTTTATGCTATTGTGATTACTGTCCCTCCAACAGTTCTCCCCATTGACACTGGTATATTTGGTTCATCTCATTCCAAGAACCACCTCTAGCTCCTTTCTCTTTGAATTGAAAGTGAGGAAATGGGAACTCAGTCCCAGCTGTGTTCAGGTGTAAACCCTTCAGCCTGTACAGGTCATATTTTCCACAGGGTATTTCAGTCTCTTCCGACATATTAGAATAGTAACAGTGCCTTCAAACTGAGTCCACGTTTATGACAAGCTCAACACTCTCTCGTCTCTCCTTTCGTTTTCTGATCCAGTCATTTTTTTTTTCTGCACCCTCTGCCATCTCAATTCCCTTCCTGTCTTGCTCTCCCTCTTCCCTGCCTCTGTGTCAATCCCCACTCCTTGTTAAAACACCCACCACTGTGCCCCACCCTGCACCATAGTTCCCCTCCCCCCACCCATACCCAGATCTCACGTCCCCACTCCTGACCTCTGTCTTCCCCTTTGTCTGCCTCATCAGAATACACTTCTAATGCCACCTACTGGGCTTTTGTTGTTTTGCAGTCTGGCCATTTTTCTTTCATTTGTTTTGTAGACAATGAGTTGGATACAGTGGATAAAAATGACGCCAAGAAGCTCTTACTACACACCATGACTTCTAGGAATAAGATGATTGCACAGGAGCCACTGGTGGGTACCCTGACTGTGTTAAAAATCTATTCCAGAGGTTTCCAAATTGGGGGTCGGGGCCTCAAGTGGGATGGTAAGGCTGAAATTTTGGGGTCTCAGAGGCAGCAACAGCTTCAGGCAAGTGATGTCAGTCTGAACCAGGCATAGCCTTCAGTAATAAGACCAGGAGCAGCAACTTTGTGTTGAATTAGTGTCTTTAATGTAAAGTGTCCGAAGGTGTAGCGCTTGGGACTAGAGGACTAAAGACTAAGAATACTGTCAAACAAAATTTGACACTGAGCCACATTAAGGAGATACTAGGACAGGTGAATGAAAACTTGCTCAAAAAGATTTTGAAGAACAAGGGAAACAGAAGCAGGAAAGAGTAGGCCATTTGGCCCTTCAAGCCCGCTCCTCCTTTCAATATGATCAAGGATATCAAGGGATATGGGAACAGTGCAGGGAAATTGCATCGAGGTTGAAGATCATCCATGATCTAATCGAATGGTGGAACAGGCTCAAAGGGCTGAATGGCCTATTGCCCACCTACTTCCTGTGATCTTTTGGCTTCTGTAATTGCTGCTAAACTCCACTTTCCTACCTGCTGCCCCTCCCCCACCCCTTGTAACTCCCCCTAGTAGGTCAATAATCTATCTAAATCAGCTCCAAATATATCCGATGACTTAGTCTCTACTACTCTCAGGGTAAAGTATCCCAAAAAATAATGAGTTTCTGAAAGAAGAAATTTCTCCTCATCCATGTCTTAAAGTATCTTGGACCTGTGACCCTTGCCCTGGTTCTGGATTTCCTGATGAGCAAACATCTCAGCATCTACCCTGTCAAATCCCTTCTGAATCTTTTAGTTAGATCACCTTTCATTCTTCTAAACTTCAAAGAATGTTCAGAAGAGTCTTAAAGAAGGAGAGAAATGTTTTTGAGAGGCATTCCAGAGTTTAGGACCTCGGTGGCTATGGGTCATTATTAAAATTATTGAAATTGGGGATGTGCAAGTGACCAGAATTGCAAAGCTACAGGAATCTTGGGAGAGATTACTGTCAGAATATGTTTTGTAGATTCCGTTGTTCATTCATTATTCACAAAATTCTCTTGTTTGTTCCAAGTTTATACAAGGTCTGTTCTTTAGATCTTTGTGAAAGTGTGAGTAAAACACAGGATAGATCCAGCAGCAAAACCAACTTGTGGAACAGTTCTCTGTTTGTTTTCCTTACAATCGGAAGCTCACCTACGTAAATAAGGTGAGAAGACACTCCTGAGACCCACAATGAGCTGAACTCACCCACGTGAAAAGTTGCCTGAAATACAGAAACTGCAGGAGCTGGAATGAACGAGGCAAAAAGGATCCAAAAACACCGTGCTCTCCGCCCATTGCAGTACCAAGCTGTTAGGTATTTTCATATTAAAAAGCAGTTCTCTGCTGCTACTCATTGTGCCTGTCATAGCTGAGTTTTGGTTTAGATCTGACTACATTGATTTTTGTTTTAATATCAGTCCACACTTTGGGGGCCAAGCCTTCACACGCCCTAAAGCAATGGAATTCCCTCTCTAAATCTCTTCAGCCTACTACCTCACTGTTCTGTTTGGAGCCTCCTGTGAAAGCCTTGGATGCCTAGCCTCAGTATCTCCTTATGTGACTCACTAGCAAGTTGTATGCAGCACCTGGAGACGTTTGAGTGACTGAAAGCTGGTGCTATGTAAATGCCTCTTTTTGTTGTTTATAGTTGTGATGTCATATGAGGTGCCTGTGATGAGCCTTCTTTACAGTTGGACATTTCAGGGAATTAGCTGAACCAATACAGATTCACTCGCTCCACAATGTGCACTCCCATCTCGGACAGGAGTTTACTTTTTGCCAAAGGTCCAGAACCTTGTCATATGGTGTCTCTGTGGTATAGCCCTTCACTATTTTTAATGTCTCTTTCTCCTCTTTTTGGAGAATCTTCTTGAGGATCAACTTATACACCCAGCTCCTCTCTTAATCCTCCAACTAAAAGTAGCCACAACATTCTGTTATGAGATGAAGCCTCACTACTTCTCATCATATCCTGTGAGCCAGATGATGGGTTTGCTGCCACTATCCTGCTTCCTATTAGGGATCTACAGGGACTGATTGCATTTGGATGGTTAAGGAAAATCACTTGGAATTCTAATGATAAGAGGCTTGTGTCTGAAACAAGATGTAGTTTATTGCATCATAGTGGGTGCTGCAGCCTAGTCCCTCAAGATTATTGCACAGATGCAACAACAACTTGCATTGATGCATCTCACTCTACAGAGTCAGGGAGGAAAACAGACATGTCTTGGAATTTAGTGTCAAGACAGTAATTTTTCTGGAATCTATTTTGACACCTCAGAGAGATTGGGCTGTCAACAGATGTATTGCCAGATAGCTCCCGTTGCCTTTCCCACTTTCAGTCAGCCCAGATGCAGTTCTAATCTGTTGTCTCTTCAGATCCCAGATATCGATCAGGATCCGGCTCAGGATCCTAATAACCAGGGAGAAGATGAGTTTGAGGAAGCTGAACTTGAGAGGCCAGATTTTGCAGGGAAGGTGCCAGGGCTAAAGGAGCAGCAGCTCCTCATTAAATCCCATCCAAAGGTAGGTGGAAACCTGGAACAGAAATGTTTAAAAAGCCATTGTTCACCATTATACATTTTTACATATTCATTTGTGGGTTGTGGACGTCACCTGGGGAGGCTTGCATTTCTATTCATTCATGGGATGTGGGCATCACTGGCATTTATTGCCCAGAGGGCAGTTAAGAGTCAACCACATTGCTGTGGGTCTGGAATCACATCTAGGCCAGACTAAGTAAGGATGGCAGTTTTCCTTCCCTAAAGGACCTTCGCGAACCTAATGGGATTTTCCTGACGATCGGCAAAGGTTTCATGGTCATTGGTAGAATCTTTCCGACAGATTATCATTGAATTCAAATTGGTGCAATTCAAACCCAGGTCCCCAAACATCACCTGGGACCGTGGATTAATAGCCTAGCAATTATACCAATAGACTATTGCCTATCCTGAATTTATTCCCCATCCCTAATTTCTCACAAAAGGAAATTGTGTAAAGCATGTCTCCTTTTCCTCCATGTCATGTCTGGCTCTGGTGCTGCCATGTTTTCTGTAGGTTTGTATAAAGTGTTTGGATTTGTATGAAGCTGTGAGATCCTGCCCAGAGGGAGCTCCTGTCTTCACTAATGTAATCTGATGAGGATGGAGCCTTTTGAAGCACGCAGGAGGCGGAGGAGCAGATGGAAAGCATTGTACACAGCTGCCTGCTGATCCTCACGTAGCAGGTCTGTGCACTAACACTGACGGTGGCAGCACAGAATGCTGATGTCTCATTCACTTACACTGTGAGATCAGAGACAAGGCAACAATTCATTCACTACTGATTCATTATCTGTTGAGAAAGATACGCTGCGTATTGTGACAAATATACAATGCTGAAGTTTATTTTCTTCAAATTGTTGAAAAGAATGAGTAATTAATGTGTGCCCATATCCTTTTGCCCTTTGCTTGTTTGTGCGTCATCCTGCCTACCTTCCCCACCCCCAGCCCCCTGCTCCTTGCCTGTACGTGCTTTAATCTCTACCCCCACTCCCCCTGCCTCATTTGTACTCTCCAGCTCTCCCACATTCCATACAGTCTTCACCGTGCCACCGTGCTGCCCTGCACCCCCCCCCCAACACCCTCTTGTAGATGGATCCTATTAACCTAACACCCTCTCTGCAACTTAAATCAGTGGCTGATCTAGTCAGTGGAAAGAGCAGGCATCTGAGCAAAGGTTAATGCTCCTGCTGGCATATGTAAAGTCACAATTCTCTCCAGTTTAGTGAGTGTGGAGAAGCATGGTTTAAAAATTTCTTTTTCTAACTCCAGGGAGTTCACATCGCAAGTAAGGAAGGGGATGATACTGTGGACGAGTATCAGGAAGATGAGGAGGCAGAGAATGTAAGCAGAACCTAGAGGCTTTATTCATTTTTTCAGTCTAAGGCTAGTGATATGATTTGACAGAGTATTTGCTCTGTTTGCCTGAGGTAGGCTTTTTCTGGAGGCTCCAGCAATAATTATGAACCACCCTGGCAATAGTCAGACCCAATGATCATGTCATCAGAACTCCATGTTCAAATATATACGTACCAATAAAAATAATAATTATAAAGTATTCATTGTGGTTGGACTGTTATATCTTGCTCTTTGCGTTTCTTAATTCTAATTCTTCAAGAAATGGTGATTGAGATGAGTCTCGGAGAAAGGGTATATCTTTCGCAGGTCAAGGAGCAAACTCTCCTTTAATTGGAATATCCACCCACCTCAACCCTATGCAGTCCAGCTCAAATCCAATTAGCATGTTTTGTGAATTAGTATATAAATAGATGGCTTGGCGCTTTCTGATATTTTGTGTCTGAAATAGTATTTAGAAAATTCTTATTTGCTTTCATTTGCTGGACACTGACTCTGTATTGGTGATTTCAGAAATGTTTAAAATCTAATTAATAGATTCCAATTCCAAAATGGGTAAAAAAAAAAAATACACAGGCAGTCCCAATCCCTCAACATGGTTTGGTTGCGATTTTAAACTGATTATGATTTGTAACGATTGAGGACCGTGGTATCGATAAGTGGTGCTGTGAATAAGAGTTTGGCTGAACTGAAATAAGAAATGATTGAAATGGATGATTGATGAGATGATTTGTCCTAGAAATGTGTGCTGTTTTTCATATGCAGGGATACACCAGGAGCAAATAATACCAATTGTTGCTAATATACCAGTGACTCATGGTAACCAGGAAGGAATAATGCAGGAGATAAAAGTTGTGCCAGGGATATTGGATTGGAAGGGCTTTTGTTTTTAAGAGAATATTATTAAAACATGAATGTTTAGGATGTTAGTACAACATGTGATTTAAGAGGGTGTTAAAAGGTCAACAGGAAAATGGTACATTGTCGGTATGCAATGCAAACTCTCCAAGCAGTAGAGATGCATTTTGGTACAACAGACAGGGTAGGGCTTATACAATTAATGATAGGGCCTTGGGTAGTATTGTAGAACTGAGGGACCTAGGGATGCAGGTACATAATTCTTTGAAGTTTACATCACGTATTGACAGGGTGGTTAGCACACTTGCCTTCATTGCTCAGTCCCTTGAGTCTAGGAGTTGGGAAGTCATGTTGAGAATTTGTACAGACATTGGTGAGGCCTCTTCTGGAATACCATGTCCAGTTATGGTCACCCAGTTATAGGAAGGATATTATCAAGCTGGAGAGGGTTCAGAAGAGATTTACCAGGATGTTGCCGGGTATGGAAGGTTTGAGTTATAAAGAAAGGCTGGATAGGCTGGGGCTTTTTTCACTGAAGCGTAGGAGGTTGAGAGGTGACATTATAGAAGTTTCTTAAATAATGAAGGGTATAGATAGAGTTAATGTAGTTGTTTTTCCCTAGGATGGGGGAATTTCAAGACGAGGGGCTACATTTTTAAGGTGAGAGAAATTTTTAAAAAAAGATATGAGGCAATTTTTTTTACACAGAGGGTGATTCGTGTATGGAATGAACTTTCTGAAGAAGTGGTGGATGTGGGTACAATTACAACATTTAAAAGACATTTGGGTAAGTACACGAATTGGAAAGGTTTGGAGGGATATGGGCCAGGAGCAGGAGGTGGGACTATTAATTTTGGGATTATGTTCGGCAGGGACTGGTTGGACCAAGGAGTCTGTTTCCATGCTGTATGACTCTATGATTGGGATTTGGAGTTGTGGAGAACCTATAGACCTTTCAGAGAGATGTGGAAGAGCAATAGGACAGTAATATAGCCTGTGATAAACTACTTCCCAGATCCTTATGTTTGAGTTAGTCCTGAGAAATGAAGTGAAGCAAGTAACAGATGTCAGAGTAGGTGAACACTTGAGAAATAGTGACATCAACACAATTCAGTTCAGAAGTTTAGATGTGAAATATATTGATTGGCAAAAGGCATCTGTTGAAATATTTTATGAGGCTTTTTATAAAGAATCATGTATAGCATGAGGAGATGCAAAAGCATGGATGGCATTGCTGACTGACAGGAAACCAAGATTTTTTTAAAGAGTCAGAAGTAAAATACTGCAGATGCTGGAGATCTGCAAGAGCTGCAGAAACTCAGCAGGTGTTCTTCGAAATTCAAAGAAGAGTCAAATTGGACTCAAAATGTGAACTCTTGTTCCTTTCGCCACAGATGCTGCCAGGCCTGCTGAGTATTTCTAGCACTTGCTGTTTTTATTTTGCTAGTGACTGTTGCTTGGAATGAAGAAGGATTGAAAGAAGTGTACACCAGCAGTCAGTGTTGGCTTGAGTCCAGTTTTGCTCTCTGTATGCATTAGTTTGGATTTAAATGCAGAGACTACAATATTAAAAAAATTACAAGTGACACAAGTTGAGAGGATTTATCAAACAACAAAGATGGTTCAAGAAAAAAATTAAAAGACTTTAAACAGGTTGACAAAATTGACAAATTAGTAATAATTTAGGATAAAGGACTGGAATGATGAAAAATTATGATTTGAAGTATACCTGGACCCTGAAGAACATTGGTAAAATGCGACGCCTAGGAGTTTGCCTAGATAATTCCCTCAAAATATGAATAGGTTAAAAGCTATAGAGAACATTGAATGTAGATTCAACAGGGTGCTGATAGGGATGATAAATTACAATTGTGAAAGGAGACATGAGATAATTGGAACCGTTTTTACTGGAGAATGGAAGACTAAGAATAAATTCAATCCAGTTTGTAAAGTTAAGAATTTTAATAACTTCAATAAAGAAAGACTTCTTCCTGCCATTAGAAGGTCAATGATGAGCCACCATCAACTTAAAATTGTCACAGAAAGCAGCTAGGAGAAATTTTATTTTTGCTAAGAGCATGGAATGCTTTGATAGGCTGTGATCAAAGCACAAACAATTGCATCCTTTATGGCAAAAGTGATGATTGAGGCAGAGCAAGATATGGGTGTATTGGGAATTGGTATATTAGCTTTTCTTTGCTTTAGCAGTGAATGGAATGAATCGCTGCCTCCTGTAATGTCAACATGTGTACCATAGTATATACATTTTGATTTAAAGTCTTCTGTAACATGGACTGGAGTAAAACTTAGAATGTAAGTGTCTAAATATCAGAAGCACTTGTATGTAAAGTACACAGTCCTTGAGAAGAGGATCAGTTAGAGTTCCTTATTTCATTCAGATTTTGACATTTACAATATTATTGTTGAATGGTCTTGGGCTTGACACTATTCCAATTATATTTTTTTTCCATCTTACTTTGTTTGCTTCTTGGGATAGGAGAACAATGGAGGGGAAATGGAGGATGACCATGAAGATCCTGAACTTATCCACCAAGAAACCAATGAAGATAATGCCGGAATCCCAGATGATGAAGCCAATAAAGAAGAAGAATACTGAAGGGACTGATTTCAGTGGTGTGTATATGGGATGATTTCTTGTTCCAATAGTGAGGAGTTGGTGAGCAGAATTGAAGACTGAAGCTGTTGATGAAAGCAGGATCCTGTCTTGTGGTGTGCAAGACTAAGGCTGACCGCTGGTATCTCAACTTTACATTTTCCCGAACTGCATTTAACTTCCTGACAGCCATCCTAACCACAGTGATTTTGCTTTGCCTGATCATATTGTCTGTGTAAACATGATGGACTATGGTGAATATTCAGGACCACAGATGGATGAAAGACATCTGGAGAATTTCTCGTTAATAGTAGCACCTTGGGTGAACTAGAAAGGACAAATAAACGGTCAGTTCAGTGAAGTAATGAATTCATTAACATGATGAATGTATAGTATCTTGACTGTGAATTGTTCTGTGGCCCAACACGTTACATATTGGATTATTTTTAAGATACAAGTGTCAGAAAGCTTTGTGTGACTTGCACATATTTCAGTCCAAATGATTCCATGGAATCTGGAGAAGGTTCTATCCGAATGAGTACGTGGTACACCAACACAACAAAATGAACCTATAGACCAGCAGAATTTGTTCTTTTCTGTTTTACAATATTGTTGCCGGTAAACTTATCTGCACATGATTGGACTCAGCTTATTGTTTACCCAGAATTCAAATGATGTGACTCCTCACTTCCCTCTGTCCTCCTTTTCTTCCAGAAGCTATAAGCTCTTAAACTCAAATTTAGTGTCATCATATTACTGCTTATTCATTTTCACTGCCATCTCTCCTGCTGAGATATCTCTGACATTCATCTGGGTTTCTTAATTTAAATCTAACCATAGAATAATGGAGCTGCCTAGTGATGTCTATCTCTTTTCTAAGTCTGGCAACAGCACAAATTTTATACTATCTCTCATTATTCCTGTTCACCTGGGGTAGGAGAATATCACACAATCAGCTGGTGGAGCTGGCCTGAGGGGTCCGGGATCTGGTTCGGAGCAATGGATTCTGTTCAACCCCTTGGTGCATTTGGGTACATTTACCAATCTCTTCAGTCTACATTGTAAGTGAGGCCATGATTGATCCAATTTTTTAATGGACACAACCGAAATATTTTGATATTTCTTCCTTCCTTTCCCAACATTAGGAAGTGTTTTAAGTGGATCAAATTGACAGATTCTAGCCAGTAGCTATGACATTAGGATAACTACAAGACCGTTAGCAAGATACAAATTGCACTCTGTTGCATAAATCTGTGTGCATCACACACATGGAATGTATCATTAAGCACAAAATTCAAATTTTGTGACCAAAACTAGGTGCCTTCTGGAGCTGTTGTGGAGCAGACACTGACTCACACCAACAAAACTCTGCAGATCCTCCAACATCAGTGTTTCTAATCTGTAATCTCAGACATTTTATGCTGTGTATTTTCTGTGCACAAAGTCCAAATATTGAGTTTTTTTAACAATTGAAATAAAATGTCATTGCCCATGTACAGTCTGGCAATTATTGTGTTTGCGTTATGAGTGTGTGAAACATTGTAAATAGTTTGACAATCATCTAACTCATTTTCACAACTAAATGAAATTCCTCTATGTTTCTCCTCTTGCCAGAACACGAATAGCAAAACTAGGGCAACTTTAAAGAATAAAGAAGCTCAACAAAAGGGATAATTTGAGAGACTTAAGAAGAACATGGGGAAAAAATTGTGAAAAAGGAGCTATCAATTTAAAAATGGTTTTTCTATTGGACATGAGTTTTAACTGAATAGTTCACTTTGATGTGGGGCTTCGGGTGGAAATGAATGAAATAGCCAAGATGCTAAATAAAGGTTATTTCTTAGTTTTTGTGGCGGGGGTGGGGTGGGGAGAATGGAAATTTGGGTTGTAGAATGAACATGATTTGGTCCAGAACAGTTGCTACCAAAGAAGTTATGGAAATTAAAATACATAAATAATGTGGACCTGATCATTTACATTTGAGAATCCTGAGACCAGAAAGTGGAGGATACAAAATTTTGTGTCTCAAGTCTGAAAGGTAGCAATGTGTCATTTTGAAGATGGGTGCAACAATCAGCTGAAGGGCAGGTTTCCTTTTAACCGTTATTAGTAAACTGCTTGAGCCTGTAACTATGGGTTAATCAGAGTCAGTCAGCATAGACTGCTAAAAGTCAAGTCATACTTAAACAACTTTGTCATTCTTTATCCTGTCTACAGAGTTATATTAAATTAAGAAAATGTAGTGGATATATTTTGATGGATTTTTCAGACAACACTTGATCTGGTTCCAAATAAGAGATTTGTCACATGGATAATAGCAACTTAAAGGGGTCACATTGTCAGCAGTGTATCTAGAAAACAAAGAGGAAATAGTTTATCGAATGGTGGGGTTATATTAGAGTCTGTTAGAATTCCGGAATTAAAATATCATTGTAAGACATAAACCTGTAAGGATAATACGAATAGGTATGAATTAAACACACATAACACTAACGAAAAAGTTTGCAATAACGCAGTTTTCTTTCTAAAGATACCAAATAACATTTAATAATTCGGAGGACAATACTGAAATTTGCTGAATTGAAGGAGCTTAGTAAAATTTGTGATGGTAATGGAAAGGCTGGATTTCCATAGTGCAATTAAATAACTTGTACCCTTTCTACAGCACGTTTTTTTTCACGTGACTCTGGATCTGCATGGTAGATCCTCCAGAGCGATTTGGGAATCCTGTTTAATACAGTTACACATGGAAACCATTCTCCACCGGAAGCTACAGCTCCGCTCCATTCGGGCCACGACCCAATTGGACTCATTCTGGCATCTTCGAATGATAGAGCCGGTTCAAGGGACCGAATGGCCGTAATTTCTTTCTTTCGGTGACAGTATTACGGCAACTTTCAGAAGGTTCTGATGAAAGGCCGTCAACATTTAACGCTTGGTTTCTCTGTCCACAGATTCTGTCTGACCTGGTGAATATTTTCCAGCGCCTTCTGTGTTCATTTCTGATTTCCAGCATCCGCGGTGTGTTACACTTTTGGTTTGTTTTTGTTTAGATACGCCGCAGAAGCTGAATTCTCAGCGCTGAGCTTGATTAAGTTTGTCTGTCACAACAGTTGGAGCTTTCACTGGTCCTGTTGTGTCAGCTGGAACACAGCTGACAGCTTTGTTACGAAAAATGTGATGTTTATTATTCAGCGGGTCAGGGCTTTTGTTAAAATCGCGAACTGTGCAGGTTTCTGAATCAAGTGCTGCACAGGAACATTTGAACAACCCGGGTTTAAATTACGAAAATGATTGTCACTAAATTGTCTCACTGTATTCCAACTGCCTAATTGCAAACTTTTTCGTTAGTGTTATGTGTGTTTAATTCATACCTATTTGTATTATCCTTACAGGTTTATATCTTACAATGATAAGTTAATTCCAGAATTATGTCCATATCTTTGTGGGGGAAGAGTTGCTGGGAGACCGCCCGTGGATACCATTCTCCCACGGGGTGTATTTTAAATTTAATCATCACTGCAGCACTGAGCCTTGTTTTAAATTTGAGGCTGAAGCCGGACATTTGGCCATCTCCTAATCTTGCACAGAGAGAACTGAACCATAAAGTTCCTTCTAACCAGTCCACATCGCCTGGCAGGAATTAGGTCCGGTGGACAAGTTCCCATCCTTTCCTTTAGGGGCCTGGGATCTTATTGGTGTTGGTTAGATTGTTAAATAAAACACAAACAAGGTTGAGAAGAACCAAGAGCTCAGCTTTTACCCCAGATGTTTGGGAATTTATCAAACAGCAGCTAAAGGACTGAAATCTGGAATATTGTAATTTGTGACACTTGAGGTTTCTAGGACTGGGTTTGTAATATTCATGTCTGTAATACTGTGATGTTATATGAAGGTTTAGAATATTGAAGTTTGCAATAGTATGGTCAGAAACAATGACATGCAAGAGGACTTGCATCATGTCACGAAGTCATAAACTGAATATTTTTAAAGAAAACAAATACAACGATTTAAAAAAAACCAATTTGTTTCCATGTCACTAGATCACAAAGTTAGCCTGGAGGGTAAATTTTTCAGCTCCATTTGGTATCATTTCCCCATCAACCCCCAAATCAAACTGCCACTTACCCCTGTACAATTAAGTGGGTCCATTGTCCTGATCTACAGTAACCTTTCCTCTAGTCTTTCCAGTTGTTTAATTAACCCTATATAAATACACCCTTCCCAAATCTGTTCATTCCTCTTCTATGCTGACATATCTGCAAGTATCTTACTGGACTTACTTTCTCTATTCCATTATGTAGCATCTTCTGGAAAGTTCCATCAATGATCTTTCTCTTTGTTTGATGAGACCTGGTTTACTGCTGATCCACATATCATGGTTCTCTACTACAGGATCCAGGTGGTCTCTTTGTAACATGTACAGCAGCAGGAGCTGTACCCATTGCTTCAGGCACCAGCTTCCCAGAACTACTCTGAATATTCCAGATAGAGTCATAGAGCATGGAAATAGTCTAGTCCAACCAGTCCATGCCGAACATAATCCGAAACTAAGCTAGTCCCACCTGCCTGCTCCTGGCCCATATCCCTCCAAACCTTCCCTTTTCATGTACTTACCCAAGGGTCCCTTTTAAACATTGTGACTGTGCCCACATCCACCACTTCCTCAGGAAATTCATTCCACACCCGAACCACCCTCTATGTAAAAAAAAATTGTATCTCATGTCTTTTTTAAATCTCGCCTTAAAAATGTGCCCCATAGTCTAGAAATCCCCCATCTAGGGAAAAGAGACATACCAGTAACCCTATCTATACCATTTTATAAATCTCTCAACCTCCTATGCTCCAATGAAAAAAGTCCCAGCCTATCCAGCCTTTCTTTATAACTCAAACTTTCAACACCTAGCAGCATCCTGGTAAAGAAGGGTCTAGGCCCAAACGTCAGCTTTCCTGCTCCTCTGACGCTGCTTGGCCTGCTGTGTTCATCCAGCTCTACACCTTGTTATCTCTAGCATCCTGGTAAATCTCTTTTGAACCCTCTCTAGCTTAATAATATCCATCCTATAACTGGGTGACCAGAACTAGACACAGTACTCCAGAAGAGGCCTCAACAATGCCCTGTACAACCTCAACATAACATCCCAACTCCCAAACTCAGCCCAAGATCTGAGCAATGAAGCCAAGCATGCTAAATGTTGCCTTTATGACACATCAGATGTAGGTTCCCATCACCATTCTACCCCAGATATAGGTTCCTAGCAGCATACCCAGTACACCAGCTTCAGTCTTCCCAACAAGATACTTAATACATCAGCTGTGTTACACTTGCAGTACATAATTAGGAATGAGGAGTAAACACTCCTAGGTCTCTCTCAGTTATTCCTTCTTTACTAAGTTTTATCCCACACAAAACTGCAGCCAATCCTGCTTCTACTTCCAAAATGCTGAATTCTCCTTGTAATGAAACTTTGGATGTAGCACTAATCCAGACCATGATGGTCCCTAGCTTTTGATCCCAAGCCTGTTAAAGCATCTTACAATGGCAACCAGTAAAATAGCTAGTTCCAGAGCTTCTTTGCCAGACAGTGAAAAATTAATTCAACATTTCCACTTCAGAGGCTGTCCAATCAATCCTACACATACATAGTGCATCTCCTGTAAGGACAGGACTGGGTCTTCTGTGATGGATCTTCATTGTTGGTACACTGGTCAGCACATTCAAGAACAAATGGAAGATGATTGTTGTATATAAAAGGGCAGTGTTTTGTGCTGAGCATGATTCAGTCCTTAGGGCAAAAATTAATTCATGTATTGATTTTCAGTTGAGAATTTGAAATGCTGTAGGAAGCACAGAAGTGGAAAACTGATAGGGCCAGTCTGGTTATTGGAGGCATTTCTAACACCTGAATTGTAATAATGAGGTTTGTAGCATCTGGATTTATAGTATATCTGTTACATTGACACTGGAAATACTGCATGCAATAATGAATATTGTAAAGTGAGGACAGCGCTTGAAATTACCATTTAAATAATTAAAGAGTTCTACATAGGAAAGAAATAAATTGCACTCTCAAGTAGCTGATCTGTGCAAGACTGCATTACTCGAGCGCGAATGAGGGATGTGAGAAAATTAAAAGATTGACAGGTAAAAAGAAAAATCAGAGAAACCACAACAGAATCAGTACACTATAGGGGTTCTACACAAAAAGGCCAAATTCTGTAGAATTCAGAAAGAATGGGATAGAATTAATGTGTAAATCAAGAGCTCTATATAATACAGTAAATGGCTAAGTCCTGTGCAGATTTCAAAAGTACAGAAGTGGGGCTTCAGAGTCAGGGAGATCTGCAGTTGGTAATAATACAAAGTAGGTTAGCATGGTTCATGTCAGGTTTCTGAACCTCTGAGAAAGTTGATTTGATTTCAGGTGACAATTGAAAAGACTGGAGCATTTACTGTCTTAATAAATGGCTTTGCTCAGAACAGATTTTCCTAATGTAGCAAGAAACTAGGTACTGAGGTAACCACCTTGAGTCATAGCATCCACCAGTGTTTGAGTGCATGTGTGTGTTTTAGTTCTGCATCTGTATGTTAGTATTTTTCTGTCTGCATCTATCACACTCTCCATGTATTTGTATGCCTCTCCAAGTATGTGGCTGCACCTATGACTCTCTGCACATGTATATGTGTTCATGAGTATGCATTATTGTGTATACCTCTCCACATATTTATTTATGTGAGATGTTGATGGGGATGGAAGGACCACGTTGACCATCAAACCTGCCTTATGCTCTTGGTCGGAGGTTCTTAATTAACACCACCCCTGACCACCTTCCCCAACCCATATCTCCCCCCTCTCCTCCCCACCAACACACTCATCCCAAAACATGTCCCCCAATTATATAATCTCCTTAGAAGCATCAATAACAACTGAAATGTGAGGGCCGATAAGGAAAAGGGCTCTTTGAAAAAATCTCTCCCCAGCACCATCAAACTATGGAAATCATTTAATGTGTCATGTGGACTACTAAATACTACCTGTTATGGTAGGTGATGTTTTGCATGATGCTGCAATCTCTGCTCCAGTCAGGAACTTGTCCAGCTCCCTCTTGAAGGCATACAAAGAATCAGCAGCCACAACTTCAGCTAGTGCCATTTGCCAGCATTTGGCCCATATCCCTCTAAATCCTTCCTATTCATGTACTCATTCAGATGCCTTTTAAATATTGTAAATATTGTAATTGTACCAACCTCCACCACCTCTTCTGGCACCTCATTCCATACATGCACCACCCTCTGCATGAAAAAGTTGCCCCATAGGTCCCTTTTAAGTCTCTCCCCTCCATGCCTCTCATGATCTTATAAACTTCTACAGGGTCACCCCTCATCCTCTGACACGTCGGGGAAAATAGTCCCAGCCTATTCAGTCTCTCCCTTCTTTTAGAGATCTCTAATACATTACCTTATATACATTTCTGTACACAAATAACCGGTCCTTGAGGATATCTGAGCAGCTGTTCTTTAAACCTGGAATAATTCTCACTGCTCTTCTATGACTATTTCCAAGGCCACTATATTACCCATCAAATCAACTAACCACAAGATTCCACATATGGTCTATCCAACAATCTGGATGCTTCTGTGTTTGCACACAAAGATTTATAATATTACATGTCCCTATGTTTGTGTGTGTGTCTTTGAATACATATTCCTGTGCAGGTATGTATAAGGTTCAGGAATGAGTGCAGCTGTAAAAACCTTTAAGCAGCTTCAACACAATCCAAGGCAGAGCAATCCACCTGATTGGAATCAGCCACAAGAATTCCATCTAACATACCAAGGCTTGTTCAACAACGGCTCCCAAACTACTGACCTCTACCATCTGGAAGAACAAGGGCAACGGGGCCTTGGGATTTGTCAGTAACTGCCCAAGTCACATACAATCCTGATTTAGAAATATACCATCGTTCCTTTATTGTCGCTGGGTCAAACTCCTGGAAACCCCTGCCTAATAGGATTGTAGGTGTACCCTCATCATATGGGCTACAACCTGTTCAAGAAGCCAGTTCACCTCTGGTTTCTCAAGGAGAATTCAGGGTGAGCAATAAATATTGGCCCTGGAAACATGCCTACATTCTTGACTGAATGAGGTAAGTGTGTGTATTTGCATTACCTTTCTAGCTATATATCTCTGTGGATGCCTCACTTTTTCTTATGTGTTTGTTTCTGTGTGACAGATGGGAAAATGTAGTTTAGTGATGTCAGTAGTATTGAAAGAAGTGTCTAATTAGTGCACAAATGAGTGTTTGGGACTGAATGAGGTTTTCTTTTTGTAAAACAGCTGTTGCTTGACATTTGTTCTCTTTCAGTTGTACATGGTTTGGGACCTACATAAGAACTATTTTGTTCTCATCTCTTTCAGCGCATTATTTGAGCTTTAGCCTTTTCAAGATAGAGGGAAGATAATCAGAACAGCCCATTGCTTTAAGTTATAATGTTTGTGTGGGTCTGTATGTGGACATCTGATAATATTAAGGTCAGGCTCAGCTGTGATGAGCTCTATGAGAGAGCAGGGTATCAACACTTTCTAAGCTCAAACTTGAACTGTGGCCATTTGGGCAAAGTACTGGAGGGTGTGAACCAAAGCACAGCAGGAAGCCACACCCTTCACAAAAGCAGGGGAAGAAAAGGGAGGAAAACAAAATAGTCAGAAGCACTGGCTCAAAGCAACTGAATGGGACACTGACACTGACTGTTACAGTGGGATCGGATGCTGTTACTGATCCAGGGAAGCAATAGGGATCAGTTGGCAGAGTGGGACTGGATGAAACAGAAGTAACGTTTGAGTAGATTGAGTGTTTTGGTGTGTTCTGATGGAACACTGGCACTTGATGGATCAGATGGATCGAGTTGGAGCGGGACTATGCAAGACCATGGGACAAGTTGGTGCAGAAAAAACGGTTGTGGCTGGTGGGTACACAAAACGGAATAAGATATTGTGCACGCAGGCTATTCGGCCCAACAAATCCATGCCAGTGTTTACGTTCCACTTGAGCTTCCTCCTACATTTTCCCATTAAAATCGATAATCGCTCACTTGGACCTCGGTGTTGCAGCAAGGCTGAGGGGGGATTGGGTATTGCAGGGGGGAATGGGCGGTGCTGTGGATGTCAGCTCTACAGGTTCGACCCAAACCGGACGCTAATTTCCTAAAACATGAAAAAATCAAGGCAACGGAGGCGAAGGTTGAGCCGAGAGACTGCCTGGGAATCCAATACAGACGCTTTCTATTGGGAGTGAGTCTTTGGAAAGGTCAGGGCTCCGCGCGTTTTGGGCCGGTTGCAGGTTCCCTTCGCATTGCTGTGCGGACACGGTTTGTGACTGCAACGATCCTGGGACCATGAATTCGGTTTCAGAAAGGAGTTCAGGTGAACATCCATCCGAGACACGACGCTGGAAGCTGTGATTGTGAGGAGGGTGGGGACCTTGGAAACCGAGTGCCCGGGACAGTGGAGGGGAGGAGAAGCTGCTTGTATTTGGGAGGGGGGAGGGGGGTAGAGATTGAGCCCAGCGTGGTGTGTGCCTCTTTTCCTCAGCCCAAGGACATCAGATGGACTGAAAGTCAAGCCAGTGACATCACCGAGAGGCAGGGAGAAAGCAGCAGCAGCTCCGGAGTGAGAGAGAGACAGATCCAAACACATCTCTCTCTCTCACACACACACACACACATATCCAGGGGGAGAGGAGGCGCTGGCTAAGGCCCCCCAGGCAGGAGGATGTGAGTGAGATACAGAGACGAGACAGACAGAGACAGCGGAGGCTCCAGTGCCTTTCCTCGCCTCCCCCCACGCCCTCTCTCCCTTAGCCCAAGGCTCCCGGGAAAGCAGGATGCTGCTCTTACTGCTGCCGCCGCTGCTTCTGCTTCTATGCTGGGGCGAACCCCGGCTCCAGGACGGGGACGCGCTGGTCGGTGGCTCCTGGAACACCAGCCGGCCCGAGCCGCTGAGAGAGCGGGCAGCAGCAGCAGAGGAGACCGGGAGAGCGAACAACAGCGAGCCCGAGCCGCAGGAGGAGACGGGCAGTGGCCTGGAAGACAGCACTTGCGCCTATAAGGTGCTGCTGAACGGGAGAGGAGGAGGAGGGAGCAGGATCTGTTTCAGGAGCACGGATAGCGGGTTCCGCTGCGGCCCGGGCAGCTGCCGGGTGTACCGCTCGGGCCCCTCGCTGGTGGCGAACGTGCTGGCGAACAGCAGCGTCTTCCTGCAGTGGCGGCCCAGGAGCGTGCGCCACCTTCGGGGCTTCCAGCTGAACTGCAGTTGGAGCGGCCTCTACACCCAGTTCCAGTGCGAGAGCGTGCAGCTCGGTGTCGCCTGCCGCGATTACCTGCTCAGCAGCGTCCACGACAGCGTCGACTACCGCATCTGCCTGCACACCCTGTACAGCAGCGGCGGCGGCGACGGCTCCCGGCGAGACGAGGAGTGCCTGCAGTTCCGCGCCGAGCCCGCCGGCATGCAGGACATTGTCATCGCCATGACCGCCGTAGGGGGTTCCATCTGCGTGATGCTGGTGATCATCTGCCTCTTGGTGGCCTACATCACCGAGAATATCATGCACCCCGCCTTTGGCCGGCCTTCCGCCAAACGGGGACGTGAGGATCACGGGCTCACTACCTAATACACACACACATAAAACTCTCATCTATTGAACTATAGGAACAGACAAACAAAAACTTTTCAGCAGCAGTAATCAAAAGTAGCCAGGAGGAGGCAGAAGAAAAGGAGAAAGTTTACTTGGAATCAGCCCTCTCCCTGCAGGTTGAGGAGAGACAGCGAAATAAAGAGACGGGAGAGAAACAAACACACAGAGACACTGCTGGCCCCTTGCCTTTCCCAGGAGGGATCTGACTGCAGCGTTTGGACTCCAGGGGAGGGGGTGTTGAGGGTCGACAGACACAGACAAGCGGCTCTACTTTGAGGTGGAATGAACACTGTCAGCAGCCGGCGCTGTGTCCCACTCCAAAAGTGACTTCCTACCCTTTTCGGTGTCAAGGCGGCCTCGGAAACGCTGACTGGCCAGAGGGAGCGGACTGCAATCGCTCTCTGACACGAAGAAGCACAACCGATAATATGAGAGGAACTGGAGGAACACAGCAGGCCAGGCAGCTTCAGAGGAGCCGGAAAGCTGACGTTTCGATTCGGGACCTTAACATGAGAGGTCGTTTATCTCCTGTTCGGATCAAATTCTGTTCAACGTGTGTTTTTTTTTAAATTAACTTCAATTTCAGAGAACAGAATCTGTCCCATGTAAATGTACAGGTACCGGTCGAGGGAAATAAAGTCCAAACATTGACTGTATGCGCTTTGTATCCGGGATCCGGCTGTTTTCAAACTGAGTTTGCGGGGGTCTTGGTGCGTCTATTGCTCGTGATGCACAAGTGAAATTGTATCGAATTTCTGGGTTGGTAGGGGGACAAAGTGAGGGAGGAACATGTTGTAGGGCCGCTCACATCCCGCAATCCTCCTGCAATCGGCGGGCGACAGGGAAAGAGAGGACCTGGATACTGAGAAACAGGGACAGGCACAGCAGAGGGCCAGACACAGACTGAATAGGTATCAAGACCAACACTGGAAAGTTGCTTAGAGAAGGGCGAATAGAAAGAAGGACCTTAACAGGAGAGAGAGAGCACACTTAAAAAAAGAAATTGCTGGAGAAACTCTGCAGGACTGGCACCAGGGAAAGTAGAGTTAACTTTTCCCGTTCAGGTGACGGATGCTGGCAGACCCGCTGAGTTTCTCCAGCATTTTCTGGTTTTGTTTCAGATTTCCACATTCGCCGTTCGTGGTTTTTTATCTGAGAGAGAGAGAGCACAGAATGCAGGATGCTGTTCTTGTCCTGCCTACCGGGCGCTAAGTAAATTTCACTGAGCACATTGACAGAGTAAGATCGTGGGAAACACTGCAGAGCGCAAAGCGGCTGGAGATAGCTTCTGTGCGTTTACAAATCCCAGTCTTCACTGTTTAGGTGCAGAGATTCATACTGTTATTTTAGTGTGGAGCTGGAGGAACACAGCAGGCCTGGCAGCATCAGAGGTACAGGAAAGCTGACGTTTCGGGTCGGGACCCTTCAGAAATGTTAGTTCCCCGTTTGCACCTCGTCACTAAGTATCAGTGATAGCCAGCAGAATCTGACACTGGGGCTTTGTTCCGGAAAAGGACAGAATATAGAGTTTCATTCTTTCTGTACCCGGGGAACTCTGAACGAAGCTTTAAACTTATCCCGAAGCAACAGCTGAACTCCGCGTGTGAAATACAAATCTCCTGAGTTACCCCACGAGCCCTGATTCAGGGTAAAGATCCCAGAATTTCACTGAATTTCTTGCAGATTTATTCACTTTATTGATGCAACGTTTATATCAATGTGCGTATTGTCTGGTACCAGGTTTACTGGCAAAGAGGAAGGTGGGTTTTAGTGCTGGTGGAGAGATTTTCTCTCTTACACTGCGGGCAGAATGAGCCGGTCAGATATAAACGAGAAATTAATCCTGGAATTGGCAGACAGTCGGAACGGAGAAAGCCCGAGGTTATGGGGGAAAGTGTGTATGCGATCCTAATACTTACAAACATTTGCTGAGCGATACCATACCAGGGTTTTCAAATAACCAAAAATCGTACAGTGTTACTGCAACATAAGCGTTCCTTCAGCCCATCGTTTCGCCCTGTTTAGCTCCCATTTTCCAGCTCTTGACCCGCAGCCCTGTCTGTTGTGGCGATGTATTTCTAGATCCAGATTAACCAGGACAAATAATGCAATGATTCCACCCCCTCCCACCCCAGTTTGACAATTACTCCATCTGTTTTTCTCTCTGTTAGCGGGGGAGAGCTATGTGCGGAGATCTTTAGGAATCTAGTTCAATACCTGTTAATAACACCATCAATCTCCCCATCTGTTACGTTCGAACTTTTAAACGGACGAAGTTCCATGCTGTTGGAATCCCAGTATTAACTCTCAGCGGTGAAATGATTATCAAAAATCATTCTAACTGAAATTATGTTTCTTTGAGACGATTTTGTCCCTGCGGAGACGGATAATAAAGTGCTTTCCTTAAAATTATTGGTTTGTTAAAAGACTGGCGTTCGTTAATATTTGATTATTGTGCGGTCTTTTTATGTCAGAATTGATATTTTATGATGCCTGCAAAGCCGCGGCAGATTTTACTGCTTTCAGACTGACCGTCCCATGGGTTTAATCACTTTCACAGCCCAGTGACACTAAAGCTTTAAATTCACGTGTAATGCTAAACATTCGAGGCAGCGTTTGGCAATGAGGAGAAAGTCTTCCGCAGAAAATGCACGTTACCAAAGCAACGCATCTCAAGAAGTAACACAGTGCGGACCTGGAGGAACACAGCAGGATCAGAGGAGCAGGAAAGTTGACGGTTGAAAGAAAAGTCAGCTTTCCTGCTTCTCTGACGCTGCTGTGCTCCTCCAGCTCCACACTGTTATCTCTGACTCCAGCAACTGCAGTTCTTACTATCTCTGGAAAGTACAATGGCCTGATTTGCAGAAGACTAGGTGGCTGGGGGAGGAAGCGGACGGTGTTGTCTCTGGGTAATCAACAAGGGATTTACCAAATGGTCATAAAGAGGAAACTAGCAGCAAACGAGATTCCGTACGAAGAGATATCTAACCACGAGACAGCGTGAAATTAATTGACGGTGAAAAGTGATCTCAGGATTAACGGCCAATCTCTGGGGAGCTATGGTTTATGAAAGCAACAGAATATCGCCTAGAGAGTTCAACAGAAACAGAAATTGCTGGCGAAACTCAGCAGGTTTGGCTGCATCTGAGGAGAAAGAAACAGTTAACGTTTCGAGTTCAAGGGTCACTGGACTCGAAAGGTTAACTAATTTCTCTCTCCGCAGATACTGCCAGATCTGCTGAGTTTCTCCAGCACTTTCTGTTTTTTTATGTTTCAGATCTGCAGCATCCACAGTTCATTTATATTATAGAGTCAAACCCGGTTGGACACTTGTAATGCAGTGGCAGCGCCCTTACCTCTAAGCTAGGAGACCCGGCTTCAGTTCCCACCTGTTCCAAGGGTCTGTTATAATATATCTGAATAGATTGATTAAAAATATCTCGAGTTAAACGGGAGAGTCTACGTTCAGGACATCCATACAAACTGTGCTGAGCTCTGGTCGGCTTGCACCTCGAGTTCCTGAGTCAGTTTCACATTTGTGGGTCCAGGTGGAAGTTCTGAAGTTTAACCCCTTAGCAGAATCCACTTAGACCGATATATGTGAGCAACAATCCCATAATGAAATTTCTCAGCTTGGCGCCACTAAAAAGCTGATTAAAATATAACTATGGAAGACGGCAATGTTATAAGACTACAAGATGTAGGAGCAGAATTAGGCCTTTCAGCCAATCGAGTCTACTCCACCTGTCGATCATGGCTATGCTTCTCAACCCACCCTCTGCCTCCTCACTGTGACTCTTGATCCCCTTATCAATCAAGAACCTAACCATCTCTTCCTTAAATACACTCAATGACTTGGCCACCATAGCCCTCTGCCACAATGAGTCCCACAAATTCACCACACTCTGGCTGAAGAAAATCCTCCTCATCTCAGTTCTAAAAGATCATCTCTTCACTCCAAGGCTGTATGCTCCAGTCCTACTCTCTCCTACTAGTGGGAAACATCTTCTCCAATTCCACTTTATCCAGGCTTCTCAGTATTTTGTAAGTTTCAAACAGATCCACCCTCAACCTTCTAAACTCCATTAAATACAGAGCTAGAGTCCTCAACTGCTTCTCATATGACAACACCTTCAGCCCCAGGGTCATTCTTGTAAACCTCCTCTGAACTCCCTCCAATGCCAGCACTTCCTTCCTTAGATACAGGGCATAAAACAGCTTACAATATTCTAAATATGGTCTGACCAGAGCATTACACAGTCTCAGCAGTACCTCTCTGCTCTTGTTTTCTTGCTCTCTTGAAACAAATACTAATATTGTATTTGGCTTCCTAACTGCAAACTGCACTTGCCTGTTAATCTTAAGAGAATCTTGAACTTCCCATTTCAGAATCATAGAATTCCTACAGTGTGGAAACAGGCCCTTCAGCCCAACAAGTCCACACTGACCCTTAGAACATCCCACTCAGACCCATCCCCCCATAACACAGCTAATCTATACATCCCTGAACATTATGGGCAATTTAGCATAGCCAATCCACCTAACCTGCACATCTTTTGTCTGTGGGAGGAAACTGGAGCACCCAGAGGAAACCCACGCAGACACGGGGAGAATGTGCAAACTCCACACAGACACTTGCCCGAGGGTGGAATTGAACCTGGGTCCCTGGCGCTGTGAGGCAGTAGTGCTAACCACTGAGCCACCATGTCACCAAAATAGTCTGTGTCTTTATTCTTCCCAGCAAAGTGTATAACCTAGCCTGTCCAAGATCTTCTTCAGCCTCCCCACTTCCTCAACACTACTTACCCGTCTGGCTATCTTTGTCGCATCTGCAAACTTAGATGGTGGGGATGTTGGCAACATTCAGGCTAGCTAGGACTGGACTGAATATAAAAGCAGGGATGTACTACTGAGGATCTATAAGGCTCTGGTCAGGCCACATTTGGTGTATTGTGTGCAGTTTTGGGCCCCACATCTCAGGAAGGATGTACTGGCCCTGGAACAGGTTCAAAGAAGGTTCATGAAAATGGTCCCAGGAATGGAAGGTTTAACATATGAGGAATGTTTGAGGACCCCGGGACTATACTCATTGGAGTTTAGAAGGATGAGGGGGGATCTAATTGAAACTTACAGAATACTGAATGGCCTGGATAAAGTGGATGTTGGGAAGATGCTTCCATTGGTAGGAGAGACTAGGACACGAGGGCACAGCCTTAGAGTAAAGGGAAGACCTTTTAGAACAGAGATAAGGAGAAACTTCTTCAGCCAGAGAGTGGTGAATCTATGGAATTCACTGCACAGAAGGCTGTGGAGGCCAGGTCATTGAGTACATTTAAAAAGACTGAGATAGACAGGTGCTTGATTGTCAAGGGGATCAAGGGAAGCGGGGAGAAAGCGGGAGAATGTGGTTGAGGAACCTATCAGCCATGATTGAATGGGGGAGCAGACTCGATGGGCTGAGTGCCCTAATTTCTGCTCCTACGACTTATGGTCTTATGGTCTTATGGTCTACCATTTAATTCAGTTGCCTTGCTTTTTCTCCACAGTCTTTAAAATGAAGGAGTGCTCCCTTCCTCTCACTCTACTTCTCCCTCAACCTGAGGAGTCTGCATTGCCTTTAACGGACTTTACATGCAAATTAATCAATTAGAAAACATGGGTGATTTGTTGGTGATGGTTAATAGATGAAAAAAATGCCATGGGTGGTTGTTTCTTTCCCCTCATCACCATTCAGTTGTGTGTAACAACTCTTCTGGATAGACAAGTAAAATAGAATGAAGGAGTTGCTGTTGAGCATTGAGATGAGGAGAAATTTCTTCACTCAAAAGGTGTGAATCTTTGGAATTCCCCACCTCCCAGAGAGCTTTAGATGCTCAGGCTTTAGGAATATTCAGGACAAAGGTAGTTATATTTTGGAAGGTAATCCTGGGAAACGTTTAGTACTGCAGCAAGGTGGAATCGAAGTAAAAGATCAGCCACAATTTCGATGAAAGATACAGCAGCATGCAAAGGCCAAGTAAGTTAGTTCACTTTAATGATGAATTCTTCTTCCACTCATTTCTGGAAGGGCATTGATGTCTGAACAACTCACTGTGAAAAACAAATCTGCTAACTTGCATTCTTTTTGTCACTAATGTCCTTGAGTTACTGACTCACCACTAAAAATTGTTTTTCCCTTTCGACCATGGCCAAATCCTTCTTGATTTTGAGCACATCTATTAGATCTGCTGTTTCCCTTTCCTGATCCAGTCCTATTTTTTTCTCATCTCTCTCCTGATTATGAAAGGGTCTCTCCTGAATAAACAACTTACTAAAAGGGACCCAGCAGGTAAAAAGGCTAAGAAAGACAGATTTGAAACAACACTTCAAGATAAATCAGAACTGACAAACAAGGACTTGTTCGAATTAGACAAAGGTAAATTTACACCAGAGAATTGTTCACTAATCAATATGGTATTTAGATGAATGCCTGGGTAGCACAGTACAGGAAAAAACATGAAATATTTTATAAATAATTGATGAGAGAACTAGAATGAGTTAAATGAATATCTCATGATTTTTAGTGTAAGCGGATAGAAACAGGATAAAGGTGTGATTTAATTTGACTTTAAAAAGCATGTTAATAATTTATAATATTATCTAAGGTGAACAAAAATATGAGGAGGTCAGGTGCTGAACTTAGTTTAATGCTTGTGGAATTTTAATATTGTCCATACATTGTTATAGAGCTCATCATGAAATGTATCTATATCCTCTAAATCACAATCCACTTTCCAAGAGAAAGTTTTGAACACTGGGCTTAGGAGCAAGAGTAGGGCATTTGGCCCTTCAAGCCTGCTCCACCATTCAGTAAGACAATGGTTGATCTATCTATGGTTTCAATTTTACTTTCCTGTCCGAATTTCATAACACTTGACTCCCTAGTGTATCAAAAATCTAACTCAGAGTATGAATAAATTTAAAGACAGCCTAAACTGTGTTCCCAGTTTTTGCCTTCACCACAAGCGAAATTCTTTGGTTATGTACCATATCCAGTCCCCTCAGGACCTTATATGAATGCTGCAAGATGAGGCAGTTATTTTGCCAGAGGTATGTTGAAGATTCATATTTGTTTCAACATAAAATGACACTTTTCTGTAACATCTTTTAATAATTACATACTGAATGTACTTTGAATGTATTATCTAATAGAGTTGCATTTTTGGTGCCTAATGCCTCCCTGTAATGATTTACAGGTGTATCACAGTAGCAGGTTACAACAATTATGGGCCATCTAATATTTGGCAAAGACACGATGGAGACTGAGTGCAGATTGATTTGAGCGAGGGAACTGAAAATGGAACAGACTTGGATGCATTCCTAAGCAATCTTGTGTTCAGAGGGATTTCAGTGTCCTTGTGCAAGAAGCAGAGAAAAATAACATGTAAATACAGCAAGCAAATAGAAAGGCAAATGATACTTTGAACTTCATTGTAAGAGGGTTAGAGTTTAAAATAAGGTAGTCTTGTCACAACTGGCCAGGACTTAGCAGAGATTTCACCTGAAATACTGTGTACAGTTTTGGTATTTCTACTTAAGGAAGGAAATATTTGACTTAGAGGGTGTGCAAGGAAGGTAAACTTGGTTAAGAGGTTTGTCCCATGAGGAAAGATTGAATAGAATGGGCCTATACGCTAGGGAATCCCAAAGAATGAAAGGTAATCTAGTTGCAACATAGAAGATTCTGAAAAGGGTTTGACAAAATTATAAATAATTGATGAGAGAACTAGAATGAGTTAAATGAATATCTCATGATTTTTACTGTAAGCAGATAGAAACAGGATAAAGGTGTGATTTAATTTGACTTTAAAAAGCATATTAATAATCTGAGAGATTGTTTCCCTAGTTGAAGAGTTGAGAACAGAGTCAGGGTCTCAGAACAAGGGTATTTTGAATTGAGATGAGAATGCTTTACACACAGTGTGTTGTGAATTTTTGGAATGCTCTGCCCGACAGGGTTGTGAGGACTCAATTACTGGGTATAATCAAGGTTGAGATTAGTAGCTTTTTGGACTGTAAGGGAATAAGGGACTTGGGGAAAAATAAAATTGAAGATAAGGAACAAACATGAACTTATTAAATGGTGAAACAGAATTAAGTGATTGTAAGGCTGACTCCTATTCTGATTTCTCATGTTTCTTATCATCCAAAAAGGCTTCAAAACCTATTCACTGTGCGCTTTCCCATCCAACAACCATTTGTGTCAATCATTCCCATTTTTACCTCAGGGCCTACTTCTGAGGAGCTCATCAAAGAAATTTGCTACGTTGCCTCTTCCTTCTCTGAGGCTCCTCCTTTCTTCTTCTCCTTCACCCAATCCTCCCTTTCTTAACACTGCTCCATACTTTTGATTTCAGAGCCCTCTACCCTCTTTCTTCTTCAAGTTTCTCCTCTACCTAGCACCCTGGTGCCACTGTATCTAACATGCTTAACACCTTCCTGTCTCAGCACCTGACCAGTCAATGCCCTCCACTGTCTCACGCTTGCCAACATTGTTAACTTGTCCCTACCTTTAACATCAAACCAGCTGTCTTTACACTGCCTTTTCTGTTCTCCCCAGAGTGAGAGCTGCTGGTTGTGTGCCACAGGGAGCAGTATACTTAAGCCACTGAACCTTGGAGAATCTCAACAGTTGAAGGAGTTGTTAGGAGTGGGAATTGAGTTCTCATTTTCCTCCAAGAACTGTGGAGAGTGCTCAGGATGGTAAGTGTTTTGATTCTGGCTCGACTGTTATACTAGTCCCAATCATCAGAAAATAGTCAACACTCGATGCATTTTTATTGTCCTTGCAAAAGTTCACTGCAGGCATGCATAACCGATTACATCAGCAGTGCCACAACCCTGTCACTGCACAACAGTGCCAACATTTACAACCAACTAGAAAGCAGAGAGTTGGAAAAATAGAGTCTAAGATCTTCATGCTTCTTGCCCAGCACAGATACAATTGATAGAACTGTAATGTAGCTCTGTCTTCCAAAAAGATTTGCATCAGGCCCTGGTGCTGAATTGAAGAGAATGGAGATGATGCAGGATGGGAGCTCTCTGATTCTTGGTAGACACAGTCCATCAGCAGACATTTGTCTATCATTTAAATCCAGTTTTATCCACTGTTCAGGAATATTCCAAGCCAAAGGCAAATTGACTGCCTGGCTTCATGGACACAGCTCTCCCTCATGCAGGCCAAATGCAGCACCTCTTAGCTCTCAGGTAATGTGGTCGCAGGTCTGGTGCCAAATGGAGAAGTTGTTTTGTGGGCGTCGTGGAGAGGAGACATTCAACAACAAGGCTACAATTGATGAAGCCAAGCGGAATGAGTCACTTACACCTGGTTAATTGCTGTCCCTGAGGCTTCATCTCCCTGTTCACTCAGAGCCCTCTCAACATGATGGAAAATCTAAAAACAAGTATAAATGTGATAGCATATTTTGAGCAGGTTATTTTAACGATGGATATGGATTATTGAGAGGGAGATATAATTCAGGAGGATGGGCAAGTGTGGAGATGATGCAAGTAGTTGGGAGGTGACAGACTTGTTTCCTATTTCCCACTGACATTTTGTATAACTGCTAGATCTCAGTACATCATTGTAGCCCAGATAACACCCATCACAATCTTTCTGATTTATCCTCTGTGACACATTCTTTTTCAACTTTATTCTTTCAGCTCATGAAGATAACTCGGCAATAAGCTACTCGGCTGTCGCCTATAGCCCTCTGTTCTACTGCATCAATAAGAGATGATGTTGCTTTATTTGACAATCTCATTGATTACTTTCTTCTATACATTTTAATGAAAGGTCACTAAATATGAAGGAAATAGGGAATTACTTTAAATAGGCTTTTGAAACACTAGATCAACGAAAAATAAAGATATTGCCTTTGTATATTGGCTTTCATAACATTAAGAAGTTCATTTTATAGCTAATGAAGTCCTTTTTGAAGTGAGGTCATTGTTGTAATGTTGGGAATGGCAGCTGCCACAACAACTATATGATGATATTACATTTTTAATGATATTGAGTGAAGGATAAATGTTGGCCAGGACACTGGGGACAACTTCACTCTTCTTCGAAATAGTGTCATGGGATCTTTTACATTAATGTTTAATGGTTTTTCTGAATAACGTTAAGTGTTTGGCCCTATTTTTACATCATCCTCATCAATCAGGAGATGAATTTATAAATGCAATAGCTGAGTGACCATTATAATCCCTGACTATAATCTAGTCAAAGTCACAATCCCCTACATAATAACTATACACCCTTCAGGAAGTTCTTTGTAAAGATGCTGAACCCTCTCTGGATTCAATTAAATCTGGCTTTCTCAGAAAATGAAGTACATCTCACTCTCCCAGTTCCTGCTAGGGCTGCAGAATGGAATGTTAATCATCTGAAAGTCAGAGAGAAAGACAGAGATAAATATCCTGAAACAAATGTTCTGAAAATATGACTCCTGAATGTTGATATGAATCCAAACCCACCAGCTGGTTCCGAGTGTGAGCGCTTGATCATCTGGGAGAGTGCAGTACTTGTGCTGTGAATTGGCTGCTGTGAATAATCTGTCTCTGCTCATCAAAAATTATCCGTGTAGATAACAGTTCATTGAGTGATGGAGTACCCTTAATTACTCATATTGAGACCACTTAAGGGTTCATTTAAATACTGAATTTCCATGTAATTATCCTCTTGGTTTTCCAATACCTATCATTGAAAATTCATTCACGCACAAACTGACCTGTATGCAGCTGTCAGTGTTAGGAATCCGACCAATGAGCTTGTGTGTGACACTGATGCCTGAATATTGGGTGCCAATCACCCTCCAGTGTGGTTTGGTAAACAGCAGAGTAATGAATCAGTGAATTCTGTTTTTGGTGGTGTTGTGTTTCTTTTAAATCAATTTAAGTCCAAGTTTGTTTCATTAATGTTCTAGGGGACCAATTAGGCATTCAAAAACAAGTAAAAACTAAGATTTTGGCACCATTTGCAAATTAGCACTTCCAGGTCAGGTACAGTGCAGGTTCGATGCAGGTTAAAACTCATTTATTTTCTTCATTCTTTCATGGGATGTGAGTGTCACTGGCAAAGTCAGCATTTGTTGCCAATCCCTAATTGCCTTCGAACTGACTCATTTACTAGGCTATTTCAAACAGCAGGTAAATATCAACGACATTGCTGTGATTCTAGATTCACACACAGGCTGGACAATGTCAGGATGGCATCCCCTAAATGCTATTAGTGAAACTTCCCTTGACAATACCTCATTTGCACTTCCAAATCATAATCCAGATGATACACAGAATTAAACAATCGTTTATTTACAAAAAAATGTTCATGGAATGTGGCCATGGTTGGTAAGGCTAGCATTTATTGTCCATCCCTAATTTCCCTTGAGAACGTGAGATTGAATTGCCTTCTTGAATTTCTGCAATCCATGTAGTGAAGGAACACTTGCAGTACTGCTAGTGAAGGAATTCCAAGATTTTGACCTAGTGACAGTGAAGGAATAATGACATAGTTCCAAGTCAAGATCATGTGACTTGGAGAGCAACTTGTAGGTGGTCATGCCCCAGTTCACTTTCTGCCTTTGTTCATCTAGGTGGTTGAGGTTGTGAGTTTGAAATGTACAGTTGGAGAGGCCTTTGTGAGTTGGTGCAGTGCACCTTGTAGCTGGTAAACACTGCTGCCACAGTGAGCACCTGAAGCCACAATATTTATGTGACTGATAAATACTGTTCCCAGAATGTTGATAGTGGCGCATTCAATGACAGTAATGCTGTTTAGTGTCAAAGGAGAGGGTTAGAATCTCCCCAGCTGCAAATTGTCATTCTGTGGCATTTGAATTAATACGTATCTTACTAATTATCTGTCTATCATGAATGTTATGCAGCTCAACTTGTTTAAGCACACCTTGTTTAATTATCTGTGGAGTTGTGAATGGGATTAAACACTTTGAAATCATTAGCAAACATCCCTGCCTGTAATCTTTTGTTGAAAGGAAGTTATTGCTGAAGTAACTGAAGATGGCTAAGCCGAGGATACTACCCTGAAGAACTTCTTACGTTGTCTTGGAATGAAACAATTGACATCCGAAAAGATAACCATCTTCCTTTTTTGTTAGGTATTATTTCAGCCAATGAAAAGTGTCCCCTCCCCACCCACTTTTTATAATGTCTAAAGAAGCTGTTAAACTTAAAGAAGAACCTCGACGTTCCAAAGAGAGTCACTGATCCTAATATCGACTGCAGTGGGATAATCCAAATTGGGTTAGGGTGAGGTTCTGTTGGCTTCAAAAAAATGCAGAGTTTCAACTCAGCGGCATGCCTATTTTGTAACAATAATTCCCAGGAAATCAAATTGGTCGGACAGGAGAGGAGACCACAGCCGAGCTGCAGGTGAGTTCGTGTTGTTTGGGTTACAGGTGACAAAAATGGCAAATGTAGAGCATGAATTGGAGGATTAGGTGTGATTGCAGGGATTTTGAGAGATTGGGAGAAAAGGTGGTGAGTTTGTAATAGTGGAGGAGGTCCAATGTATATGTGTGCATGTGTGTGTCTATTTGGCGGGGAGATCCCAATTGCAGTGGATAAGATCCTGGGGCAAAGATCAGATTTTGTAAGAAAGAGTTTGTATCTATATGGTGCCTTTCTACAAACTCTGAATGTCCCAAAATGCTGTCCAATCAAATGTGTAGCCACTGTTATTAGGAAAGAAATTAGTGTTTTTTCTTTAACGCAAGCACAGTCAATGCAATCCCCTCAACCAGGAGTTAATTTAAGAGAATTAAAGGGAAATCTTCAAGCTTTTTTACCCTCAGCATTTTGGCAATTATTTGGCAAGTCTCAGGAGATGATCTGGCTCCAGTTGAGTGAGGGGTATTAATTCACAATGTCTGAAGCATTAAGTCAGTGTGGGCAAGACTGGATGGAACAGATGGTCCATTCCTGCCTACAATTTTCTGAGGCTCATTTGTCACCATGTGCATGTGTACCACACACATGGGCTTTTTATCTGCCCTGTTCTAACGCATCTTCCCATCTGAGCCACATGAAGGCTTGAACTTGAGGTACAATTGGCTGATTCAAAACAGCAGTAGACATTCGAAAGGAAGGAAACTCAAATCAAGGCCCTGTATTTGACACGAACAATAAGAAAATTGTCTCTCTGTCATGGATTCTTCGGCAGCTTCTTCCTTACAAGTGAGCATTGTTTAGGTACAGAGGAATTTCATACTGTAAGAATGAACAAGAATTGTTCACACACAATGGGGTTCGGTATAAAAGATTTGATGCAAATTAATTAGATACAACAGGAACATTGGAATATAGAAACAAGGGGTCATTTAACTCTTGAGCTTGTACTGCCATTTAATTAGATCATGGCTGGCTTACATCTTAGCTTGGTTCCATAACCCTTAGTATCTTTGCAAGGTAATCATGTATCTCAGCATTTTCATATTCAATATCAGGGCCTAAGCTGAGATAGAGAGTTTCAGGTTTCCATTCTTTGGGTGGATAAAGATTTTATGTAGAATTACCTGCCAGAGTGAGAAATTCATGATGTGATTCATATTTGAATTATTCTGACAAGTTTGCAAACATATTTCTGGTGCAGTTGGATCAGATCCAATGTTGTATTTATATAAAATATGCATGAACTTTTATTAGTGGCACAATTTGATGATTGTGCAGAATGTTCAGCCACCAGTGAGGAAAGTCAATCGTGGCAGCCTTTGGAGATTAATTCATATCTGCATGGATAATAATAGATGGTTAGTTTAAGCACTGCAATTAGTTCAAAGTCATAACTTTAGGAAGAGAGTATTCGAGTCAGAACCATCACACTTTACTGGGTAGCACACGAGAAATCAAACCCTGTTATTCCCAGAGTCATCACAAAAATTAAATATTTGAAAATAAATAAAGCAAAAATCCCCAATTTACCTGTTTTTCAAACCAAGATTGATAGAAAGCATAGACCTGGTTTCTGCACTGAACAACAATTGCAATTTATTAGAAGTAATAAGACACTAGCTACAAGTAAACAATTATAAGCCATCTTAGTAACACTACTATTTAAAACTCTAATTCCTGGCTCAGTGGTTAGCACTGATGCTGCACAGTGCCAGAGACCTGAGTTCAATTCCAGCCTCAGGCAAATTTCTGTGTGGAGCTTACACATTCTTCCTGCATCTGCACAGGTTCCCTACGGGTGCTGCGGTATCGTCCTGCAGTCCAAAGATGTGCAGGTTAGGTGGATTGGCCATGCTAAAATTGCCCATAGTATCCAGGGATGTGTAGGTTAGGTGGATTAGACATGGGAAATGCAGGGTTACAGGGATAAGGTAGGGGCTGTGAGTCTGGGTGGGATGCTCTTCAGAGAGTTGGTGTGGACTTGTTGGACTGAATGGCCTGTTTTCACACTACAGAATTCTATGAATTGCGGATGTAAATATGAACTATTTCTTCTGATTTAAAATGGATATTAACTGCAGAGAAAGAAAGACTGTTTCTGTACTAATGGAGATCAAATATTTCTCTGAATTTGTTCCCAATTCCAAACTGTTCAGTTATCTGAGAACGAATCACACAGTTGTTGGCAAGCAACAGGCTCTTGTTATCAGTAACTGGTCTCTCGTCCATAGACCAATCAACTTCTTGTTACCAACCAAAGTTTTACCTATGTACAGAATCCATCTTCTCCACTTCAATTACTGCTTGTTCAAATAGTTATTTATGGTGCTTGCCATGGGTGCCAGTTTGTTTGCTTTTTAAGCGTGCAGCCATCGTTTCAAAACCTGATTCCAAATCAGTTCTTTCTCGTTTCGTTCCACATTCCTAAAAAGCAATGATGTCAAAATACACAGACCTTACAATACTTAACTAATGTTTAATTCTCAAACAAAATGTTTACACAGAGAACTTGCAATAGGGAGCTGTTGGAGAATGGAATTGGAATTGTGAGCATTAAAGAACATTATTTTTGGGTTGAAACATTGCTGTAGAATGCTATTCATTACTGCGAATCACAAAGATCAGCTTCAATCCTTGAATCAACTGGGTCATAAAGATCCAGATATGCCCCATATGGTAGAGGAATGATCATTAGGCCTCCCTTGTCAACTGCATAGTCATGAGATCTTGACAAATTGTTTGGAAGCTGGAATGAGTGCATCCACTATGGTACATATACCACTACTCGCTCTCAGGATTCAATGATCAATAATAACTTATAAACTAATGTTTATATAATCAGCCCGATGGTCAGTGGGCAAATGTTCTGTCCATCTATGGAACTGAGGTTTACAAAGAAGGTCCTGGTGGGTAAAGTTCCATTTAATGTTCAACTTTCTCGCATGGTGAGGATATTAGTTTTCCAGGAAAGGAATTGGCATACAGCAATGGATCATTGGGATTATTTACACAGCATTAGTAGAGCATACGTCAATATCAAGGGAGTGGTACCACAGCATGTGTTAGTTAACAGAGACACAAACTCTGGTAAATCAGCAGTAGGGAAGCTACCTAAGCATAGGGATCTGTACTGTGGAAATGAGTGCCAGCTGATGATTCCCAGTTAAGCCTCCACAGAATCATACCTCAGTGTATCAATGCTTGCACACTATCTCCCTACATGGGTCAGTGCCAGGTGAGGTGTTACCCAACCAGACAGTCCCATTGGAATCAAGGAATTAGATAAATTGATTTAGATCCTGTGCTGGACACAGGTTGAATTTCACACAAGTATGTTTTGCAACTCACACTGGCTTTTATGTTTCCCCTGTTCCTGTAACAATGATATGTCTTGTGGGACATTTGCTTTAGTTGGAGAGATTTATAGTTCACATAGTTCCATTTTATTATACTGCTGGATTGTGATAGTTCAGGCGAACATCAATCAAATATTCTCTGGAGATCCTGAGTGAAATTATTTGTAATAGATGATACTAAATAGGGTACTTGTAAATGTAGTGCTTAGGATGCTGCTCACGTAGATGTGTATGTGACTAAATAAATCTTGTACTTTGTATCCTAAGACTACAAAAGTCTACTGTCTTCATCCCAGGAGCAATGCAGCCACAAAACAAAAAGATTTGGTGGGTGTTATATTTGTGTCTGAAACAACAAAATTGTGTCTGCAACATGTCTTAGTGACTCCCGCCCAGCGGTTCTGACCTCCGCAATCGTGCAGTGCTTTGAGAGGCTGGTGATGGCCCACATCAACTCAAGTCTCCCAGCCTGCCTCAATCCTCTTTAATTTACCTAACCGCTGTAACAGGTCCACAGCGGACGCCAGATCCCTAGCCCTGTACTCATCCCTGGAACATATGAACAACAAAGACACCTACATTAGACTCCTACTCATTGATTACAGCTCTGCCTTCAACACTATTATCTCCTCCAGACTGATCTCAAAACTCTGAGACCTAGGTCTCAGCTCCTCTGCAATTGGATCCTCAGCTTTTTGACCTATAGAATGCAATCAATGAAGATAGACAACTGTACCTCCTCCCCAATAACACTCAACACTGGAGCCCCCCAAGGATGCATTCTCAGCCCCCTGCTGTACTCTCTATACACCCATGACTGTGTTGTCAAATTTCGAACAAATGCCATCTCCAACCTTGCTGCCAACACCACCGCGGTATGACGGATATCAAACAATGATGAGTCAGAATACAGAAAGGAAATAGAGGGCTTGGTGACCTGGTGCAATGAGAACAACCTCACTTGCAATGTTGGCAAGACTAAAGAACTGGTCATTAACTCCAGAAAGAAGGGTACTGAGGTTGAAAGGGTGGAAAGCGTCACATTCCTAGGAGTGATGATAATCGACTGCTTGTCCTAGACTTCCCACGTAGATGCAATGGTCAAGAAGGCACAACAATATCTCTTCTTCCTCAGGCAGCTCAGGAGATTTGGCATTTCCACAAGGTCCCTCACCAATTTTTACAGATGCACCATTGAAAGCCTACTGTCCTGGTGCATAACGGCCTGGTATGACAACTACTCTGCCCAGGACCGTAAGAAACTACAGAAGGTGGTGTGCATAGTCCAGACCATCGCGGAAGTCAACCTTCCATCCATGAACTCCATTTACACGGCCCGTTCCCATGGAAAGACTGCCAACATCATCAAAGACCCATCGCACCCCGGCAACCCTCTCCTACAACCTCTGCTGTCAGGCAGAAGATACAGAAACGTGAACACACACACCAGCAGGTTCAAAACAGCTTCTTCCCTGCTGTTATTAGACTGATGAATGGAGTCTGTAACTTCAAATAACACTGATCTTGCTAATGTTGATATTGCCTAGCACACACCCTGTGCGCTGTAACTTGTAAGTCTCTGTCTAGTTGTTTTCACCATTTGCTTACTGCTGTACTGCTCGTAAACAAAGCTTTTCACTGTACTTAGGTACCTGTGAGACTAAATCAATCAAATCAAACAAAAATTACAGAATATTCTCTGGAAAGAGTAAAGCCGCTTTGTACAACTAAAGATATTATTTAGAAAGCCAACTTATTTCTTCTGAGTTTGATTAATACTCGAAAAAAGTACGATGTTGCAGACTTGAACTATTCCAATTTATGAAATATTTGCTGGTGTTGACAAAATTTCTAATGTAAATATAAACCCTGCTCTTGCAGTATTGTCGCTGGTGCCAAGTTCACCTCAAGACAACAGTGCCAGAAATTCTGAATGAAATATTCTTTTGGAAAATATCTCAGCATTGCTGTTGTTTTGACTAAATCACCGACAGAATGACTAAACGGTTCAGGCTGTAAAAATGATCACATTGGCAACTTTTATCCAAAGTTTAACAAGATCTAGGGCTGAACATGTTTTTCCAGGTCAGGGATCAGTGGAATGCTGCATTCACTAATTGGCACAAACTAGTATTACTTATGGCAAGGCTTTGAAACAGTAAAGTCTCTACGCGGTCTATTAAAAAGGATGTAATAGCAGAACATTTAGAAATACATTTGTCATAATATGATCATGCAGAGTCAGCAATGGCCTTATGAAGGGGAAATCATGACTGAAACATTTACTTCCATTCTCTGAGGAGATAATAAGCAGGATATATAAAGGGGAAGTAGTGGATGAAATATATTTGGATTTTCAGAAGGCATTTGACATAGTTTCTCACATTAGGTTACTCAATAAGAGCCTATGGTGCTGTAGGTAGCATATTAGCATAGATAGAGGATTAGATAATTAATAGAAGACATTTGGGATAAGGGAGGGAACCTGTAACTAGAGGGGTGCCATAGGGACCAGTGTTACGCCACAATTATTTACTGTATATATTAATGATTTGGAAGAGGAAAGTGGAAATACTGTAACCAATTTTGCAGACGGCACAAAAATAGGTGCCAAAACAAAAGGTGAGGATGACACAAAGAGTCGGGGATACAGACAGGTTAAGCAAGTGGGCAAAAAACTGGTAAATGGAATATAGTATGGGGAAATGTGAGGTTATACACTGGTAGGAAGACTAGAGGAACTGAAAATTATTTAAATGGGGAAAGACTGTAGAAAGCTATGGAAGAGTGGGATTTTGGGGTCAGGGAAGACAAGTGCAATTTTAGCCTGTATTTCAATGGAAATAGAGAATAAAAGTAGCTAAAGCAGCCTTCATTTTTCAGCAGCAGAGGGAGAGGCGACAGCGAGGACCAGGGGGCTGCAGGGAATATATTTGGGCAGCGGCTGAACCCGAGACACTACACGTGTAGTGTCTTCCACTCGCCCTCTCCTCTAACCAAAAAAAAGGACTCTGTGGTGTGTTGGTAAGGTAAGGCTTTTCTGGTTTTTTCTATTTCTTCTGTATCGTGTAATTGGTTAAAAATTTACTTTTTTTTTCTATTAATTGGTTTTTTGAAAAAGACCATAGCAGAGATGTATTAGAAAGTACTTAAGTCATAAATTTATATAAAGTAATAAAGTAATTAACTAAGTAGAGATGGCTGGGCAGGTGATGTGCTGTAGCTCTATGATCTGGGAGTTGGCTGATCCCATTGTGAACGGCAGTGACTACATCTGCAGCAAGTGTTGGTTGCTGGCAGAACTCCGGCTCAGAGTTGAAGATGTGGAATCTGAGCTTCAAACACTGCAGCACATCCGGGAGGGGGAGAGTTACCTGGACACTTTGTTTCAGGAGGCAGTCACACCTTGTAGATTAAGTAATTCACATTCAGTTAGTGATCAGGGACAACAGGGTGTGACTGCAAGTGAGGCAGGTAGGGGGATCCTGAGTTCAGGAGTGGAGGAGCCTCAGCTTTTGACCTTTTCCAACAGGTACGAGATACTTGCTCCCTGTGTGGATGAGGAAAAGGGCTGCGGGGAGGATGAGCCATCTCACCACAGCACCATGGTGCAGAAGGCCATTCAAGAGGGGGGAGCAAAAAGACAAGTGGTAGTTATAGGGGATTCTGTAGTTAGGGGGATTGATAGTATCCTTTGCAAGCTGGATCGGGAGTCTGCCCGGTGCCAGGGTGCAGGACATCTCTGACCGGCTTGAAAGGATATTGGAGCGGGAGGGGGAGGACCCAGTTGTTGTGGTTCACGTTGGGACTAATGACATAGGCAAGGCTAGGATGGAGGACCTGTTTGGGGATTATCAAGCACTAGAAACAAAATTAAGGAACTCGTCCTCGAGGGTCATAATCTCTGGATTACTGCCCGAGCCATGTGCAAATTGGCTTAGGGATAAGAAAATTAGGGAAGTAAACACGTGGATAAGGGAGTGGTGTGGGAAGGAGGGATTCCACTTCATGGGGCATTGGCATCAGTTTTGGAACCGGGGGGATCTGTACCAATGGGACGGTCTCCACCTAAACCGATCTGGAACCAGTGTTCTAGTGAAAAGGATAAATAGGGTGGTCACTAGGACTTTAAACTAGTGGGTCGGGGGGCAGTGGAGGGAAAGGGAAAACGACAGGGAGTATGATGGCAAATAAAAAGGTAAGCAGCAGGTTAGCATATGTGCAGGAGGGTTTAAGTTCAAGGCAGACTGTGAAAGAAGCAAAAAGGAAGGATAACTCAGGAGATATTATTAGAGATGTTGGAAATCATGAGGGTAAGAAAGCTAGCATAAAGGCACTTTACCTGAATGCTCGCAGCATTCGTAACAAGGTTGATGAGTTAACGGCACAAATCATCACGAATGAATATGATTTGGTAGCCATTACGGAGACATGATTACAGGATGGTCATGACTGGGAGTTAAATATCCAGGGGTACCAGACTATTCGGAAGGACAGACTGGAAGGTAAGGGAGGTGGTGTAGCTCTGATATTCAAGGACGACATCAGGGTGGTGCTGAGAGTTGATATAGGTTCCATGGAGAATAAGGTTGAATCCATTTGGGTGGAAATTAGAAATTCTAAGAGGAAAAAGTCACTGATAGGTGTAGTCTATGGGCCACCAAATAATAACATCACATTGGGGCGGGCAATAAACTAAGAAATAACTAATGCCTGTAAAAATGGTACGGCAATTATCATGGGGGATTTTAATCTACATGTAGATTGGTTGAACCAGCTTAGTCAGGGTAGCCTCGAGAAGGAGTTCGTTGAGTGTATCCGTGATAGTTTTCTTGAACAGTATGTAATGGAACCAACCAGGGAGCAAGCTATCCTAGATCTGGTACTGTGTAATGAGACGGGAATAATTAATGACCTCATAGTTAGGGATTCTCTTGGAAGGAGTGATCACAGTATGGTTGAATTTAGAATACAGATGGAGAGTGTGAAGATAAAATCCAATACCAGGGTCCTGCGCTTGAATAAGGGGGACTATAATAGAATGAGGGAGGACTTGGCTAAAGTAGACTGGAAACAAAAATTTTATGGTGGGACAGTTGATGAGCAGTGGAGGACTTTCAAAGCAAATTTTCAAAGTGCTCAGCAAAAGTATATTCCAGCGAAAAGGAAGGACTGTAAGAAAAGGGGTAATCTGCCATGGGTGTCTAAGGAAATAAGGGAGGCTATCAAATTGAAAGAGAAGGCATACAAAGTGGCCAAAAACACCGCAAAACTAAAAGATTGGGAAAACTTTAAAGGTCAACAGAAAGCCACAAAAAGAGCTATAAAGAAAAGTAAGATAGAACACGAGAAAAAACTAGCACAGAATATAAAGACAGATAGCAAAAGTTTCTATAAATATATAAAACGAAAAAGAGTGGCTAAAGTAAACGTTGGCCCTTTGGAGGATGAGACGGGGAATTTAGTTATGGGATATGATGAAATGGCCAAGGAATTGAACAGGTATTTTGCATCTGTCTTCACAGTGGAGGACACTAATAACATGCCAGTAATTGACAAAGAGATGAAGGTAGGTGAGGACCTGGAAGCAATCATTATTACGGAAGAGGTAGTGTTGGGCAAGCTAATGAAGCTAAAGATTGATAAGTCTCCTGGCCCTGATGGAATGCATCCCAGGGTACTAAAAGAGATGGTGGGAGAAATAGCAGGTGGACTGGCAGTAATTTTCCAAAATTCGCTGGATTCTGGGGCAGTCCCAGCAGATTGGAAAACAGCAAATGTGACACCACTGTTTAAAAAGGGAGGTAGACAAAAGATGGGAAATTATAGACCGGTTAGCTTAACCTCTGTAGTGGGGAAGATGCTTGAGTCTATTTTCAAGGAAGAAATAGCAACGCATCTCGATAGAAATTGTCCCGTTGGGCAGACGCAGCAAGGGTTCATGAAGGGCAGGTCATGCTTGACAAATCTTTTGGAATTCTATGAAGACATTACGAGCAAGGTGGACAATGGGGACCCAGTGGTTGTGGTGTACCTAGATTTCCAAAAGGCCTTTGGCAAGGTGCTGCACAAGAGGCTGCTGCATAAGATAAGGATGCACGGCGTTAGGGGTAAAGTATTAGCATGGATAGAGGATTGGTTGACTAACAGGAAGCAAAGAATGGGGATAAATGAGTGCTATTCTGGCTGGCAATCAGTGACTAGTGGTGTGCCTCAGGGATCGGTGTTGGGACCGCAATTATTTACAATGTATATAGATGATTTGGAGTTGGGGACCACGTGGAGGGTGTCAAAGTTTGCAGATGACACTAAGATGAGTGGCAGAGCAAAGTGTGCAGAGGACTGTGAAACTTTGCAGAGGAACATAGATACATTGAGTGAGTGGACAAAGGTCTGGCAGATAGAATACAATATAAATAAATGTGAAGTCATACAGTTTGGTAGGAGTAATAGTAAAAAGAATTATTACTTGAATGGTAAAAAGTTGCAGCATGCTGCTATGCAGAGGGACCTGGGTGTCCTTGTGCATGAATCACAGAAGGTTGGTCTGCAGGTACAACAAGTAATTAGGAAGGCAAATGGAATTTTGTCCTTCATTGCTAAAGGGATTGAGTTTAAAAGCAGAGAGGTTATGTTGCAGCTGTACAAGGTGCTGGTGAGGCCACACCTGGAATACTGTGTGCAGTTTTGGTCTCCTTACTTGAGAAAGGATATACTGGCACTGGACGGGGTGCAGAGGAGGTTCACTAGTTTGATTCCGGAGTTGAGAGGGTTGGCTTATGGGGAGAGACTGAGTAGATTGGGATTATATTCATTGGAATTCATAAGATTGAGAAGGGATCTTATGGAAACATATAAAATTATGAAGGGAATAGATAAGATAGAAGTAGAGAGGATGTTTCCACTGGCAGGTGAAGCTAGGACAAGAGAGCATAGCCTCAAGATTAGAGGGAGCAGACTTAGGACTGAATTGAGAAGGAACTTCTTCACCCAGAGGGTTGTTAATCTATGGAATTCCTCGCCCAGTGAAATAGTTGACGCTACTTCAGTAAACGTTTTTAAAGCTAAGGTAGATTTTTTTGAACAATAAAGGAATTAAGGGATATGGTGAGAGCGTGGTAGGTGGATGTGAGTCCATGAAAAGATCAGCCATGATCTTATCGAATGGCAGAGCAGGCTCGAAGGGCCGGATGGCCTACTCCTGCTCCTAGTTTTTATGTTCTTATGTAAAGCTATACAAGGCACGAGTCAGACTATAGCTGGAACACTGAATTGTTTTAGATCCCTTATCCAAGGAAAGATATACTGACATTGGAGGCAGTCCAGAGAAGGATCATTAGGTTGATTCAGGTGTGGAAAGATTGTTTTATAAAGGTGAGGTTGAGTAAGTTGTACCTGTACTTATTGGAATTTAGAAGAAAGGAAACAATCCTATTGAATCATACAAGATTCTTAGGGGACTTGAAAGGGTTGATGTAGAAAGGTTGTTTCCTCTTATGGGGGCATCTTAGACCAGAGGGTATAATCTTAGAATAAGGGGTCAAATATTTAAGACAGGGATGAGGAGGAATTTCTTATCTCAGAAGGTAGTGAATCTGTGGAATTCTTTACTGCATAGGGCTGTTGAGACTGGATCATTAAGTACATTCAAGGCTGAGCCTTGTAAGGGAATGAGGGGCTATGGGAAAAGGCAGGAAAGTAGGGTTTAAGGGTTTCGCAAGGATTTATATATTGTTTAAATAGTGTCCTGATGCAGCTGTGTTTGTGGACATTGGGCTGGTTGCTGTAGAAGTTGAGGATCTGGTCAGCAACCACGCCAACATCCACAAACACAGCTGTGTCAGGACACTATTTAAACCACTCACTGCAACACACCAGAGCTACGCAGGAAAGAGGAAGAGCACTAATACAAAATCTTTGCTATGAACGATATCCCCTCAACTTCATCCACAGGTGCCTATTAAATAGACAACACTAAGAGGACACAGTACACCCTAACACACTGGCCACACTGCCCTACATCAAGAACATATCAAAACTGGCAACAAGACTCCTATGACCAGTAGGAATCATGGTAGCGCACAAGCCCACAGCCACTCTATGACAAACACTCACAAAGATTAAAGACCCCATATCCATGACATGCCGAACCAACGTAGTCTACAAAATACCATGCAACGACTGCCACAAACATTACAACGAACAGACAGGAAGGAAACAAGCCATCAGAATACACAAACATCAGCTACAGCAAAATGGCAGACGAACGTTCTGTAATGTCAGTACGCTCGGGCAATGAAGATCATCAGTTTAACTGGGGCAATGTAGCCATAGTAGCCCAAACCAAACATAGACATGCATGGGAATTCCTAGAGGCATAGCTCTCAACCCATAATGAAATCAACAAACATATAGAATTGGACTCCATATACAAACCCATAAAAAACAGAACTGGAAATGACACTACTCACCATAACGGACTGGACAGTATAAATTCCAAGTGGAGTAGAACAACTTCTCTTCATCAGAGGCCTCACTGATGATGTTAGCTAGCATGTTGATAAAATGTCTGAATGAAAACAAACTAGGAAGGAAGCAAGGAAAGTGGGATTATCAGGTCAGCTATGGTCTTGTTGATGGTGAAGACCCAATGGGCCAAATGGTCTATCTTTGATTTTACATTTATGGTCTTATGATTTAATCTATTTATTTGATTTGTGTATTTTTGAACTCAGAATATTACATTATTTATTTGTTAATCAGATGTTTTGTTTACCGTTAGGGTGGTTTATCCCGATTTAACCAATTTCCAGCTGCAAGTTTTGTGAGTTTAAAAATAAGTAAAATATTTATTCTCACACACATGCTCCAGCTTATGGTCATGCAACATATCACACACACTACCATACATATGAAAGATTTGGTACAACTAAGGTGAGGAAAAATACAGTTACAAGTTGTAATGATTTCAATCTGTTTCATAGCAGGCCTGTGGTTACTTGGCTGAAATGGTGCTTTAGCTGAAGTGGAGTTGGCGGAAGCAGCTTATGATCAGTATGGAGCAAAGTTTTTTATGCAGTAGAATTGCTGGGATGTTAGCGAGCAGATGACCATGAAGTTGTATGATATTGAGACGGTAATCCATCTCATACTTTTAAGGTATAGCTGTTTCACCACTGTTGCTTAGTTGATTGACAACTGGTTCAACAGTTCTTCAATGACATTGTAGATTGTATACCTGATCTGAACAGATTCCACTGCTATTTTTAAAGGCAAGTGACATACATAGCTATCTTAAACATGTGGGTTGGGCTGATACCCATCCTGTGATCTGGCTATTCATTCTTTGAGAATTTGAGACAGCTTAGGGTCTTCTTAAGTAAATGACCCATTCAGTAAGAGGGAGGTGGTGGCTTCATGCTAATGTCACAGTACTAGTAATCCACAAACTCAGATTAATGTTCCGGGGACATGGTGGTTAAGGAGGAAATTGCAGGGCCCCTTTCAGAAATATATGTATCATCTCTAAATACACGTGAGGTGCCAAATCACTGAAGAGTGGCTAATGCCATGCCTTTTTTTAAGAAAGGATACAAGGAGAAGCCTGGGAACCATAGACCTGTGAGTCTGACTGCAGAGGTGGGTAAGTTGTCGGAAGTGATTCTGAAAGATAGGATTTATATGCATTTGGAGAGGCAAGGATTGATTAGGGGCAGTCAGCATGGCTTTGTGCAAGGGAAACTGTGTTTCACAAGCTTGATTGAATTTTTTGAGGAAGTGACTAAGAAGATTGACAAAGGCAGAGCGGTAAATATTGTTTACTTAGACTTTAGTAAAGCCTTTGACAAGGTTCCACTGATGTGGAGGTGCCGGTGTTGGACTGGGGTGGACAAGGTCAGAGATCACACAACACCAGGTTATAGTCCAACAGGTTTATTTGAAAACACAAACTTTCGGAGTCTTACTCCTTCCAACACCTTTAGCAAGACTTCGAAAGTTTGTGTTTTCAAATAAACCTGTTGGACTATAACCTGGTGTCATGTGATTTCAACAAGGTTCCACTGGATTTACTAATCAGTGAAGCTAGATTATGTGGGATTCAGGGTAAGTTTTCCAATTGGATAGAAAATTGGCTTAACATCAGGTGACAGAGAGTAATGGTGGAGGGTTGTTTTTCAGACTGGAGGCCTGTGACCAGTAGTGTACCACAGAGATCCGTGCTGGGTCCATTTTGGCTTGTCATTTATATAAATGATTTAGATGAGAATATAGAAAACATGGTTCGTAAGTTTGCGGATGACACCTTGGTGTTATAGCAGACAATGAAGAAGGCTATCTACGATTACAAAGAGACCTTGACCAATGTCTCAATGGGCTGAAGAGTGGCAAATGAAGTTTAATTTGGACAGATGTGAGGTATTGCATTTTGGTAAAACAAACAAAGATAAGACTTATACAATAAAGAGTAGGGCCTTGGGCAGTGTTGTAGAACAGAGAGACCTAGGGGGGTTCGGTACATAATTCTTTGCAGTTTGCATCATATATAGATAGGGTGGTTAAAAAGGTGTTTAGTACACTTGCCTTTGTTGCTCAGGCCTTTGAGTATACAATATTGGTGAGGCCTCTTCTGGAATACAGAGTCCAGTTCTGATCGCCTTGTTATCGAAAAGATATTATTAAGCTGTAGAGGGTTCAGATTTACCAGGAATTTGCCGGGAATGGAGGGTTTCAGTTATAAGGAGAGGCTGGATAGGCTGGGACTTTTTTCCCTGGAGGGTAGGAGGTTAAGAGGTGACCTTATTGAAATTTATAAGATAATAAGAGGTATGGATAAGGTGAATGGCAGGTGTCTTTTCCTAGGGTGGATGATTTCAAGACTAGGGGGCACATTTTTAAGATGATAGGAGAAAGATTTTAAAAAAGACCTGAGGGGCAACTTTTTCTTTACACAGAGTGGTTCATGTGTGGAATGAACTTCCAGAGGAAGTGGTGGATGTGGGTGCAGTTGCAATGTTTAAAAGCTATTTAGATAAATACATGAATAAGAAATGTTTGGAGAGATATGGGCCAAGCACAGGCAGGTGGGACTACTTTAGTTTGGGATTATGGTCAGCATGGGCTGGTTGGATCAAAGGGTATGTTTCCATGCTGCATGGCTCTATGATGAAATTTGAAACCAATAAAAATCTGGAACAAAAAAAATGTTAGTCTAATCGTGACCATGCAACACGTGTCAATTGCCTATTGTTCACATTAAGGCAGGAAGAAGACTCAGCTGGAATATCATAGTCTTACTTGTTTAAAGTTCTTCATGAGCAAAATGACTTAAGTGGCTGGGATTGTTCGTAATAAATGAGATTCTTGTTTTTCTGAAGCCAATATTACCAAAGGCACCTGCTGTGCTATTTAAAAGCTGGTGTTCATTTGTCAAAAATACACTTTAAAATTTGTAATGTCTTAATGCCTAAATTAGGCATGACTCAGACTTCACTGCTGACCAATCTTCTTCATCTCGTCTCTCAACTCTCCCAGTCAGACCTTTCTGAAATCTCTACTCCTTGCTAGTGTTCATTGAAATCTGCAGAATCCTCTTCAAGTTGCCTTCATTCAGGTGCCAGCCTAGGCACAAAATTCTTATAGGCAATTCAACTATAGTAGGTATCACTGAGAGCTCTATCCTGCCTACCTGTTATCATTGCTAATCCAGGAGCACTTTGAAGGCAGCTGCTACCAGGCTGGGATTCTGAGGAAGGGTCACCGGCCATGAAACATTAACTCTGATTTTTAAGATGCTGCCAGGCCTGCTGAACTTTTCCAGCAACCTCTGTTTTTGTTCCTGATTACAAAACTCCATCTGGTCTGTATGCCTAAGCAGTACATTTAGCCATTTAGATTTAGCCCTTAGACCATATCTTCTAAAAGAGAAGCATCGCTTAGCTGTGGATATTTAGCCTGAAGCTTTAGGGCCATATATAAATCCTGAACCTTGATGATCTGGACTTCAAAGCCCAGGCAAGTGATGATTGAGATGTTTGGGAAGGGCAGCATTTAATGTAATTGTCAGATTGGCAGAATAATTACAAAGCAGAGTGGTAAGATCTGTTTTATTGAGAAACCCATGACAAATGCCATATTTTTAATTTAAAATTGCTTAGCAATTCCATGCTTGAGTCGGGGTGGGGGGTGGTGGTTATAGGTTTATAGATAAGTCAAAAGGTCCTGAAATTAGGCCTGATATTGCTTTAGTCACACAGGGAAAGGCAACCGAGATATGGGAGCAAGAGCCCACAGTTCCTTTTTCTCATGTCCCACAGAGTTTGAAGATATATCCTAGCGAATTCCATGACTACTCCCACTGGATGCAACCCTGAATAGGCCCAGCATAGCTGGTGTAGGTGCCATTCTCAGCAAAATGTAGGCCCCACCAGAAAGGAACTCAGGCTTACATTTCCCAGACTCGTCAATATGGGATCAGATCTCCTTATTCTGCACATGAAATGGACATCTGGCAAGTTAAGTGATTCCAGATTATCAGCTTAAGGGACCAGTAATGTCCTGGATCAGAGTGGTAGGTTGCTGCTCTGACATTCTGGTTGGAACTTTGGGTATCCTTTATAGGCAACTACATGTAAATCCATCTTGAAGATTCAGAACAAAGTAATATCCAGATCAAAGTAATAGCTGGAAGTTTTACGGGGCTGAACATCCAATGGTATATTGGTAGTTACTACAGAATTTGTGGCTGTGGAAGCTCTATTGTACACACTCATCCAGTCCATGAAATCAAAAGCTTTAACAAACCTGAATGTAAGTCATTTATGTTGCTAGGTATCATATGTGTATCAGCTAAATTGAGCCTACTAACTATTTAATAGTTAAATCCCACATCTGTTTCAGTGGAAGCATCAGCTCTGAGCAAGCACTGTTCTGATGTACTTTCACTGGAGTTTACTGACAAGAAAAGAACAATTTAAAATAAAATTAATGAGAAGATCTAGGCATTGTCATGAAGGGAACAAAATATCTGGAAAAGCAAGCATAAGAAAAACTAATGTTTGTGTTGGACTTAATAATAATGGTGAATCAGACGGAGCTATTCATTGTGCAAGGTCTGTTTCTCCCACTTGATGTTGCTTCCAATAATGTGTTCTGTGAGTAACTTATGTTCACTTAGATGACTCTGTGTTTGGTCAAGCAGAAGCTTTTCCGTGTGCCTGTGTTCTCAATAAGGCAGAGCTAATTTCATCAATAACTCATTCTTAATTTTTCATTTTCTCTCTGAGGTCCTGCGGGGTTTGTTGTTTAAGCACACGTCCTTTCTCACACAAGATAATTCATTGAGCCTGTGGCAGGTCATTCTCAGAAAATGGCATTCATATTGGCTCAGAATAAAAGGGACCATTCATCAAGTTATGTTTCCTTTCAAGCTAAGTAGAAGGCTAAATCCACCTGACATTCCCAGTATAAAAACAAATTCAGATGTTCTAATCATTTAACACATATATTCAAGCAGAGCTTTTCTGATGAAGTTTACTTTTTGTCCGTTTTTCTCTGTACTATAAAACATATCCCAACTGAAGAACAGATCATACAAAAGCAGAGAGGGAAACAAACGTCATTCACTGTCTTTCCAAGCTGCATACCTTTTTCCTAAAGATTCCTCTCCTTTGCAGTGAATGATTTCTCATTATTGGTAATTGTAAGCTTCACTTCAATTCCTGTAGTCTATTTTCCTATTAATTCACCTATAGTTTCACCAATTTCCTATAGTTTCTTAACAACATACTTAACATAAACTCCTCTTTATTTCTTGTACCTCACTATCTCACCTGGGCTTTTTGCACCCTCGCCTTAAACTCTAACCAATTTCTCATATTCTTTATTATCCACACCAGCCACATCCAACTCCATCCTGACCTGCAATTGCATCACTTTCACCTTACGTTCATGAAAAATAAACTATTCCTGAATCTCAGTTTACAAGCCAAATTTCCATTTCCCTTGCCTTTGATCCTCCACTTTTCAATACATCTTTCCATATATCGTTTAACCTGTTAAAGCACTTCCTTACCTCTAGGTTCAATTTTTTTTTCTTTAATCATTAACAGGATGAGGGGGTCATTGCCTAGGCAGCATTTATTGCCCATCCCTAATTGCCCCGAGGGCAGTTCAGAGTCAACCACATTGTTGTGGATCTGGAGTCACATGTAGGCCAGACCAGGTAAGGATAGCAGTTTCCTTCCTTTCTTCCAGATGGGTTTTTCCAACAACTGACAATGCATTCATGATCATCATTAGGTGCTTAATTCCAGATAGTTTTTATTGAATTCAAATGCCACCATCTGCCATGGCAGGATTCGAACCTGGGTCCCCAGAACATTATCTGGGTCTTTGGATTAACAGTCCAGCAATAATACCACTAGGCCATTGCCTCCCCTTTTCAAAGTTGGTAGAGTATTTGTGAAATGATAGGCAGGATGTTAGAATGTTTGATGTTTGCAAAATGATAAGGGGGAAGAATGCATGGTCCCTTAAAAATGATGTGCTTTTTTTCTGTGCATGGGGAGTTTAAGAAAGTCTGTAAGCAGCAGTAGCAGCTGCACGGTAAATTCTTGAATTGAAACATTTGTGTTGAAGGGGTATACTGTGAGCAGGCAAGCTGGTTTTTACCAAGACAACAGGCTTTGAATTTAACCAATTAATTTAAACCTGCTCCTACACATCAAAAACCAATTGGATTTGGATCTGATGGTTTTGACAACCGAGGACCAATCCTATTGTAAGGAATTAATGGGCCATCAAGAGTATTAAAGGAGACGACATTTGAAAATCAGCGAGTGCAAACAGCCTTCTGTTAAGAGAATAGCTCTCAACAGCCATCAGCTCTAAAGAAAAAATCTTTGGCTGTCACAGAAATCTCTAAGATCTCAAAGAAACCACCATCTAAATAAAGGTACTACAGCACTCTTACCTCATATTCCTGACACAAGAATTTGACGGAGGAAGATGTTCCTGACTGATGAACAGCAGAGAAGGCAAAGAACATTCTGGAAGACTTATCCTGGCTGTAATTTTGAGAGATTAAGCATTTTTTAATTTATTTGGTTTATATAAGTGGGACTTATATTTACTGGAACAGCATACCATTAGAATTTTGTCTTATTCAGAAATAGTTAGTAGTTAAGGGGGAAATGTTTGGTTTGTTAGTCATTCTGTTAATTCGTTAACCGTTAGGGTGAGATAAATAAATTGTTACCTGTTGCTTGTAGAGTGAGTGAAAGGGTTTCATTTCATTTAACCGCCCCTTCGTGAGAGATTGGAAGATGACAGGCAGGTTATACCACTTTTCACATTTCCTTTAACAGATTACAAGATGAGGCGAACTTCTCTGGGGGTTTCATTTTTAATTATCAGAGAGGTGTCGACCACTCCTTAATAACAAATATATTCTGAACCAAGACTGAATTCCAGCTGTGCAATCCCTCTGGCATATGCCCCAATTCTGTGGTCTCTCAACTCTGAGGATCACAAGCTCTAATGTATAACCGGTCTGGTAGGCCATTGTCAGATTTGGTATGACCCCATCAAGGAATGTGTTTCATTCTCTGCAATCAAATCAGCCCACTGTAAGAGCATCTTGGAAAGCAAGGATAACCTCAGCAATTTTTCTATGGGCAGACACTGCCTCATATTAATCCTTTTCATCTTGTACACCAAATACGAGGAACTCACAGCTTTTGTTCATACAATCTATATAGCCGCCAATATGGCTCTGTGTTTTCCAAGACAAATTCAATCCCATTTAGTTTATTTGTGAAGTCTTTGTTTGGAGATTTTTTTTTCAATCTCCACATGTGGAGTGTTGCTAGCTGGCCAGTATGTATTGCCTGTCTCTAGTTGCCCTTAAGAAGGTGATGATGAATTGTTATGTCTCTCTTTGTAAATGAAGGAAGTAGTTATTTAGAATATTTGGAGCTTTGTTTCTCATCTTCATTTTCAAACCAGTTTACATCTTTAAAGTTTTCATCTCCTGACTGCTCTCTTGCTGTCATGCTACTGATTTCTTTTTACTATCATGCTTGGCTTCATTTACAATGTATCTTGCTAAGGTCTCTCCTTGCTTTAAACATCACCTTTTGCACTGTTTTCATTCCTTAAACACTTCCTTCCTGAGAATTTCCTTCCTGAGTGGAGGCCACTTCCCGCTTTTATCTCTCTTTTAATTTGTCATGAACCAGCTTAGGGTCACATTACTGACTGCATGTGAGTTTTAGAAACATATTTATCTTGCAGGCTAATCATAAGAACTTTAAAGGTATTCCATTTGTCATCTGAAGTGTTGTTGAACCACCTCCCCCAATTTATTTGCTTTAGCTTATTTCTCAATTCATTGGACTTAATGTTAAGTATGTATCTGACCGTTTGGCTTAACCATTTGGCTTACATAATTCTGATGCCTGTGTCATGTTACCTTTATCGTTAAGCAGTTTCTACCTTCTCCTGGCTTCTCCAACTTTCACTGTCTATATATTTTATGGGTCACATCAATGCCAGATAAAGATGAATATTGCTTTCCATGGTTCTTTTGATACACGGGGCCAAGAAATATCTTGGCACAGTGAGTAAGCCCTATGCTCTTGGGATAATGTCAGCACTCACTTGGTAATACTTGGACTCTTTAGATACATTGAATCTTTGAAAACAGAAATGACAGGTGAATTCTAGTATAGAAACTACTGTGTGATGTTCCTTTAAACCTTAAACAAGAAACCATCATTGTCCTTCAAGTCCAAACAGAGATGATATAAAGCAAACAAGGTGTAGAGCTGGATGAACACAGCAGGCCAGGCAGCATCACAGGAGCAGGAAAGCTGACGTTTCGGGTCTGGACCCTTCTTCAGAAATCTCATTACATACACATTTGCCAGGCATAACATCCATATCAAGTCTTCCTCAAGGCCATATATTATGTCTCATTGACAGGTTGTTTTGCATTTGAAAATGACTCTGAATATGTGACTGAAAGCCTGCACTACAAGTGCACTATCCGAACTCCAGAAATGATAGTAGAACAATGATTAAAAACTAAAATGAGGAATAAAGAGTAATTATCCATATTAGAAGAAGGTAGAAAATAGTTTTCCACAAGCATCAATGCTTGGACAGTCATTCATAATTTCTGCTAATTGTTTAAACTCAAGACTAAGTAACTCAATGTGACAATTTGTATGTGATACCAGACTACATAACAATTGAAGAAAGCAATAAGACATTAGAAAATCCGTGCACTGGACAAATTGACTTTAACATAGACAGACAGAAGGGTAAAACAGAAATATAACTGATGCCTTAGAAAATAAGAGACTGAATATTGTGGAAGAGCATGTGAATTTAGAGTTAGAGGTGAACATTGAATTAATAACACGCTTGCATGTCAGAAAAACAATTATAAATGCTGAGAAATGGAACTCAAAAGTGCTTAAGTTAAGGTAAATTTGTGTAAGACTTTGGTTTTGAGTACTCTGCATATTTCTGGTTTACATAATACAAAATTAAGTAAAACTACAGAAATCGCAAATAAAATATTTAAGGATGGTACCAAAACTGAGCATTTATAGCAAGTGGGAACTATATGATCATTTTTGGTTGTAGGTTGAGGCTATTTTCTTTAGAAAAGCGATTACTTGAAAGTAACCTGATTAAAATTATTATTGGAATGGAAAATATGAATGTGGAAAGAATTATTCCATTTATAGGAGAATACAAAACAAGAGAACATAATTACAAGACAGTAAATCAAATAGAAAGTGGTTAGAATACGGAACCTGCAACCTGAAATAATTAATGCAAGGTACTTAATGTTTTCAAAAAAAAATCAGATGGACACATGAGTACGTAAGGAACGAAGAGGTTTACTGAATGACTTAACTGAAGAATCATCATTAGGACAGATGAGCTGGGCTGAAAGGCATGTTCCCATGAAGGATATTCAGAGTAATTCTGTCATTATCCTGAGCAGTGATATAAACCATGTGATTGGAATGAGAAGTGAGCCTTGATTTTGGGTCCTAAAACAGTACCCATCCATTTGGAAGGAAATGAGAATCTGGACCCAAAATTATGCTGTGGGTCAATTCAATTATGTTCCTATGTGATCAATAACTTTTAGCAATACGACAAGCCAGCAACTTAAAGCTGAAAGTCCACAATAGATTCTGTAGTGATAAATACATTTATGCATGAGGTCCAAAGAGAATGCAGCCCCCGTAATCCAGTCATAATTAACACCTCCAAGAGAGAAAGGGAGCAAATTATTTGATTTATATTTGCAGACCTGATTCAGCATGTCAGCTGTTTAAATATGAGCCACATTTCAAACAATGAATTAGGTTAAAAATTGGATTTGCTTTTTTTAAAAATTTGATCGCAATTCTGTTTACAACTCCAATGTTCTACTCAGATTTTGACTCCACCATTTCTTTGGAGTTTAAACTGTCAGCGAAATCAGGATTTGTATCAACCCTTAGTCATCTCATTTAGGGAGTCTGATTACTTCATTCCCAATTGGAGCAGTGAGAATATTTCCCCCGCCATTATTCCATAGTGCCAGTAGGGGGCAGTGGCAGTCTAATAATTAAATTTATAGGCTGTCCATTTCGGCAAAACAACAGTGTAAATCACCTTCAAGTGGACTAATGGATGCAGTGTTACTTTATGATTGCAGAAATGACAAGTTTACAAATTCAACTGCTGTACAAATCCATGCAGAAGAGAATGGGATTAAAACGTGTTATAATTCATTCCTGAGACTTTCCTCCCCCTTCTGCAGAGAATGTGTTTTTTCTCCTGTTTAGAACTATATGTCGAAGCTTACTTTGTTTAGAAACATTAACAGTTTAATTGAACTGTAGTATCTATTGATCAGCAGGCAGTAGACAGGTTGAGAGACAAAGAGAAAGGATTAGTGTTTGATTCCTTTCACTCTGACAGTCTTCTTGATCAACTCCTATTTTCTCAGCTTTATCATTGTATCCATATTGACTCATTGAAGGCATAAATTTAAACTGATCGAACTAAATACCAAGGTTTTGTAATGGTAACCCGAGAAATGAGGTAGAGGAGAATAATGGATGCATTTCTATTCTACACTTAATTATTTTACATTGCTATTCTCCATTTAACTTTACAACATATATCTTTTTATTTAACAATTTTTTATATAAATCGATAACCCTATAATGAAACGGACAATGAAAAATGCTTTATTTTGAAATTTTGGACTCTAAATAGGAACAAAAGATACAGAAAGGTTAAAAAAAGGACAGGATCAGAGTGTACGAACATAGCAAATAGGGCCAAAAGGGGAAAATTGGTAAAAAGGCAAAATTAATGGCACAAAGAGAGGTTAATGGGTATGATCTCATAACCATTATGGAGACATGGTTGCAAAGAGATCACAGCTGGAAACTAAATACCGAGGGGATATGTGAATTTTCAGAAGGGCAGGCAGTAATAAAGGGGTCTGGGACAGCTTTGTTTCTATAGAATAGAATAAGAATGGTAGCAAGAAATGGTCTTGAATTAGAAGACATAGAATCCTTCTGGTGGAGGTAAGATATAACATGGGGAAGAAAACACTGGTGGGAGTGGTCCCTTAACTTTAGAACAAAGAATAAGTCATGGAGTGGAGGGCACATAAAAAAGATAGTAGACTAATCACGCATGACTTGAATCTTCATGCATATTGGGAAAATCAAATTGATGGAGGTAGCTAGGAGGAAGAATCTATAGAATGCATTCAGGACAGTTTCCTAAAACAATATGCTGTGGATCTAACCAAATATTAGGTTATTTTGGATCTGATAATGAGGCAGGTTTAATAAATATTCCCAGAACAAAAGATTCCCTAGGCAACAGTAACTGTAACATGGTAGAATTTAGAATTCAATTTGAGGGTGGCAAACTTGGATCAGAAACAACTGTGCCAAACTTTAACAAGGATATTCGGAAAGGAATGAGGGAAGATTTGGAAGAGTGGACTAGGAAAAGGGTTTTGCAGAAAGACAGTTAATGAGCAATGACAGATATTTAAGAAAACAGTTCATGACTTGCAATAAATATATATCCCAGTGAGGAAGAAGAAAACTAGGAAGGGAATAAGCCAATCATGGTTAACCAGGACAGTTAAGGATAGTATCAAATTGAGAGAAAAAACATCTTATGTGGCGGCAAACATTATTGAAAAATCAGAGGATTCAGAAAATTTAAAGACTAACAAAAGATAACCAAAAAATGAGGGTGAAAATAAACTTTGAAGTTAAACTAGCAAGTAATATAAAAAAGGAAAGCAAGGAAACTTTACATATATAACAAAGAGAGAGGCCAAAGTGAACACAGACTCTCTAGAGAATGAGGCTGGGGAAACAGTCATGGAGAATCAGGAAATGGGAGAGCAGTTAAAGAAATACGTTGCATCAGTCTTCATTGTAGAAGAGACTAATAGCACTTCAACAATCCTAAATAATTGAGCCAATAGTGGGGGATGAAATAAATATAACTACAACTACAGAAAAGGTACTAGGGAAAGTAATGTTGATAAGTCCCCTCAACTTGATGGATCGAATCCTAGGATGTACTGATAGTAATTTTCTGAGAATCCTGAGATTCTGGAAAATCCCCAGAGGATTGGAAAAATGTCAGCGTAACACCCTAAAACAAAAAGGAAGGGAGATAAAAACAGGTTTTTATAGGCCGATTAATATAACATCAGTCATCGGGAAAATATTAGAGTCTATTGTAAAGGATGTACAGTAATAGCAGAGCACTTAGAAATACATAAATCAAGTTGAGTCAACATGGCTTCATCAAGGGTAAATCATGCCCCTCAAGTTCATTAGAATTCTTTGAGAAGGTAAAAGGCGGCATTGATAAAGGGAACCAGTAACCTGACTGAATTTCCGAAAGGCATTCAATAAAGTACCACACTTAAGGCTACTTAATAAAGAGCTCATGGTGTTTGGGGGCAGCATATTAGGCTGGATAGATGATTGGTTAGCTAATAGGAGACAGTTGGAACAAAGGTCATTTTCAGGATGGCAACCTGTAATCTGTGAAATGCTGGGACCACCACTCTTTACCAAATATATTAATGATTTGGATGAGGGAAGTGAATGTTCTATTGCCAAGTTTGCAGATGACACAAAAATAGATGGGAAGTGTTGTGGATAACATAAAGAGTCTACACAGGGATATAGACAAGTTATGTGAGTTGGCAAAATCTTGTCAGATGAAATGCAATGTGGGAAAATTTGAAGTTATGCACATTGGCAGGAACAATAGAGAATGTGAATATTATTTAAATAGGAAAAGGTTGCACACACCTGAAGAACAGAGTGGATCCTAGTATGTGAATCACAAAAAAAGTATCCAAGTTCCAAGGGTAGCAGGGAAGGCAAATGAAATGTTGATCTTCAGTTCAAAGGGAAAGAGGTATAAAAATAGGAAGTCTCACTAAAACTATACAAGACATTAGCCAGCCCCCTCCTAGAATACTGTGAACAATTTTGGTCATCTTATCTAAGGAAAGATATACTGTCATTGCAGGCAGTCCAGAGAAAGTTTATTAGGTTGATGCAGGGTATGGATGCATTTTCCTATGAGGAAAGACCGAGTAGGTTGGGTCTATACTCACTGGAGTTCAGAAAAATGAATGGCAAACTATTGAAACATACAAATGCTTAGCGGACTTGACAGGGTAGATGTTGCGACATTGTTTCCCTTGTGAGAGAGTCTAGAATCAGAAGGCATAACCTTAGAGTATGGGGTTGCTCATTTAAGACAGAGAGAAGGAGGAATTTCACCTTTCAGAGGACAATAAAATTGTGGAATTTTTCATTTCAGAGCTGCGCAGGCTGGGTTGTTATAAATATTCAAAGCCAAGATAGGCAGATTTTTAATCAGTAAGGGAATCAAGGGTTATGAGGATAAGGCAGGGAAGTGGAGTTGAAGATTATTGGATTAGCCATGACCTCTTTGAGTGGTGGAGCAGACACAATGGGCCTTATAGCCCACTTCTGCCCCTACATGTTGTAGAAAGTTTAGAGGGAGATGTAAGGATCTTAGAAACTTCTTCAATCAGCAGGCTGAAATTTTTTTTATTGGTATCACTTCCTGTCGCACAATATTCCTTCATCCTTGTGCTTAGGTTTTATTACTCTCTGGAGATGATGAATTATATTTAGTTGAAAAGAAAAGCTATTTCCTTCAAATCAGAACTGGATTCCAAATAGATGGAAATGCAAGGAGTGACCTTTTTAGAGAAGGTTCTTTCCCACTCACCGGGGAGGGTGCATTCATGCAAGAATGGACTGGGTCTGGTAGGTACAGTGTAAGTTCCAGCCATAATACATTTTGCTTTATCATGGCTGTGATTGGAATTCTGATGGCTGAGTCAGTGCAGTCCTGTGTGATTGTACATAGGAACAATGCCACATTTCTGGCTGATGAATTTGAAATGCTCCATCAGCAAAACTGTGGTACGGTCTTGCATTCAGTGGACCCAGACCACCAAACCAATCTCTCTTCTTTTAATCTTGCAACATTGAGGAGAGAGTGTATTTGCTTTAGTAGAGTTGTTTTATCCAAAACTGATTTCTAGGAGCAATTTAATTTGAAGATCTGCTGCACTGACTATTACTACATTTTCACAATCTAACTTAAGGCTAAAGGTTGAAGGCTGCGATTGTATCAAAATCTACACAAATGATTTAGAAATGGAAAACACTGATCGGTTCCTACATAATCACAAAGTAGAACTTAGTTAATGGATAAAGGACGTGTTGTTTTATTCAAGAAGCCTTTGTCTAGTAACATTTACTGCTTACAAGAACCACTATGACATTACTAGTTCAGAGTTTTACAGATATTTTGAGAATGCTGGCATTGCTGTCTATTTTCTGACATTTCAAACACAAAAATTGACAGATTTTAGAAAGATGAAGAATATGCCCATTGACCTAAGGTGGAAGGATAAATTAGCATACAGGTCTGCAGAGCAACTGTAGTGTATTTATAACTTGAAAAAATACAGAAGCACAGAACAAGCACATTTTATTAAAGAAGGAAGCTACTTGTAGTTCCATGATACCATGAATAAATAAGAATAAAATCCATTTAAACTTTAAGAGGAACTTCTATGAAGAATAATAATATTAAAGCAGAAAAATAGAAAACACAGTGATAAAATCAGAGAAGGAAAGCAAAGGAAATTAGGAAAAAATGTTATAAATGTGATAGCATGTGTATTTGCAAATAAATCAATAAAGGCAGAATTGTTGAAAGCAGGATGGTAAATCTGAGAGGATGGAATTGTCAATTTGAATATGGTGTACAAACTTTTGAATAGCAATTGAAGTCTCTTTCAATGTACTTTAATAAAAAGGGTGGTATGGTGGCAGTGTGTAGCACTGCTGCCTCACAATGTCAGGGACTGAGGTTCGGCCTTAAGTGACCGTCTGTGTGGAGTTTGCACATTCTTTCCATGTCTGCATGGGTTTCTACTGGGTGGTCCAGTTTCCTCCCGCAGTCCAAAGATCTGCAGGTTAGGTGGATTGGCCATGCTAAATTGCTTCGTGATTAGCCATGTTAAGTGTAGGGTTACAGGTTGGCATGGGTCTGGGTGTGATGCTCTTTGGAGAGTTGATGTAGTCTCAATGGGCTGAATAGCCTCTTTCTGTACTGTAGAATTCCATGATCATTGAGGTGGGGTGGGGGGGGGGGGTGGGTGGCGGGGTGTGAATCCTGAGTCGTATGAGAAGGAAATTAACAAAAGTCTGATCCATCTTCATTGTGGTAAAGAAGACTAAATATCAGGACCTGATGGGACAGGTAAGTTTCCTTAACACTATACAAGGCACTAATCTGACACCAACTGGAATACTGTGAACAGTTTTGCTTCCCTAATCTAAAGAAAGAAATACTGGCATAGGAGGCAGTCCAGTGAGGGTTCATTCGGCTGATGCTGGGTATGGAGAGACTGTCTTATGAGGAAACATTGAGTAGATTGGGCCTGTACTCACTGTCTGTGCCCTCTCTCACTGCACCTGATGAAGGAGTGGTGCTTTGAAAGCTTGTGATTTCAAATAATCCTTTCGGACCCTAACCTGATTTCATGAAGTTTTCAGCTTTGTCCACCCGAGTCCAACATTGGCACCTCCACATCATCTGTACTCACTGGACTGTAGAAGAATGAGAGATGACTTTATTGAAATATGCAAAATTATTAGAGAACTTGAGAAGTTATTTCTTCTTGAGGAAGAGACTAGGACCAAAGGGGAAATCTCAGAATAAGGGTTTGCATGTTTAAGACACAGATGAGGAGGAATTTATTATCACAGAGGATTGTGAATCTGTGGAACTCTTCACCATAGTTGGCTGTTGAGGCTGGGTTATTAAGTATATTCAACGCTGAGATAAACATATTTTTAAATCAGTAATCAAGGATTATGGGGAAAAGGCAGGAAAGTGGAGCTCAGGATTGTCAGATCAGCCATGATCTCATAGAATGGTGGAGCAAGCACAACTGGCTGAATGGTCTATTTCTGCTCCTATATCTTATGGTCTTCCAGGAATTATCCTAGGATCCAGAGGAGCCTGAGAAACGAAATTGCCAAGGTAGTAGAAATTTTAGGGAGGAACATTAACCTAATTCACTGCATTGGAATATGGCTAGGGGGACAGAGTGGCAGGATTGCATCAGCTGTTCATGTTACACCCTTCCCTTTTTCACTTCCAAGTTAGAGTTATAGAACTGTACAACACAGAAACAGAACCTTCAGTCCAACTTGTCCATGCTGACCAAATATCCCAAATCAATCTAGTCCCATTTTCTAGCATTTGGCCTATACCCCTTCAAACCCTTCCTATTCATATACCCATCCAGATGCCTTTTAAATGTTGTAATTGTACCAGCCTGCGCCACTTCCTCTGGCAGCTCATGCCCATGTAAGGCAGATAGCTGACTGCAATATCCTCGACTAATCCTATTTTCTCCCTATTGGGTTAAGTTAAAATATCTCCTGCATTTCTGGGCTGTATTCAGTATAGATGTGCACTTGAGGACTGGAGATACCAAAGTAGTACCCAATTTTAAACAGGAGACAGAGTTTTTGTGGATGGTCAAAAGTGAGTTAGCCAGTGAAAGGGAATAAAACTAGAATATTTAAGGATGATTTACCATGTATCTGTGTAAAGTTATGATAGAAGTAGGCAGTTCTGATTCCAAAATGGATGTTCTTTCTTGAAACAGAATTCTTGAAATGGTAACAGAAAATGATAGATGGATAAAATCTGCTGGATGTAGTATGCAAAGTGTTTAAGAAAAACCTTTAACAAGACACGGAAGATGACTGGAAAAATTTAATCAGTATAGAAACAATGAAGGATGTTAAGGGTTTTTGGTAAGGAGTCCCAGGTTCAAGTCCCACATACTCCAGAGGGATATAATAAGATGTCTGAACAGATTGATTTGAAAATAACTCAATGAAGAATGGCAAATTGGATTAAAAAATGCTAGAAAGGAGGAAACAGAATAGGAGTTCAAGGCAATTGCAAGTGGCTAGGGGTTGCCTGACCCTGTGCTTATTGTGGGATAATTCTATTCACTGCATATAAAATAGAAGGCCTTGTAAATAATTTAAATGCTTAAATAAAACTGAAGTTAATAAGAGGAGTATGTAGCCAGATGAAATTCAGTACCAGTCAGTCTAGATTGATGAGATTTGTACATGTTGGCACAAAGATAGCATCAGTCATCATTCTGTTAATGGCTGTTTACTAATACTATTGATGATCAGAGGACTTACCTGATCACAGGACATTACAGGCAGTATCACAGGTTGACAAGATTGTTTAAAGAAAAAATAATGGTTCACAGGTTTTACAATCAAGAGATGATAGAAGTATCAAAATGATGAAAGCTGTAACAGGGTATGTAGAAACAGCCTGTTTCTAATTGCTTAAGGGTTATAGATGTGAGATTAATTGTGAGGAACGTAGGAAAGTAGGTTACATTTACACATTACAGACTGTGAAATTCACTTCTAAGATTTGAGCTTGAGGCAGAAAGTGTGGCAATATTCAAAATTCATTTGGATAGGTTGATGAAGGGATGTGGGAATGGAGTTGGTCAATGTGAAAATGTGCTCATTTGAAGGGTGAATGCCTTCACTGTTTGATTGGACTGAATGGCCCAGTTCTTTGTTGTAACTTTTATTTATGGATGTGAGCAAGTATGAATGACTTTCAGAGAACCCACAGGCTTGCACTCACAGTGGGTCTGCCCCATGATGTGTACAAATGGTATTATTATCACTTAAATGGTGAAAAATTGCAGCATACTGCTGTGCAGAGGGAACTCAGTGTCAATCACAAAGAGTTGATTTTAAGGTATAGCAGGTAATTAAGAAGGCAAATAGAATTTTGTCCTTCATTGTGAAAGGAATGGAGTTTAAAAACAGGGAGGTTATGCTGCAGCTGTATAAGGTGCTGGTGAGGCCACACCTGGAGTACTGTGTACAGTTTTGGTCTCCTTACTTGAGAAACGATGTACTGGCATTGACGGGGGTGCAGACGAGGTTCGCTAGGTTGATTCCCAAATTGAAAGGGTTGCACTTTGAGGAGAGATTGAATAGACTGGGACTATACTCATTGGAATTTAGAAGAATGAGGGAGAATCTTATAGAAACATATAAAATTATGAAGCGAATAGATAAGATAGAAGCAGGGAGGTTGTTTCCACAGGCAGGTCAAACTAGAACTGGGGAGCATGGCGTTAAAATAAGGGGGAGCAGATTTAGGACGGAATTGAGGATGAACTTCTTCTACCAGGGGATTCAGAGCCTGGAATTCCCTGCCCACTGAAGCAGTTGAGGCTACCTTTTTTTAAAGGTTTTTAAGGCAAATATAGATTTTTGAACAGTAAAGGAATTAAGGGTTATGGTGACCTGGCGGGGGAGTGGAGCTGAGTCCATGAAAAGATCAGCCGTGATCTTCTTGAATGGCGGAGCAGGCTTGATGGACGAAATGGTCTACTGCTGCTCCTGTTTCTTATATTCATATGTTCTCATTTCAGGAGAAAATTTAATGGGAACGTATTTCTGTAAAACATTCAACAAAAGCTAAAGGAAAACATTGTTACACAGAAAAGTGATTCAGTGAATCCAGCAAATAGTTTTTTCTGATGAAGGGCTCAAATCCTTAGAAGCAGAAGTTAAAATTGAAGAAGAGTGAGAAAAGAAAGTAGGAGACTGTTTCCATACAATCAACAATCAAATTGAGGAATAGGCCAGTTCAGGGCTTTGAAATAGATAGCACAGAAGGAGTTAAGACAGTTCAACAATGCTCATGAAGTAAGGGGAGGCAGTGGCGTAGTGGTAATGTCACTGGCCTAGTAATCCAGAAACCTAGCCTAATGCTCTGGGGACACGGGTCAAATCCCACAACTGGTAGATTTGATTGAATTCGATAAAAAGCTGGCCAAGTGGTCACTGTTGCCCTGTAGGGAAGGAAACCTGCCATTCTTAATTGGATTGGCTCATGTGACTCTGAAGGTATGGACAATAAATAATGGCCTAGCTAGTGATGCCGACATTCCATGAATGAATTTAAAAAAATTGAAAAATGGCTTGATAGGTTTGAAGGATATTCTACAAAAGGAATGGTGAAAGAGGTCAAAAGATACGTTGAGAAGCTAGGCAGGATTGAAGAAAATGATACAAAATCTTGGATTAAGACATACAGTGAGGAAATTAGATCTAAAAGAAGGGGGGCCTCATGGCTTGTGCAGAAGATTGCTTCTGTACCTTTATGAACCCATTGGACTAAAATGACTCTCAACATTGCCAAGATAAATGGGGATATCAATGATGGAACACTCCAAGGATGGGCTTTGTGTTATTAGAATTACATCAGTTAGGTTGAGTATTACAATTGGGATGTTAGTTTCAGAAACAAAAGTTTCATAACAACGTGGAGGAGTAGTCAGCTTTTCAAACCCTGAAGCCTGCCCTGCCATTAAATAAGAACATGACTGATCTACCCTCAGCCTCAACTCCTCAATATTCCAAAAATGTATCTGCTGCTTTTTAAATACTTTCAAAAGCACAACTTTTAAATACCACAACTGTCTGTGTTAGATCATTCCAGACATTCATTACACTGAGAGAAGAAATTCCCTCACATCTCTGTTTTAGATGAGTCTCCCTTATACAGTAACTGTGACCCTGTTTCGAGATTCCCCATGTGGAAAAATCTTCTTGGCATCAACACCATCAAGCCCTCTCAAAATCTTGTAATTTTCAATAGGATCACCCTTCATTTTCTCAACTCTACTGTATAATAGCCTAACCTTGATAAGTCCAACCCAGGAATCAGCCTCATGAATCTCTTTTGAACTGCCTCAAAGCTAATATATCCTTTCTTAAACACAGGGACAAAATTTGTACAAAGTACTTCAAGTGCAGTCTCACCAACATCCTGCAGAGTTGTGACTAGACTTCCCTGTGTTTAATCTCCAAATCCCTAATAATAAAGGCCAAAATTCCATATGACCTCTTAATCACTTGCTGCACTTGCATGCTAACCATTGTGTTTCATGCACAGGAATATAAAAGATCCCTTTGTGGCATGTATTTAGTTAAATATTTTATCATATTTGTAAACCTCAATGCATCTGGATTCTTAAAGTCAGAACGTACAATCAGATTTTTTTAAAAACTGAGCTGCACTATTCTTCCTCAGAGGTATGTGCACCCAACACAAATCTCATTATGCATTCAAGGAAAACACTTGATATATATGACCAACCTCTTGTTCGCTGTCTTTGGTCTGTTGAATATTTCAGAAACAAATCAGAATCTGAGGCAGGAATTAAAATACAACAATTCTTCTTTTGCCAATTTTCGTCCTCCTTTCTCTTGAGATCCTGGCTGAGATAAGGATTACGTAGCCATCAACCACCTTTAAGCACATTAACTGAAGGGCCTCTGTACTTTAAAAGAAAACCCAGACAACCTGCAAGCGTGTTGCAATGAAAAACATATCCCAAAGACCATAAGAACAATGGATGGTGGCAGGCAGAGACTGTGTCCATCACTATTTCATGTAATCCTTCCCTTTTAACTCCAGCAGCTGTGGCTCAGTTGGTGAGAATTCTTTAAGTTCAAGTCACAGTTCAGAAACTTCAACCCAAAAATCTTATCTGACACCTGAATGCAATACTATCTGATGACTGGCCGAAAGACTAAACCATGACCCTGTCTGGCCTCTCAGGTGGGCATACAAAATCTCATGGTACTAACAGCAGGGGAGTTAAATCTCATGTCCTGGCCAATAGTTATCCCTTAAGCAACATAGCAAAAGAAAAACTCATCTTGTCATTATCATTTGTGGGATCTTGCTGCGCATGATTTAGCTGTTGTGTATCTACAACAGTGAAAGCACTTCAAAAAAAAGCATCACTGGCTTTAGTTTGCTCAGAGATTATGAAAGACGTTATATGAACCCAAGTCTTTTTTTTCCCTCCTGACCAAATCTCCACATTTTCCTTCAAAGCTCACCAATAGTGATTAGGAGAAATCCTGGCAGATTTTTCTCTACCTAGTCCATGACAAGACCTTGCCTCCTTCAGTACAGCTAATTGCTCATTTGTATTGTTCATAATAAGTCAGCTTCTGAAGAGCCTTCTGCCCCTTGGTAAAATTTACCATTTTATCCATTTGTAATTTGTGCCGGTCACTGGACAGCCAGCCACAATGGAATGCCTTTGGCAATCCCCAAATTATTTGCAAAGCAACATTTGGCGTCTCTGGGGCTGAGGGGAGTGATGATCAGACTCATCTGTCATCAACATCTGCTTTCTTTTCCCATACTGACAGCTCTGTCCTGGCACATCTCCTAGATCAAGTACTCAGCACATTATTCCCAGCAGACTGACAAACATGGTTTACAGAATCAGATTGTTGCTGTCAGCAACCACTCTCTGTCCACTCTCCAGCCTGATTAAAAGAGAAAAAAAATTGAAATTAAATTAGATCTATTCAGTTCTCCTTTAATACAAAGTTGATTTTCATTAACAGTCTGTCTATTATAGCTAACATTTGTCAGTCAGTTAATGAAGGCCGTCGTCAGGGAGGAGATCGATTATTAAAGTGTAGGAAGATTCAAGGACTAGTCAGATCTGTTTCCATTCAGATAATGAATGCATTCTCCATTAAATGTATATTGTTTGGTGTACAAACTAAATTTGATTTACATGTAAATCTGATAGACTCCATCCCGCCCATATTCCAGGGAGAGGACAAATGTTCAGTGTTAAAGTTAGCTTGCATCACTATGAGTTATACCGCGCTGCTCACACCTTGACTTAGCTCCAAAGATAAGGGTTTCTCACATACCAGCTATCAACTGTGCTTCTTACAATAATGACATTTCCATGGCTTCTGTACTTATCAACGCTTGTGGCCTTGCATTCACATCAAATGGAGGTTTTCCAGAAGCAGTCAATTGCGCTTTGAGGCAGACCTGAACCTTTATAAATATGGCTTGTGAGTTGGCACAACATGATCTGACAATTGAGGGTACAAATTCTGTTGTGCCACTGGTGGTGTGGCAGGACTGCAGCTTCTTCTCTGTGTCTTATACCCTAGGGTTGGTGCTGGCGTTTGTAATCAACTCATGGAACCACTGTGACGTTGAAGTACAGTCTAAGAGGCTAATCCCATCGAAAATGAGACTAACAACAAAATATGGTTGAGCTGAGCTTATGTGACACAAGGCTCCAATTGCAATGGCAATGCATCTTTATGGAATCAGTTGCTGTTTGCTGGTGAAGTTTAAAGCCCATTTTATTGACCAGGAATTCTGTGCAGCAAAAGGCGCAACTTGCTAATGACGGTTTGAAGATGGTGAGGAGCGCAAGAGGCCAAATTCTAAGAAGCAGGGAAATTGAGAGAGCTTGTTATGTTTCAATACAGAGAGGGCTGAAGGCATGGAGCAGAATTTTCATTTGTGGGTCCTGATCCATGATGAAATGCAGGTCAGGAACTGACACATGCTGGCATTGGGATCCAGAGGAATTCTGGAGAAGGAGATTGATTAGGTTGCTGCCTCAAGGGCCCCAGTATTATTCAGGATACAGAGCGAGCTTCTAAGGAGGGCCAAGAGGAGGCTTCCCAGCTGTGAAACATTGGCATCCCCACCATCGGAGCATACCCTTCCACTGAATGATCGGAGACTGGATCTGTGGTCCTGTGGGGCAAGTGGTTCCCAAGATGTATGGAAAGGTGACACAGACCAACTACCTTCCAATCTGTCTTGGGGAGGCTGTTTCAATCGGTTAGTATTTCAGATTCAGTGTGGGGCCCATGCACTGACTTTAAAATTCCTGTCAACTTGTGAACATTGGCCTTAATTGACCCTCTACATGGCTCAAAAGGTTCGGCAGAAGAAGGAGCATGACAGGAGGCCTGGCAAGATGACGAATGGCAGGAAGGTGCAGATATTCCTGCCTCCAGTGCTGCCTCTAGCTGTGGCTGTTTAAAAATTTAGCCTATAGCGTTCTAAACTCTTAAGGTGTATTGCAATTTGAGACATTGATGATGGTAAATCGGGAATATCATCCCTGATTTAGGCAGCAGAGACTAAAGTAAAGTTATGGTGCTGGCCAAAGAGCACTGGAGAAATAGGTTTAGTGTTATTACAGACAAATATAAAGCTTTCAGCACTGGATGTGAAATTGGGTGAAGGGAAGGCAAACATTGTTATAGAGATAGTGGTTAGTGGCCTTAGTGATGGATAGGACGGTTAGAAGATTAGCTTGGAGCTGAACACTTTGCCAAGATTACATTGTGACTAAGGCATTATGGAGAGTGGGGTTAAATGAAAAAAAATGGGCAACCCAGGGTCTAGCTGGAGAGAATCTGATTTCACCCAAAAGTCAGTCAAGCAGTCGGACAGAAAACAGTCATTTGAAGCACATAGAGAGTTGCTGAAGAGGTAGGAACAAGTTGCACCAGCTTGCATTTAGAAGGCAGCAGTGAACTTGAGGGGAATGAAAAGGAAGAATAGGCAGACTCCTGAAATAGCTCACAGAGGCTGGTATCTCATCACCAAGTCACCCTTTACTTACACGTGGAAAGCCCTTGACTCTGGCACAGCGTCGTCAGAGTCAGCACCCAGAGTCAGAATGTCTGATGCTCCTCTTTTTAATCTGTCTGCCAGGGCTCCCTGAATGGATTAGATTAACAGCCCCAATTAGTGAACTCCTATTATATGAGGTCCAACTGGTTGACCTGATGGACTCACCTATGAGTCCAAGCACATAGGTCAGTCCTTTTTCTTGGAGAGTCTCGTGTAGTGTTTTAGCACTGGTTTAAAGACTGATACAAACGTTGTGTATCGTACGGGAGCTTGCCTCTTGCATCATGAAAACCTCGGAAGAAATTCACTCTTCTTCAATTGGCAAAGGAATCAATGCGGATCCTTCCATCTTGGATTCAGAAGTCTTGCCAATACTTGACAGAGAGGGTAAACCCATGGGTTCCAGCAGCCTTTCTGACTGTTCTGAGGGGCAGGGCATGTTTTGCTGCCATACTATTTGCGAGTTTGTGGCTTTCAGATGGTCCACATGCTTGTTCTGGATCATTGCACGGAGCCAAACTTTAAACATCACAGGTCCTGGCCTCGTATCAACCATGCCTTTTACCCATGCAGGGTCATTTCCATGGTTCTTAGACCAGACATCATCCCCTGCAGTAAACAGCCTCTCTCACTCTCTTGACAGAGTCTTGGGTCTGGCACTGGCATTCTCCATGCTGTTTCAACCTCCATCCAGCCACCTCCCTCCCCCTGCCAATTATACAGCCACCCTACATGCAACTCTGCTGCTGCTACCCCTGTGGTTGCATGTAGGGTAGTTGTATAATCAAATACAAACTGTGACAACTTGATATCTAGTGAGGCTGTAGGCTGTTCTTCAAGCCTGCCTTTAAAGATTGGCCAGCTTCCAAAAATCTGTGTTCCGAAAAAGATGTGTGCAATTTTTCTGTTGTCGTCCCTATGTTTGATGAATGGATTCTGTGCACATCCAACCACCGAGTGGGCATCCACAATGTCTAAGAACTTTGAGGCCACGAAAGGACCCACACAGTGAGTGTAACTGTGTTTAAGGTTTACCTGGCCATTCCCACAGATGTGGGGGATGGGGTGTGCTGCTGGCGGTAATTTTTGTCCTTGTTCAGTACTCTGTACACTGCCCCACCAGGCAGCTATGTCTGGCCCGACCACCAGACATAACTTCTCACCAGCATCTTCATTTTGGAGAGCCCTGGATGACCCTGATGAATTCAGCTATTTTCTGAATATCCTTTAAGTAAATACCCTTCATTGTTATGTATGTTCAAAATAAAATGCACTGAAAAGTGTGCACCATTGTTCATACATAAGCATCATTTACAGAATAAAATAAAGAAAGATAACTTAAACAGAGTTCAACTTTCCTTCTTCGCTGCTATACCACCGTCAGAGTCCTGTTCCGGGCTTTCCAGTCCACACTACGGGTGTCCTGCTCCGGGCTACATCAGTCCGTGCCGTGCTGCTGTCGGGGGCCTACTCCATGTGGAAAATGAGAGCCCCACTCCAGGCCTCACAGGCTGATTGACTGATTCAGCTGCCGCCATCAAAAATGCAGCTGCTGCTCCAGAGCCCATCGAAGCTGCCTCCCATTGAAGAGCTCTCTCAGCCACCTGTTGTTCTGGGACTCTTCCCCACGATGCCCTGGGTATGTGGCCTCACTGTCACTCCGGCCCACATCCTGTCCACCAATATCGCTCCAGTCTACGTTCACTCTGCTGCCACTGCGGGACACGGCCCATGCACTTAGCTCCCACCCACTCACTGGAAGCAACTCCTTTCTTCAGATTAGGGTTAAATAGTTGAAGTTAAAAATAGTTAAAGGTTGGTGGGGTGGAGGGGTGGAGGGGGGAAGGGGGAGACAGAGAGAGAGAAAAAAGAAAGGAAAAGGAACTGGCAAGCAGAGGAGCTCCGACTGGAGCATCTCACCCCACCATCATCCTGCTAGTCTTATCTAGCAGCTAGTATCTGAATATCTTTTAATGGAATATCCTTTATTGTCACATACATTTGATGCCATGTCCTTTGATCTAGACAATCACTCTCGCTCCCCATAACAATATGCTATCCTCTACTTTGAGCTGGTCTCTCAGTCCAAAAAAACTTCCATTCTGGTTGTGACGGCCCACTAGTTTTCCCCCATCACCACTAGCTGTTCCAGTTTGACAGAACTGGATCTTTCTGCAAACCAAGTCTGACATTGTCAGCTGTGACTGGAAGTGTGTCCAGAAAACTTAAAACCATTACAGACTCCTCCACTGGTTGTACCATCAGTGGTGTATCTGCCAATGGGAGGTGGTTCAATGCATCCACATTTGCTATTTGGCCTCCTGGACAGTGTTATAACTTGTCATTATAGGTACTTAGTATTAGAGCCCACTGCTGAATTTGGCCTGAAGCTGTGGCTTGCATTACCTTGTCCTCTTTAAGCAGACCTAATAGGGGTTTGTGGTCTGTTATGATCACAGATTTTCATCCATAAAGGTAACTGCCTTACTCCAAATATGGCCACCATTCCTTCTTTCTCTACCTAGGCATATTTATGGCCTGCATTATTCCAAAGTCCTGGATGCATATGCTATTGGGCATTCTCTGCATTGGACCACCTTTGAGTTAATACTACCCCGACCCAAACTGGGAAGTATTCCATGTCAACACCTCAGAGGATGATAGTCGTTTCTTCAATTTACTGAAGCCTTTGGCTTGGCCATGCAACTATTTCCAAGGCTGACCCTTTTTGAGGAGCTGATGCAAGGATGCCAGCATGGATGCAGGCTATGTATGAACTTTCTGCAATAATTTACCTGTCCAAGAAACATATCGGACAGACCTAGGAGCTGGGGCACTTTTGATCACCATCACTTTATCTTCCAAAGGACGTAACTGGTCTAGTCAACTCCCTAGCCCAAGTAAGTCACTTGAGGAGCTTGGAACACATATTTTTCACTTCTTAGGCATACACCTACCTTGGAAAAGTCTCTATGTCCAAGTATTCCTTATCAGTTTTCCCTGTTATTAGTTCATCTGGCAGAGGTATGTGGCTTTGTTTTTTCCCCTTAAAGAGATGCTTAGAGATTGGTTGCAATGAAGGATTAATGATGTAGCTATGCCAAAACTGTCTCCTAGCTGAAAGCCCAATTGGACTTCAAACAGACACTACAACTGGCTTTAGCATTGGAAAATGCGGCAAACGGAGCACATGAGTTGCAGAGTATTCCGATGGAAGTTGGACACCCTTAGCAGAACCCCAAATTGGCTTAGCCAAGTCTTGGCCAAACACTTAAAATTTTCTTCAAGATCTGGGCCCGCAAGCCATTGTATTTTGCTGCTGGTATGTGGATTCAGGACAGTAAAATAGCCCTACTAGACCTAAACTGAGCCAAGATAACTCCCAATAAAAACTAAAAGAACTGCAGATGCTATAAATCAGGAGCAAAAACAAAGTTGCTGGAAAAGCTCAGCAGGTCTGGCAGCATCTGTGAAGGAAAAAACAAAGTTAACGTTTCAGGTCCAGTGACCCTTCCTCATAACAATAACTCCTAGGCTGTTATCACCTGCTTCCTGAATTGCCAAGTAAGAACAATAGTTTAATTATAGGAGGCTTGTGATCGTAGTTTTCCTTATCTAAATCTGTCAACTCTTGAAAGGTTTTAGTAACTGGTACGCCAGGGAAAGTTAGGCTCCTATCAATGGAAAAGACTAATAATCTGATAACCACAAGCTGTCAGGAGAATTACTTGTTGCTTTTCATGCATCCTGAAGTCATTTACCCAGAAAAAATAACACGTTCTTTCCACATGTTGGGCTCAGTCTTCAACAGGGTTGAACAAGTGAAGCTTCTCAAAGAGTGGCATGATACAAGAAATGCTTACCCCAAACTCAAGGACAACTGTTGTGAGCAAGTTTCTTCAGGAATGTGCTCTACTCACATCACCACTGAATTAATTCCACAGAGACCAATATCCTGTCACCAAGTCACCCTTTACTTACACGTGAACCATGCTTGACTCTAGCACCACTTCATCAGAGCTAGCATCCAGAGTGTCAGAATCCCTGACACTCCTCTTTTTGTGTTAGCCAGGGGTTCTGATTGGACCAGATTAACAGCCCCAATCAGTGAACTCATATTCTATGAGGTCCAGCTGGCTGACCACGTTACAATCACTACACTTCCCAGCCGCAGAACAACATAGGCATTGGAGAGAAGGTTAGAAAAACAGGGTGATATCAGCACTTAGGAGACTTCCAACTTTGAAGGCCTCATTCCTGTGCTGTACTATTCTTTGTTCTTAGAGCAAAATGTTCCATTTTCCAACTGAGTGTTGATAACGACGAGAGTTTCTGTAGTGAGACCTGCTTTCATGCATTAGCATGTATCAACATCCCCTTATTAGCTAATCACCTTATTAATATGCAGTTTCCCATTCTCCCTCCACTGGATGGAAATTAGATAGAGGCAATTTCTGATATGAAACTCTGAGCAGTAATCTGGCAACTCCGACTTGGTAAACAAAAAATTGAAAGATCTGCAGATGTTGGAAATCTGAAACAAAAACAGAAATTGCTGGAAAATCTCAGCAGGTCTGGTAGCATCTGTGGAGAGAAATCAGACAAAACATTTCAGGTCCAGTGACACTTTCTTCTGAATTTCTGTTTTGTCTCTGACTCCAATTTGCTGCTTGCATATAGGGCTCTCCATTTCGGACAGCAAGCACCAAAACCTCAAGGCACCTTCCTTGGGCAGAGACTGCACGCAACCCCCATCTACCCTCACAGTACATCTTTAATTCATTTCTAATATAGTTCTGCATTTCAATGCTGCACTTTGGAGCCACTGACACCTTGCACTGGAATGCTGCTGCCAGAAAACTTTGCACACAGGTACAGGCATCAGACTCATGAATTGGACCAGGCTGCATCTCTGGGATCCTTGCTTAGTCATTTTGCATGTACTTCGATGATCACAGCATCTCTGCCTTCCCCATCAGCAAGAGCTTAAAATCTCACATGACTTCTATTTTGCTTTGCTAACAGATACTGATTGAACCAAGCTGATTTTCACGATTATCAGTCAAGGGAGTGGACATGTTGCTGTATGTCACCGTGTCACTTAAATCTCACATTTGTACCATGTATCTGGCACGCATATGACAAACACACTGCATGCGCATCACCCAAATGGCCATGTGTCAAGGACTAAGGGGAGTAATCCTCAGTCAAGGGAGAAACCCTTCAGTCAGCGGGTGCTGGCAAAGTAAGTCAAGGGCAGCCTCTGATGTTAGTCCAAATGCAGTTAGTCTGGAGTGTCATGGTGAGAGTGTCCATATCTCTACACCTTCACAGAGTAGGCCACGGTCAGCCCTGTGGGTCGAGTGAAACCAGTCTAAGAGTTGCAGGAACTCAAGATGGGGAACGGCACACAGATTCATAAGGGGGAAATCAATCATCAGTCAGGGCTGTCTGTCCAGGTTGGTCAAGGGTGGTCATTCCTGGGGGCCCATCCAATGAGATCAAGGGGAGGGGCTATCAGGGGCCAATGGAGGAAGAAAGCTGCAGAACTCAATGTGTATGGCGGAGCCAAAAAGGCATGGGAGAGATTCACTGATGCTACCAGGCTTCAATGGGTTACAATTCATTACTATGTCTGGTATGATGAATTAATATGCTTGAGGCTTAAAAGGTAATGTGTTGAGATGAATGGTTAAATAAATGAGTGGTTGGGAATGTGAAGAAGATCAAACCCAATGGGGTTGATGGAGATGCCTATTATAGAGGGAATGGGAAGTTTTTTGGGGGCAGGGGATAGGTCACCTGAACAGAGAGGCTGAGTGGCTGCATGAAAATAGCATGTGTTCAATGGAGATGGAGATGTCTGCCTCACACCTGGAGTGGGTGGGCATTAAAGTATTCATTCTTCGAGGGAGGGAAAAGAGGCCCTTTGCAGGGCAACAGCATTAAAAAGACACTCATACACTGTAGGTGATGACACCTGGGAGCATTAAGTGTTGGATGTGAATGTTAAGCATTGACCTACCGTGTGGAATCCAAATCTTGGCCCCAAATACTCTTGACATCATGCAGGATCAAGAATCAATTCCATTGAGACTGTGTTACACAGGCAATATATTGCAGCGTGGAAATATTCACACCAGTTTCCAAAGCTGCAAACACATTTCAACATTCCAAGCTGCTCACTTCACACCTTCGACCATAAACCTCATGTAGCACTAAGGATGATTAGCTCTGTACCTCCACTGTTGCAGTTGCAGCTAGACAGACATTCATGTATGCAGCTGAAGATGAATGGGGAATATGTATCTGTAAATATGAGTACCCCTCATATATCTTTGTTCATATTTACGATGAAATGTCATCTGGGCCATCTATGTTTCTTCAGAAGGTCTTCTTCTTCCTTTCCCTCCCACTATGTCGCGATACAGTCCCAGGCTCCACAGCTGGTGTGGATGGAGCCTGCTCTACAGTGGAGCCTGTGCTTTAGTATCTTAATTGGGTGACCTTGGGGTGCTTGTGCAGAGGACCTCACATACTATGCCTTGTCCACAGGGAGGTTCACTTCCCTTGAGTTGAACTTCTACGGGAATGACGATGGTAGCCAGGGTGAAGATGGAAGGCCTGGCCACCTCTGGAGCATCCCGAGAGGAGATTTCTGGGGGCAGGGGCCTAGTATGTGGTTCATCCTTTTGTGTATGCTTACTGACACAATCCTGTCTCTTTGGGAGCGAGGGGCACCTGGAACCACTTGGCCCCTGACTTCATTACAGCCTTGATCCAAATCCAGACAAAACAGCTGAACTCCAGATGTGAGGAGAGAGTGACTGTCCTTACATTTAGTCACCGTTCCACCAAGTATAGCATTAAAAGTCCTACCAAAACTGGAGACAATGGGAATCAGGTAGAAGACCTGATTTGTTTGGAATTACAAGGAAGATGAAAAGAAAACAGAAATCCTTGTAAAACACAGCAGCATCTGGGGAGAGAAAGCAGATTAACATTTTGAGTCCAGTGACCCTTCTTCTGAATTGCTGCAGCAATTTCTGTTTTGTTTCAGATTTCCAACATCCTCAGTTCATTGTTTTATCACATGGAAGATGGTTGCGATTGTGGAGGTCTATCATCTCAGTCCCACGATATCTCTGCAGGAGATCCTCAGGGTAGTGTCCAAGGCCCAAATATTTTCTGCTGCTTCACCAATGGTCTTTCCTCTATCATAAGGTCAGAAATGGGCATGTTCACAGATGATGACACAAAGCTTAGCCCCATTTATGACTCCTTAGATACTAAAGCCATCCATAAATCTATCCATGTCTGTATGCAGCAAAACTTGGCAACATCCAGATGTCAGCTAAGCGGCAAGTCATATTCTCACCACACAGGTGACAGGCAGTGACCATCTCCATCAAAAGTGAATCTAACTATTGCCCCTTGACATTTAAATGCATTACTTCTACTGAATTATTTGTAATCAACATCCTGGGCATTACCATTATACAGAAACTGAACTCTCAAGTAGTATTAATTGACCTACAATAGGCCAAAGCTAGGAATTTTGTGGTGAGTAAATCATGGATGCGTGGGAACACCAACAAAGTTTCCCCCAAATCACACACCATTCTATGGAACATTATTACCATTTATTCACTTTTGCTTGGCTACGATCATGGAATTGTTTTCCTAGCAGCATTGTGGGTGTCTCAAGAAAGCAGCTCCCCAGCACAGTCTTTCAAGGGAAAATTTGACAGTTAAATGCTGGCCAGAAACACCCACATCTTATAGTTGGTGTGACAAAAATTGGTGGACGGTATGCCAATCAAGCAAGCTGCTTTGACCTGGATGGTGGCAAGCTTCTTGAGTGTTTCTGGAGGTATACACATCCAGGCAAGTGGGAAGTATTCCATCACATTTCTGATTTGTACGTTGTAGATGGTGGATAGGCTTTGGGGAACAAAGAGGCGAATCAATACATATATTTAAGGCAAAGGAAGATGGATTTTTGACTAACAAGGAGTGGGCCACAAACAAAACAGCCATCGCCGTATCAAATGGTGGAACAGGTTTGCGGCCTACCAGTGCTCCTAATTTCTACGTTTTTACAAGTTACTGACTGCAGAATTTTCAGTCTTTGAACTGTTCTTATAGCTGCAGTATTTATATGGCTAATCCAATTCAGTTTCTGGCCGACTGTAACCAACTGGATAACATGGGTTACAAATATCTAAATGTCGTAACACATGTATTATAGCACTAGTAAACCTAAACATCATAGCGACAATAATTAATAAAATATATATACCAGCAGGTAGTATAGTAGCTACTTTAAAATAACATTCCAAAATCAGCTCCTTGGGAACAAATCCAATTATTTTGTAAATAACAAGTTGGATTAGAATTGTATAAATTAAATTTATTTATATAACAGAAATGTTAGCTCAGGAGCTGTGCTGGCTGTGGTTCAGTTGGTAGCTACTTTTGAGTCTGTTTTAGAAGTTCTGAAGGGTTTAGGCCCGAAACGTCAAGTTTTCCTGCTCCTATGATGCTGCTTGACCTGCTGTGTTCATCCAGCCCCATGCTTGTTATCTCGGATTCTCCAGCATCTGCAGTACCTTTTATCTCAGAAAATATAGGCTGTCTTTTAAACACGACATTCTCTGACAGATGTTAAACATTCCATTACACGAGTACAATGTGTAGCAGGAAAATTTTCTCTGTTGACTACCCAATACCCATCTCTCTATCAGCGTCCTTAAGCTATTTTTCCTATTGCACACCTCTGGAGCTAATGGGAACTTGAACCCAGACCTCCTAGTCTGCACGTACTGACTCTAGCCCTGCACCCCAAGGAGGCCTGATCAATGTGGTGAAAACAGATTATCTAATCATTATCCTATTGTTGTCTGTGCATTAATTAGTTGCCATATCCCCCTACAATGACCACTCCTCAAACATACTGAATTGATTCTAAAACGCTTGAACACTTCTTTAGCTTAAAAACGGCACGATTAAAAAAAAAACAGAGGATTTAGAATCTCCTCAAAGAAAGACACGATTAAAAATGCCAGTCTGGTAATTGCCTCGTCGGTGCTTCAACTGGACGCCACACTCAAAATGGAGAGGGGTGCGACCCTCAGATGAGGTCATTTCCGTTATCGGAAGTGCGCACTTGGATTATTCCCCGGAAGTAGGTGGTAGTGCGCCGCCATTTTGTGTCTGACCGGGCTCCGGTCGCGCGGTTGCCGCTTCCGGTCGTTTTATTTTCGTTTCTTTTGGCGACGGCGCGAGGAGGAGATGCCCCAGAATCCGCTGCGAGTGGCGGTGGTGTGTTCGAGTAACCAGAACCGGAGTATGGAGGCGCACAGTATCCTCAGGTAACCAGCCCCGCCGTCTACCGGGCCTACCGGTCAGGAGTGAGCAAACCGGGCCCGACGTCTTGTCTGCCCGCCTCCCTCCCACCCAGCCTCTGTGCCTGCTACGTCCCTCCGGGAATTGAACCTCTGTCCGCCGCTGGGCCCATCGCGTGCCTGGTAGAAGCCGTTCCATCGTTCCGGGCCCAACGCGCGCCCTCAAAAGATTAATTCCACAGCCCGGGCCTGACGCCAAGTCCATGCTGTGGCCGCACCCTCTGTAACAGAACTTGATTGTCGTTCCTTTTTCTTTCTTTGACCCCCCCCCCCCAAGCGCCGTTACACCACCAAACAAGTCTTTGTGCGGCTTCCGGGCCACCCTTTTCTTCCTAGCCGCATACTGTCTGCTGTTGTGTTTCATCTTGCGTTCCCCTAAGTCTTAAGACCAATGACTTGTTTTCATTCCTTTCTTTATTTCTCTCTTCTTCTTAGCACCCAGATTCCTGGAATGCAAAATTAGGCCTTGGCTCTTAACGATCATTCACACCCCTTGAATGTGTGATGATCTCTCTGCCTTTGTGAGATCTCTCTTCTGTCCTTTTCTTTGAGTACCTGCGCAAACTTGTCTCAATGTTTCACCTCTTTTCGTCTCTTACGCCCCCTCCTTCTGCCGCTGCCACTTTGCAATGGTTCTGGACTTCAATCTTAGATGCATCTCTTATTCTCTTACAAGTAACTACTAAAATGTAACTCACCTAATTTTCTTTTCTCGTCTCCATGCAGCCTTTGAATATGGAGTACTCCATTTTACAGTATTCTTCATTCACAAATCTACTTTTTGTGATTGCCCACAAGTGTCTACTTTTGTAAACTACTTGCCACATTTCATTATCCCTTTCCCATCAAGTCTTTGCATGTGTTGCTACTTTGAAAATCAATGCTTGTTTTAGCTGCAGTGCTTTTTTTTTGAGCCTGCTCATTTGTGAATTTGCTACTTCCATGGTACCGAAACAGTCGCGGGGTTGCAAATCCAATCCTAGATATGCCCAAGGTTTACTATTCCTTTTGACCTTTCTGCAGTCATTGAAATGATTGACTGCATCCTCCTGCAATGTCTATGCCTATTGTTCAGGTCAGTAGGACTTTATGGCAGCACGGTGGCTCAGTGGTTAGCACTGCAACCTCACAGCACTAGGGACCCGGGTTCGATTCCAGCCTCGGGTGACTGACTGCAGAGTTTGCACGTTCTGTGTCTGCATGGGTTTCCTCCCACAGTCCAAACATGTGCAGGCTAGGTGGATTGGCCATGCTAAATTGCCCATAGTGTTCAGGGGTGTGTGGGTTGTAGGAGGATGGGTCTGGGTGGGATGCTCCAAGGGTTGGTGTGGACTTGTTGGGCCAAAGGGTCTGTTTCCACACTGTAGGGATTCTATGATAAGGACTGTTCATTTCAACTACCTCTGTAAAGCATAGAACCTGCTGCGTTGTTTTTGGCCCCAGCCAAACTTCAGTTCTCTGTAATAGCACAGGAAAATCATGTGCTGACTCCTGGACTTTGCTAACATTGCTTGAGGTTTTTTTGGGTGAGTTCATGGCTATTGAATTTACTAAGAGCAATATTTTTGGACTTGGTCCCGGTCACTGGCCTTGGTGAGATACTGGGGTTGGAAAATTGGCAGACTTTGAATCTGAGATTCTGATGTTCCCAAGCTTTAAATCATTTGGATATGCTAAATTCAGGGTCAGAAATGAAACTTGATTTTTGTTTTAAACAAAAACTTCAGATCACTTTTTGATAACTTTTCTACAGGAGCATTTCTGGATTTTAAAATATGCATTAACGTGCCCAAGTGTCTGTGTATAGCTTGTGATTTTTTTCAAAAGATTTGAGTATATCTAACTTTTAATATTATTCTCTCTGTGCTGCTGTGTTGTCTTGCACTTCTGTGAAGATTTGAGTTTTACGGATTGCCCTTTTATTATCCTCAGTTCATTCTGGAGAAAATCTAACCTTTGAGCAAGAGTGAGGAGCTAATTCAACTCTAGAAAAACCTAATAACGGAATGTTTCCCACCAAAGGGTTTTATTTCATGAGCAACATGGGTAGTTGTTTTCTGATTCCACATATGACTTGCCTTTGAATAATGTTCAGCAACTGCATGTTGAGGTGGTTTGAATTGTTGGTCACCTAAGGTTACTGATGTTTGCTTCATTAACTTTGTTCTTGGTTCTTCATTATCTTCAGTTAATTATTATGTTAGAAGAAGTTAACCTTTCAGTTGGGGAAAGTGATTTATGCAGAATGAGTGTCCTTATTAGTAGTGCATATCCTTTGGGGAAAGTGTATTTTCTACTGACTGGTCTCAAGTGTGCCTGTTCAGTGTAGTCCATAACCCTAGAGAATTTTTATTTTGTATGAATTCTCTTTTCATAGCTCATCACACTTTGGAGGACTGAGTTGTATGATTTTCCAAGTGGCACTGTTCTAACTTTGATTCCACTTTGTGGAATCATTAAGACATGCAAGATTGAGAAAATACTTGACATATGGGCTTTCTCTTGATGGAAAATGCTTGTTTCCTTCGGTTTTCTACTGGCTTTCATGGGGATTTGGTCAGATGTATTTAAAAGTGCTAAAGGTCATGCCTTGAGCTGGCAATTGCCAGCAATCTCCATGATTTCATTTTTGGATTGGACTGTCCACATATAGCAGTGTCAGACTGTGCTTACTTTATAGGAAAAGGATGGTTTGCTTGGTTGTAAATCTAATTTAAGCTTGACTTCTGCATTTTCATTTTGACTCTCTTCATTGATTGCTACAGATGCCAGGTGCATTGGCTCAGGCTATTATGCTGGTGCAGACCTAGTGCCACTTTGAAGTCTTGGGAATGTCTCTGGCTAAAAATAACAAAAGTGAACAGTATTTCAGAAAAAGTATTTTTGGCATTGTAATGGATAGGGGTAAATATTAAATCCTTAAAAAGTAATATAATGTTGTCTGTTACTACTGTCTTGTCTCCTTTTACATTTGTTTCTTTTTGAAGAAAAATGTCTTGGTGGTGTGATGAAGATCTCAAAAATGATAAATAGGTTGGGCAGAGAAGATGTGGAGAAAATGTGTTCCTTCTGGTGGTTCAAAACTAGAGACCCATAAGTACAAGGTAGTTACTAATCCTGCAAGGATAAACTTATTTACACTTGCAAGGTGGACATTTCAACCCCTCTGCACAGGGAACAGTTGAGGTATGGAATGCTCAAAGGAAACTGGATGAATAGGTGAGAGAAAAAGGAACAAAATCAGAGATAAAATAGATGTAGTTTAGGGAGGAGATGGGGTGCATTGGTACAAACTAGTCGGGGTGAGTAGCCTGGTTCTGTGCTGCACATTCTTGGTAATTGCAAAATACCAAATTTGGAACATGTATTTTTGGTAAATCTTGTATTGCTTTCAACTTCCTTTAACCCTGCTTGGTGCAATCCATTTGTAACCTTATTTTGATTAACTTTCTAGAAATCCATGGCAAATTATGGAAGCATGGTGCTAAATGCGATACAATGTGTACCCTGGAATGCTTAGGCTGTAATTGTTTTCTCAAAAATTCTGTTGTTTTGGCTGAATAACAAAGGACCGTTTCCTTATGAAAATAAGGAAAAGTATGTTCTACCTTCATATCCACTGAATCCTAGTACAGCTTCAGCAACTGTCTTGTGGTGATCTCCATCCATACTACAGTGAATTTTTTCTTGTTTTCCTGGCCATCTTGCCTTGGACAGCTTTTGTGGTTGCTGATTATCTCTGCTACTTCACAAGTTGCCACTATTGATGGATAAGCAGACACTGACTTCCCAGAGTTTGGGGCCTATGCAGCTGTAAGTACAGTTGTCATAGAGTAGCAGTTTTACTTTGAAAGACGAGAGAACTATGTTGGAAGAATGCAGAGATCTGATGGTTATAGAGCCAGCGAGGTGTACTGTGGGACTAAGTTGAAGTTAGTGGGACAAGGTCATGATTTGGAAACAGTAAAGATACTGTTGCAACATTGCTGCACTGCATGCCAAATGTAGACTGAGCTCATGGGTGAGTAGGACTGGTCTTCTCTGGAAGATAGTCCCACGTTGGTACTGAACTGCTATGAGTTTCATCTTGCAATTTCTGACTAAGACAGGGATAAAACCTATTGACCATCTGATTATCTTACACAAAGCAGAGCTGGTTAAACCAGTTAACTGCCCACCCAACTGAGATTTGCAAGCTTGACATTTATCAGGAATTGCCTCTAGGCACTGTGCTAGAATTGGCTTTCTACCTGGGTGGTAGTTTTATTTGAGAGTCATTGGAGAGTTGAAATTTTTTTAGCTGAATAATTACATTTTTTATAGCAGTGTTTCAAAATGCTAGGATTTCTGTGCAGAATAGATTCTTACAAATTTTACAGATTGATATCAAATACATGTTACAGTGTAGAATAGTACTAGATGAGGCAATTAAGTGTGGATTTAAAAGTTTCGTAGTTTTGTTCAGGATATAATCAAGGGGTAATGTCTTGGCCAAGCCAAATGCGAAGAAATATTGTGTTTGGCTTTGATGCAAAACTCATTAAAAGCAATGGTTGAAACTACTGAATCATTGCAATGGCCTTGTGGTATGATTACGTTAGTAAATCATGGCACACTAATAGAAGAACAAATAGGAGGCAGGCAAACCAAAGAAGCATTTCTTACCAAATTTCCCACTAAATGTGTAATTCAGCTGGGTCACTCATCATGCTCCCAACAATTTCCTTTTTAAAATTTTGTTGGTGTGTGCTATGCATCAGGCTGCTGATAAAAATCACTAGGACTAATCGTGTACAGAGATTCTTCTCAGACACAGTGCAACTTTGCTTATGGAGGGATTACTGGCAGTATGACTCAATAAATTTAGAAAAACCATTGTCAGTTGCTTTCTTGAACACAATATTGCGAAGGAGAATTCACATTCACTGAGGTTCCATTTTGGGTTATTATAAATTGCACTTTGTTTTGCTGACCACAGTTGTTACATCACTCAAGTGGAATATTGTCGAGTTGGCTTGTGTTTCTTAAGTTTGAAGAAAGGTGTAAAATTAGGAAACCCATCTCCATAATTATTCTCTTATCTCTGTGACTACTCTTGCTGCTATACTGGATCCACTATAACATAACATAAAATGACCCAGTTCCTTGAAGCCTTTGTAAAGTTCCAAAGGGACAGGTCTCTGAGCTTGCAGCTCTATCAAGGCATTCTGGCCTTTAGTCAAACATTTGGGCTTTTTCTTGAGAACCTCTCCTGTATCCTTGTGCAGAACACTCTCACTAGCCTTCTGATTGTACATGGTTCACTTAAAGTTTGGTAGTGTAATAAAACTGGTAAACCTTGTGTGATTGGAATATCAATACTGAAAATAAGAACTCTAGCTCTAAATCGCGTGCATTTTTTTCAATCCAGTGCTATCTACTGCTTTTAATGTTTTCAATTAAATTTCTAAATTTTTAAATTTCTTTATCAAGATGCAAGTAATTAAAGCTGGTATTGAATAAAATCTAGTTAAAGCACGGCAAAAAAAAATTATTCGCAAGGAATCGAGGGCTACGGGGAGAGTGCGGGTAAGTGGAGTTGAAATGCCCATCAGCCATGATTAAATGGCGGAGTGGACTCGATGGGCCGAATGGCCTTACTTCCACTCCTATGTCTTATGGTCTTATTACTGGACTGTTAATCTAGAGACCCAGCTAGTGTTCTGAGGACCTGGGTTTGAATCCTGCCACAGCAGCTGATGGAATTTGAATTCAGTAAATAACTGGGATTAAGAGTCTGATGATGACCATGAATCCATTGCCGATTATTGGAAAAACCCATCTGGTTCACTAACGTGCTTTAAGGAAGGAAACTGCTGTCCTTACCTGGTCTGGCCTACGTGTGACTCCAGACCCACAGCAATGTGATTGACTCCAAACTGCCCTCTGGACAATTAGGCATGGGCAATAAATGCTGGCCCAGCCAGCAACGCCCTCATTATGTGAATGAATTTTTTAAAAAAAAATTCTGCTCTTTGAACATTACCATCTGGAACTCTTGTTCTGATTCCTGTTTCAGTAAAGATAAACCGTACTTGCAGCTGGGCAGGTACAGGTATATGGTGATGTCGTCTCCTCCGTAAATGAAACAGGAAACCCTGCATAATTGCTTGCTTTGAACTTCTCCTCCAAATGTTCCTTGCTTTGCAGGCAATGGTTGTATCATCCATTTTACACTGTCTTTTGAAGCTTTCTAAAGTGTGTTTTTCTTAATCCTTGCTGTTTCACCTGAATACTCACTTGGTTGACTGCTTTTGTTTTAGATTCCACAATTTTCTTTGCTTGTTTTCCCTCCTTGCTTGTTAAGTTCTCTTCACCCTTGCAAAACAGACATTCTAGAGGCTGTAAAATTTGTTTATAATCTAGATTTCTTGGCTTCTGTGAATCCTAAAACAGTGCACAAAAGACAATTCATCTTTAATCTTTTTTATACACGTATCCAAATAAACAGAGGCCTTTGAAATTTTGAGGTATAGTTTCCAACAGAATGGTTAGCAAATGAGTTTAAGTACATAGCATGTAGCTGAAAGCCTCATAGATTCTGTCACGTTCATAAAGGAATTATTGCTATACAAAAACAGTTTCTATATCTTAGGTTCAGTCAGCACTTGGTTTTGATCAGAGTCCATTGTTCCCACCGCACTATAGATTTTAAGTTGTTGTGATTAGTTTTTGAAGTGGGTAGCTGAGGTTTTAATATTTTCTCTGCCATCCCCAAAGTGAGAGGATGGTGACTGCAGTTTCTGCTAATTCATGCGTCATAAGATGGAATTCAAAGCAACTAAGTAATACTCATTAGGGTGTTGCAAAAGCATAAGTAAAGCCTAGACAAATCACATGTTTGAGTTAGGATATTTGAAAGAACTGCTGCTGAAATATCGTAGTTATCAAATTGTGGGAGCTGTAATAGTCAAAGATGTGTGAACTTGAGTTCAAATTGTGTATTTTTGGGATGTAAAATTTGCCTCGTACAGAATCCAACTTTAAAACCCATTTGGAAAGAGTTTTCAGAATTATCTTGAGCCCTATTTATCTTTTGAATTTTATGGCTTTTGGAATATATTAATATGTGGTAAATACTTCAAATCTCTAATTTTATAACATGCTTACTTTTAATCAGTTTTTATCTTAACTCATTGCACTTGCTCAGCAGTTTGGCTTTGCTTGAACATGACATTCAGTTCTATGGCCTGAATTCACTTGAAGTACAGTAACCTTTTACCACGCAAAGTGTTTCTCCATTTCCCATCAGTATTAGATTGGGCATCAGATCAGATTGTATTCACCCTAGATATTGTTGACATGAACTGAACTATGCTGTCTTGCAGATTGTAAATGCAACAGAAAATAGTCTTTAATGTAATGTGACAATCATTTTATAAAGTAACTGCAATGTGACCCAAGTAATATGACCCAAGTAATCTAGTCAAATTTCCGTTTAAACTACAAATTATTTAATAGCCAGCAATTTGATTGCAGGTTTTTTTCTGATTTATATTCTGAACATAAAACAGTTCAAAGCTTTCTGTGTAAACATAACTTTGAGTCTTCGTGCAACCCTTTTTCCTGCAAAGTTCAGGTACTCTTGGTCTGTGGGCAGCTGTAGTTTGATTTTGTTCACCTGGGGTACCCTAATGAAAAGCTTATCAATGTGATTGTCAAGTTGGGGGTGTGGGATGGCATCAGCTATGAGTTTTGCCAAGCAATTTGCAGGCAGCACAATTTTCTTCTTGTTTCTATTAATTACTAGTTTGATTTTTGTGGATTATGAGAGACTTGAGGCCTGGCATAGGTTTTTTAAAACAAGTACTCTGAAATGGTCGCAGCTGTTTAAGAATGCACTTGGGCAAGTTGATAGGTTGAAAGAACAGGAGATATGGGAATAGAACATGTATGGGTGAGGTCTGTTACTCAGATGAAGAAGAGAAGTGGACTTGCTGGGCTCTTCTGTGTAAATGTTATTAAAGTGCTTTTGACTAATGAAAATCAGAAAGCTCAGATTTCTTACACTCAAGCCTTCAAATGAATGCAGACCAATTGGACTGTAGTTTTAAACTGTGTATGTGGTCTTCAAGTGCCTATGCTATTCACCACAACAATGCAGAAAGTTTGGCTACTTCTGGTCTAGGCTACTGCATGGAATGTTTGCCTGGGTGAAGTAAATAACATTTGGCCAAATGATGCACAACTTTTCCAATATGAGTCAATATGTTTGGGATCTTTGAATAAATAAGAATCCTTCTAAAAAGAATATTTCAACATTGTTAAGATTGATAAACTACCTGTTGATCTGACACATGAAATGAATCAAATCCATAGTTCCTGTGTTCTTGTTCTTATTGTGTCCTTTTTCAGAATATGTGTTAATGTGATGCTTTTGACATTTTGAAATTCAGTAAAAATTCAGCAAGATCTTGTGCACACCAGAATTTAACAACTTATTATTTGACAAACTACTTGAGTCCATTTGCCTCTATTAATGTTGCATCATTTGGATTGCAAATGAGTGCACTGGGTTTCAAACTTTCTGCAAGACTTTAATCCGACTGAGCAAGTTTTCTGAGTGTCCATTATGTCCTTTGATAACTTTTTGTCCTGGGAATTTTCTTTTCCCTGTGTGTCTGCTATGGAGATGAGTTTAAATTCCCTGCCTTGATTATTTCAAGAATCTCTAATGCAGATTAAATATTCCTACAATTCATCATTCAACACTGCTGCACACAATCCTACTGTGGAGTCATAACACTCTTTTAATTTTTCTGGGTCAAAATCCCAGAACTGCTTCTGGAACAGTACTGTTGGTGTACTTGCACTAGATACTTTGAACAGTTCAAGAAGGTGGTTCACCACTTCTGAACACAGGAGCGGCCATAAAATGCTGGCCTTAGCAGTGTGCTCTCATTCCATGAAATAATTTTTAAGACTATTTGGGCTTCTAAATTGAGCCTACTTGATTTCCAAATTCATATCCTTCCTGAAGTTCTGTTACCTACCTTTTCTTGAATCAACATGTGTGTAGGTAGCATTTGCAATGTTGTTTGCAACTCTGTTGTCTAGTTTTATTCCCTTTAATCACTGAATTCAAGAATGTGTGAATCTGGATGAGTCTTTAAATGATAGGCTGGGTTATTTGGGAGAGTTTCAGGTGAAATCAGATTGGTGTGCAATGCCTATTAGAAACTGATAGTTTCATTTTGACTGTCAGATGTGGTGTTTTCCTGAAGGCAGCTTTGGCATACGGCCGTTCATGATTGCAATGGCTCTAAGTTCCAAAAGAACCACTTTGTCCAGATATACAGACTTCTCTCTTCTTTTTTCAAGGCAGCACTTTCAGATCTGAACTTTGTTTTTATTTCAAAAGAACAGTTTTTTGATCTTAATTCTCTGAGAGACATAAAGTAAGATTATTGTGATGCCCTACAAATAGGTAGTAGGAATGTTTACTCATAACTGATGTTTTGGGTTCAACTGTCTTGAGCAGTGGAAATGAGTACTGAGAATTTATTTTCCACGACCCTGTCAGTTCTCTAGGTCAAAAGTTGTATACTTAGTTTGCATATTTTTGTTTGGCCAAGCTGTGTAATGTATTTTCTAATGAGTTAAATAGTAAGCAGTCATCAATCCAGTGCTATCTACTGCTTTTAATGTTTTCAACTAAATTCCAATTCAGACCACAGTATTTAATGGGCTGATACATCTTGTGCCTTCCATCTGGAAAGGGATCAAGATTGTGAACTGCTAGTCAAGTGAAAACTGATTGCCCTTCAATGATAGTTCAGTAGCTTGTTGATGCAAATTTTGACATTGTCTGTGATTCTCTCTCCAGTCCTCATTATAACTTGTTGTGGTACAACTCCATTGAAGCCCTTGATTTCTTGCTAAAATGGCCTGTCCTTTCCCAGCATTTCTTGAGGACTTTCTAGGAAGGAACCATTAGCAAACAATTGACGTTTCTTTTTCCTTCTCCCCTGCCACCCAGAAATGGAGACCAGTTGACTCTAATACAATTCTGGCTTAGATCAACTGACTTTGACCAAGAAATGAGCCAAGGACCTTTGATTATCTATGTGGTGTAATACCATCCCAAATGCCTTATCTACAAGCTTTAATTCTATCCACCAGCTGGACTTCTGTGGACTATTCCTTCGGTGTAATAATCAGTATTGCTTAGTGAGATATTATCTGCCTCCTGAATTCATTTTTTGTAAAATTGTTTGTTTGAGTTGTTGAGTTCTGTTGTGGGTCTGCCTGTAGTCTTGGATCAAGGATGGTTGATGAAACAATTTTGCTTCTTTTTGCAACCTTCACCCCCACCACCCCTGGCACCCTGAATGGTTTCAGACTTGATTATTTGCTTGATCTACCTGAATTTGTCCCCTAAATGGCAATTCAGAGACCAAATCAATTCGAAACGTATGGAGAATAACTAGCCCACAAACTGAGCAAGGAACAATTTCTGTTTATGTAGCCTTGGGGCAGCCAAACAAGTGTTTTATATTTATCATTGTTTGATGCCCCAGTTTCCTGCTGTTTCTACACTGAGATGTTAATGAAAGTACTTTTCTAGTACAGAGCATTAAAACATATTTTGACTATTTGGAATGTGATTCCGCTTGTGGTTACTTTTGTTGAAAATCTAGCTCCTTTTACATATGCAGTGACAGGTTGTGTGCATCACTACTTACAATAAAGAAATTCAGACAGGCATCTTGGTTCGTAATTTTTACTCTACCTCCTAATAAACCTCTTTTTCGCATTCTAGCAAATTTTTTTTGCATATAGTACTGTTCTGTTGCTGTTTGAAAACATTTTCTTTCACTGCTTGCGGCTGTTTGACTTTCTATTCATAGTCGATGCAAAGCTGCTACTTGAATTAACTTGCAGGATGAGTTGTACCACTGCAGCTGCTGACACCACTCAGCCATCCAATTTCTTTTTGTTCTATTTGTATAACTTGTGAATTTTGAATAAACAAGAGAAAAATGGTGTTTGTGTAGGAGAATGCAAATATGTTTACAAAAACTATGGGTGGAAATTATCTTTTGCTTGTTTTGAAATAATCTAGCCATTTAAGCACATCAGTGGGTATGTTACTTGAGAATTAAGTTCTAGAACCTAGCCTGCACACCCCTTGACACTATGGGCAATTTAACATGGCCAATCTACCTAACCTGCACATCTTTAGACTGTGGGAGGAGACTGGAGCAACCAGAAGAAACCCACACAGACACAGGGAGAATATGCAAACTCCCCACATACACTCGCTTTGAGGCTGGAATTGAACCTGGGTCCCCAGAGCTGTGAGGTAACAGTGCTAACCATTGAGTCAATGTGCCACCCTAATATCAATTGGCTGGTCAAAATGCCCTATTTTGTGTGCTGTACAGCAAATCCTGAACGCAGTTTTTATTTAGCTGATAGAAACTTGCGGATACATGGTGACTGGTCATGAAGTAGCTGTAGTTGAAATCTGTGGAGACCACTAAGTAATCTGTCCATGTCCAGCGTTCCACCTACCCTCCTTTCTTCTCTTACCATCACTGCCTAGCTCGTTCAGAAACTCAAGGTTTTGCTGCACCTGCCCTATCAGTTTGGTTTTAAATAATTAATCCTTTTTAAGATATAAAGGTAAAATGCTGTGGATTCTAGAAATTTGAAACAAACAATGCTGCAGAAACTCTGATCTGGTAACATCTGTGGAGAGAAAGAGTTGACTGAGTCCTGTAAACTTCAGGACAGCAGTTCAGTTCTGCAGAGGCCTTTTGGACTTGGTTGGTTCTGTTTCTCTGTCCACATGCCAGACTTGCTGAGTTTCTCAAATCCTCCAGGTTCCAAAATGTTCATACAATTTGTAAAGAATCAATTGTTTAATAGATTTCATGGTTGACATTGAAATTATTTGAGATTTCCTGAATTTTAAGGTTGTTTATGTCTCCCCTCTTTTACAGCAAAAAAGGCTTCAATGTCCGATCGTTTGGCACAGGAACGCACGTGAAGCTACCAGGACCGGCCCCGGACAAGCCAAATATATACGATTTCAAAACTACATATGATCAGATGTACAGTGATCTCATTAGGAAAGACAAAGAACTGTATCCATGAGGCACACTTTATTTTTAGGTCACTGGTTCCAAGGTGTCTGTGTTTGTATTTTTATTGTAGTGGTGCACCTACTCTGCAGTTCTGTAAATTCAAAGGGTAAGAAAATACAATGCCAAGGATGAGTCAGGTCTCTTGCGCCTTCTGGTGTTTTGTCAGTCTGCTTTAGTTGAGTTATGCATTTAATCAAAGTGTTACACTAAGCACAGGTGAAATAACTCCTGTTACAAGGTTGCATCATAACTTGTGTAGTTAATTCAGGGGCCCATTGATTTAGTTGCTTCATGTCCAGCAAATTTCCCCCACTCAGCTTTAAGTTCTTCCTATTTAGGTACTCCAGATCCTGTAATGACCTTTAATTTTCATCTAAAAGAAATAGGAACTTTGGTACTGGGCATCCTGTTCTTCACTGAGGAGTAGCAGAAACATAAGAGCCAATTTATAGCTGAGTGATCCATCTCTGTATTTAATACTTGGAACTTTTTCTCATGGGAAACAGACAATCATGACTCAACTGTTGACTAGAACAGTCTCAGAAACAAATATAAACAACAGGCATTATTACTGCACTGAATTATGAAATTTAGTGCAATGGGATTAATGTCTTCAGTTCTGATTTGTGTATATCTTCATTCTGAATTCCAGTAATCTTGATTACCAAAATGTGATACGTGGAATGTGATCTAATCCATGTTGAATGAATTCAAACTAGTATGGCATCATGGAGAAAGCTTTGCCAGACTATCATCCATAGGTTTGAGTAAAATATATAATCTGCAGTAACATGCACCAAGTTCGCAGTTCGTTGGACAATTAAACTAGTTGAAGAAGATTACAGTGCACAGAGTGAAGGACTAGTAGCATTCACTCTGGTAGAAAGGTGAAAATGAGTAAATTTATTAGAGAAAAATTGCAGCATTAAACTAAATTGTGAACACATTCATTGATATTGCAATTTGGCTAGGACTTTTTTTTAGTTTGCGCACAGGCTGGAGCAAATACACTGTACATTGAAAATAATCAAACCAATGATAATGATCACTGGTTCATCTTCAAACTAATTGCTGAAAAGTAATTTAACTTAGCACTAGTTAAAAATGGGTAGTTTTCTCATGCTCCTGTAGTTTTCCTCTTGTTATCAGCTGTTTTGGCTTATTTTAAGTTGTACAGCTAGATTTGTACCAAATGTATCTTTTGCCTATGTAGTTTTCCTTATATTTCCTAATCAAGATATTCTGCATTCATTTTGCATTTAACTACTGGCATAACCTGTTCTGGAGACTGACCATTATTCTCCAGTAGTCTTTTTGTTGCCTGAAATGTAGGTTCAAAATCTGGTTTTCCAAATGGCAGCTCAGTTTCTAAGAATTGACATGACTACAGTGCAAATTTTTGTGAAAATTCAGGTTTGGCAGAACGCCAGTTAATAGACTTATTTATCTTTTAAGTTAACATCCTAGGAACTATAAGAGAATGAATGGTTAAAGTTAAGCAGAAATAAATTGTGGCTAACTGATGCTTGATTAGCAATTGTAATTAGCTTAGATTTAGGAATTTGAAGCACCGAAGGTCATCTGGCCCATTGTCTGTTCTAGTCAACCATATTAATCCCATTTTCTACCTTTTGACCCATAGTGTTGCCATAGCCTCCAAACAAGTGACTGTCGAAATGCTACATGAATGTTACATACGTTTCTGACTCTTTGACCCTTTTAAGCAGATTTCCAGACTTCCAGCAAACTCATTGGGAGTAGAAAATTCTCCTCAGCTCTTCTGAGAACCTTTTAAATCTTTGTCCCTTGATTTATTGAACGCTTTACCAATAGAAAAAGTGCCTTCCTATTTCCCTCCATCTGTACCCTCATAACCTGTACACGGGTAACAGGTCCCCTCTTGGCCTTTGCTGCTTCAAGGAAAATAACCTCAACCACGCTCAAAGCTCAGTCCCTCCAACCGGGGCAAGATTTGGTATATTTCCTCTGCGCCATCCCTAGTGCAGTCACAACCCTTCTATGATGTTACCAGAAATGAACACCTCACTCCATTTGTGGCCTAAGCAGAGTTTTGTGCAGCTTCAGCATAACCGCCTTGCTCTTGTATTCTGTGCTGTACTTATAAAGGCAGGTTTCCCCACATGCTGCCTTACCTACCATACCTACCTGCCTTGTTACCTTTTCAGAATCTGTGGATATACACATCAAGATCCACCTGATCTTCACTATTTTCCAGGGTGCTACCATATATAGAGTAATCCTCCCCAAGTACATTACCACACATTTTTCTGGGTTGAATTCCATTTGTGACTGCTAGGTCTAGCTGACCCAAGCAGTCTGTTGACAGTCTGCAGATTATAGCTATCCTCCTTGCTATTTGCTGCACTACAATTTTATGCCACCATGGACATCTTGATCATATCCCCTACATTTAAGTCCAAATCATTAATATATGCAACAAACAGCAGGGACCGCAGCACCAAGCCATGTGACAGGCCACTGGAAAGAGACAGCCAAACACACACACCCCTCTACCATATGGTTTCCTGCGTCTCAAAAGCCTTGCTAATATCCACACAGCACATCAAATAGATAGCCACATTGTCATTCCTAGTGCTTTTTAAAAAAAAAGTCAAATTTGTTAAACATGGCCTTTTGCTTAACAAATTCATGCTGTCTATACCTGACAAATCAGTGTCTCTCCAAGTGGAGACATGTTCTGTCCCTAAGAATCCGATGTAATAACTTCCCCACTACTGAAGTTGGACTGACTGGCCTGCAATTTCCTGGTCTAATCCTATTCCTTTGTTAGTAACAGAGCAATGTTAGCAGAAGCCTGGTACCTGACCTGTAGCCAGAAAGGATTTGAAAATAATTGCCAGTGCCCCTGATATCTCCACCTCCAAAAGTCTGCGTCCATCTCACCCAAGCTTGTGCATTTATCCTGTCTTTAAGGCTGCTAAGTCTGCTGTACCTCTTCTTTCAAAGTTCTCCACCTCGATGGTGTGTAGCTGCATTTTCTCTTCCACTGTATATTCCACTTAGTCTTACTATACCCGTTTCATATCTAGCCTCTGTTACCTCTGCTTTCCAAACTCACTTGCACTCATTTTAACTTGCTAATTCCGTCTCCGTTTTTTCCCCTCTGAGCTACTAGTCATGATCTCATACCACTGCCAGGTTAGTTTAAAACCATCCCGACAGCCCTATCAAAACCTTGCAAGGTTGTTAGCCCCATTCTGTTCGATATAATCGGTCCGACTTGTACAGAACCCCAGAAATGGTCCTAATGCCTTAAGAATCTAAAGCCCTCCCTCCAGTGCCATCTATCAAGCCATTGATTCATCTGCATCCTTCTATTTTTCTACTCACTATTTTATGGCATCAGGAGTAAACCAGAGATTAGTTTTTGAACTTCTGCTTTTCAATTTCCAATCTAGTTTCCTAAAGTCTGCTTGTAGTACCTAATCTCTCTCTTTCGGTGTCATTGATCCCAACATGGACCTTGACTCCTAGCTGTTTGTCACTAAGAACTTTGAGCCTGGCACCTAGAGGCGTGCACGTGCACATGGCCTCTTGCGAGGAAGGCCAACATGTCCTTTGACTTCTGAATCTCTGCAAGTGCCTGTTCACTTTCATTGACTGGTGTGCAAGGGCATCCAAATCCCTTTCTACGTTGACTATACCTAATATATCACCATTTAAATAATGCTGCTTTTCACACTGAAGTGTCTTAATTTCACGTTTGTCCATGTTATGCTGCATCCATCATGTGTTCGCCCACATGCAGTCAACTTGTCTAGATTGCACAGTAACTTTATCAAAAGCCTTCCTGAAATCCAAGCGCACTACATCCACTGGTTCTCCCTCATCTCCCTCTACTAGTTACATCCTTAAAAAAACTACTCAAGATTAGTTTAGCATGATTTCCCTTCCATAAACCCATGTAAGTTGTCTTGTTCTGTTATCGTGTCTCTTATAACATACCTCAACATCTTGTCCACTTGTGATGTTAGACTATGTAAGCTGTTTCCTTCTATTCACTCCCAAAAGTCATAAATAATACTGATTTGAGACCACAGTCAAAACATGAAGGAAAAAGGTAATTACCAATTTCTCATTTTTATAAAAGTTAATGTAGAGGGCAGAGTATTTTTTTCAGGGATAGAAAGGGCTGCTGGGAATGGAATGCATGAGTGTGTGGCTGATGTAACAACTGAAGAGTTTAATACCACGCTTCCATGTTCATACTGTGGGTTAATTTCATCCCTATGAAGTTGAGTCTAGTGCTGCAGTTTTTTAAATGCAAGCTATGTGCTTCACACTTAAATGCACGATTACCATCTTTGTGTTGTGCAGTTTTTAAAAATGTTTAGTCAGTTGTTTTGACTTTAAGTATCCAACGTCACCCACTGCACTGAACATTGAGTGCAGTATGCAAGAAATAGTGCTGCATCCAAGCACTCCTTAGATTATTTTTATTCCAAATTCCAAATCGAATACTGTCAGCCTCCCTAGCCTCTGCTGTATCCGGGGCAGGTAGTGTGACAACATGCAGCCTGTGAAATATGCTGATTTGGAAATTGGGTCACAATACATGCGCAGTAAATTAGAATGGCATTTTTACTACAGGAGCAGGTAAACCCAGCACTTGTAGTTGTATGCACACAATAGTTGAGGCAGATTCCTAACTTGCCAATTGAGTTGGAACGCTACTGTTTGAAGAAGCTCAGTGGATACTTTGGGCAAAGTATCAAGCTTGTGATTAACTATGGGTTCTGTCCAGATATATTTTGCTTGAGGAATACTGTAGAAATACAAATTACTGAACTTATCAGTATATATTCTGTAGCTTGTGTTGTGAGCTTTGGATTAAATGGTGCTTTGGAACTTCCCTTCATGTTATCCATTATATAGGTATTCTGTCTGTAGTCAAGTTGTAATGGCAAGTTGAAAATTCTCCGGATGCCTGCCAAGTGTAATCAAAGTTAAATTGGGAGTTACAGAAGACAAACACCTTGTCTCGTGTGTACTCCGAAACTCTTCAACCATTTAAACACCAAGTACAGTCACTTGAGTTCTGATATTATACCTACTGGATAATGTAACTCTATTGTCTAAAGGTGCCATAGTCTTACCAGGTTTAAGGGCTATGCTCTCATTAGAGAGACAGTTGGTAGTGATTTAACCTGAGGTCACCATGCCTCATGAGAGTAGATGCTGAGAAGGAGTTTTTTTTTTCATGGTAACCACAGCCAGTGTGGGAATTGAGGCCATGCTGTTGGTGTCCCTTAGCATTGAAAACCAACTGTATAACTCTCAGCTGAAAGATTATAATCTTGCTTCATCCTATTTTTTCTTCCATACGCAGCATTTGACAGGCAAAAAATCAGTTTGGCCTGTGCACTCTATCATGAGCATAATTTTACAGCATCCCTTGCCCTCCAACAGCTGTTATTATGCCCTATGCCCAACTGTCCCCAGTTCCTTCATCGGTGAATCTTTCTTTGGCACATGGTCAGATATAGGGATGTTTCCACAATGTTTGGTATGATTTGAGATTTCAGATGTTGAACCAGTCCTTGTTCAAATGCAGTAAGGCCTGGATAACATTGTCCAACATCTGTGGTGCAAATGACAGTGGTCTTCAACAAGAGAGAATCTGCTACTTTCCCTAGATATTCAATGGCATCACCATTGCTGAATCCCCAACTGTCACTGTCTGTGGGTAGGGGTGGGACTGATTGAATATATACAGTGGCAACAAGAACTAGTCAGATCCTTGGAGTTCTGCAATGACTAACTTACCTGCCTCCCTAAAGCCTATCCATCACACCCATGTCACAGGTAAGGAGTGTATTGGATACTCTCCACTTGCATTTCCAACAGCACATGAAGCTCAACACCATCCAGGACACAGCAGCCTGCATGATCTGTACTCTATTCATCACCTTAATCGTTCACTCCCTCCACCACCACATAGTGGCAGCAGTATTTACCATCTGCATGTTGCATTGCATGAACTCTCCATTGCTTCTTCATTACCACTTGCCAAACATGACATTTACCATGTAGAAGGACGAGATGAGCAGATGCATGGGAAGTTTCTTTCCAAACCACATGTCATTCTGGCTTGGGACTATGTCACTTCCTTCAATCAAAATTCTGGAACTTCCTTCATTTACAGCATTGAATCAACGCATGAAGAATTGACTGTAGCGGTTTAAGGATGATAACTGACCTCCTTTCTTCAGGACAATTGGGGATAGGTGACAAATGCTGGCACTGCTTGCATCCAATAAAATTATTTTTGCATAAAGCCGTAATCAATTTAGGATGCAGATGAACATAGGAACAGGAGGCGGCCATTCGGCCCATCAAGCCTGCTCTGCTATTCTTCACGATCATGGCTGATCGTCCAACTCAATAGCCTAATCCTGCTTTCTCCCCATAACCTTTGATCCTGGTTGCCCTAAGTGCTATATCTCGTCGCCTCCTGAATACATTCCACGTTTTGGCATCCGCTACTTCCTGTGGTAATGAATTCCACAGGCTCACCACACTTTGGGTGAAGAAATGTCTTCTCATCTCCATCCTAAATTGTCTACTCCGAAGGGCAATCAAAACTAGACCAGGTGACCAAATTGACAATGGTTTGTATAAAATGCTGTGTGCTTTGACAATCATAAGTCAGGTATGTGATGTTGTGTACATGTTAAGAGGCTGCACGCTGTATGAGTTGCTAATTTTTGTAAATGTTAACTTTGGAAGAGAATCTTCTGACATTAAGTTGTTAGGGTAACCTAGTTTCCCCACCTTGTGAAACTTGAATGTATGGATCTTAATTAATTTTTTTGCTCTTGCTCACTCTTTCTCAAACTGGATAGTGTTTTGAGGCCTAATCAGCGCCTTGTTTTGGACTGTATGACATTGGGTTTTTAGTTTAATTGCCCAGGTAATGCATCCAAATGCTGTATTGTTTCATAGCACTGTTTGCTTACCTTGAGAATTAAACACCTGAGCAGTCTTATTCTTTCTCAACAAACTTTAGTTCTTTACTGTGTGGAAAACAAGTAGGTGTGACATTGGCTTTGTTTGCCTTAACATCCGACTGTTAATTCACCTTCTGTAGACCAATTTGCTATTGAATCGAGACCTTTATGCTGGCACATATCTTTGTATCATACTTTCAGGCTATTTCTTGCCCTACCGCCATGCCTACATTCAAGTAATGAAAATAGTTGCCGAGCGACTGTTTCCTTCTTGCTCCGAGGAGGTTCTGTGCTCTAACTCCAATTAAGTTCTGCATGGAACATCAAGTTAACGTGACAAATGTATGTTTTAACCTCTTTACATTAAAGGTCCATCTGCAAAAGACAAGTATATTGTTTTCAATGCAGTTGTTTATTTCAGCAAGGACTTCCCAGCTCAAAAATGCTGAATTTAAAAGCTGCCATAAGTGGTCCCTCTTTGACATCACTGGAAATTTGTCTCCAAGCATGTCCATAATGATTAGGTTTGCAGAAGTGCAGTTAATTTTTAGTCCAGTATTGACACTTCCTACCTATTTTAAAAACAATAGCAGCCTGTACTGCTGCTTACTGTCAAAAAAAACTCTACACTAATCCAATGTGATTTCCAAACCTACCTTCATCTACCAGCCTCTTAAGTTTCTTAAGATTCAGTTTGATTAATAAGACGCTAATTTCTGCAGAATTTGAGTGTCTTTAAGTAATGTGCCATTCAAATGATAATCTAGACCACCTTGCCTATGATTGAGGTCATTGACTTGCCCTGGTGCAGTTCTGCAGGAATCAGCATCCCTTTATTTCCTTGTAAGTGGCTGTGCTTCATTTGTGAATACCAGTGGTAAGTATTAACAGTCTAGTTCACTACACGTGAAGAGTCGAGAATTGGTAGGATGATAGTTAAGCTGCATTGTCCTCTTTGACAGTTACATTTGCCCCTTTCTACAGGATAGCCATGAGACATCTCTGCAGCTCAAGGATTCTAAGGTGTCATGGCTCACTTTACTGAAACGTCAGCTGCTTTGGACAGAGCAGGCTCCCTTATTTGTCTGGCCGTGTTTCCTTGAATCATGGAGAAGCTACTGTTGGTTAACTTAAGCTTGCTTTACTCTGACATTGCCTTGATTAGTGAATTTTACCTGTGATGAAACTCAAATCATTCATACATCAGTGAAAGCCATTTTCCAGTTTTAAAAATTGAGGAGCATTATTAATGTAGAACGCTTAGCTTGTTTAGTTGTATTTATGCAACATTCAACTGTACTAATCATTACTTCTGTTGAGGATTTATAATTTTATACAGAGTAGGTGGACTTAAGAATCTGCCATTAACCAGTGGTTTTTCTGTAACCAGTGAATGATGGCACATTTGTACTGGGCTTTCAAATGCCTGACTAAAGTGTACAAAACTGAGTCAGGCTTCTTGAAGATATTGTTAAATACAAGTGTAGGTTGTTCAGCACAGGCAGACCATTTGGTCCAACTAGTTCACCTGGTGTTTACTCTTCCCACCAGCTTCACATCCTACTCTTCTTCTAAATGTGTCAGCATAACCTACAATTTGTTTTCCTTTTATGTGCCACTTGAGTGAATCTCTCCTGTTCTCATCAACTATTAACTGTGGCATCAAGTTTTACATTCCAGCCTTTCCAGTAAAGACTGTTGAAAAGCTTATTTATGGCCACTTGCTATTTTTCTTCCCAAGGTTTCTCCTCCTTCATTTGGTATTCTGTTCCTCATGTGCTTTGCATGTACGTGAGGACAATAGTAGGGCAGTTAATATTTTCCCCTTTAAAATAATTGACAGGTTAGAGTTCTGGTGCTTGCTGTAAATACTTTCTGCACATTGTAAATTGTTATTTCTCATAGGAAGCTTTGGCAAGAGTTTATCAATGCATCATTTTGAAAACCCAAATGTGGGATTTGGACTTGGTTACAGTTTTAATAATAGAACAAAGATGGTTGGACTCAAGTTTGGGTTTTATCAGTCCTGAAAATTATCAGGCGAAGGAATTTACTGTGAACTCCCATGGACCAAATGAGCATTCTGACACCAGTAATGCACAGAAATCTTTAAAGGATCTGATGCTGTTGTGGCTGGCTGTTTTTCAGTTTGCTATTTTTCTGTCCCACCCCTTCATTTTTATTGCAACCCTTTTTGTTTGAAAGGGATGAAAATTTCTAAATTTGTAACTTTGTCCATTGATATTATCCCTGATTTGTTTTTGTAACATTTGGGAATCATTAATTAACTGGCTGTGTACTGTCAAGAATACAAATGATGAACTTTTGGAGTACTTGTTATTGTTACATTTGGGACTTAAGTAGTTTCTGACGTGGCTTGGGAAAATTATACAAATGAATATTTTTTGGCTTTACATTCTACCGAGATATGTAGTGCTGGCCAGTGAATACTTTGTTATATAGCTACTCCCCAAATAGACTCTACAGGTATTCCTAACTACTACTATAAGGTGTTCTGGAACCAGTAACATCTCGAGCACTCTGTAATTCACTCATGGGATGCGGGGTTGCTGGCTGGCTAGCATTTGTTGCCCATCCTTAGATGCCATTGAAAAGATGGTGGTGAGATGCCACCTTAAACTGCTGCAGTCCATGTGCTGTGGTTAGGCCCAGTTTTACTAGGACTCCTTGATACCTATATACTGCTTTGACGTCAACCTTGCTTCCCCTGCTGAAGATCAGCTCTTTTCTTGTCCATGTTTAGATCATGGCTGTAATGAGATCAGGACTGAGTGGGCCTGGCAGGACCCAAACTGAGCATGACTAAACATGTTAATGTTGAGTAAGTGTTGCGTTATAACACTGTGACACCACCCCATCAGCCCACATTCAATGTAAGTGATGGAAGGCAATTGGTTGGAGTTGAATTTGCCCTACTTTTTGGAGATAGAACATAAATTAATAATTTCCATGTTTGTTAGATGCCAGTGTTGATACTCTGGAGTAGCTTAGGTAAGGGTGTAGCTAGTTCTGGTGCATGAGTTGTCAGGGTCCCCATAGCCTTTACTATAACAGTGACTTCAGCTTGTTCTTGATACTACATGGAGTGAATCAAATTGGCTGAAGGAAATGGATGAGATGGATCATCCACTTGGCACTTCTGGTTGAAGATAGTTGCAACTGCTTCAGTTTTGTCTTTTGCACTGTGCTGGACCCTACACCCTGGATATATGTAGCAGTACCTCCCATAAGTTTAATTGTCCAGAACCGTTCATGTCTGGATATGACATGACTTAAGAGCTTACATCTGATCTGATCTGTTGATTGTGGGATTGTTTAGCGCTCTCTATCATTTGACATGCGCATAGTTCTGTCGCTTCACCAGGTGGTTGCCTCATTTTTCAGTATGCCTGGAGCTGATTCTGGCATTTTCTCCTGCACTTGTCTTTGAACCAGCGTTGATACCCAGGCATGATGGTCGAGTGAGGACCATGAAATTGTATTTAACAACCACAGTGCCTCAGGGTGCCTAGTCAGGTGTTGCTAGATCTGTTCCAAGTCTAATCCCTTCGGTACTCTGGTGGTTCCCCACAAGGTAGTGGAGGCTATCCTCAATGAATAACTTAAAAACAAACTTGGGTTTAGGCCATTTTGCTGCTCGAGCCTGCTCCATCATTTGTTATAAATCATGATTGAACCTCTGAGTCAGTGCCCTGTTCCTGCTTTCTCCCTGTATCCTTTTGATGCCTTTAATCCTGAGAGTTCTATCTACATCTTCCTTGGCAGTCTTCAATGTTTTGGCCTCTGGTTTCCTGTGGTAAAATTTCACAGCTCAACGCTGAAGAAATTCCTCCCTATCTGTTAACTTTAGACTGTGATCCCTGGTTCTGAACTCCCCAGTCATCACCTACCATGTCTAACCCTGTTAAATTTTAGAGGTTTCTAATGAAATCAATCTCATTTGTCTAAACTCCAATTAATCCTAAATTGCCCACTGTCTTCCCGTATATACATCCCGTTATTCCAGCAATCAGTCTGGTAAACCTCCTTTGCACATCAATAGGTGAAATACCCAACCTCAGACAAGGAGACGGGTAGGTGGGGCTTCATCTTCGCAAAGCACTATGCTGTGGTCTCTCCTAATGCTGTGGTCTCTCCTAATGCTGTGGTCTCTCCTAATGCTGTCATGAGTAGATGCATTTGCTGTAGGTAGATTGATATGGACAAGGGAAGTATGTTTTTCCCTTTTGTTTCTCCTCACCATCTGCTGCAGACCCTTACTGTGTCCTTTAGGACTCCAGTCAACATAATCTGTATTGTGCTCCCTTGTCACTGTTGGCGATAGACCTTTCAAAGTTTCCCCCTCAACCAGTATACATTCTATGCCCTTGCTACCCTCAGTGCATTCTTCAAGTGCTGCTCAAATTGGGGGAGGGATGGTAATCAGGAAGTTTCCTTGTCCCATGTTTGACCTGATGCCATGTCACTTCATGGGGTTCAGAATCAATTGAGAGGACTTCCAGGGGCAACTCCCACCTCTGGGGCTGTCCTATCAGTGAGACAGTCATAGTGATGTTTGGGATTTGGGCATTCTGACGGAATCCTACCTTGCAATAATGTAAGATTGTTTATTTGTTTTTTCTTCTTTCCTCATTCACGGAATCTGTGTCGCTGGCTAGGCAGCATTTATTGCCCCCCTAATTGCCCAGAGGGCAGTAAAGAGTCAACCACATTGCTGAGAGTCTGGAGTCACATGTGGGCCAGACCAGGTAAGAATGGCAGTTTCTTCCCCTAAAGGGCATTATTGAACTTACAATCAACAATGGATTCATGGTCATCATTAGATTCTTAATTCCAGATAGTTTATTGAATTCAAATTCCACCATTTGCCGTGGCGGGATTTGAACCCAGGTCTCCAGGACGTTGTCTGGATCACTGAATTAACAGTCCAGCGATAATACTACTAGGCCATCGCCTCCCTACTCTGCTTGACTACTTTATGGGACAGCTTCCCAATTTGGCACAAGCCCCCAGATGTTGGTAAAGGAGGACTTTGCAGGATTGGTGCTGTGTGCAGCTGTCGTTTATGGGGCCTACGTTATTGGATGGCCTGTCTAGTTTTATTTTCTTAACAACCCATGAATGAACATTCTTTTATTAAAATAAAAGAAAGCCTCTTACAGTGCTGTGGATCTGGAGTCGCATGTCATCTAGACCTAGTTAGGACTTTCCTTTCCCTAGAGGACATCAGTGAAGCGAATGGACTTTTACAACAGTTGGCGGTTTCATGATTGCCATTAGAGTAGCTTTAATTCCAGATTTGTTAGTTGAATTCAGACCTCACCATGGTAAGATTCACACAATGTTCATTGAGCAATCGGTCTAGTCCCTGGATTACTACAATGATAAGATCACTATTCCACTGTTCTTATTCTCTCCTGTCCGCCGCCGCCACCACCACCACTTTCACACCAAATTGCTAATGGAGCCTCCACCTTTGCTTAGATATTTATTTGCTGTCTAAATTCCATGCCTCCAAATGACAGGGTTGTCAAGCTTTGACTTGATCTGTTGGATGTGGGGTTTCATAATTATACTGATAGCCAACTTGCCACTGTTCTGTGTGTGTCTTGTGCTATCTCATTGGGTTAGTACATAAATTATAGTTGTCTGAATGTAGAATGATGTGCCCCAAGCAAATCAGCATTGGTCACCTTTCTGGATTAAGAGGGGCAAATCAAACCATAAAATTAGAATCATAGAATCCCTAGAGCATGGAAATAAGTCATTCAGCCCAACAAGTCCACACCGATCCTCAGAGCATCCCACCCAGACCCATTCCCCTATAACCCACCTAATCTACACATCCCTGAACACTGGGCTATTTTGCATAGCCAATCCACCTAGCTTGCACATATTTGGACTATTTGAGGAAACTGGAGCACCTGGAGGAAACTCACGCAAACGAGAGGAGAATTAATTAGTATGTAATGTACAGTTTTGTTGAAGGTCACCTAGAATGTCCCCCTGATTAGTTGAGCTATCTCAACATAATAGTGCCATGTAATATGAAGGCCCGTGTCTTCAGTGTGCAGGGCCTTTGGCTACATGAGGATAAGATGATCACTCGTACCTATGTTATAAATACATAAGTTAGAACGAGTACTACATTACTGTCTTGTAAGTTAATCTGTGTTGGCATTGTCACCCTCTGATGCAAGTCCAGCCTGGCAGCCGCACCCTTTGTAGCTCTGTGGTGTTACTACTATATCAGTATTGGTGGCCATTTGAATTCTCCACTCAGGGTACTACTTATCCCCTTGCCATTTGTTTTCTGCAAGTAATGTTCAGTTCAGTAAGTCATGATCTTTGGTAGATTGCCCTCCTCAAGCTCATGAATCACCAAAGCCCCTCACTTCCAATTTTGTGAAATTGTCTGACTCCATCCTGCCTCACGTCATCTGCTGAAATTTTCGTCAAAGCCTTTATTATGTCCTAGACACAACTGATACAGTGCCATCCTGGCTGGCCTACATTCTTGCCTAGATAAACTTGATGTCTTCCAAAATTCTGTAGCATCTCTTCTAGATCGTACCAAGTGTCATCCATCTATTGCTGGCTTACATAGTTCAGCAATACCTAAAATTCTCTCCTTTATTTTCAAATAACCCATCTCTATTAACTCTGTAATATCTAACATTCTCACAACCCTCGGATGTTTGTGCTCTTTCAGTTGTCTTATGCATCTTGATTTTAATTGAATCACCATTGGTCCTGTGCCGCCAGCTATCAAGGATGAAATTGCTGGAAGGAAGTCCCTAAACTTGCTGAAAATTTCACGTTTTCAAAAGGCACTCCTTAAAACCTACCTCTTACTAAGCTCCTGGTCATTATCCCTAATATATCCTTAATGGCTTTCTGTCAGAAATTGCTTGATAATATTCCTATGAAGCAAATGACTTTGATTTAAAGGCACTACATAAATACCTGTCTTCGGCTGGAAGTTTTTGTCGCTATTTAGATGTCAAGTAGTATTTGTGTGGTTATAAGCAGCCTTATTCACACCAGATCAGACAAATAACAATTGTGACACAAAAAGACAATGCATCATTTGTCCTCCTTGTCTTTTGGTTCTTATGGTCTATCTCCAATTGCCTCTAGTCCAGAGCTCCCCTAATATCAAACTTGCAGGTAGATTATTGCAAAGGCCAATAATGAATTCTGAGATTTAATTTTTCTTTTTACTCAATTTGTTCTAGCCAAGCCAAGTAAATACCCTGTTGGTTTTTTACACTTGTTCAAGGGGTGTGGGTTACACTGGCCAAACTGACGTTTATTGCCTGGTCCTACCTGCCCTTGAAGATTGTGGTGAGCTGCCCGTTTGAATTGTTGCGGTCCATGGACAGAAGGTACACCTGCAGCACTGTTGGAAAGAAGTTCCAGGGTTTGGACCCGGATATAGTTTCAAGTTACCATGGTGGGTTGCTTGAATGGGAATTTCAATGCATCTGTGCTGCCTTTCTAAGTGATAATTTTACAAGTGCAGGTGGTGCTGTCAAAGCAGTCTTGCTGAGCTGCTGCAGTGTATCCATGTAGATGGTACATATTGCTGTCACTGTCTATTGGTGAAGGGAGTGAAAGATGGTGTGCCAGTCATGTAGGCTCTTTATCCTGAATTGCCAAGTTTGAATATTGGAGCTGTGTTCATCCAGGAAAGTGGAGACTATACCATCTTACTCTTAATTTGTGCCTTGTAGATGGTGGACTGGCTTTAGGGAGTTAAATAAGTTAGTTGCCCAGATTCCTAGACTTTAACCTGCTTTTGTAGCCACAATATTTAAATAGTCGGTTCAGTTTCTGGTCATTGGCAACCCCCAGGATGTTAATGGGACATTACTGATAGTAATACAACTGAATATCAAGGGGAGATGGTTGGATTCTCTCATGTGTCATGAATGTTCCTTGCCATTTATCAACCCATGCTCAGATATTGTCCAGGCGTCACTGTGTGGGAACAGGCTATTTGCGTATTTGAGAAGTTGCAAATGATGCTGAACATTGTGCAGTCAACAGTGAGCATCTCCAATTCTGACCTTCTATGGAGAGAAGCTGGTGGAGATGGTTGGCCCTCGTATGCTATCCTGAGGAACTCTGCAGTGATGTCCTGGAACTGAGATAATTGATTTCTCTCAAATTTTTCCTTTGTTTGAGGTGTGACTAAAAGGGAATTTTCACTGATGCCTGTAACTTCAGTTTTACTTTTTGACGCGATGATCTATCAAATGCTGCCTTGACGTCCAGGGCAGCCATCTCACCGCATGTTAGGCGTTTAGTTCTTTTGTCCGTCTTTGCACCAAGACTACGATGAGATGGGGTGTTGAATGGTCTTAGTGGTATCCAAACTGAGCGTGTTATTGCTGCGCAAATGCTGCTTAATGGCACTATCCTTGGCCCCTTCTGTTATTTTGCTGATGAAGACTATTAAGGCAGTTATTGGCTGTGTTGGATTTGTTCAACCAGCATTCATCGCGATCTCTTTTGTAAAGTATAATCGCAGCACAGAAGGAGGCTGTTTATCAACTGATGTCTATGCCAGCTCACCATGAGCAACTTAACTAGCTTCTGCATTTCTTTCTAGCTTTGCAAATATTTTCTCTTCCGATAATTATCCAGTACTCTTTTGAAAGCCATAATTGAATCTGTTTCCACTGTACCCATTGTCCTCCTGTTGTCTTTGATTCTTTTGCCACTTTGCTTAAATTTTATCTTCTGGTTTTCAAGCCTTGCAACAGCAGGAGCAGTTTCACCCCATCTACTCCTATGATTTTGAATATCAGCCAAATTCCCCTCAACCTTAATTTCACCTAAGGTGAACAGCCTCAGTTTCCCTTACCTGTCTATTAACTGAAATCCATTGACACTGGAGCCGTTCTTATAATTTTTGCACCCTCGCTAAAGCCTCTCATCAATCCTTCCTTCCTTCCCAAAGTATACTCTATTTAAGGCCAAGCCAGTGTGTTACAAAGATTTGTGGCACGGTAGCTCAGTGATTAGCACTGCTGCCTCTCAGCGCCAGGAACCCGGGTTCGATTCCACCCTTGAGCAACTGTACAAACTCTACACAGACATTCTCCCCATGTCTGCGTGGGTTTCCTCTGGGTGCTCTGATTTCCTCCCACAGTCCAAAGATGTTCAGGGTAGGTGGATTGGCCGTGCTAAATTACCCATAGTGTTTCAGAGATGTGTAGATTAATGAGGATGGCTCTGGGTGGGATGTGGCTTGGTGTGGACTTGTTGGGTCAAAGGGCCTGTTTTCACACTGTAGGGATTCTATTTAAAAACAAAAAAAAAAAAAAAAATTCCATAATGCTCTTGCTTTTGTACTCTCTCTGCCTCCATTTTTAAAGTCCAGGATCATGTGTGTCCTGTTAACCTTCAGCAATTGCCTCAAGTCCCTCTGCTCCTGCATCCTTAATGAATTATGTCTCTCATTTTGTTGCCTCTCAATGTTCTTCCCAAAAACTATCACCCAATTTTTTGCATTAAGTTTCATCTGCTATTTACCTGCCCATTCCACCAGTGTATGTTCTCCTGACGTCTGTGTCACTATCCTCCCCAAAGATTCTAGTTATAGTTTGGTCATTTGTCCATTTTTAAATTATGCCCTGCACACCAAGTATAAGTGACTTTAATTTAGGTCAAGAAAAGCAGTGTTTGTATTGGCAAACCCCACTACATATCTTCATTACTGCTTGCCGCTACTGTTTATGGTGAATTGCTGCACTGTCTTGTAGGAAGTATGCACTGATGCTACTGTACACTGGTAGTGAAGGGAAAGAATGTTGAAAGTGGTGATTTAGGTGCTAATCAATTGTGTTGCTTTGTCTTGGAAGGCTTAACAGGCTTTAGGAAGATGGAAGGTGTTATTTGTCACAGAATTTCCAAGCTCTGACCTGTTTTTGATTTGTTTGATTGTTAGTCACGTACTTAAGTACAGTGAAAAGCTTGGTTTGTGAGCAGTACAGGCAGATCACAGCAAGCAAGGGCATACAGATCATAGGGTACTTAGAGTGAGACATGCAGGTTACACTGCGCCGGAGGTGCCTGAAGCAGCATTAGCGTTAACAAGATCAACATTATTTGAAGTTAGAAGTCCATTCATCAGTCTGACAATGGCAGGGAAGAAGCTGTTCTTTGAACTTGTTAGTGCGTATGTTCAAGTTTCTGTATCTTCTGCCTGACGCAAGAGTTTGTAGGACAGAGTTACTGGGGTGGGAGGGGTCTTTGGCAGCCTTTCCACAACAAGAAGTGTAAACTGAGTCCATATATGGGAGGTCGGGTTCGTGATGGTCTGGGCTGTGTGCACAACTTTCTGTAGTTTCTTATGGTCCCGGGCAGAGTAGTTGCCGTACCAGGCCATTGTGCACCAGGACAGTATGCTTTCTGTAGAAGTTGGTGAGGGTCTTTATGGACATGCCAAATTTCCTAAGCTGCCTGACGAAGAAGAGGCGTTGTTTTGCTGCCTTCACCATCACATCTGTGTGGGAAGTTCAGGACAGGTTGTCAGTTATCGTCACTCCTAGGAACTTGAGGCTCTCAACCTCTGCTGTATTGATGTAGATGGGGCCGTGTTCTCCTCCCTTTTGTAGATGTACTATTTGTATAGCTGATCCAGTTTGGTTTCTAGTCAGTGGTAGTTTGCAGGATGTTGTTAGTGTTTTTGGTAATGCCTTTGAATGTCAAGAGCAAGTGCTTAGATTTTTCTCTTGTATTGGACATGGTCATTGCCTGACACATTGCCCGATGTGGATATTGCTTACTGTTAATCAGAATATTAATTTTACAATGTGAGTTTCCATTATTCAGTCTTGCATTTAACATTATCTGAATAGTTGCTTAACAGGTCAACGTTTCATATGACTGGTTCTAGGAATGAAGACCTTCAACAATTGAGTCAGAGTTTGAACAGCATAGAAGTGGCTGTCCAGCCTATCTAGCCTGTGCTGATTATCAAGCATCCATCTATTCTAATCCCATTTTCCAGCACTCCACTGGAGAAATTGAGATAGTCTTGAAGAAAAAATTGAGGATATTTTAAGTATTCAAAATGATGATGGGTCTGTAGCCATTGGGAGCATGGAGAACCAGAGCATGCACATTTAAGGAAATTGGCAAAGGAAGCAATATTAGCAGAAGCAAATATTTTTCCGCAATGAGTAGCTCGTGTCTGGAACTTCCCTGAATGTGTAATCAACGTGGTTCAAATGATGAATTAAAAAAAAAATTGCATCCTTCTTTGAAGGAGAAGAATATGTAGGATTATTGGGAGAAATGCTAGGCGAACTGTTCCCTTAGAGACAGCACAGTCTCCAGTATTTTAACCATTCTGAAAAATTTTTTTTGTAAAATATTAACTGTATCACCTTTCTTGTTTGCGAGGAGTGCACTTGGGTTTTGCGTAAGTATAAGCATTTGCAGTTGCTGTACCACTTCTGACATTTTTCTCCACACTATAATTTTCTATATTGTCCAAATTGTTTTCTGTCCATATTCTTTAATTTCTATGGATTTTAATTTCTCAATCTGTCTCCCCTCCTAGGATGTGTTCATGATTAATTTTGAATGTCATTGGAGCAGTAACATCTAATTGCTTTAGATGACAGAGTTAATTGTAGGAATGTGTTTATGACAGTACACCCAATTTCCAAGAAAATGACAATTGAGTTGCATTTATGTAATGTCCTTCCTGTCCTTGGACTGCTTGAAAGCACTTCACAGATTGCTTTCCGTTCTTTCTAAGCAATTTGCCCACAGTACGGTCTCATAAACGTCACTTAATTGACTATTTGACTTATTTTGGAATTTATAAACAAAAATAGAGGTCTTGTAGCATCTGCAGAGAGACAAAAGCAGATTTAACATTTCAGACTTGCTGAAGGTTGCTAGAACTTGCTCTTCTTATTTCTGATTTCCAACTTCAGCAAGCTTGAGCTTTTGGTTTGTTTTTGGTATTGTTTGAGAGATCAGTGTTGTCTGAGACATTGGGAGAGCTGTGCAGTTGGAGGGGTACAATACCATGTGATTTTTACATGCTGGGAGGGCAAAAGTTTAAATTAGAAGGTTTAGTGCAAAGTTCATTAGTATCATACAACACCATCCTAGGTTATGTGGTTAAGACCAAAAGCCTTTAGAAACCGAGGCTGTACCTGTCAAGAATAACGATTCTTCAATTATTGCAAACTTGGAAAACCTTTAGCCCATTGACCCTATTTCTTGTGTTTAACTTCACCAGCCTAGTGCCCAGTTTCATTCTGGATTCACCAGTCACATGGTTCTCCCCAGTGTATACCAAGATTCCAAAGTTGGTTGCCATTCCAACATTTGCGATGAGCCAGAACTTCCTGTTGATAGCCACAGATAAATTAACGTAACCCACCCTGTGTTCTTGCGAGGACACCACCCCATTGCGTTTTTGTCTGACTATGATTGAGCTTGTGTGTGGTTACTAGTTTTCTGCTTGACTTTAAGCTTATATTCAAACTTTTCACCAGCCCCTGTCCAAAAAGACTCTTCTAAAACTCCAGATTTTTGTGCTTGTCCTTGTTGTCATGCTTGCCTCTTCCTATTCTTTTAACTGCTTGAACGAGATCCTCTCTAGACAAACAGCTCTAAATTAACTTGAACCCGCACCTTGTAACCAAACTCTAACCCTAACCATCATACTGGCCCGTATTGTACCAGATAGCTCTGTTCAGCAACTTGGTGAATTCAAAATCTTTATTTACAAAATCCAATGGCCTCATGCCATAGCACTTCTAAAGTGTTCTTTTACAGCTTGCAACCATGCAGTTGGGGATATTGCTTCTTTGAAGTGGTAGTATGTGGTCGACAAGTGGTCCCTTGTCACCTGAATCCTTTAACATTAGAATTTCCTTATTTGATCTGTCTGACACATTCAGAAAGCTCTTCAAAACATACTTTTATTTTTCCACTTCATGTAGAATAAATGGAGGCTAAATCCTGGATGATAGATGAAAAAGCTATCCAAATTTCCGATAAATAATCTGCTAGCCAAGCTGCCTTGACATTTTTCGAAGATGTTGGTTGATCAGTTAGATTAAAATGTTTGCCATATGGCCAACTTCTTTTTCCTTTGCAGCTTTAGCCTGTCTATACTCTATTTATGGTTAGCAGAACTAAATGGATCAAGCTCTGAAGTGTTAACTACCACTGTTTAAGATCCATGATAAATACAACTAATGCCATTAGGCTGGGTTTTGAGGATTGCACAGATAATTTGGTTATATCAATAAATAATAATATCCCAAGAGTTGTAGCATATAGGAGGAACATGCCATTTGCCCAAACAAGTCCTCATTGCTTTTTAACTTTCACTGTAAGTACCTGTCATGTCTTGAATTCCTTTTGCCTTCATCCATCAGTGTGATCTAATATTGTATCGTATCTACCTCAAACACTAAATTTGTATTAACTTTCACAACCTTACAACTCTGCAAACAGGTTTTTCTTGGTCTCCTTAAATCTTGAAGGTATGGCATTTTGTTTTGAACATCTCAACATTGGAAATAGTCATACATGGCCTGTTCTACCCTTTCATAACACACGTCATATCACTTGATCTGCATTGCTGTGATGAAAAATTCAGAAATTTTCTCTTTTGCTTTTTGTTTCCTTTTTCTTGTAGTACAAACTGAAAAATTGACATCTTTTCTGTAGTGTTCTTCCTGCACGCTTAGTTCAATCCTAAGTATGCTAAATTAAATTATCTTAAAATTTTGTGTAGACTCATCAATTTCTATGACTTTTGGCATTGTCTCTTTTTAGGATTAAAACCTTAACCGTATAAATCCAGAGAACTGCCTTTAATATCCCTGAACAAAAAACAGTGAACTGCAGATGTTGGAAATCTGAAACGAAAACAAATTGCTGGAGAAACTCGGCAGGCCTTGCTGCACTAGTGGAGAGATGGCTGAGTCGACGTTTCTGGTTTCGTTTTGTGTATCCTAGTATTTCTTAAATTGCCAATCATTCACAGCACAGCGCACTTTTTTTGTACTTTTTAGCAGTTCTGCCTTTCATTGAGATGTTTGAGCTTTTTTCCAAGGAAGCTTCCCCAGCAGTTGTCATCCATGACCATTATTATTTTTGGTCATAGAGTCATATACCACAGAAGCAGACCCTTCAGTCCAACTTGTCCATGCTAACCAAGTTTCCCAGACTAAACCAGTCCCATTTGCCTGCTTTTGGCCCATATCCTACTAAATCTTTCCTATTCATGTAACAGTCCAAATGTCTTTTAAATTTTGTAACTGTACCTGCATCTATGACTTCCTGAGTTCATTGCACATACGAGCTACTCACTGCGTGGAAGAAGTTGACCCTTGGTTGCCTTTTCAAATCTTTCTCCCCTCTCTCCTTAAAATTGTGCCCTCTAGTTTTGGACTCCCCAAACCTAGGGAAAGACTTTTGCTACTCACCTTATCTATGCCCCTCATGACTTTATACACCTCTATAAGGTCACTCCTCAAGCTCCTACGGTCCAGTGAAAAAAGTCCCAGCCTCTCCTAATTCATACACTCCAGTCCCGGTAACATCCTTGTAACTTTTTTTCTGCACCCTTTCTAATTAAGTAATATCCTTCCTATAACAGGGCGACCAGAATTATACACAGTACTCCAAAAGTGGCCTCACCACTGTCCTGTACAACCGCAACATGATGTCCTAACTCCTGTATTCAGTGGTCTAAGCAATGAAGGCAAGTGTGCCAAATGCAGACTTTACCACTGTCTACCTGTGACACAACTTTCAATGAACTATGTACCTGATCCCCTAGATCTCTCTATTCCACAACACACTCCAGGGCCCTACCATTAACTGTAAGTCCTGCCCTTGTTTGCCTTTCCAAAATGCAACACCTTACATTTATCTAAAGTAAACTCCATCTGCCACTCCTTGGCCCATTGGCCTAATTGATCAAATCCTTTGTAATCTTAGATACCCTTCCTCACTGTCTACTGTACCACCAGTTTTGGTCATAACCTAGCTTTGTTCTCTTTTGTACTGTGCCTTTATCCTCTGAAGTCAGACATTAATGCTTGAGATAAGCTTTGTAGTTTTATCTGTTAATTTTCCCAACTGAACTTTATCTTGTTTAGTATTTTTACAAATTTGCTTCCAAAGCCAAATACAACTTCTTTAAGCTTTCACTTCCTGAGGATTATTTTTGTAATCTTCTTATGTAGGTGAGTAATGTGTTACCTTACATTAGTGTCAGAGAGAAAACCCCACTTAGACAGTGTGACTGTTGGTGACTAACCAAGATAGTCGATTTGATCAAACATTTCCATAGTATTCAACTGCAAAGATCCTAACTGTTCTCCCATTGGCTTTTGCGTGTACCGGTTACAACACTTAAATAATCGACCTTCTGGTCTGCACTTTACTTGAGACCCAACTCTACTTTCACCAGAATCTTAATTTGGAAATTGGTGAAATTGAGATGTGTGAATGCTTTGTCTGTAACGTGATTTCCCAACATGCAAGTATCTCACTCTTATTTTTCTAGGGAATTCGTTACAAGTGCTCAGTTTCCTTCTTCCCTCCACCACCCCATTTACTTAGCTTGCAGACTCCCCACACCCGTGACACACTTTGGGCTTTTCACTTCACTTCGCTGAAATTTTGTGTGTATTTAGTGTATATTGAGATTTTGTTTTGGTGGGGGCAGGGGAATCTATTTTAAACTCTCCTATTAACTTTTTTTGCCTTCCTATCCTAATGGTTACTGGGTTAGCTATTCCATTTAACGCTACTAGATATATAACATGGATTTGAAAATGCTTGGAAAGTCAAAATGCAATCCATCAGAGTCAACATAGTTTTATGAAGGATAAATCCTGTTTGACTAATTTGCCAGAATTCTTCAAAGATGTAACAAGCAAAGTGGATAATGGGGGTCCTGTAGTATATCTGGAGTTCCAGAAGGCATTTGCTGAAGTGTTGTATTAAGTTAATACCCAAGGTTAGAAAACATGGGATTTGGGATAATATATTGGCTTGGATAGAGGATTGGCTAACCAACTGTAAGCAGAACATTGGGATAAATGGGCCTTTCTCTAGTTGGCAAGCTGTAACTCATGGGTTTCCTTTGGGTGCCCGGGTTTCCTCCCACAGCCCCAAGATGTGCAGGCTATGTAAATTGGCCATGCTAAATTGCCCGTAGTGTTCAGGGTTGGGTCTGGGTTGGGATGTTCTGAGGGTCAGTGTGGACCTTTTGGGCCAAAGGGCCTGTTTCCACACTGTAGGGATTCTATGATCTAGTGCAGTGCCACAGGGTTCAATCATGTGCCTCAACTCTTTACAATCTATATTAACAGTTTGGATGCAGGGATACAATGTACAATAGCCAGATTTGTAGATGGCACTAAGAGGTGAAAAGTAAGTTACAACGAAGAAGTAAGAAACTTACAAATAGATGTGGCTAGGTTAGGTGAATGGTCAAAACTAGAAGGTGCAGTTTAACGTGGGTAAGTGAAAGGGTTACCCAAATAAGTTGGAAGATTGAAAACGCAACTTATTATCTAAATGGAGTGAGCTTCAAAATGCTTCAGTAAGACATGAAAGACTTCTCTAATGAGAGTTTGAGCAGTTTAGGCCTATACTGTGTAGAGTTTAGAATGAGAGGAGATCTAAGTGAGGTATATAAGATGCTAAAGGGGACTGTCAAATTATACTTAAAGTAGATGTTTCCCCTTTGGAGCCATCCAGAATGAGAGGCTAGGCTATTGGGTGGCAGAATTATAACAGTAATTACTTCTTTCAAAGGGTTGTGAATCTGGAATTGGCTTCTCTAGAATGAGGTAAATGCTGGGACATTTACTATATTTGAAGGAATACAGATTTTCAGTTAGTATTAAAGGGTTATAGCATGCAGGTAAGAAAGTGGTGTTGAGTCTGAGATGAAATCGGCCATGATTGTGGGGCTGAATTGCTTGCTCCTGTTTCTGTATTATATACCTAAATGAAGCAGCAGAAGAATTGGATCTTGATTCAGTTTGGCTAGTTGAGCAGGCTAAATGTTCAACCAATTCTTTTTGCGGAAATGGGTCAAAGACATCAAATTCTACGAAACGGGGACCAGGGCAAACAGAAAAACTTGTATGCTGCTGTTTTCATGACTACCAGATGTCCTGTGGTGCTGTATACCTAATGAAGTTGTTTTGAAGTGTAGTCACTGTTTATAATGTAGAAATTGTTGCAGCCTGTTTAAGCGCGATAAAACTTCCACAATCAGCAAGTGATGGCCATAAAATCTGTTTTTGTATGATGTATTTTGAGGGAGAAATATTGAAGGGCCTTGAGACTAGGTCCCTGGCACTTGTTCAAAATGGTGCTATGGGATTTTCTATCCAGTGCACTGATGGTTGGGGCCTCTTTAATGTCTTCATCTCACCTGAAATATAGTACTTCCAACAGTGCAGCACTGGAGCACTTTGACTCAGAGGCAAGAGTGTTACTACTGAGCTGACCACTTACATTGTTCCTTATCTACTATGAGCCCCTGAGACATTTCAACAATATAGATAAGAATTCAGACAGGAGTTTGATCAGTGATGATTAAGATCAGATCATGAATTTTTCACGTTTGACAATACATACTCTCTTGTAATTTAAGGGTCAAACCTTTCTGGAGGAGAGTATGGCTAATACTCAACACTTTGAGTGGAAATGGCTTACGCCATCAAAACAGGAATATCAAGGATTCCGTGCTTGTTCATTCTCTACAAGTACTACAACCTTTTCTGTAGATTGCCAATCAGCAAAGTTTGTATGGCATCTTTTTAATACAAAACAAGTCTGAAGTAAATGGGCTAGGAAGAGTGACAAAGATGAGTTTCTACCTCTATTGAAAGTATAAGCCAGAGGAATTGAAGTGAAGAACCAAGGCAGCTAAGGCCTCTGCCACTAATGATGGTTAAAAGAAGAAAAAAGGTAGGAACAGGAGCAAAACACCCTATCCCCTCGCTTGTTTTGCAATTTGATTAGTTCATGGAGATATCTTCTAATCAACCTGTTCAGAAATGTCATAACATACCTCTGGTGCAGGTAGGACTTGAATCTGGATCAGAAGTAGGATCACTAGCACTGCATCACGAGAGCTTTCTCAACGTATAATGTCAGAACATAAGAATTTCTTATCAACTTGTGGACATTCAAAATTCAGCCCATGTTTCAACTGTTAAGTCTGATTCAACCAACTCCTCTATCTTGTTGGCCTACTTTGGCTCCCAGTTAAGTCATGCCTTGATTTTTAGGATTAAATCATGTTTTCAAAACACTTCTTCATCCCTTTTAAGATGTGTGCTTCCTTAATTCTGGCTTCAGCATTCTTGTTTTCTTTGCTTCACAATTAGCAGCCATGCCTAGAGCTGCCAAGGGCCTAAACTCTCAAATTCACTCCCTAAAGCTGTCTTGTTCTACTCCAGTTTATTTTTAATACTGTAAGTCTCCCTTTAAAACCCATTCTTTGACCAGGCCTTTGCCCTAATGTTGCCTTATGTGGGTTGATCTCACATTTAGACTATGCAACTGTGAAATGACTTGAGACATTACGCAAGTCAGTTATGAATACAAGTTACTACTGCTTGCTGTGGATGTGGAAATGGCAGCGATTGTGAGGATATGTGGATGGGGCCAGTAGTCTAAGTAGATTATCAAATGTAGTTGGGAGACTGAGAGACAAGGAACGATAAAGCACCATGAATGCTGCAGGGGATACGGTTCTTGACTGTAGGTGGATTTGTTTCATTACTTTGAAATCTGCACTGTTTCCAGCAGATCTCTTCTATGCAGTTTATCCTATCAAGTTCTTTGCTCTACCTCACCTGAAGTACAAGCTAGTAGTGCTGGCTGCATCTCTGACTCTCTCAATTAAACTACTGCAGACAAGTGCCACTGTGTAGTTGGTGTAAAACACTCACTCTTTCATTGAGTAGCAGTTATACCTTTTCTTTTGGATATCCTCTGTTGCACAGTTTTTACTAAGAGCACCAATGTTATATTTTCAATATTTGCTCTTTTGTCTGGAAGGGAATCGGAGTAATTTTGAAGAAACCAAATTCTAAGCCTCATGAGAATGCTGCATCAGTCCTACGTTATAAACATTGAAACCTATGGTTTGATTGCTTTGGGGTTTATTCTAGTAAATGAAAGATCTTCAGTTTGAAGAATGAAGACAGTCCTCCAAGGTAAGTAAAATCCAACTAAATGTCTTCCTCTCGTATCCCCTTAACATCTTGACTTTAAACTTTTTGAAACTGTCTTTTTATAAAGAGTGGGACATTCGACTTCAGGCTTATCTTACTAAGGATGACTAAGTCACTGAAGAGATTGTTTCGTAAACCATGGGATCAAGACATGAGAATTTGGCATTAGTCTCTCCCCAAGGAATAAATCCTTTTTTTTCCATCTTTGTCTACCATAGGTTACAGCACAGGAAGAAGCCTTTCAGCTGTTTTTGTTTATTTGTGCTGAGAACACTGTGGTCCCACTCCTCTCCTCCATAATATTGCACTTTTTTAAATCTTCTAGTGCTTGGATGATTCTCTATTTGCAAGTATTAGTTGAATTCTGTCAACAGTACACTCGGGGAATACGTTCATGATCTTTGCCACATGCTGCAGAACGTTATTACACATGTCATTGTTATTGGCTTCTCTGCCAGGGCAACAATTTCCTCCTGACTACTCTGCCCAGATGCCTCAGGTTAATCCCCTCTCAGTCTTCTCTAAGGAGAACAGCCCTGCCTTCTCCAATCTGAAGTCCTTGATCCCTGAAATCTGACTCAACTCTTTTCTGCACCCTCTCAACTGTGGAGCCCAGAAATTTTGCCAAAAAACTTTGAATGCTGGAAATCTGAAATGACACTGTTGGAGAAACTCACCAGCCTGGCAGCATCCATGGAGAGCAAACTAGAGAGTTAAGGTTTCAAATCCAGTATGACTATTCTTCAGAGTTCCTCACTCTGGTTGAGGCTGGGCCAATTTTCTCTTAATATGAAGGTTCCTTGTTTTTATCATCTGCCTCAGTTTATAAAGCCCAACATCCCCCATGCCCTTTTAATGACTTTATTAGCCTGCCCTGCCATCTTTTGATTTTTGTGCCTGTTCCCCCAGGTTTTGCTGTTCCTTCATCCCCTTTTTAACGTTGCACCCTCTAGTTACGTGGCTTCTCCTTCCTCATTTGTTCAAAATATATAATGTCAAATGTCTGAATTTTAAATTTAACTTGCCATGAGTGCAATTTCCATGTTCTCAAAGTCTACTAATGCTCTTAGTTCATCCATATTTAGTCAGTTGCAAATCTTGAAGTTGTGGCGTGCACACCCCAGCTTAGGTAATTCATATCAAGAAAAGTAGTCGTCCCTATACAAACCCTTTGGAAACTCCACTTTTTATACCACCTTCCAATCTGTGAAACACTTCATTACTGTGGGCAGATCAGATATCCCATTTAAGAATCCTTAAACTTGACCCTACCATTGCATTTCTTTTTATTTAATATAATCTGAAATTTATTGCAATAATGGCCTTGATGTTGCCCCTCTAAATATTAACTTGTTGCGGTACACTCTGCTGAGTATCAGTAGTTTGTTAATTCCATGTTTGATGCTAAGTAACCATGCATGCGGGTGTCAGGTGTAGAGTAGAGTTGCCATTGCAATATGGTCTCTTAATGCAATGAGGGACTTTTAATGGACAGACTTGGCAATAAGCATTCAGCTGCAGTTTAATGGTTTGTTTTCTTGCCACGTTGGAGAAATGTTATATGGTGCAGTCTTGTGTATGACTCAATCTGGGGGGAAAAAAAACAAGATAACACCTGAGTGTATGGACCAGAAAAATTGCACGTTTTGGTTTGTGAATTGTTTAATGAAAGAAAGATAAATGTAGGTAATCTTCCTTCCTTTTGTTCCCTTGAGGGTATAATGCGTAACCAAGGAAAGTAGGTGTCAAAGCAGAGGGACCCAACTTGGTGTAAAAACCATTGAAACTAGGAAAGTGCCATTGTTGATGGATTTAATCTAATGAGCCAAGGTGATTAACTTTGCTTTCTTGCTGCTCCTGGTCCCTGCTCCAGAGTATAAAATAACAGAGCCCTGTTTTGTCTAAATTTGGGGTGGTATGCGAAGTGGTTTGGAAGGACCGGGTGATGTAGTTACAGCAAATATTTTGTAGAAAATTTGAGTGAGGACCAAGAAAGAGATGCAGTTTTGAATGTATAGTCCATTTGATAACTCCTAGTCTCCAGTGCAGCCGAATCTATTCATCGTGAATGCACTATATTTGGAGGCTCTTGTTGTGCACGCAATGAATTCTTGGCTCGTTTTCCTGAAGTGGTGAAGAAAATTTTAGTTTCTGTCGCATAAATAACTGAAGACAGTCCTGGTACTTAGAAGTACAGCTGAGCAGCAGGTTGTAAAATTACTGTTGTTAAAATTGTACTTCAAAGTCAGGACATTAAGTACTACCAGCACTACCACCACCATCTCCCCCACCCCTTGAACAGAAGGACTAGATTGTTAAATTGAAGCTTACTAGCTTACATGCTTCTGATGAAAAACAGACTATTCAACGGTTAAAAAGGCTATTTCAGCTGCGCAGTGGAAGAAGTTGGAGAATTGACCATCTATTAGTATGCTCATTTTAAACAGCAGCTTAAAAATTGTGAAAGGGTCAATCGACGGTCCTGTAAATTGTTGTTAATTCTGCAATACTTGGGCATTTCGATATGTGCAAACATGAATCAAGCAACACCTGCAGCAAGATACAAAATCTTCATTATTCTAATGGTTTAGGGAGGAGTTTAGAGTAGGATACAAGACAAACCCCACTGTGTTTTGAATGGGATTTCACATAATCAAAAGAGTCATTTCAATGCAACAGTGTCTTGGTGTATTACACTGGAATGTCAGCCCAGACTATCCGAGAAAGTCCTGTGGTGGGTTTTGAACCTACAAGATTGTGCCACTGTAGTGCTTCCAAAGGATCCAAGCTGAATTAACCCAGAGAAGCAAAGTTGAATTGTTTACCTCCACCTGGTGACTTTTCGGAGGGGAATGGATTACCTACCTTCTGGGTGGCTGTTGCATAGACCTGAATGTGCCTTTACCAGGCAAAAGCAGCAATCTTGGGACCTAGTATAACTTAACACTACATCAGCTGTGTATCTCAAGTATGTAGGATTTCATCAACTACTGAAATTCAGTGCAAGTTTCATTTGCTTTTTTTTAAAAAAAAAAAAATCCCCCAAGTTGGACATTGTGTAGTGTGCCCAGAGCTAAAGTGTAGTTTCATGTCAAATTCTCCTGTCAATTCCTAGTTTTTGGCTCTGGGAGCATTTGAGTGAATGCATTGGCATGCCCCCTATTCCCATCCCCAACCCAGAAGTAGGTAAGGAAAGCAGGCGTTTTGGCTAGGGGGTACCTACAGATTGTTGGGAACGGTGTACCTCTTGGCTATGCAGTGGTCATGGGGGAATCAAGAATAAGAAAGATAAATGGAGAGTCAGTCGTGATGAGCATTGAATTGTGTTGAATATGTATGTAGTCAATTTTTAAACGCAATAAAAACAAGTCTGACTTTGAAAAGGATTTGGTCTCTTGAATGTCTGAAACAACACACAGATATTCAGGTATTGTCTGCTGACAGATATGTAAATGTAGGTGCTAAATGTGGCAGTTTCCCACTCTGGTATTTTCATTGACTGTCAGCATCTGCAGGCATTTTTAAAAGATTAAGTTCTATCATTTGCAAGCCTTGTAATCTTAACAAGTTTGGTATGTGCTAAGACCATATTGTTCATTTAAAGCAATCATTCATGAGCGAGCAAAACTAACAATTTCCAGGTATGTTTCAGGCAGCATCTGCATAGTTGTCAGTATTTTAAGCTTCACTCTTAGCTTTTAATTGATTACCAATTGCGATTCAAATGGAGCAAATCTAAACAGGGTTGATGTTAGTCTGCTCTGTATCTGAACACAAGCATTAAAAATGTTAAATTGTAGGTCTGGCTTAGCTTAATTCAGACACAGATGCCTTTGGACTTAAAACAAGCTGATTGAGAATTTAATTTTGAAACCAAGCTAGAATCATTAAGTGCATTTTGCTTTTCTTCATCCCAGTGAATGTTAGCCAAATTTGAAGTTATTCCTTTGGTTACTAAGCAGCATCAGGAAAGCATTGCTGACTTCTAACCATGCTGTATTTCAATCTGACTAAATTGCAAGATAGTATGGCAGGGATTTACTCATATCAGCATTTAAATGCTGTCGTTAACTACAAAGTAGTAGAACCATTACCAGAGTTTTTTGGTTTTTTCCCCTCTCTGCTCAATGAATAGTTCCGTCATTTTATCCTTAAGGCTTGATTCTCTTTAAAGCACTGGTGGTCAATGCAGCAGCAGTTTCTTGACCTTCTGAGGACTTGTAAATATGAAACTGCTAAATTTAGTCTGCCTCCTAAGTACAGTTCTAAGTGCAGCTATCACAAAGTCCATCTGCTCTTCCTAAGCTAACTGAACATTTCATTCTTCACACCTGTTCCAAAGCAGTCTTATTGTCAACAAATTGCTGGGACTGTCTGGTTAATGGAAAACAATTGAAGCATGTTATGACATAAACTGAATACTAACTGTTTATGACTTGCTTTTAAAATGAATAAGATAGAGAAGTGAACAACTGAAAACTATTAAAGGAGCTTAGTTATTTGGATTTCTTTTTATTTGCTTTGCTTTAGTCCTAGTTGTGTTGATTTGTAGCCCTGTTGTTTTTATGGGGTTTTGTTCCTTCTAGTACGAGTTCTGGTTCTTCCTGTGAATTAATGTTTTCAAATATCGTCATATGTTTGCAAGGCGATTAAAATTTGGAGTGCAGTATATTGATCCAGAGTGGGAACAGGCAAATTATGTATTTGTAGTAAATATTAATGCTCCCCTTTGCATAATCAATGTTTCTTCAGGAAATAATTGAGCAGTGGATAACTTATTTTGATTTAAAGAATACGATTATAGACTCATGTCTGTTTTGATTGTTTGTTCTTTAACATTCAAAAGTGACTTTTTTTATCCTGATTGGGATATCAATTGTACCTCTTCACTGTGGACTGCCAATCCTTCTGCAACACCTTGAGCAAAGGCCCAACTACTTTCCATCCTGTTCCATCTGGCTTCACTTGTTCTCCCATTTGAAAAGCTTCTTTCACACCACTCACTTCCTCTAGTTAGTGTTGCTACGAGTATCCAAATGGGTTCTCACTATGCCTGCACTTTTTTTTGGTAGAACATTTTGTTCCCCCATCCACTTCAGACCCCCATCCTCGTCTCCTTGTTTTCCACCATATTCATGACTATATGCTGTTTCCTGCTCTCCTCCTGAACTGGAAAATTTAATTAATCTTTGTTTCTGATTTTTTTTTTTCCCACTCAGGTCTGACTTTTATATCCATCTCCAGTTCTCCCCTTACTTGACTTCTCTGTTTCTGGGGAAAGAATGTTAACTTAGTATTCACCATAAGCTTATTGATTCCCACAGATACCTTGACTTATTTTCTCACGTTCTGTACAACTGCTTCTGACATGTCTTTCTTTTACCTCTGGGCCCATTTTTCACATACATCTGTCACCACCACCCCACCCCCCCTGCTTCCCACAGAATCACAAATAAGGCCTACCTTGTCTTCCACCCTACCTGTTTCATATTAAATTGGTCATCCTCTGTCACCTGCAACGTGACCCGACTTGGCACTCCTTCCACAATATCCTGGTCCATTCCTCTATCAGCTCCCCTTGGAAGCACAGGTGATGCAACACCTAGTCTTTTGCTTCCTGTTCATCTTGTGCCCCAGTCCACTTTCCAGATGAAATAGCGATGTACTACTTTTAATCCATGTACAGTTTACACTGTTCTATGAAATACCTCCATTCACTCTGCCAGTGTGAAAGCAAGTTTCCAGTTCCCTGTAACTTTAATTTCCTGCTTGGCTCCCAATCGACCTTTTCAGTCCTTAACCTACTGCAGTGTCTGTGAAGTTGAATACAAGCTTCACCAACAGCACCACCTGTTTTGCCTCTGCATTGTATAGCTTTCAAGGCTCAACATTGCATTCAATAGTTTAAATCATTAATTCTTCCCCAATTTATGTTTTGATTTACTCTTGTTTCACCTTGTTTTTTAATGGCAGCTATTCATAGAAACATAAAAATTTGAGGTAGGCCATTTGGGCCTTTAGAGCCTGCTCTACCATTTGTATGATCATTCTGATCCTGTATCTTAATGCCATAATCCTCCTTCACCACCACCACCCCCCCCTCCCCCAAAAAGATCTTTTTACCTTTTAAAATCTGAACTTTTATTTGACTCCTTGAATATATTTACGCTTTGGCCTCCACCCTTCGGTGGTGTAGAATTTCTCCTCATCCCAGTATGGTGTACCAGTATCCAAAGCTGTATGCAATAAGACAGCTTCACTTCTGAACCCAAGTCGTCTTGCAGGAAATTTCCAATATACCACGTGCTTTCTAATTGCTGCTGCACCTGCTGTCTTTTTTCATTAACTGGTGTATAAGCACCCAGTTCCCTTTGTACCTCCACAGTTTCCAATTTATCACCATTTAAATATTACTGTGTTTTTCACACCAAAGTGTGTAACTTCATATTGAGCCAAGTTGTACTACATCTGCTATGTGTTTACCCATTCATTCAATTTGTCTGAATCCTATTTGGGATCCTGTCATTCACACTGCCTGTAGACACTTATACTAAAACACAATAGTGTGGATGCTGAAATCTAAAATCAGTACATAAATGCCAGAATGACTCATCAGGCAGCATGCATGGAGAGAGCGCCAACGTAATGTTTCAGTTCAATGATCTTTTTTCAAAATGGTGAAAGGCCATTGACTCTATTAAATCTTTGATTCTCCACTATTGGCTGACCACCTGAATATTTTATTTTCTCTTTGCATATTACTTGTTTCTTTAATTGTTCTAGTCCCTTAAGCCTTACACCGTGAAACCTTCTGTCATTTAATCTTTAATAAAAACCAAAAGGAAGTTCTTCAGTCCTGAAGAAGGGTCACCGGACCCGAAACGTTAACTCTGTTTTCTCCTCCACAGATGCTGCCAGACCTGCTGAGCTTTTCCAGCAACTTTGTTTTTGTTCGTCATTTAACCTTTCTTGCACTTTATCCTTCATCCTCTCACAGATTATCCCTTTTGTTCAAAACTTCCCCTTTTCACTTCAAAACCTTTATATTTTCTAACTTTGCTTGATTTCATGGCTCACAGACATGGAGAGAGTGTGCTTGACCTGAATGTTTCGGGCTCTTATTTCAGACTTTCAGTATCCACAATATTTTGCTTCTTGTATGAAGTGTGTCCAGTCTTGTGAAGAAACTATTTAAATGTTTTTTGGGTTTTCATGGACTGTTTCTGGGTGCCAGCTGTGAAGCTGCCCTTAATTATAGTTTCTTCTATAATCCTGTGGACGTTGTGTGGTAAAGATCTTAATTTGAGAGGTGTGGGGAGAGGGATTCGAACATTGAGAATGTGCATCTTCCCTAGCACTTCTAAATTGACAAAGGAATATATCCCAACTTTTGGTGAAATTTTCCAGAGGTTACTTGTAACTGAGCACTGATTTGGTTATCTGTGTTTGTAGTGACCTTTTGTTTGTTTTTTTTTGGGGGGGGGGGGTGGGAAATCCATGTTTGTAGTGACCTCTTATTTTGGGGTGGGGGGTGGTGTCTTTCCTGATGAGTCATTCAAATACCAGGGACCAGGGACCCTGGCAAATTTTCAGGTTATCGTGCTGGTATTTTCCTGACCTGATCAGTTTGGGTGTACATTGCTTTTGTAGAACAGGATCCAACTGTATCACCTCTTACAATCATAGCTGGTGATTTTACACAGGGAAAAGGCTATTTTGCCTCTGATTTGTTTGTAGCCAATTGAGCATAAGCTAGTTCTGTATCTCCTTCTTAAACACATGGGGAAAGCTGATAAGCTAAATGTATATATCATCCCTTCCTAAAGATTAAAGATAAAACAGAATATAACATTGTCAATATAATCTTGTTTAATAATTTTTCTGAACATCTTTGTCTTACGACATTTAGTATTGCAAGTGCTTCTCTACCTGTACTCTGTTCTCTGCAAACCCTCACATTAAGTATTTATATGGGAAATGATGCTTCATGAGTAAGTTGATCAAGCGGATGACTAAAAGGTATTATGTAAATTGCATCTCAAAGTTTCATCAAAAGTCAAGCTGCAAAGCACCTGAAGAAAATGAACTACTTGACTGAAAAGACAGAGGACTGTACTCTGGCCTTCTGCTTGAAGACTACTTCAGTAGATCCAAGCAGTTCAACAGCTATTCCATACATGTAAGTGGTATTGTAGTCCATTTCAAATTGATTACTATACTAGCACACATCACTGTCTTCGTTGGTAGCTTGGTGAATAATACTCAATTGAATCGCTGAACAATTTGGCCTCGGCAATCGAGATTTCTTCTAATCAGTTGCTGGTTGTCTGCGAGCTCCTTGAGCAACTTGCTAATTTCAAGGTCCTAGTGACTAAACATACTTGAGTTTTATTTAGATTTCATGCCCTTTACTTAGTATCAACATCAGATACTTTTTCTGGAATGCAAAGCAAAGTACACTTGGAAACACAGAGCCATAGAATTTGGCCCCTTAGTGTGCACCAACCCTGCAAAGAGCATCACATGCAGACCCACCCCATCCCCATAATCTTACATAGTGTTTTTACCATGGCTAACCCATTTAACATCCCTAGACACTGCGGCGTGCATTTTAGCACAGCCAATCCACTTAATCTGCACATTTTTGGACTGTAGGAAGAAACTGGAGCACTGGGAAGAAACCCACAAGAACACTGAGAATGTGCAAACTCCACATAGTTGCCCAATGCTGGAATTGAGCCCAGGTCTCTGGTGCTTTGAGGCAGAGTGCTAGCCCCTGTGCTGCAATACCAAACAGGAGTAGGCCTTTCAGCAACCTGAACCTTTTTGTTGCCTTTTCAATTAGATCATGGCTGATCTGTATCTTCCATTTATTTTCCAGCAGCTTAGTACCACTAGCTAACAAAGGTGAGTCTTAGCTCAGAGTTATATGGGCTTAGTTAGCCCAGCTCAAGAGTGACCAGTGGAACAATTAGTGAACACTGAGAATTGCATTTTTAAGACATTGTTGATATCCACTCTGCCTGAGGTTTCCTCCCATCCTCCCAAGGGATGCACTTAGTGTATGGTTCTACAATAAAAATCAATCCTTCTGATATTGAAGCCAAGTTACATTGATCATTAATGTAAACATCAAAACTTTGAATTGAATGTCAAATTTTTAAGTAAGGCTATCCTGTACTCTTGATTTGAAAGTCTCAATTGATCTAACACCCATATCTTTTGGCGTTGTGTTCTAAATTTCCACTCTGTCAAATCAAAGTGGTTCCTGATTTATTTTCAAAATGACCTAGCTCTGAATTTAAAGATATATGCAGTTATTCTTGATTGCCTACTAGAAGAATCTATCCTATCAAACTCCTTTCTAATTTTGAGCACTTTGATATGACCACCGTGCATCCTTCTAAACTCTATGAATATAAATTATCAATATATAACTATAAATATCACATTTATGCAGTGCAACTTCATTACTAGCTCCTTGAATCCTAGTTTTCTCATGAATCTACACTGTCTTCCAAACCCAAGGTTGGTATTCTTAAGTATGATATTTCTAGGTGGGCTCTCAAGGCAAGAAACAAGACTGCATTTGCCTTTGTCATTATTTTCTTACCTGTCCCCTCTAGCTTTTTAGAAATATGTATTTTTACTTTTTGTTTTCTTTAAGATTTATAAGGGCATCTAAATATATTTGCTCCCCAGGTTTTCTAGTCTTCCACTATTGGGGGGAAAAATTCTAGTTCATGTGACGTGAAGCAGTTGAGCTCAGAATTGTGACCTTGTACTCCATCTGCCATAATTATGCCAACTTAAAATTTCTCCTTTGAACTTCACCCTACATCCACACAGCTTACTTCTGACTTAGTTCCATTTCGAATTGGTAGCTATCTATTCCTTCATCTAAGTCAATGATATGTGGTTATAATCTGACGCCCAATTTGTATAAATCTGTAGGGAACACTGTTACTACATTCCAAAACTTAGAAAATGAAATTTTATCATTTTTAATCAACCTTTTAAGGTGTGCGTCTCTGACAGATTTTGCGTGAACTCTGATCTCCTAGACCAGAATAGGAACTGAGAAAACCCTGAACCCTTTAATCTTGCTGTATTGTCCAACTCGTGACACAGTTACTTATAATTTAGAGCATACTCATTTTGGTTAATCTCCTGGGCAAAACTTTAGATGCCTCGAAGACACCCATTTAGACAAGGTCCATAGAGACACCATTCATAATCTTTGATCTGCCATGCTTGTGACCTTCTCAAAACATATCCCTAATCAAAAGTGACTTAGCCATCTCTGAACCATGTTAATTCTGATCAGCTGATACAGTCACTCCGCTTGTGCAGTTTTGGAATTCTGTGACCCACCCTCTTAAGTGATGGCATGACATGTGAAGTTTTCAAATCCAAAGGCAGAATGCTTGTTGAAACTGAAAAACTTGGAATAATTGGTCAAAGCTACCAATCCTGGAGAATTGTCTGTCCGAAGTCCCATTACCTTCTCAGCATTTACTTTTTAAAAAAATCCTTCTTTCTTGGGATATGTCCCTGGCAAGGCCACGTTTGTCAATCTGTACTTGCCCATGACCTTAGTGCCTAGCAGAGCCATTTCAGAGGGCAGTTAAAGTCAACCTCCCTTCTGTAGACTATTGCATATAGGTCAGAGCAAGTAAAGTTTGCAGATTATTTTTTAAAAATTCATAGTTAGCGTTGCTAGCAAGGTCAACATTCATTGCCCATCCGTAATTGGCCTTGAGGGTGGCGTTGAACTGCTGCCTTGAACTGTTACTATTGTTGATTATAGGTTCTCCATAGTGCTCTTAAGAAAGGAATTCCATTATGTTAACCTAGCGGCTGCGAAGAAACAGCGATTTAGTTTCAAGTCAGGATGGTGCCCCTCTTGGAGGGGAGCATGCAGCTGGTGGCCTTCCTTAGCCCTTGGTCTTCCAGGTGATTGAGATTGTGGGTTTGGAAAGTGTGGCCAAGAGAGCCTGGGTGAGTCACTACAGTGCATCTTGTGGATGGTACAAGCAAGCAGAAGTGATCATTTTGCGTGGTTGGAGCTGCACCAATCCAGACAAGTATAGAGTATTCTATTTATTCCTCTGTAGATGATGGACAGGCATTATAAAGACAAGAAGGGAGTTATTTGCCACAGAATTTCAACCTCTGATAGGCTCTTGTAGCCGCAATATTTGCATAACTGGTTCTGTTTGACTGTAGTGCGTTACTTCAGGATTTCTAGCTTCCGACCTATTCTTGTAGGCACACTATTTATATAGCTAGTCCACTTCAAATTCTGGTCAATGGTAAACCCCAGAATGTTGTTAGTTGGAGTTTCAGCCGTTTCGATGCCATTGAATACTGGGATAATGGTTAAATTCTCTCTTGGAGGTGGTCATTGTCATTGTGTGGTATGAATGTTGCTTGCCACTTGTCAGTCTGAGCCTGGATATCACTCAAGTCTTACTGCCTTGGACGTGGGCTGCCTCAGCATCTAAGAAGTTGTAAACATTGCTCAGCATTGTTAATTATGCAACTAATATCCCCATATCTGACCTGATGATGGAGAAAAGGTCATAGATAAAGCAACTTGAAGGTTTATAGGGCGAGAACACTACCCAGAGGAACTATTCTATTTAATCTCCTGAGGCTGAAATGATTGACCTTCAATAACCATGGCAGTCTTCCCTTTGTGCCAGCTATGACTCCAACTGTTGTAGAGTTTCCCCCAGATTTCCATTGATCCTAGATATTTGCTAGGGCTCGTTAATGATACATTCAGTTAAATGCTGCCTAGATGTCAAGGGCAGTCATTCTTGCTTTTCCTGTGGAGTTCAGATCACTTGCCTGTCTTTGTAACGAGGTCAGGAGCTGAATGGCACTGGACTGAAGCGGTGTGTCAGTGAGCTAGTTATCGCTGAGGTCATTAGTGAACCTGATGGGTTTTTGCCATAATCGTTGCTTAGCTTCATTAATAACTAGCTTTTAATTCCAGATTTTAAAATTGAATTTGATTTCTGCCAACAATTGTGGTGGGACTTGAACTGATATCCTAAGAGCATTGTTCTGAACCAGTATTACCAGCCTAGTGCTGTAATTGCTTTGCCACTGTTTTCCCAATTTTTACCTGTATTATGTCCACTAGTTTCTCCTTTCTGATTTTTAGGTCCCTTTTACAGAAAACTGTTAAAGTGCTGAATAGATAAAGTCCACCAATCTTGTTGCAGAACTTGTTTGATCTGCTGTGCATGTCAATATGGGGATCTCTGTATTGTGAAGAGTTGCCTGTAACCAACCTGTCAGAAGGTTTCCAAGTCCTCTTATGTGGTTAGGTAACTTGACAATAATAGCCATTAAGGTTATTGGGAATAAATGGGAATATTGACGTTGGAACACAAACGGATCAATCGTAATCTTTAATGGCAGAGCAGATTTGATGGACCGATTTGGCCTACTTCTGTTCCTAATTAGTATGTTTATACTTGGTCAGGAGGATAAGTGTCTCTAAAAATAGGCAGATGGACCAATTCTGATCTCAGTAATAGCTTGTTGGTTCTTTAAAGCTTTTCAAAGCAGAACTTGTTTTGTTTTTGCAGCAAAAAAACTTGGCTGCTCATTTTTTGCTTTTGATCGGGGATCACATTCTTGGCTCTAGTTAGCTGTCACAGCAAGAAAGGTGGTTCTGTTTTTGATTTGCGATTTCCTTCTCATGCTTCTCTCCCACTAATTCATCTTGGATCACCTTCCAAAATGTCTCCACCTGCTGAACCGCAAGTGATTTGTGATGAATGCTAGTAGGTACTGATGTAAACAAATACATCGTTTAGTGTAGGTACCTTGCTCTAATGGTTTTTAAAAGACGCTTTGTATGTTAAGCCTCAAACTAACACCTTGAGGACAAGTTTGAGGTTATTTTGAGTTCCTTGCTTTTACTGAACTGTCTCAAATGATCATCAATCTGGCAGATTGCCCAATCCTTCTGTACCTGTCTTATCCCATTAACACAAAATGGATTAATTGTTTTTGGTTAAATCTGCTAGGAGTTAAATTAGTATTTCAGTGCATTATGTGTGGCATTTGTTCAGTGGTTTGACATTAACAGAGACAGGATTTGAGTCTCTTGGAATTGTAATCCTGTCTGTGACTCAGAATAGAAGCAGGAGTAGGTCATCCTGTCCCTTGATATATTCTACCATTTTAATTGTATCATTGACCTAGCCTTAACAGCTTTTTGGGAAGTGTTCTGAATTTCTTCTGTTGTGTGACGTGTATGTGATGTCACTCCTGAATATTCTTGCTTTTATTTTAAGGTTATACCACATTGGTTGTGCCAGTAGAAGGAATGATTTCCCTCGAATCTACATCAGAAAGTTATTTCAAACATCTCAAATCACTCTATTTTAAAAACCTAGTTTTTTTGCAACCTGTCCTTTACAATTTAACCCTTTATAACTCTATCAATGTGACTCTGCAGTATGTCTTTTTAACACCATCATCCTGGAAGGTAAAGCCCACAACAGAAAACTACCTGGAACTGTCACCATCCTTAGTTGCCTTTCAGGAGGTGATGGTGAGCTGCTACCTTGGACGACTACTGTCTATAAGATGTAGGTAGACTGAGAATGCTGTTAGCCGACTAGTTTCAGAATTTTGACCCAGTCATGAGGATCGACAATATATTTCCAAGTCAGGATGGTGAGTGTGTTGGAGGGGAACTTGCAGGTGGTGGTGTTCCCATGTTTCTGTGCTTGTGGGTTTGGAAAGTGCTGGTGAACTTCAGTACGTCTCTTGGATGGGGGCATGCTGCTGCTACTGAATATTGGTGGAGGGAATGGATGGCACCATATCCGCAAACCAAGTGGCTGCTTTGTTGTGGATGGTATCAAGCTCATTGTGTTGTTGGAGCTGCACTTATCTAGCCAAGTGGGGAGTATTCCATCACACTTCTGACTTGTGTTTTGTAGATGATGGACAGGCTTTAGGAGTCAGGTGGTGAGTCAATCACTGCAGGATTTCAGCTCTTGTAAGCACAGTAATTATATGGTTTGTCCAGTTCGGTGTCTGGATGAATGGGATGTTGATAGTAGGTGGCATTCAGCAATGGCACTGCCATTTATTGTCGGGGGTGATGATTGGATTCTCTCATTGCTGATGATCATTGCCCAACACTTGGGTGGCACAAATGTAGTTTGCTAGTCGTCAACCCAAACCTAAATGTTGTCCAGACCTTGCTGCATTTGAGGGCACAAACTGCTTCGCTGTGGTTCGAACTGAAAGTTTTACTGGAGTTTAACATTTTTCACCCAGCTCCTCTGAGATGAGACTAACATACTATTTGCTGTTTAAATCATTTTGAAGGTATTTCAAATTATTTCCATATCTATTTCTTCAATTTGCTAACATATCACCATTTCTAAATTACTCTAATTCGTTATAAGATACAAAGTAACTGATCCCATACTACCTCGTATTGAACTCGGTTTGTCAGACCTCTCCCTTTTCATTTAATTTGTTGACCTTTAGCAACTTATCTCCTTATTGCACACTTACTCTGCCACTTAAACAGGGTTGCAGATTTGTCTATATAATTCTGTTCCATCATTTATATCTTTTCCAAAATGGAGCTCCAATAAGATCTCTGAAGAATGCCATTGGTCCACATGCCCCAATACCCATCTCCTATTCATGTTAATAAGTTGCTGAGATTACAAGGTGCAGAGCTGGATGAACACAGCAGGCCATGCAGCATCAGAGGAGCAGGAAGGCTGACGTTTCAGGCCTAGACCCCCCTCCTCCAGAAATGGGGGAGGGGAAGGGGATTCTGAAATGTGTTCAACCAGCTCTACACCTTGATATCTCAGATTCTCCAGCATCTGCAGTTCCTACTCTCTCAAATAAGCAAGGTTCTGGAACCAGAACCTTTATATTTTGCTAATGGCCTGTGTGTGTGAAACTTTACTTTGGGCTTTCTGGAAGTTTGTAAAATAGCATCCTTTTGAAGTCGGATTACCTGGGGACAGCATACCTTTTGTGATTCTCCCAGAAGCTGCTGGAGTTATTTGGAGTATTGAACGATGATGTAGTCTTACAGATGTAGCTCAGGACCTTCCTCCAAATAAGATTTATATTTACAAAAGTAACAGCTCAATAGATAGTCACAAAACCCATAAAGGTTATTTAAACACGGTAGGATCTAATCCATTTATGCCTAATGGACTTCAATTTTTTTAAAATAAAGAACTGCCTTCCCTCTGTCCTCAAAGGGAAAATACATGCAGTATTAAAGTTGTTTCATCAAGTCACTGTAGAGCAACTATTGAATGCATCAGTGATGCAAAACATGAGCTCTTAAATATTCAAGTTGTCAACAAATCCAACATCAAGACCTTGGGGGTATAAAATGATTCTGCACGTACTGCAATAGTTCTTTACTCAAAATCATCAAATAAAGTGATCTATTAAATCACAGGTATTTGACGTGAAATGTAATTCAAGACTTTGACAGGAGTGCAACTCTCGTTTCTCTAGGGCATTTCTGTACTAAAGCTACCAACAGGCATTTCAACTGACTGAGCATAGCGCCATGTCAGATATTTAATGCTGCTCAGAAGACCATTGTAATCTGGAGAAATCTTCCGTCTAAAAACTGGACACTATCAACAAACTGAAGTGATTGGGTAGCAGTAGTTGATATGACCTGCAAAAAAAAACACAATCCCATTCTTTAAGAAAATTTACACCTGTTGACGTGAGTGAAAATTGACAAATTGTGTGTCCGGTTGGCCTAAAAATTTGATATCTCCTGCTTCCTCCTCAAATTGAACAATATGCTTAACTGCAGTCAAGAAGCATGCATCTTTTTATGACTGACTCAGCGTATAAGGTTGCTGGGAAGTTCTGAGGACATAGTATTTTTTGTGTTCTGCATATCTTCTTCCAGGAGGTGCGCTGGCATTGCTGCCCCTCATTTTGTACATGTGTAGTAAACAACTGTAGAGGCACTTGTCCCATAAAAATGGGCGGGATGTGAGGGCCAATTGTGGAAGTGAAACCCTGTTTGCTAACTCACTAGGCTGTTCAGCACCTTTTGTGTTTTTAGTCAAAGATTTAAAGCTATCTTCAAGCGATTTTAAAAAGTCATGTTATCTAGGTAGCAATCATTGTAGTTTCTTCAGATTTTAAGGAAGTGTAGTTGTATTGAGATACTGGTTTTACATCCCTAATCCAGCAGCCTGGAGACCAGGCCTTTGCGGGTTCAGTGAATTTATCAGATCACAGAAGGTCAAGTATATTCAATGCACAAACACTTTAAAAATGAAGACTTTTCCTTTACTTGTATCAATTATGCCTAATGGATGACTGGTTCTCTAGTTCACTGAAAATGGGATCTAGTTTAACAAACAGTAACACAAATCAAGATTAACTCAGAGCCACTTGAGGGTACTTCAGGTAAAAACTGTTCCTTTTGTGTATCTTACATGGGAGTGTAGTGTTGGCAACGATAGCCCATTGGCCTGTTTAGACATCAGTTTACAGCTAATACCACCAATTCGTTGAGCTATATTTTAAATCTTTGTTCCATCCAATCATGAGTATCAGCAAGTCATTTTTCAAATGGTAGCTGTGAGAAAGACCTCCTTTAAAACTTCTGTTGCAAAGCTTGTGGCCCAGTGTCGAAGCAAGTTGCTCAGTTTATTTATTTTCGCTCATTGGACGCTGGCAAAGTCCACCATTCGTTGTCCTTTTCTTATATCCTTTAGAAGCTGGTAAGCTGCTACTTTGATCACTGAAGTCCATTTTCAAAGTCCACTTTAGGAAAGTGGTTTGACTTTTAACTCGGCAAGGGAGCTGTCGATTCATTCCAAGTAAGGATGCCGTGTGGCTTCACGGGGAATTTGCAGGTGTTCAGTGGTGCCCTGAACCTGCTACACCCCTCTGGGTGGTAGAGGTCAATAGTTTTTGACAGTGCTGTTGAAGGAGCTTAGGTGAGTTGTTGCAATGCACGTGTAGAGGGGCGTACTCCTGTATACCAGTGTTGCAGGGAGTCAATGTACAAGGTGTTTGTTATTGGAACTGTGCTTATTGTGGCAAGTGGAGAGTATTCCATCACAGTCCTGATTAGCAACTTATGACAGTAGGTAAGCTTAGGAGAGTCAGTAACTGAGTTACTCTCTGCAGACTTCCAGCATCTGACCTGCTCTTGTAGCCACAGTGTTAACATAACTGGTCCAGTAAAGTTTTGGGTTGGTAGAAATTGCCAGGATATAGTTGGTAAATGGGAAGGGGTGATTGGACATATCCGTTCTTCTGCTCTGGTATTTTCCTAGCACACAATTAGGTATTCTGCATTTGGAAAAAGTGTCTCTGAAGCTTGACCTGACCCATTTGTAACTGTCATCTTTCAAAGTACTTGGTATAAAACATGGTGAGAAATTTCTTACATTAAAGATGTAACCTTCATTTTAAGGTTTTGCCTTTATGCTTCATTTGAAGCCTGTTTCTGTTCTGATGCTTGTGGCAGGAAAATTTCTGGCTAGAACAACTTGGTTAACTCTTTTTTTTTTCTTTTTAAACAACTTGTGTTAGCAGAAGCTTCAAGGATTAAATTACATCTCTCTAGTATTAGTTTGGTGTGGTACTTTGAATATTTCATCATTTATCTTGATACAACAATTGGTATTGCTGAGCAGTGCATTTATCCACTATTCTCCCATTTTATTGTAACACGCTCCTACCTATCCATCTATGGGACCTCCAGGTTCAAGCTGCACTGATTAGTGTTAATATTGCTACACACAATTTGAATAATTCCTCAAGGAGTTACTGATTAAATCTGTTGATACATGCATCAGAAGCACTACATGACTGCCTTGCTGATGCCCTGTAGTGGTAGTGTACCTGGTGGTGCTGGTAATATAAATCGGTGGTGGCTAATGTGGAGGCACATGTTCAGAGACTTTTAGCCCTGCTTAGTCTCAAAGCGCCTATCCATGACCGAAGCTTCTGATTCCATTTCCTCCGTACCTCCAAGACAACTTAATTCCACCGTTTGTATCACCTGTCTCCATCCCTAACTCAGCTCATCTGCTGATGTTATTATTGTTATTATTATTATTATTATTATTATTATTAACAAACCCAGTACAAGATCAATCTCTATCTGGTTATGCACAATGGGATGTTTTTGTTCATTAAAGGTGGTCTGTAAATTCAGGATTTCTAAACTTGTGCCCTGTGTGTAATGATTGCGGGCTAACCGGCATTTATCAGCCTAGGCCTGTTTCCATATCTGGGGAGTTGTGAATGGTACCGAATATTGCACATCAGAGAACATCTCTGCTATGTACGTTATGATGGAAAGAAGGTCATTGCTGAAGCAGCTGTAGGTGGCTAGGTCTGGGACACTACCTGCCTGTCCTGGGAGTGAGGTGATTAGCTTCTATTGACAGCGACTGTCTCCCTTTTCATCGCAGAACGACTGTAACCATTGGAGAGTTTCTTTGATTCACATTAAGTTCAATTTTGTCAGGGCTCCTTGATGCCACTCTTTCCCCTTGTACTCAAATAGCATTTCACAGTCACTCTCGTCTCTCCTTGGGAAATCAGCTGTTTGTCCATGTTTGGACCAACGCTGTAATGAGGTCAGAAGCCATGTGGCTTTGATACTCATCCTGGGTGACATCAATGAACTGGTTCTTGCTAGGTGCTGCTTAATAGCACTGTCAATGACTCCTTTCATCACTTTGACCAAATGATGGCGATGGAGCAGAAATATAATGGATTTATGCTTTTTGTGAACAGAACATACCTGGGCAATTTCTTACTTTTGTCAGGTAAGATCCAGTGTTGTAGCTGTAAAATTTACACCAGTCATGCTCCTACTGATTTAATTGTTTTACTGGTTTTTGAAGGAATGAATATTAGGCAGCACTAAAGGGAAATCTCACTTGTTTTTCAAAATAATGCTGGGATATATTCTGCATCTAAGAAGGCAGAATGGCCTCATTTAACATCTGAACAATAAGATTCTCATCTCTGTAATGTTTTCTCGATACTGCACTGGAATGTCAGCCTACTGGGACTTAAATCACAATCTTCTCACTTACTGGGGGCAATGTTATTCACTCTGATGGACTCAATTGAAGGTATCTGTTCAGTCCCTCACTTTGACCTCTCACCGTTTGCATGCCTCCACCTGCAACCTCTTCCTTTTTTGGCATATGTTCTTTTCAGTTTCCATTCATACCCTCCAGTGTCTAATCTAATCAATGATTGTAGATTCCCAAATTCCTTATTCAGCATATAAGGTGTGTGCAGGAAAGATATTTTTCCTTTCATTTTATGTATGTTGTGCTCCCAGAAAGCTGAGGTTAAATTAAGAGCGCCGTTTTGCCATTGGTTGCCATTTTGTGTTGCAGCCTGATATCTGTATCCCAGTCCGTTCCTTTATAAATCCCAAATTGCTGGGAGAACTCGGCATGTCTGGCAGCATCTGTGGAGAGAAAGTAGAGTTAACATTTTGGGTCCAGTGACCCTCCCTCAGAACATATTCCACAGATGCTCCAAGATGCTGTCCGACCTGCTGCATTTTCCGAACAATCCTGTTTTTGTTACTGATTTTCAGCATCAGTGGTTTTTTTCTTTATAAGTCTCACTTACTTTCTGGTGTTAGATTTGTGATTTCTATACATATTGGAATAATGACTTGTTCTGAGCAATAGCAATTCTCATACCTACACTTTACATTTGATATAAATATTCTCTCTACTAAATTTCCTGATACTCACTTCTTCCTCACCTTCAACCTTGTACACCCTCTCCTTGTGCTCCTATTTGCCTTACCTTATCCCAGCATTGAGGACAGTCATTGTATTCTAGTTGAGATTAGCCCATTCAGTGCAGATCAGAAACTGAAATTGGTGGTTTTTAATGATATTAATGTTTTGTTTGCCAGCTATTGTCTGAAAGTTGGCAAATGGAGTGCCATACAACAGTTTCTCACTTCTCTGAACTTATTACATTTGTTTTAGAAAGGCTGATCTGAATCTATATTTAAGTTTGATTTCTAAAATTGCAGATACTTTTGCTTTGAGTTGATTAATATACTTAATGATAAAATGGGATTTCATCAAAATAGTTACTACCATGAAATGGGAACCTTGGCAGAATATCGAAATTGCCTTTTGCTCCCTGAGCACAAGTTAATGAAAATGAAGTAGAATTAAATTAACTGAACTGGATTCCATTTAAAGCCTAACTGCACCCAGTGCACTCTGCTATTAGGCATTCATTTTGTTAAGTGGCGCTCTCTTCAATGCAATGCACTTGGGCCACATGTGTATGTTGCTATTGATCTTCTATTTATGGCCATGGGCAGAACAGAAAGTTCCGATTCAAAATGATCATTTTAAATGTCCTTAATATGCACTGGGCAATCTTGCCGCAGCCATGCTGCGAATGAAAAATTGCTTCGAGCAAGCTCGTGGGTCATGCAGGTGAATTTATATTTTATCATTTTGCAAATGTGCATTTCCATTGTAACATGAAGCAATGTGGTCAAAGGTGTAGATTACATTGTCTTCCATCTTCCTTGTTGCAAGTTAAAAGGATTAACACTTGCAGCTAATGTTGGACGCTGATTGCAACAGGTCCCTGAAATGTCTTCAGCCCTAAAATAGTTGCAACCTTTTAAATCTGCTCCACATCCCAAGATGTAAAAAGCGACAGATGCTGTGATAATACAAGTAAAATACACCAATTCACCTTCTAAACAATGCCCTCATCAGGGACTTCTGTCTTTCACAGTTAACATTCAAGGCTTTTGATGGGTAGCATAAGTGCTTTGGCAAAATGTTAGGCTTGCTTCCATGACTCTTAATTTCAGAAAGTAACACCTCCTACATCAGTTTCTGTACAGAAGTCGGAGTGCTAAAACACATATAAACTGAAGATTTGCTGGTTTTGCTTTACCAAGTCATGTTCCTGACAAAATGCGAAGGATCGTGTTGTGACTTACAGCAGCCCACAAGCAACGTTTGTGAAATAGCTGATTTAATTGTCTGCATGTTGACTAAAGTCATATGGCAAAGTACAACCTTCTCCGTAGAATGACTGGATTTTAAATTCTGTACTGCGTGTCTTTAATGCAGATGAGACCGACAAAATTAACCCTGATACTTCTGGCTTCATTTCAAACAAGTGCAGTGAAATTCAGCTGATAAAGAACTGAAAACGCACCCACTTGTAGTCTCCGTATCTGATGCGAAGGCTTGCAACAGTCTTTCTAAAAACTTTTCTCCAGCCTCAAATATGGAGCGAGTTTGTCTATATCCCGAGTGTTCTGAATTACAAATACTTTGTCATTATCTATCATGAAAATTATGATTAAAATACATTGTTAACATTCAATTGTTCATTCGGAGTATCCTTGAAATTAAGGGCTGACTCAGTAACTTTGCAAGTCTGATTTAGTCCATTTTGTTCTGGCACCCAGGGTTATGACAGAATCATGGAATCATACAGCATGGAACAGGCCCTTAGGCTCAACTTGTCCGTGCCGACCAAGCTTCCTGAACTAAACCTAGTCCCATTTGCCTGCATCCCTGTAAAACTTTACTATTCATGTACCTGTCCAAATGTCTTTTAAATGTTTTAACTACTTGTATCTACCACTTCCTCTAAGTTGCAGCTCTGGGTATGTTGTTCTGCCTTGGGTTTCTGAATGGATCTTGCAGATTCATGATTGCTGTTTGGGTCAACTCATCCCTGGTTAGTGCTCTGTTATCCTGGGTTTTCTTTGGGTTTTTCATCTGTGTGCAATACTTTTTTACTTCAGTTACTGTTGATGGAAATGGGATTGAAATTTTGACAATTTCTTTAATTTGCTTTATAAGAATTTGTCACCCCTTAAACCAGTTCTTCCAAATAGTTTTTTTTCATGAAAGAGAAAACTGTCTTTTCGCTTTGCCATCTAGTCTCAATTTGTCAAGATTTTTCAGCTAAACAGAATGAAAAGAAGACGACGATTAGTTGAAAGATATACAAAACCAAGCTTTTAAGATTTGAGTCAAAATTTATGTTACTATCATAAATACTGAAAGCAGATCTGGTAGATTTAAATCAGAGCATGGCGAGCTTCCCTCTGAAGTGGGAGGCAGTGGTTACTTTCTGTTCCCGAGATATTTATCTATTTCAACCATCTGAAATGCCATAATGTTTCCCGTGACACAAGTGTAGTTAAATAGGTCCAAACCACAAGTAAACTAGAGATAAGTGTGGAGCTAGAGGAACACAGCAGGCCCGGAAGCATCAGAGGAGCAGGAAAGCTGATGTTTCGGGTCAGGACCCTTCTTCAGACTCATTTTCTGAAGAAGGATGCTGACCGGAAACGTCAGCTTTTCTGCTCCTCTGATGCTGCCTGGCCTGCTGTGTTCCTCTAGCTCCACACTGTGTTATCTCTGACTCCAGCATCGGCAGTTCTTACTATCTCTCGATTAAACTAGGTTTCTTTACCCACAGTCAAATGCTCTCTTGCTCTAAGTAGCCCAGGAAAATACAGATACTCCTTAGTTCATATCAATGACTTTTGGCCCCTTTGCGGTAGTGCCAATTACAATGGGTCATGTTAAGATTTGAGACTGAAATTTAAGTAATGCAGCCTCTTCTTAAACACCCCTAACACTTGGCTTCTCTCCACGAGCTCTCCTAGTCCCCACCTCCAGCTAGAATATTGATACCCACTTGTTCCCTTGATTCATTCTGAACCCAACTCTGGATCCCTAAACTTTACCAACATCTTTACGCGTCCCTTTTCTTTGCATCTTCATTGACCCATCAATCCTATAAAGAACATGCTGTCGCTCACTTCCATCCTCCTGTACTTCCATGTTTCATTTCAGTCAGGTTTCTGCGCTGTCCTCCACCAAATGCTGACAGCCTTCCCTGATTTTGTAGTCCTCCACTGCCTAATCTCTACCCCGCTCCCCTTCTCTGTCTTCTACCTCTCTCTTCTCTTCTCTCCGGGGGGGGGGGGGGGGGGGGGGGGGGG
>JAHRHZ010000004.1:19450744-19496769 GCA_024137785.1 Ginglymostoma cirratum | reverse complement strand
ACACACACACACACACACACCTCGGCCTGCCGTCCTGCTGAGGCAGTTAAGGGAAAAGAGAGAATGCTTTCAACGTGTTTGGTATTGGTTAGGTTTCAGGCATATCATTGTACCCTCAAATAGTTGAATCTGTCTCGGGAACAAATTTTGGATCTAACTGACTTGAGCTAGTTGACCTAATAGCTTTATAGAGGGCAGAGTGTGTTTAAATCTGAGATGGGATGTTTTCCTTTTGAATTTTGACTGTCTGTCCCAGTTGTATTTTGCACAGTTTTTTAAAGAAGGTGTGCTGTGTGCTCTTTCTGGCATGGTTCCAATTAGCTAAGTAGTTTGTAATCTAATGCAGCATCTAGAGAACAGCTTGCCCTTCATGGATTGTAGTATTTTCTGCACTGTGTGCTTATTTGAAGCTTGCGCTGTGACTTACTCTAAGAATAAAAGTTTCTGCACAGAAATGGTGAGTTGACCAGTTGACTGGGTGTTGGCTTGTGTTCAAAACAAAACAGCTGCAGTACTCTGAGATAACAAGGTGTAGAGCTGGATGAACACAGCAGGCCAAGCAGCATCAGAGGAGCAAGAAGGGTCTAGGCCCGAAACGTCAGCCTTCCTGCTCCACTGATGCTGCTTGGCCTGCTGTGTTCATCCAGCTCTACATCTTGTTATCTCAGATTCTCCAGCATCTGCAGTTCCTACTACCGCTGCAGTACTCTGATTCAGTTTCCTGGTCATGATTTTGTAATATTCCTCAACTTTCCTGTTCAGTGTTATGGTTGACTGTCTCCACTGGATTCTTATGACTCATTCAATCCTCAAGCAACCCATTCTATGCCAAGAAAATCATTTTAATCTCCCCTTTAAACTACTGGTGCTGATCCTAAATCCATGCAAACCCAAACTCCTCCAACAATCTTGTCAATGATTAAGGTTCCAGGACTGAACAAATTGGCCTCCCAACAAGTATTCTGGTCATGCGCTAGTGACTTGAACCAATGGAGAATTTTACGCTGTTTTCCCTTGAGTTCAATTTTAAGTAGAACTACTTGATGCCACACTTTAAGTGCAATCATTCACATCTCACCTCTGCAATTCAACTCCTTTGATTGGAATGAGCTGATAACGAAGCCTTGATTGAGGGGTCCTAATAAACTGAAGTGCATCACTGTTGAGTCACTTACTGGTGAAAGTGCCACCTTGGTAGTGCTGTTGTCAGCATTTTGAATCACCTTGCTCGTCTTTGAGAGTAGCCAGATTGCATTTCTTCTAGACAGCACATCGCTGGGCACAGGAAGCTGTCATTGTAGGTGTAGCACAGCACCTTGACAAAAAGTGCAACTAGTTTTGGAGGGCGAGTCTTTGTTACAGCTAGATGTTGATCTTAGCCAAGATGGTTTTGTATGCCGTATGTTCAGCTATTTCCTTATCAATTGAAATTAATTGGCTAAAGATTGGCTTTTGAGATTGTGGGTCCTCCAAGAGAAGGCTGAAATTGATCATTCAGCACTCTTGAATAAAGGTTACAAGTTGTAAATGCTTCAGTATTGTCTTTTGCATTCATCTCAGCTTTACCATTGTTGACAATAGGGTGTTATTGGACCCTACTTGTCCATCAACTTTCATGACTGAGTATGGCAGACTACAAATTTCTGATCTTGTTCCATTTGGTTTTAGAGATTATTTCTGCTCTCTGTGGCATGCTTGTTGCCAATCATCGACCAAGTATTGGTACCGCAGATGCCCAGTTTTGAATTGCCAGTTCTGAAACTATCCTGTTCAGCATAGTGATAGCACCAGACCATGAAAGATGGGACTTCATCTCCTCCAGGACTTAAGAGATTGCTCCTACCTACTAGGTTACAATGGATAGTTCGATCTGTGACAAGTAAATTGGCAAGGGCAAAGGCCAATTTGCCTTTCCATCTTGCTGCACTTGCAGGCCCAGGCTGTCAACTGTGTCCTTCCAGACTGATTGGTCAGTAGCGGCTCTCATCTTGGTTATCCAGAGTACACTTTGCACATTTGCTACTCTTAGCAAACCTTCCAAGTGGTCAACATGGAAAGGTACTGATTTATCACTGAAGAGAGAGGTAGATGGCAGTTAACAAGAAGTTTTCTTGCCCATGGTTGATCTGGGGTCTGATTTAGTGATTGACTATTGTGTAATCATATGAAATGGGAACAGGAGTTATCCATTGAGCCCTTGAGCCTGCTCCACTGGTCAATGTGCTCGTGGCAGATCCATCATGGCTCTAACTTCATTTTCTTGGTTGTCTCCCATAACTCTCGACTGCTTTTTCAATCAAAAATGGTTTCGCTTGGCTTTGAATATGCTAGTCAGATTTTCAGCCCTTTGCATCTGCGCTGGTCAAAAACAACCACCAACTGTTTGTCTTTGCTGAGAATTTTTTTCTGAGAAGGGTCTCGACCCGAAATGCCAACTTTCCTGCTCCCCTGATGCCTGGCCTGCTGTGCTCCTCCAACTCCACACTGTGTTATTACCAACAGTTCTAATCCCATTATATAACACTTAACCCATAGCCTTGTATGCCATGGCTTTACACGTGCACATCTAAATACTACTAAAATGTTATGTGGGTTTTTGCCTCTGACTTCTGCAGGCAGTGTGCTCCAGATACTCATCACTCATTGGTTGAAAGGTTTTTACTGTCCTCTCTAAAACTTCTGGCCCTTTAATTGATCCTTGTACCAAGGGGAAATGTTTCATCTTGTCTACTCTATGCCCCTCCATATTTTATACATCTCAATCATGTCCCTTCCTCGGTCTGTTCAATCTCTCTCCACAACTGAAACTGTCCAGCCTAGGCACCACCCTGGTAAATCTTCTCTCCACCCTCTCCAGTGTTATCACATTCCCTCCTACAATGTCAATGACCAGTGTCTACTACTTGCTGGAGAGAGTTCCAGACATTAACCACCCGCTGAATAAAGAAGTTTTTCCTCTGTAAACTGGAGATCCTTAATTGAGAGCGCTATGCCACACCTAAGGCACAAGTGACTGACAAGTAGTTGCTAGATCCATTTGCACTGCAAGTGGAATCTCTCCAGCATTCCACCTTCCTCCTAGTTTAACCTTCCATCACGTCGCCATCTGTGCTTTGTGCTGGGTCACTGACATAGACTCCCAGAAGCAGGCTATGTTGCTGTGCATTCCATTGTTGACAACATAAATCTTGAGCTCACCATAAGTTTGCATTTTATTAAAAGCTAGGTTTGTGGACATGATGAATTTGTCATTTGCACCCGGCTGAACAACATTAAAAAATGGTCCTGCACCCAAATGTCTTCAAAGATATTTTATAAAGTTTCCTGTTTTGATTTTTCATCTTCGAGCAAGCAGTTGTTTGCGGATGGAAAAACAAACCAGTACGGGGATGTTGGGGATTTAATGGCAAAACGGAACAAGCCTTTAACCTCCACTTCAATTTTCTTTGTGAACCTGACTGCAGCTGCAGTATAAATAGAAAGCCGGAATTTAATGGTGAAAGGCTCAGAATACATCTGATCACTCTAGTTTAGAGTACACTCCTATCAACCTTGTTTTAAAATAAAATACATGAGAATGTGATATTTTAGAATTATTTTCAAAATTCTGCAGTAGAGCAACTGTTTTGGGGGTGTTGTCTTGCTTTTTGCTGTGGTTTTAAAATTTCCCTCCATTTAAAAGGAAATTGTCAACCTTATTTTCAAATCTCTGTGGTCTTGTATCTTTCCATCTCTAATCTCTTCCAGCCCTGCAACCATACAAGGAATATGTGCTTTTCCAATCTGGCTACTTGAACATAATTGGCTTTGCCTTTAATTCATTAAACACTTCCACCTCCTGTATATCTTCCAAGAGCTGCCTTTTTAAAATAAAATCCCTCTTTAACCAACTTACGTAGTGCCTTTAATGTAATAAAACACCCCAGGGTGCTTCACAGGGGAGGGTTCCAAAGCACCCAAGTTCATTGGGAGATCAGGTGAGCAAAAGATTTTGACCACTCACCGAAGGAATGGCGGTATATTTCCAGGTCAGGATGGTGAATGACTTGGAGGAGAACTTGCTGGTGGTGGTGGTGTTCCCATGTATCTGCTAACCTTGTCCTTCTAGGTGGCAGTGGTTTTGGGTTTGGAAGGTGCTCTCTCAGGACCCTTGGGAGAATTTCTGCAGTGCATCTTGTAGGTAGTACACACTGCTGCTGAGCGTCAGTGGTAGAAAAAGTGCATGTTAAAGACGGTGGATGTGATGCCAGTCGAGCAGGCTGCTTTGTCCAGGATGGTATCAAGCTTTTGTTGCAGCCACCGGCTTCTACAGGCTAGTGGAGAGTATCCATCCTGACTTGTGCCTTGCGGATGGTGGCCAGCCTTTGGGGAATCAGGTGATATTTGCTGCAAGATTTCCTGACTCTGGCCTGTTCTTAGCTACTGTATTTCTATGACTGGTCTAGTTCACTTTTTGGTCACTGGTAACCCCAGAATGTTAGTGGGGTGTTTGGTTATACCATTGATTGTCAAGGGGCAAATGGTGCTGACCATTATACAGTCATCAGCAAACATTCCCATTTCTGACCTTATTGTTGAGCGAACATCATTGGTGAAGCAGCTGAAGTTCTTTGGATTAAGGACATTACAGTGAGGAGCTACGGAGATATAAGATGACTGAACTCCAACCACCACAACCAGCTTCCTTTGTGCCAGGTATAATTCCATCCAGCAGAGAGTTTTGCCTCCTGATACCCATTGATTCCAGCTTTGTGAGAGCTCCTTGATGCATCAAAGGTGGCCATGATGTCAAGAGCAGTCGCACTCTTACCTCCCCTCTAGAATTTAGCTGTTTTGTCCCTGTTTGAACTAAGGCTATTATGAGGTTAACACCTGAGTGACCCTGCCTGAACCCAAACTGAGTGTCAATGAGTGGGTTGTTGCTGAGCAATTGCTGGTTCATGACACCTTCCATCACTTCTCTGATAGAGTGTAGACTGATGGGGTGATAATTGGCTGAGTTGGATTTGTCCTGGTTTTTGCATGCATGAATACCTGGGTAAATTTCCACATGGTCAAGTTGTAACTAGTGTTGAAGCTGTACTCGGACAGCTTGGCTAGGGGTGCACCAAGTTCTGGAACACAAGTCTTCAGTACCATTGCTGGAATGTTATCGGGGCCCAAAGCCTTTCTAGTATCCAACGTCTCCAACTGTTTCTTGATATCACATGGAATGAATCAAATTGGCTGAACACTAGCATCTGTAGTGCTGGGAGCTTCTAGAGGAGAACAAATTTGGATTGTCCGTTCAGTACTTCTGGCAGAAGATTATTGTGAATCCTTCAGCCATATCATTTTTTTACTGATGTGCTGAGCTCCCCATTAAGGAAGAGTAGGTTTGTGGAGCATCCTCCTCCAGTGAGTTAATTATCCACCACCATTCACAACTGGATGTGGAAGGCCTGCAGAGCTTGTGATTGATCTGGGAGTTGCGGAATCTCTTAGTTGTGTTATTTTCTACTGTGCTGTTTGCATATGTTGTGGCTTCATAGACTGACATCGCACTTTTATGTCTGGTCTGGCACTGGTCCTAGCATGCCCAGTTGTACTCCTCTTCCAACCATGGTTGATCCCCTGGCTTGATGGTGATGGTTGAATGTGGATATGTGGCACTAGCCCCCAATAAGCAGCGTGGACAGGGGCTGTATTTGTTGTCTCTAGTACCACGTCGCTGTCTAGTCCTTTCTGGTGATTGATACCGCTAAATAACTTGCCAAACCTTTTCAAAGGGCAACTAAGAGTCAACCATATTGCTGTGGGTTTGGGGTCTGAGGTTGGCAGTTCTGTTCCCCAAAAGACATGACCATGAAACCATCTGGTTCAGTAATCATTAAACTTTTAATTCAAATTCCCACAATGGGACTCAAACTTGAGTCCCTAGAACATCACCTAGGTCTCTGGATTACAGGTCCGAAGACCCTACACAAGGTTAGCACCTTCCCTAGGAGATTGACTGACTAGAAAGTTTTCATGACTGAGGGATTGCGGTTAAATGGATAAACTGTAGCAAAGTGGGTTATTCTCCTTGAGAGCAGAAAAATTGTAGAGGGAGCTTGATACAGATGCTTAAAATCTTGAAGGGCTTAGGTAAAGAGAACTAGGGTCTAGGTGCGAAACGTCAAGCTTTCCTGCTCCTATGGTGCTGCTTGGCCTGCTGTGTTCATCCAGCTCCACACCTTGCTATCTAGTATGTAGTGGCTGACGGGTTAAAAAAAATCAGTTGAAACAGATTTTAAGTGACTGAAAAACTGAGAGTTTTCTTATTGCAATGACTAGTTAAGATATGGAATGCACTGCCTGATGTGGTGGAAGCAATTTGAAAGTAAAGGGAATTTGACAAATGAGAAAATGCAGGAACGTGAGAACAGAATGATGTAGGACTAATTGGACAGCTCTTTGGAAGAAATGACAAGATTTGATGGGCTGAATAGCATCTTGTCCTGTACAAGTTGCAGTGCAGCACCAGTCTTTTGCTAGAATGTGAATATCCAGATCCATACTTTTTTTGTTCTGGTTGTTTGCAGCTGTGATGGAGTAGAATTAGATCTGATTATTTCTGCTCAAATTAGAGGAAAAAGTCATTGTACTTAATGGACCAGCTGTTCTGTCTGCTTTACATAGTGCACAAACAATCTCCTTACAGGTGCAGCAGTAGCTTTAGATCAGGGATATCCATTTAGCTTCAGGTGTTTACCCTGCCTGAAATAACTGAAGTAGTGCAGACATGAAAGGGAATATCAGCAGAAATTGAGTTTTTTTTTTACTGTTTCTCTGGCCGTGTGATGAGAGAATAATCCAAACAGACCATTCGTACCTTTCACAGTGTAATTGTTCTCTGTGTCATGTGACCACTGCTTTCATACACAGGAACTAATGTGAAAGATTATCAGTAAACATCATGAGCAAAAATTCTCCACTAAACTAGAATCATTTCAAAGGTAATGAGAAAAAAGCAGTGGTGAGTAAGGCTTGTCTTCAACAAATTGTCGTTTTGCTGTATATATGCGACTCTGCCAACTGGACTGCTTGCTGGCCATGCACATGACTTGAAATGAGAGGAGCTCTTGGCACTTCAAACCTAATCTTCCATATTTCATGAATGACCATCCTGTTTGCTGACATTTCCTGCTCAAAATGGCCATGCTCCCTAATCTCCATGTGAATCCACTCATCAACACTTGTGACAAAACAAAGTGCGACTAATACTCAATGGGCTTGGCAGCATCTGGTAACACAAACAAACTTCTGAAGATGTTTCAGAACCTATGAAAACAGAGAACCAGTATTAATGAATCATATGACTTCAGAAGTCTGTTTTTGTCTTGCAACATGCTGCCGACCTACTGAGTGTTTCCAGCAAATTATTTTTTTTCAACAACCAGGATGTGGATTTTATTAGAAAGTTTGGGGGCTTGATGACCAACAGTGGCGCAGTCAATTGTTCAAGCAGGTACAGTTTTATAAGTTTCTTGAATGTCTGTTGTAGGTTTTGGAAAGATTATGCACCAATCTCAATCAGTAAAAGCAAAATCTTTCCCCCAACCCCTCCCCTCCTTGACATGCTCAGCTATTGGTCAACCTTTTGCTCTACATGAGGTCTGGTAATGATTCTGTGTTGCACTAGGAAAGGTTGAAGCCCTGCTTGCTTCCCAAGATGATCCACAAATCTGACTTAAATGCTCTACCACTGTTCCCCTCACTTCTACCTCCTCACCGTCTCATTATTAAAATGACTTAAAGTGCAAAATGTTTTAATGCCTCAAGTTGCACCTTCAGCATAACTTGCACCTGAGGATGCCAGAGAGCAAGTGGCCTACTCTCTTTGATGTGTTCAAGATGGAAAGCAAGTGCTAATCATCAAATATCTCAGCGAGAGAGAATGGACCCTGACTTTCTGTGCTGGGCACAGGTATGTGTTCAACTAAATGTAAACAGTTGTAGACAGAACAATTGTGAATATAATTGCTGAATTAAGGTAGGCCGGTTTATTCCGCTAACCTTCAGATCATTGTAAAAAGTCTGCAGTGATTTATATATTTTTAATAAATCTTTGTGCTCAGCACAATGTTTATCGCGGTGTTATTATGAACATATTCTGAATTGGCAACTGCTTTTGCTTTGCTTTTTAACATTTCCAGACATTGCTAAATTTCTGACAGTTGCAAGATTTAGCCTTGTGTTCATTCATTGGTAACTAGTTAATTGCACTAGGATCCAGGAGAAGGAATGAAGTATGAGGTATGATCTGGAGGTTAAGAAAGTCAACTGCCATACATATACTACACACTAACACAACTACTATTTGACAGCATCCGAACAACAGTAATGCATGGGTTTCCATCTAACGTTTCTTCAAATTACTAAACTTCCTACTCCATAATGTATCTTTTTGATTTTCATTTATCAGTTCCTTCTTCCATTTGGTATTTTTCACGCACCTCTAAATGATGTCTGTTGTTTGAATTACCTTGATTCACCAATGTTTTACTTGCCTTGGTTGGTTTATACTGACCAACCTCAGTATAAACCACGTTGTGGTCTTTGACTTTTAAGTTGCCTTTTTGTGCTGTTTTCTCTTTGCTCCCCATTGCTAGGCCAGGTTTCTTCCATTACGGCTTGGCTATCTATCTTGTCCAGTGGCCATTCTTCATGTGGCCCTGAATAATAACTCTCAGTAAGCTTTCCACTTCGGGTGAAACAGATGGGCCTGGCCAGGCACAGCCCAGTCTGCACATGCCCACGTTTTCTAGTTTTATTAGAAACTAGTTTGAGAACTTTGTGTATTTTCTCTCTCTCTCTGCGCGCCCCCCCCCCCGAAATAAAACACCACCACTGCCATTGTTACAATCACCGAAAGGCTAATTGTACTTTTGCACATTTTTAAAAATTAATTTTCAGACCATAAATCAAATCTCTGCCCTCCACTGGTGTGGCTCAGTTACACACTCCTTTTTAATAAAACTTTCTTCCCTCTAAGCAGTGCCATGCGCTGACATTAGCTGGTGACAGATGGACAATGACTTCCAACTATTTGACAGACATGGTCGTATGCCTGGCTGTATACTCTGGAACATTTTGCAGTAACTCCTTTTGAGACTGGCTGGCTGAGCATCAGTACCACCCCTCAACAAGCTGGCTGAAGTTGAGTAGGAGATGGATATTGATGTGCACTTACCCCACATTTTGTTTCTAACTTGTCACTGTGCTTTGGTTCTGAATACAGATACCAATTCAGCTCACTCCAAAATAAGTGATTTACAGCTGTATTTCCTGACCTGAAGATGACCAGTCCTCAGAAGTAATTTGTTTGGGGTTGTCCTGAAGCTATGAAAAGTGATGTTTGTAAGAATGTTATTTTAAATACCAGTTCTTTATCTCCATCTGAAGCAATTGTTATCTTCTCTCTCCCATTCAGGTTTCTCATTATTAGAGAAAGTTGTAGCAAATTAAAATGTACCAGAATTGCCATTAAATGTTAATACAGTTTAGTTCCAGTGCTAAGTTGTAAGAAATTTACAAGCTAATTACTGAACAAGATAACTACAAACAATTTATCAAATCATTGTGTGGGGAGAAAACTGAATGGTAGCATTCAATGGGATGACCAATTTCTGCATTCAAGAATAAACCAGGCTAAGCAATTTGCTTACCTCTACTAGAGGCTGATGTGTACACATACAGTGGCAGCCAAAGCACAGTGACAAGTTAGAAATAGAATCCGCAGCATTTTGATGTCACATTGCTTGATAGAGATACAGTTGTGTTTGTGCACTTCAGTAGTTTTTGATGTTGAGAGACAAAACTTGAATTTGTGTCCAAAACTAAACTGCTCTGACATTGCTTTTCTGTGGGATATATTGGAGCATGTATCTTCTCATCTGTGGGGTACTTCCAAAGCAACACAAGCCAATCTTTAGCATAATTCATGCACCAGGTTTTCTTGTGTCCCAACTGGCTGAACCTTTGGGTCAGACGGTCAGACTTCCCTGAGTTCACCAAATGTGTGTAAGTGAGATTCATTTTTGTGAATTCAATGTAATCCTTGCAGAGTTTGCTCATGCAGTTCCTTTCATATTTGTGAAGTAGTCTGCCTAATTTTATAAAAATCGAAAGAGCTGCGGATGCTGTAAATTAGGAACAAAAACAGAAGTTGCTGGAAAAACTCAGCAGGTCTGGCAGCACGTGTAAAGAAAAATCAGAGTTAATGTTTCGGGTCCGGTGACACAAGTTCTGAGGAAAGGTCACCGGACCTGAAACGTTAACTGTGATTTGTCTTCACAGGTGCCACCAGACCTGCTGAGCTTTTCCAGCAACTACTTTTACTGCCTAATTTTATCTTGACAGCCACCTTTCCATAATCCTATTCTGTCAGATTGCTTTTTAAGGCATTTCTGTATTCCAAATTGCTGGTGATTTGTAACTGGCCATATAGTGAATAACTTGATCATCGAGCATACTACTCTACCCTTAAAAGCTAGATAACAGCCCCCATTCTAAAACATTTGAGGTTTAAATTTATTTTCATTATTTTCTTCTTATAATGCTACTGAGGAAAAAATGTCAGCTTTGGAATTCTCCAGTGATTAAACAGCTAATTCTAGTGAGATGGAACAAGCAATTTTTTTTTTTGACATGAAAGTAGTGTTTGGATTTTTTAGTCCCCAACCTCAAAAGTTAGCTATCTTCATGGGTTACTGAGTTAGTGAGCTGATCACTGGTGTGTCAAATCTTAAACCTTCTCCCCTCATTTTAGGGAGAACTTTTTAAGAACAGTCAAGATGTTTCCAATACAAATGCATGTTCTCACGTGAGTGATTGTTATTGGTGCTCTGTTTTTGCAAATGATTAAAGTAGCAGGATTTTTTCTAATAGAAATTAGATGGCAAATGGTTAATAGGATATTCACTCTGCCAAACAATCATCATTTGAAGGACTTGAGAAGAGAGTTGAAATATCCGTATAAATGAGGTTCTCGACAAACTGAAAGCACCAACTGTTCTGAGCTACTTGCTGCTGTCGGGTGAGATTTAGTCTACATAATATGACCATATGGCTAATATTTAGTTCAGTACCAAAGGAAGCTAGTTAGTTTGAGTAGTTTACATGTGGCTGTTGTATCGACACTAGTGATTTGTTAAACTTGCTGGGCTTTATAAAACTTTGTTCACTGCAGTCATCCAAACCATCAAACTGTCCATGCTGTAACTCATCTGATTACAACTTTCCAGGCAGCATCATCACTGTTTGTGATGACTGAGTTGTGTATTCCATATAACCCTTAGTGTGGAAACAGGCCCTTCGGCCCAACAAGTCTACACTGACCCTCTGAGCATCCCACCCAGACCTACACCCCAAACCCACCTAATCTAAACATTCCTGAACACTATGGTCAATTAAGCATGGCCAATCCACCTAACCTGCACGTCTTTGGACTGAGAGAGGAAACCCACACAGCTTGGGGGAGAATGTGCAAACTCCACACAGTTGCCCAAGGGGGAATCGAACCCGGGCCTTTGCTGTGAGGCAGCAGTGCTAACCACCGAGCCACCGTGCTGCCCATATTGTAGCTTGAAAACTGGGCAAGAAGTTTCTTGCTTGTACAAAATGTTGCTTTTAGTTTAAATAGGATTGTATTTTCTTTTAATATAAAAACTTTGGGGTGGAAAACAGCTTTTCTCTCAGCGGTTATAAATAAACTATCAAGACCTTCTTTGCTGCTTAAACTTTTAAACAGTTTGATTGCACTGATAAAATGTAATTCATTATTGTCCCTTGTTTTGGGCTGACCTGTTCCATTACTGCTGGTACCAATATGTCATCAGGGCCAATCACTGTAGGTTTCATAACTTAAACTTGAGAGTCTTGTGAAAGCTGTTTATTACTCTTTTGAGAGCCTTCTGCATATTACCATACAAGGAACAAGTAAATTTGAGACTGAATCAGGCCGTCAAACAAGAGGGGAGAAATTGATGAACAGTAATGTCAGTGGACTGGTAATCCAGGGACCCAGGTTAATGTTCAATGGGCTTGGGTTCAAATCCCACGATAATAGAATTAATAAATAAATCTGGAATTGAAAGTAGTAAATGTAAATGCAAAATAATCATTGTTGTAACAGCGTATTTTGTTTTCATTAAATATGAGTTCTGCTAGATGGCCAGTGTTTACCCATCTCTAATTTCCCTAGAGAACCAGTGATGAGCTGCCCCTTTTTGAACTGCTGCAGTTCTTGGAGTGAACAGGGCACCAACGGTGCTATTCCTTTCAGAATTTGTACCATTTAAATATAACTGAGTGGCTTGCTAGACCATTTTGGTGAGCACACTACGAGGATATGGAGTTGTATGTAGGCAAGAGCAGATAAAGATGACAAATTTTGTTACCTAAAGGATGTCAGGGACAGCTTTTGTTCACTGATGTCCTTTCCTTTTACTTAAGGAAATCTGTCACTGTTGCCCAGTCTGGTTTATTGTATATGATACTAAATTCCCGGTAATGATTGGTGGTTAACTCCTAAGTGCCCCTGAAAACACCCAGTAAGTCAGTCTGTACAAGAGCAAATAATGATGGACAATAAACGCTGTCTTTTCCAGCAACACTTGTGTCCTATCGAAGAACTTAAGAGTTCTTATCCCCGCAGTATTCAGCCCGGATTTGTAAATTAGAGAGGTCGTCTTAATTGGGTTTAGCATATGAGCTTTGGAAAATCTGAATCCTATGCAAGTTTATAGGTTACTCCATGTGTACATTACGTTCCTTGACCTCAGTGCAGATATACACAGAACGGAATTCTTCACATGTTGGACAGAAACAAGCGGATAAAATCTCGACCAGAACGTTTCCAGACCTGCAAAGACCAGTTTGATCTAATAGTGACCTGTGAGGAACGGGTATACGATCAGGTGCTTGAAGGTAAAATGGCCATCCCTTGTGTTCGCCAAGCCTTTGACCTTGCTGCTTATGAAACGTGGTTTGCTGATGCCCCCGTATTATGATTTCCCAGATCTGAATTCGAGAGAACAGGAGACATTCCAGTCAGTGCATGTCATAAACGTGGACATTCAGGATAATCATGAAGAAGCCACAATCGGAGCTTTCCTCATTTGTGAACTGTGCCAATGTGTAAGTGTTGCACCTTTTGTGTATTGGGAGGACTGGGAAAGAATATCAGACAGCACACAACACAGAATAACATCTCAATGAATCCAAATGCGATCTCCTGTAATCCAGCCAAATGTTTGCAGGTGAATGTATCTGTTTTACTGAACACTTAACACATTTTATTCGTGTTGCAATTTTGACTTTTTTGTAAGAATTTTACATAGTTATTGTCACGTGATGGACTAATCAACATTGAACATGTTTTGCAACATGTTGGTAAGTGCACCAATTTGGCATGCCTTCTACAGAAGGTGACTGTGGTTTGAGTGCGGAACAATCAGTAGAAATTGAGCCATTTTTGTTAGAACAATAATTGAAGTCTTTCAGAATGCTTAATGCTAGGATCTTCGCTATGATGCTCCAAGCTTGTTACACCAATGCCATTTTTACTGCAGCTGTATCCCCGGCAAAATTGGATTAAAAGTATTCGAGTTTGATTCCTGAAGTCTATTTTGGGTAAAGCTGATAACATACTGTTGATGGCAAAATATTGAAATTACTCATGTAGTTGTTTTCTGAAATAACAATTCCTCTGAGAATGTTGTCTCTCCTTTCACTGACATTACCTATTCTGTGCAACTATTAATGTTCTATATTTCCTGTATAACAAGAAGCTGACAGAATGGCTTCTGTAGTGATATTTAACATAAACGGTTTGGTTTACATTCATAGTGTGGGAATGTTAATTGCAAAGCCTCAAAATCTTAGAAAGTGTGAAATGTGCCATAAAGTCTCATGCTGAGTATTTTGCAGAACACTAGGACACTTACCAGGTAGCAAAATTCATAGAAAGTATCCAATTATCAATGACGTCCACGCTGTGCACTGACCGAAGAGAACTGCATTTGAGTAAAATACATTTGGGAGGACAAAGTGAAGAAATTCTGTTTCATTGCTAAAAATTAACCTCTGTTCCCAGTTAAGCTCATTCTCTGTTCACTTGGTAATAGTGAAAAGAAGTGGTCTTTCAAGCTGATTGTTTGTCATGGTTTTAGACAAACTTCTACACTGTCGATTCAAAACCTAACCATAAGAGGCAACCTGAAGGGAAGAACACTGCTGGAATTCAGTTCCTATTGGCTCAATTTCTCCCAAAATATACTTAGCAGACTTGCACTTAATGATTTTGCTATAAGAGTATAAAATGCAGGGGCGCAAATAGATGATCTGTCCATTTTTTTGAACTTGCTCAACTGTTCAGAAAGACCATAGTTGATCTCCCCTCCCACACTCTATAATCCCTTATCTTTGTATCCAAAAATGTATCCATCTGTCTTGAATGGACTCAACAACTGAGCATACACTGCTGTCTTTAGTAGCGAATTCCGAAGGTCCACAATTCTGAGTGAAACTTTCTTTCCTAGCCTGATAAACAGCAACCCCTTTGTTCTGTGACTCTAACCCTTCCTTGTAGTCTCTGTGGTCAAGGGAAGCATCCTTCCAGTATCTACCCTATCAAAGCCTTTTTAATATTTTTATTTTTCATTGGGGTAATCTCTCATTCTTCAGATTTCAGAATGTAGTCTATCTGCTTGATCGCTCCTTAATGGCCGGTTCCTCATCCTAGGAATCATTCCAGTGAATCATTACTGCACTCCTTCCAAAGATAGTATATCCTTACGTAAAGAGACTAAAGCAATACACAGTACTCACAGGTGTGGTCTCATCAGGGTGCCATACAATTGCAGTAAAACTTCTTCACTCTTTTATGCTTTAATTTTTTTTATTCATGTACAAGAATACACATCTCCTAAATACTAAATTCCCAGATGTTGCATTCAAAGAAATAAACTGCTTTTCCTATTTTTTTTCCTTAGTAGATAACTTTATATGCTTCCCCACACACACACACACACGCACACACACGCCCATTCAGTTAGTCTTTCCCTATTCCTTTGCAGCCACTTGCAACGTAATAATCAGAAACTTGGATACAATACACTCCGTCCCCTCCATCTAAGGCAGTGTTTTAGATTGTGAACACTTGAGACCTAAGTGGTGACATTCACAGTACCCCACTTGATAGAACCTGCCTACCTGGAAATGGCCTGTTTATTCCTGCTGTTTGGATCTGTAGTTCTTAACTGCAGTCCCATGAGCCATAAATTTTTGTATAATAACCTCATGCATGATGGATGACTTATTAAATGTTTTTTGAAAATCCAGTGCTTCATATCCACTTCCCCCCCCCTTCCCTAATGAGCTAGTTACAGCTACAGAAATGAGATTTGTCAAACACAACCTGCCTTTCATAAATCTGTAGCTGCTGCATAATTATTTGATATCCTAAGTGCTCCATTAACACATCCCTAATAGATTATAGCATTTTCCCTGTTTTTGATGTTTGATTAACTAGTCTTTAGTTTTCTGTCTTCTCTCCTTTCTGGAATCAAAACAAACTCTTTCCTCCTGCCCCACCTCCCCAAAAAAAGTTGTTTTTTGCGCTCAGCTCAGTGTTGGACTTGAACCCAGAACCTTATGACTCAGGCAAACGTGTGCCCAACTGAGCTGCAGCTGACGCTGCCAATGGAGTCCTGTTTGCAAGTGGAGGAACTTCCCATCCCCAAGGTATTTCTGACTCTGACATTGCTACCTGCTCTGCACAATTGCCACTGAGCCCACAGCAGAAGTATGCATTTACTTTGCCACTGCAGGGAAATGCTCAGTCCTGCTTTTAGGCTGTTCCCATGGTAATGCTGTGAGAAACCCAGCAAATAGGGTAATTAAGCTTGCCCATCCTTGATGGGACCCAGTGTTTCCGTTATAGCAGCTCAATGCTTCCACAATTTAAATGGCCTCCAGTTAGAACATGGTACTTAAGGCAGGACTGTGCAGTAGGAAGGGAGTGACTGCTGGTAATCATCCCCCTGTTCTCGCCCCTTTCCCCAAGTCCCTGCAACCTAAGAATTTTAACCACCCCCCCTCCCATCCCAATGTGAATTTAGTCTTGGATGAACATTCTACAGTCTAACATCTTAGTTCATTTTTAATCTGCCATACCAATTGTATACTTTTGTCACTGTCATTTTTAAAAATTAGAAGATTATCCATCTACCACTTCCCCCCCCCCCCCGAATTGAAACTTACACAGGAAAGTGCAATCTCTCCATGTAAACTCTAGTCACTTTCTGAAACTACTGCGTTAGCTGGAGTTATTGTTCCGCTACACCTTTTTAAAAAAAAGTTACTATGTTTCTACAGTTTGACGTTTTATGGGTGGGAGGGAATTAAGAGGAGGAAAAGGGTGGTTTTGAAAAACAGGCTTGACTGTTCTCGACTGGAGCACAGGTCGTGAAATAAAATGGGAGGGGTGCGCCAGGCTGTAGGCTGAATCCAAACGGGGGCAAAACTACCTGAAACAACACGGTGCCGTGCTGCATTTGGGTTAGGAGTCCATAGCCCAGCCTGGGGAGCCCTGGACGAGCCCCTGTTGGCTCCTCCCAGTGACTGTGGTTCACAAGAGGTCAGGTCTGAGGGGAAGGCTGAGCCCTCAGCTGGAACTGGGAAAGTGGCTGAAATATTGGTGGATACGTTTAAGTTGTGGTTTGTGATAGATTCGATTCCCTTCGCCCCCCCTCCCCAAATACCGAAGGAGTATTCAAGATTGTTTTTAGTTGTCCTCGACTCGTGAGACTCCATTTTTAACCAACCTCTAGTTGAATCATTTGGAGCAGAGGTCAGCTGGCATTGCGTTCTTGAGTTCCTCTTCCCTTTCTCTTTTCACTTCCTTCTCCTTACTCTTCTTCCCTCCCTCTTCTGTCTTCCTCAACTTCCAGCTCAGTCCTTTCACGATCCCGCTGTTCAACGTTGACCTTTTTGCCATGTTGGTTGTGTTTAGATCCAGCGGACTGAAGACATGGAGAATGAGATCGATGAGCTTATCCAGGAGCTGGAGGAGAAGAGCGGCCGGACCTTCCTTCACACTGTCTGCTTCTACTGAGGGCGGGGCGGTGGGCTCTGCGGTGCTGATCTGTATATAATTTATAGTTTATTTTAAGTTTGAACCGCTGCTCGGCGCTGGTCCTGTAACGTGTCCGAATGAATCTCTCTTGTAGAACAGAGTCTCCATCTAACGATGGCGCAAAGTGTTCCAACGTGAAGCTTCATTAAAACAAAATCCTTGGTCAGAGCCCAGCCTCCTGTCTGTTTATCATCACAGTTCACATATTTACACACAAAATAATAATGTGGGGAAAGACAAGGGGCGTGGGGAGGAATAGTTCACGGTGTGGTGCGAATTTGTGGGTTTGATACGAGCGGTACTGTGCTGATGAATACAGAACGAGCAACACATGCAGTTATACAGAAAGCCGTGCCTGGGCGCTGCAATGTCACCACCTCCCGGGGAGGGCGGCTCTGCAGCCACGGCTACAAGGCGGGGGGGGGGGAGAAAAATAACTCCACCTTCCTGATCTTTCCCTATCCTACCCCCAAAAAACTCAGCCTTTTCAGGGTCTTTCACCCCCGACTCTAGACTTTACTGCTGCTACCTCCCATTCCCCATTAAGCCCTGCCTCTGAATTATTTATCGACTGTGGGGCGGATCAATTTGTAACTGCGGCAGGGAGAGAGCCTCGGCAGCAATGTGGCGCATGTGAGGGATTCCGAGGGGGAAGGGGAGTGGGGGGTGGGAGGGCGGGCTGCTGTTTGTGTAGGGATAGGACTGACTGACTGAGAGTGAGGGAGGACGGGGGAGGGGAGGGTGAACGGTTCAAGGGTCCGGGAGGACTGGCCCCACTTCTCCCTTCCCCCCCCCCCTCCCCACCACTGAGAGCAGGGGGAGAGCGGCCACCGAGTGAAGCGGTGCCTGAGGACACGCTGCCCCCAGCCAGGAGGAAGCAGAGGCTGCAATTTATGCTCCTCACCGCCAACACCATGATCTTCATGTTGGTGGGGACGTCCATGGTGATGGTAAGCAGCACCGGGGCCCGCCTGCTGCATGCTGTGTGTTGCGGTAATTTGCATGAGGCTGGCGGCGGCGGCCAGGCTTTCAGAGCCGGCGGCTTGTCCGGGTTCACACTCACTCACACCGCCCTCCCTCACCTGCTCTACCTTTACTTGTCGGCTCTTTACAGGCGATAGCTTGCATCGTGGATATGAACGCGCTGTTGGACCGATTCCACAATTATATCCTCCCGCATTTACGGGGTGAAGACCGGGTCTGTCACTGCAACTGTGGAAGGTAAGTGCTCACCTTCCACACACCCTCCCCTCCCTTCCCCTTCCCTCATACAGTACCATCGGTCTCAGCAGCGGGAAGAGCTTCCTTTTGGTGTTAGTGGGACCTGACTGAAGTGTACCCCCACTTCCCACTCCCCGCTCAATGTATCTCACCCCCATCCCTCCGACATTCACTACCCCTCTGTCCCTCTCTATCCCTCCACTCGTGACCACCCCTGTGCCTTGGCGCTCTGCTCTCACCACCACTCTCTTCCCCCATATCATTGTACCCTCTGTCCCAAGTCCCTCATCATTCTTCCCTCACACCTCCTCCTCCTCTTTCCATCTTCATTATCTCTGCAACTCCTGTTTCATCCCTTTCATCTACACCTCTATCCCTTCTCACTGCACCTCCTCTCTCACACATTAGCCCCACTCCCCACACTCCTGTCCCTTCCCCTATATTCTTGTTCCCTCTCCGCCCCCCCACAATAGTCTCTCCCCTTCCCTCCCTCATCCTCTCCCCTCCTTTCAGACTATTACCCCCTTCTGCCCCATACCTCCCTCTTCCACATGCCCCATCCCCTCCACTCCACCAGCCCTCTCCCAGCTCACTAAGCACTGCCTGTCTGCTCTTCCAGTCTTGTCTACCTCTAACTCTCTCCCCCACTTCCGTTTAGGCACCACATTCACTATGTAATTCCCTACGATGCTGATCAGTCTGTGGTTGATTCCTCGGAAAATTACTTTGTGACGGACAATGTGACAAAGCAGGAGATTGATCTGATGCTGGGCCTGCTGCTGGGCTTCTGTATCAGCTGGTTCCTGGTGTGGATGGACGGTGTCCTTCACTGTGTTGTCAGGGCCTGGAGGACAAGCCGGCGTTACGGTGAGTGGGCCATTGACGAGAAGGTGGTGAGGAGGTGGGCCAGCTTTTCAAATGTACGTGTGTCTGTACCAAAAACTTACCCTCATTTCTAAATCCTTTGGGTTCACCAATTTAACTTTCCCCTACCCTGACCCACACTGGGGCCTGTTTGAATCAGAAATCAGGTTTGAAAAGATTCTGAGGATTAGATTCATCAAAATTCTAAGTTATTAAAACCTGTGATTGGTTTGTCCTGGTCAGTCTGATTAGTCCAGACCTCATGCTGTGTTGAGCTGGATTGGATTCAGCAAGACTCACGCTGGGAGAAGTGAATCTGGATTGAGGGAGGGTGGTTCGGGCACTGGGAGAAGTGAATCCGGATTGAGGGAGGCTGGTTCGGGCACTGGGAGAGGTGAATCCGGATTGAGGGAGGCTGGTTCGGGCACTGGGTGCGAGGGTGAATTTTGCTGATGTACACACATATAAGCACTTCTCTAAGATGCTGTTTCATTCCCTTTTGCAGATAATTCCTGGTCCTGGATCCCAAGGTTATGTAATCTGAAGGACTTTAGGAGACGTTCCCACCGGCAGTACGAGGACTCAGCAGGGAATATGGTGCATATCAAACAGAAACTATACCACAATGGGCACCCTAGCCCCCGACACCTGTAACTTTTAACTGGTGGAAAGCTGGGACTCGAAACTAGGAGCCTATGGAGACTCCAGACTGTTTTAAACTGGATGAAAAATCAACACTGCTCCCTCCCGATGAGATGGTGGCTGTCATAAGGCAGCTGGAGTGACCTGTACATTCTGTAAATACCCTGGGTTACTGCCCAAAGCGGCTGCTTCTCTGTAATCGTTTCTTATTTGAGTACGTAGAACAAGAGGTGCTCGGAGATGACTCACTGGTAATCTGGTTTTAACTTTTTTGCAAATCACCCCACTATGTTAAAATCTGCTCATAGACCTCCTTCCCTGTCTGTGTACACTGACCTCCCTACATCCACCTACCAGTCAACCAGAGTCTGTGTAATCTGGTAGATAAATGGGACTCCTGTCTCTTTTGAAGGCAACATTTAAGACCCACAGTTTCTGAATGAAATACAATCAACCTGAATAATTGCAGCCAACCCAGGAGTGTATTGGCCCTGTGGTCACTGTAGAGTGAGAGTACCCATGTCCAATGTTGGTTAGAAATTTAGCCCAATTGATCACTTTAGATTTTAAAATGCCCTGGTGTTTTGTGGAGGGATCTTATTTATTTGGAAGTGGGAATGTTTGGACCTGGTTTTCAGTAATAGGAGCAGTTGTGCACCCTCAGGTGAGGAATTCGAGGCCAAAATCAGGTCCCAGACCCTATGCTTGAGGCAATTTAGAATCGTGCAATTCTGTAGGATATTACCACTGGATGTGTAAAGATTCAGTAGTCTATAGTAGTCTATAGTACTCTGTACAACCCACCACCATTAAAAATATCAATTCCCATGCTCCTCCTTGTATTGAAATTTAATATTGCAACAAAAGGAACTGTAATTTGTAACTAAAATTTGTAATTCTTTTGTGTAGTTAAATGTGAGGGCTGTTAAATTGCCTCTTCCAGTCATTCCCACCCCCTCCGTTTATCTGCCCCTCCCTATTCTGTGCATCTCTACACAAACCCCCTTGCACTGGAAGGTTGGTACATGCCATTCCTCTCCAATCACTGCTGCTGAACAGGAGATTTAACTGGGCGGCTGGAATATCTACCTGATGTAAAGAGCTGAATTCTGAGGGCAGTCGGTGGAATTGATTAATAATATAAGAGCAATTAACTGGAAAATGCCATAACCTGTTGTGAGAACTGTCTAATAACATTGAATTCCTCACTTTCTCGTAGGAAAGTACGATAAATTCCTATATATTTCCAGAAAGGCCATTGCACATAATACCAATGCTGTCAGCTCTCAGGTACTTGAACACTATTCTGACTGGGATGAGAGCTCGGGTAAAGAGGGATATCCGAGCTGTTTCAATACCTGTTAATTGTTAATTTCTTTCTCACTAGTGCTGATTTGTTATCTTGTGGAAATGTGTGTGAAATGTACAAGGATGAGGTGGGCTGAAGGCACAAAGTGCATTAAAAATACGGAACAGGTGAATGTGAAACGTGTCAGAGGGGAAAAAAAATTAAAAGTAATTTTGATGTTGATTTGTGTAAGGATTAGATTTATTTTTTTGTTGCCAGAAATCAAGCCAATTCTCTGGGATGGATGAACACTGCAGGGAATTTACAAAGAACTGAAAAGTTGTCTATGAATAGAATGGAAATGGCTAATGTGACAAGAACTGGTAACTCGGAGCCCTGTAAGCAGAATGAGTCTTGGTAAACAGAGCACTCTTAATGAAACCATCTGGTAGTCACAGTCCAATTAACTAAATCTCAGGAAACAGAAAGGTGATGACCACAACAGTACCTGTATGACGATAGCCCAATAAATGGCAGACATTGTGGATTTAGGAGCAGTGTTCCCTGTTAACTCCAATTTTTATGTGAATAATATTACAAATTGAGAGAATTCAAATAACTTCTAAAATTGTATTGAAATTACAACATGGGAACAGATCATTCAACCCTGCCATGCTTGACATGAGCAGTAGCTCTTAATCCTGCTTGCCAGCCATCCTTCCCCTTTCCTCATAATCTCCTATCTAATGTATTCCAAAAGTGTTTACATAGCACTCCACAACCTGAAGAACCTCTGCAATATCAGTAATAATAGCCTCAGAACTATTGGGTTGTTTTTAAAACCCATCTGATTGACACCTACTGGGGAAGGAAATCCACTAGCCTTTCCCATGCTGGCCTATGTAATTCTAAGCCCGCAGCGTTGTGATCGCATCTTAGCTGCCTTTTGAAATTGTCTAGCATGTTATTCAGTTGATTTCAAAAAACTGATTCACCATGACCTTCTCTAGGGCTCCTCATTAAATGTTAGCGTTACCAGTGATGCCTGACATCTTGGGAATGAAGTTTTAAAAAGGATTAAGGGTTCTAATGCTGTCTTCTAATCTTTTACATTTTAAAATTATTACTATATCTCTTGTTTATACTTATGAGAACAGTTTGTTCTTTCTATTCTGTCATTGCAGTCTATGTAAGCATCAAGTGTAAGATATGAACTGGGATTTTTAAATGGCATATTCATAAGGGAGCAAGGGTACATATGGGTAAGTATTGAAGGATGTTCCCCAAAGTTCTGTGCTAAGTGTATCTCTCTCATGTGACGTAGAAGTTAAGGCTGCAGTTAATAGATTTGTTCTGAAGGCAGAGCTCATTCACTTCATGTGAGTGAGATTGTATAGAGGTCATTCAAAGATCAAATGAAATGTTTACTGTCGTCTGGATAAAATGACTTGAGTCATAATGAAAGGAAAGGAAGATTATTCTCTATCTAAACTGTGACCCACTTGCTGTGCAGTTTGCTCCCTTTGTGTTGCAATATGTCATTTTTATGTGTATAGTCTAAACACTTCATCCTTGTGTTTAGTATAATGACTGGTCCTTTATGTCTAATGATAGTCTAACATGACTATCCGTGTATATGATGTGAATCTGACTCCAAAATTTCTACAGGATGCTGGCATTTTTTAAATTTATTCAGTGGATGTGGGCATTGCTGATTGAGGGAAGCATTTATTGCCCATCCTTGTGTTCAGTGTAATTTCCCTGTGTGTCCTATGTGACTGCATCCTTTGATAATGACTTTACTTTTGCATACATATTACTCCTGATGATTCAGTCATATATTACTGAAATTTGCATTACGCATTGTAAATTACAGGAGGGATTTAGTGCTAAGGATAAATGATCAGATAATTACAACTAAGTGTATTCAAATCACTCGTACTTAAGCCCATCTTTAGCTGTACCAGCCCCAGGCTTTGGAATTCACGATCAAACCTCTCCATTTTTCTTAAGACCCAAACTCCCTTAACACTCACCCCTTTGACCAAGTTTTTAACTATCCATCTAATGTTTCTTTCTTTGCTCATTTTTTTTTGATCTCATTTATGGGAAGGGCCTTAGCTTTTTTTGGGCCTACATGCCGTAATGTGACCCCTCCACTGTGCATAATTTAATTTGTCCTCATTTCTGTAAATGGTGAACCTGTGTATGTAACCATCATCACATTCCCCTTTCAATTGCGGTTTCCCTTTATATACACTGCAAACCTTTCTGTTAGTGTACAGTGTGATGTCTATTCCCTTGTATGTAATGTCACCCCCTTTTCTTTCATTTGGGATCCTTCACAAGTGGAAACACTTTTTCTACATTTACCCTATCAAACTTCATCATAAGCTTCAACTTTTCCATCATATTACTACTTGGCCTTCTCTTTTCCCAGTGTAAAGAGCCACAACCTGTTTGATAGATTTCTAGGTATCAAGGAATAATGCAGGAAAATTGTACTGAAGTATCAGATCAGCCATGATATAGTTGAATGGTGGAGCAGGCTAGATGGGCCAATATACCTACTTTTGCTCCACTTTCCTATGGTTATTTAGCTTTCCTTGATGAAAATAGTCTCAGTTTTTGTGGAAAATGTTTTAGCACTTTTTCCAAATCTGCATCGCTTTGATAAGATTAAGATCAGAATTTTAACCTTACCTTGTCACCAGCTCAACTTCTCTACAGTCTCTGATTTGTCACACTGTTTGTACAATATCCTATATTGGAAGAGCAGAAATTTGCTACAGTTAAAGATCGGCTAAACCAAGCCTTTTTCTTATCTTCCTACCACAAACTCTTTTTCCTAGCCTTTGATTCCTTTCCTGTCCTTTGCTAAAGCCAAGCACTCATCTAGACAGCTTGCAACATTGGCATTTGATTTCTCCTGAAAAGACATTTCAACCTGTTCCATTTCAAGGGCTGCCTACTTAACACTTCCATAACACCACCTAACTTCCTCCTGCTTCAGACTATTTACTGCAAACATTCCTTTTACTAAGTCTTGTTCATCCAACATCCTTTGCTTGCTGACCTCTGGTTCTCAATCCAGCAATGCCTCAGTTTTGAAATTACATCTCCAAATACCACCATGGCTTCAGCGTCTTCTGTGTTTGTAACCTCCTGCAACCCTCTGAGATCTCTGCACAGCTCAATTCTCACTCCACCTTTGACAGACAGGTGCACTTTCAGGTATCTAGGCCCTTAGCTTTGGAAATTCTCCCCTAAACCCCTCTAATTCACTCTTTTCAATATTCCTTAAATCCCACCTGTTTGGTCAAATTTCCTGTGATCTTCTACTGTCACTCAGCTTTTATACCTTGTAAGCCATGTGACCTCCGTAATAATTTTGTACAAATAATCTCCCTTTTTGCATACAAACTAAGATGTGACTCAATTTCTATACATAATTTATCTATTTTGCATGGAATTATGAGTAATGTGGTTCCTGTTTTTGTGAGTGACAACTTCCATCCCCAGTTCACTTCTTTGTGGCAAGTTTGCTGTATATTGGATGTCAGGAGTTGAGTTCTGTCTTGCTTCACATTCAGTGAGAAAGTTGTGAAAAGGGCTTAAAGACATCCAAAATTTTTTAAGTTTGGTCTGAGATTATAGCAGGACTGTCATTTCTAAACTGAACATCTCAATGAGGAGCCTTTCTTACTGTTGTTCGCTGTGTGATAGCAGTTTAGATTATAAGAGCAGAAAACTCTTTTGTAGACTGTAAGTTCAGATGTAAAGGAAGGTCCCAAACTGTAATTGTGAAATTATTGATTTAGCGGGGATGTGCTAATCCTGTGCTAGGGTGTCCCTATTATTTAATGTCTCATTCCTATCAATCTTTTCATATTTATTTTAGAAAAATCTATAGAACATCCAATCTGTGCAGGTGTATTCAGATATATTCCTGGGTTAAAATGATCTGTACTCGGGGGCATGTTGTCTAGTTGAAGTGTGCACGTTTGCTGAAGAACTGTGACATTAAAAGTTTGTTTTTGAGAACAGGACTGTGCCTGCCACTGTGAAATACTCAATAGAAAGGGTAACCAGTGGAATTTTCACTGCTGCAGAAATACTGTGGTGAGTTCGCTGATCTTTGATGATAGACGGGGATGGACTTATGGAGAGGTAATTTCTTGGCAGACTTGTTGATTTTTGGGGGTTTCACTGAGTCATTCAGGTTTTTAACTCGTGTCTCCAGGCTGTATGGAAAGATTTGCAAATGTGGGAAATCAATGCTTACAGGTGCCAGATGTGGGTGATGGTGAGTAAGCACTTCACAATGCGTTATGGTGCATTATTTTTCTTTGTGGTATCAGGGCATTGAATCAATGATATTTAATAGTGTTTTCACTTTATTGATTAAAAATGTCTGCAGATGACCTAGCTCAGTGGGCATAATTGTGAGATCTTCCCACACATTGGTGTGCATTCAACTTTTGAAACATTTAAGTACTGAGTCCTTCACTGTTGGTGCTGTGCGTTTCATTTTCTTCATGGAAGTTGCATTTCTAACACTGTGATCTGATTTGATTCTGCTGCCAGCTCCATCAACTGTCTTACTGTCTATCTTCTCCGTCTTCTGATCACTCATCAACCTTTCCTTGCTATACTTGCTGGTGTAGTGAGTTAGTCCTTTCGCATGTGCACCACTCCTCACCTCTTCCCTTGAGAATCCTCACCCACTCCCACTCACCTTCCTCACTAACCCAGCCATCAGTGGATTGATAAACTCAACATAAAATGGTCAAATTTACAGGCGAACACAAACTAAGAGTGGTAACCAAATGAAAGGAAGCAGCCTCAAAAATTCCAAAATAAGTTGGACAAATCGAGTAAGTGGACAGAACAACAGCTGATGGAACTTCATGAACGCAGTTGTGCAAGACATGGAAAGGAAACTGATGATCCACACTTCCTGAATGGGGCATTGAGACAGCTAAAGTAGGAAGAAGCCAAAAGGCCTCAGTAGATTCGATGTCCAACATATTTAACGAATTAAGAGCAGTAATCAACAGGACCACTGGATCACCGAAAACTGAATAGCACAACATGAGTCGGAAGAATTTGAGATTGAATTCTGGTACTGAGGCAGATTGTACACCGAGTATCTAGTCCTGGTTACTGAGACAAAAGGAAGATATCTAAGCATCAGACAAAATGCAGGAAGGAACCACGAAGATAATCCCGAGAGTCAGGATAATGGAGATGTGAAGAAACTTGGGATTTTCAACTTTGATGGAAGGTGCAAAAATGGTGACCACTTTGTATGTTTATAAAATATTAAATGGCACAGAAAGGACACCTTTGGAAAATACTTTTGAATTAAATTACAAGACTAAGGCAAGGGACGATATGGATAAAGGATATAAAAGAATCTTGTTAAGGGAGCATAAACTCTTGGACATACCAGTTGATTTACACGGTCTGTTTATGTGCTGTAAATAGCACGTGCTGTGGTATGTAAATACCTTCTAATACAATCCAAAGTTAGTTCCCTGGATTCGTCCCAAAGCCCACCATCAAACCAAATACAACTCACAAGGAGATGCGACTATGACTGTAGCAGATTGAAGAGCTGTATCTATTCCATTATGAACCTGTAACAGCAGCGTGCTTGAGGTACTGCACCAGGCATTATCCCTCGCCTTTTATTTGAAACATTCATTTTGCTGAATGAAGAAAATATACTGAGTTTCAAAGGAGACTTTTAATTATAAAAGCTTCATGAAACTCAGTACATTTCCCTTATTAAGCAATATTAATATTTTACAATTAAGTGAATGAACTGCACAAAATTCCAAAGGTTGCCATTTTAAAATTAGTTTGAACTTTTTTCAACTAAGATGAAAGAATGTAAATAAACAGTGAACAAGAGATCAATCAGACAACAACCAGCTCCTGTACAGTACTGTTGGCTAGAAGTGGGTAGAAATGAACTCTGAAAATGGGTCAACCAATTGAAAATTCCCTTGTATGTAAATATTCTATTAAGCCAAATTTCTTTCCCTTCCATTTCTCCGGAAGATTCTGTGTCTGGTGCTTCACCCAAGTGGCCATTCTTGATGTGTGAGCTGAGACAGCGAGTGTCAGCAGGTATTCACTGAGCCTGATCTTGTCATCACCTGCCAAGTGCGTACACGCACGGACACAGCTTCCAGGCAGAAGCACTGGATAGTGATGAGGAGTAGGCACTAAATTTCTCATCCTTAATTCAAGGACACTGAGGAACCCTCGCTGAGCCCATCTGGTCTGTACGACTCAGATATGTGAAGTTTTACTTATAAATAGAAATGCAAGTTATAATTATTACAGCAGCGGGAATAATCCCAACTGCAAGGTTTTACAACCCTGGTTGTTTTATTTTAATCTCGGTGGAGTAATTAAACCATGATAGATCCAAATCCATTTAAAATCACAGAATGCAGCAAGGGGCAATTATTCCTTGAACAAGAAAGAACGACAGCTACATCTATTTGTGACCTTTAATTGAGAGTGTGAAAGGCAAACTGTTGTAAAAGTGTTCTGGCATCTTGTAGAGCACTGAGGATCATTGTTCAGCTTCATTAGAATGTTTAAACAATCAAGATCCATAAAAACATGCAGCATCACTTTCAGTTTTTTCATTGGTGTCTCTCAAAAGCCTTATTTATATTATGTAGGCTATTTAACTCACGGTGTCTCAATAACCATGTATTCAGAGTAGGAGCTGTACCCCAAAGGATTGGTGGTTAAGTGCTAAGGGAGGCATGTTACTGTTCATCTGACCTTATCAATTCAGATGATTTGAATAACACAAATTGCAGGAATCTATGTCAATTAACTTCTCATGCCGGTGCCACTGATAAACTTTTAACTGTTATTCCCTTTCTCTGCCCTTTACAAATTCTGTATTAAATGCTGATCTGTGTCAATATCCTAAGTGCATTTCATATTCTAATAACCCGATGTCTTACATTCCTCTTCATTCTTCTGGTGATAATTTTGTTATTGTTAAGAATTTGCTAATCAGTGGAAACGATTTCATTTGTATAACAACGCAGTTCTGAAAAATGCAATTAGGTGTCTACTCAGTTACAGTAGAAAATACTTTTTAAGCCTTTCTTCACAATTATGACATTTCTTTTCTAATATTACTCTTCTATGACTCCAGTATTGTTTCCATAATGCTGCACACAAAACCGTGTACAATACTCCAACCATTCCGCATGCATCACTTCTTCAGTTTTATATTCAATGTCCCAAAATGTAAAACCAACAATCTTATTTGCTTTGTTTGGAATTTACATTTGTAAACCTATTTTTAAAACCTCTGTCATTGGTGTATACTTACAGTGTTCTTTCTTTAATGATTTATTACATTGAACTGTACGTGCTACTTCTCTTCCCCCTCTGAAACCACAAAAAGTGATCACTTTAATTGGTGGGAACTGTAAAGCCACATTTGGCTAATTGCTCTTTGTCCTGTGAAGCTGGTTGGGATATTTCCCTGCATTAAATGTATTATAGAAATGCAGGTTATTGTAAGAATTTCCACCGTGTCCTCACTCTGAAGTATCAGTCTTTATTATCATTATTACTGCACTTATAAAAGCTTTACTGTTTGCCTTCCTAGTGATCTTTTATTCTCTTGCCTCATCTTTTTACTTCAGTTTTATGCTCTGAATCCATAGAACCTCCTTCAGCTCCTTTTTGAAAGGACAATGTTACCTACTTAAATGAAAAATTATTCTACATGTGGGCATAGGAGTTTCTGAAACTCTTTAAAGGGAACTAGTTATGTACGAAGACCTCTGGTCAAACTACCAAAATTTTTTAATGTTTTTAAAAGTTAAATTAAGTTGTTCATGGCTTTTTAAAAAAAAACTGGTTCAAAGGTCAGTTATGTCACTGAAAGCCAGCTTCAGAATCATTAGAATCCTACAGTGTGGAAACAGGCCCTTCGGCCCAACAAGTCCACACCGACCCTTGGAGCATCCCACCCAGACCCATTCCCCTATAACCCACACACCCTTGAACACTACGGGCAATCTAGCATGGCCAATCCACCTAGCCTGCACATCTTTGGACTGTGGGAGGAAACCGGAGCACCCGGAGGAAACCCACGCAGACACGGGGAGAATGTGCAAACTCCGCACAGACAGTCACTTGGGGCTGGAATCGAGCCCGGGTCCCTGGTGCTGTGAGGCTGTAGTGCTAACCACTGAGCCACCGTGCCACCTTATTACCCTTTCCCAGTTGTCCTCAAAAAGTTGATGGTGAGCAGAATACAATTATTTTAGGAGCTTTTTTATCATAACTTTGCATTTTATGTGGTTGAATTACAACTGTTGTCTGAATCTCCCACGAATCAAACTTCTTTTGAAACTGTGCACAAAATAGCATGCACATTAAAATCAACAAATCATATTTAGTAATTGACTTTGATTTATAACCAGTGGCTTTGACTTAAAACCAAATGCCCTTGAGATGCTGTTGATTAGCCTTGTTAATTAATCTTACATTGATTGGAACCTTCAATGTTCAGTCATTGCCAAGAACGTAATCCACTCTGTAGGTTTCTGCCAATCACAGCGACACATTAAAATACCACCACCGACTGATACTGATGTTTCAAGAGATCCTTATGACAGACATTGCTTAAACAGCTCCATTTTTAGTAATTAAAATCAAAGGCCACAGTACATTATCTTGCCTCACAATCTCTTCAATTTAACTTGTTCCAGCCAGTCTCCTAATTCCTATTTTTTTTTTCCCTGAACTTGATTACATTGCACAAGATTCCCACTCTCCACAGTCCCCTAATCATCGCAGCAGTTGCAATTTTCCTGAGGACGTTATCTCTCTGTCAAATGCTCCTAGTCAAGTACATCAACTAATCTTTATGGTCACTTTCTTATTCAAATCTATTATTACAGGAAATCCTACAAGGCAAGAATAATCCACAGCTCCTTCACTGCACAATAAACTATCTCCAGATCTCTGTCCTCTGGAGAAGCGTTGATAAACTTCTTCATCTTTAAGATTGTGATAGCATGCAGCTGTCTGCTGCTGTCTTCCATTTTTCCCTCGATTGCCCTCCTTTCCTACTCTTCATATCTCCTGTGCCTCTTGTCACGCTAGTTTTCATTTATCCACACCTATTACTTCCTGCTCCCTTATTCTCCACCTCCAGATTCCAATTTGTTATTTGTTGACCATATTAATTCCCCAAAGGCATCTTCCCCCTCTCTTTGCTGTCAGAAAATTTCCCTTAACTGTACATCACTAAAGCTGAAATCGTTGTTTTCAGGCTCAGGTTCTCCTCCCTTTATTGATTTCGAACCCTTCATGTCCACTCAGACGGAATTAGCCCATTTCAACCCATGTTATCTTGTCCAACCCAGACTGTTTTCTTACTTTACTGCATTTACCACCTCCATTCTTACAGATTTATTCCACCTTCTGGGGACTGAAGTTGCACAAATTTGTCTGTGCAACATTGACTGTAGTTTAAATAGCTGCACCGTTCTTTGGGATGTCCCATGATTCTGAAGGGGGAGCTTTGAGAAAAGGAGAGGGATTTTATTACCATCCTCCTTGAAGACTCACCATCACACTTCTGACGTCAAACTTTAGCACCCATATCCAATCAAATTAAAAATGCTTGCAAATCACCTGATATTTGCATTTGTTCCACCCCAATGCATTCAGAATTCTAATTTTTATCTGAAGCTTCACAGCATCATACCACCTTCTCTCTGCAATCTTCTCAAATCCAGTGGGTTCTACCCTCCCTTTGCATCGCTATTGTTGGCACAGCATCCAGCCTCCTGCCCCATTCTTTTCTATGCCATCCCTAATTCCTTCCACCTTCCTTTCTCCATTTTCTTGAAGACCATGTAATGTGTAATAACTACTCACCCCCATAGCTCTGTTTTAAAACTTGGGACTTACTTACACCCCTCCAAAAATTAGAAACTGTAAATGTAGACTACTGTTAATTTGGGGGTTGAATGGCAATGCTTTCAGCAAATTCAGACAGTGAGCACCTTTACATAGCGGCTCCCTACACAGCACATCACGTGTCCATGGATATTTTCTCCATTCTTTAGGTGGATACAAAGACTAATTCAGAGCCAATTTGCTAAAATTTTACTTATCCATTGGCCCTTGAGCTCAGGTTATTAAGAAATTTCAACTAGGGATCTGTCACTTTCCTTCACCCCACAGGTAGCTATATGGGAATGATACTTTTCAGGCAAGTATTGCTTTTGAGGTTTAGATGATCTTTGATGGCAACACCACTTCCTCCCAGAATCAGACCAGCATTAATCATTCCATGAAATAAATGTTAAGACAATTTTGAGTGAGAGCAACTGAACAAAGCTTCACCATAAGTTGCAAGTGCCATGGCAGGTTCATCATTTCATCATTGTAGCCACAGAACCAGGCAACCATTGCCATGATGTCACTGCTGGGTTTATGACACCAAACACAAGCTGCTCACAGCTGTTGATACATTGCTTGGCATGAACTGCATGGAGACTGCAGTTATGAAGCACCAACAATAACAGCCTTAGATTCCCTTGGGGAAGGGCTACTTCAACATAATTATGTTGTAACTGTATTTATACAGGCTAGTAATTGAGCCACAAGGGATTGGATACTCTAGATTTTGACATGACAGCATCTCACATTATTGGATGAAATGCCTTGTCCTTGGTACTAAATGCTAAGAGGTTGGTACCAAGTCAGTTCTAAGGAGAGATGGCCCACTGTATGAAATCAGCCATTAAAATCTAGTGTGATTATATTTGGTGATGAAACTAACGTCACCACCAACAGATGCAGTCTGAGAATTTGCATTGCCCCACCCAACCAACTGTATCTAACCCTCTGCATTCAAAGTTAAGAAAGATCCCATACCTAATAATATTGTGAATGGTGACAAGAATCTTTTCAGTAAGAACCAACTCTCTCATCTTTTCTCACAAAAGTAAACCATTTTCTATGTGTCTGATTCTAATAGCTTATCTGTTGTTTTATTAGATAAAGCAGGATTTACATATTTAATCCAATAAAAAAGGATTTATCAAATCAAAATCATTCCATGTTTGGAATATAATGGTAATGGTATGTTTAAAAAAATTGTTCACTTTATAAATCAATGTACATGAGGAAATGCAAGCTTTCCAGACTCTAAAATCACCAGAATCATTTCAACAATACGTGTTTTACTTAATATATATGACAGACCAGAAATCCCACTTGGCCTCCTTGCCCAAACATATTTTAAGGTACTCTTGCTACTCTCATTTTGGTACTTCAATGAAGTTCACTCACAGTCAAGAGCAATACAACTTCTGTAGCTACTCTGTGGAAGAGAGTCTGAACATTCTGGGCAGACAGATGAAGGACCTATACATAATGACTAAAACTGTATTTGATTTTTCTTGGCCATAATAGAAACTCCAAGCTGCCAATCCTCATTTGGGCCATACATCTGTAGAGAGTTCAGACTTTGAGGGAAACCAGAATCATGAACAATATTGAATAATTAACAAGCCAAATTCCAAAGCAGGCTTTTTGCCTGTGGCTCAATATACACAAATATAATGCAGTAGTCATCACTGAAAACCAAAGGGACATGGGGGTGGAAGTGTGGAAACCACTGCCTATTTCACACCCCTACCCATCTGCACCAGCTGCATGCAACTCTTGCCATGGACTATAACTATTGGTCCATCAGGACAGAGTTCTCAGATTTGAACTTAATACTCTTGTTTTATGTCAATAGTTTGGCACATACAAAGCATCTGTTTTTTATTTGCAAGTGCCTAGGAAGAACGTCTTGATGTTCTCTCCTTTTATGTTTTCCTTACTCTCATGTGGCTAGCACAAATGTAAAGTTGGAGATCAAATACTACGATAGCTGGGCTTTTCGTCGTTCCTAGAGCTGGCAAGGCCAAAATTTGTTACGCTCCCTTAGTTGCTCTTAAAGGTGTCCTTTCACTGTCTGCTTTTAGGTTTGACAAAGTACAAGTTCACTTTATAAGGGAGACAAAGACATGACTTTCCTCATTCAACTTTAGTAGTGGCGTTAGCAATCACAAAAAGCTTTCTCTGATTGAAGGAGACTAATAAGCCTGTATGAACTAGATTAAGTTTAGAGACACACGAAAGAGGCTGAATGAGAACTTTTGGGCAAGGGATAGGTATAGAAATAAGTAAGGAGACCTCTTGTTGTTATAGGCCATGTTATTCCATGTAAAAATCATTGGAAATTAGATCTAAACCAACGCAACCAGTACTGCTGTTGGGTCAGTGCACAGAATATTTGAATTTTGAGGCAGGACTGCAATTTTTACTTTGAAGGAAAGCAATGCACTTTCTAGAAATAAATTTCTGCAAAATAAAACGAATTGGGATAGAAATGGGATACATTAAATTAGTGTTTAATTTATTCAAGTTTTACTGTCAAAAATCTCAAATTTTAGTTCTGGTGTTTGCGCAATAAGTTAAATAAGAAGGCCATCTCTCCCTAACCTCACCTACAAGAATTCCACAATGAGATATTCAGTGGGGTCACTGACGAACAGATGAACAGGGCAGATGTAAAGGGCTCAGCCATCAGCCTAATTTAATTCTATACAGATGACATTAACATGGTACAACTGTATGGGATTATACTTAACAATGCAGAAGGAGTTGGGACTTTCGAAATAGCCCTCACTCCTCTTTATTTGAAAAGTTCAGTGACTATTAAACGGCAGTTTCAATTTCTCACAGTAAAATTCAGTTCAGTGATCCTCTGAGCTGCGAACCAATAATTACTTTCACCACAACTGTAACCTGTGAATCTGTAGGTATCGCTATTGAAAGATGAGTGAAAATGTTCATTTCCAGAAGTATATTTGAGGTAGGTGGACAATAAGGGATTCGGTCTCAAACATGATGAATCCAACTGTAGATTACAGATCATGGCCAGTGCTGACAGGAACCCAGAAGCAAAACACACCACAGAAACACAAAACATTTCCTCCACATGGATACTTGATTGCACAGAGTTCACCATCACACGCTCTTCCCAGGTCAGGCTAAACAGTAAATACCCTGTTAATGACAGGACACGTATGCTACAGCTGATGTGACAGACGGAGACTGACAGAAATGCCACTTCACATCTCCTCTCATTAACAAGCTGCTTTCTACCGGTTACAAAATGTACAGACAATCTGCTGAGTGTGAGCTGGAGGTCCAACAGAGCATCAACTGACTGCTGTCTGGGTTGAACTCATGTGTAAAGCTGTTCCTATCACTGGACAGTCATTGATGAATACCCCTTAAGAGTGCAGAGTGCATATTCAAGCATGTTTTTATGTTGGTGCAGTTCAGTTCAATTCCAGGGTTCTTAGCTCAGTTGCAGAGTACAGTCGTTGTTCTGACAGACACTCAGACCAGTGTGCCTTCTGGAAAGGTTGGCACAAGATGCTCTACATCTTTAGTCTTCTCCCTGCCCTCATTCTTCAGCCATTCCATTTTCTGCTTGTGTTGTCGAATTGCATCGGTCACCCTGGAATCGATCATTGCCTCAGTCAGAACACCATCTTCAGAGGCATATGCTGCAGCCTGCAGAACAGGAAGAACAAACATACAGGTTACCAAGAATGTATGTATTGTCTTATTAGACCAGCCACGTTGACAATAAAAGTGAAACCCAACTAGTATCAATTTAGAAAGGTGATATTAGCATTCTCTGTATGCATTTTACAATCAGATTTTTATTCCCTGCTTTTGTTCATTTTGCTGCAGATTTTCTTTAGTGCTCCTCCTGCTTGATCACAAATAATATTTTGTTTCTTTTTAGCACATAGCTATCACACTTTAACTGAAACATTGTTTTCAAGAAAACAAAGGAGCCAATTCTCAAGGATTTCTTGAGTGAAGAAAAGCAATTTTATTACCTACTAACCAAACAAACCAAGATAAAACCAAACACAAGCACAGATAGTAAGTTTAAAATGGAATAAGCCCAGTACAGAAAGGGAGACCAAAAGTTACTCAGTTATAAAGTAGAATCTTCGTGGTATCAGATTCTCAACTTGGGTCTACATTTAGTTAACTGTTGATGTGAATCCTCAACAGCAGCACAATTTGTAGATTTGAGTTCTCGGTGAATGGTTGGCTTCCCAGTTTAGTTTTACAACCAGGCAGTAGTCTTCCAAGATGAAAGACAGACACAGGGAAACACGTTTTTTTTCTTTTCTCTACCCTCAAAAATAGCTGTCAAAATATAGTTCAGTGCATATCCCCAAGTCTAGCTTCATTTTCTTTCCATGTTAGTTAATTGGCAGGTAAGCTGTTTAATCCCCAGTATATAAAAATCATAATAAATTGTCAATTAAAACAGATGCCAATTCTTGACTCTGACTCAAAAGTTTGGTTTTGATATCTTTATACAAAAATGGTGAGTGCAGACGGCTTTGTTTATTGCACATGGGTCTCTCAAAGCTTGCCTCAATTTGTGACCAGGTGACCACTGCAGCTATTTTATGCCCAATTTTCTTTCTTTTGTAAAAACATTTAGTCTATGAAGGGTCTCAGACACAGCAATCAGATGATGGATTTGACTGGCCATTTAAGCACTAGTATTACTCCACTGTCAGTGAAAGCACAAGAACTTGAAGCAATTCGTTTCAAACAGGCTGAAAGCAACCGATGTAGAAAGTCTGAGGCGAGCTATTTTATTTTCTTGGCATTAATACAGAACACTGAACCTTGCTGACACCACCATTCTGGAATGCTTTTTCAAAGTAAGCAGGCAGAGTCCATTGCAAGGTGCTGTGTTCAACAGTGAGTTGGACTATTCACTCTCTTAAAATGTAATCAGCCCACAAACAGCTGCAAGTGAGATATTGGCAACCCCCAGGCGACACAAGTATAGAATCACAGAATCCCTACAGTGTGGAAAGAGGCCAGTCGGTCCACCAAGTCTGCACCGACCCTTCGGAGAACACCCCCATCCCCCCCAGACTCAGCTTCCCCACTCTATCCCCATAATCGCACATTTACCATGGTTAATCCACCTAACCTACACATCTTTGGACTGTGGCAGGACACCCACGCAGACATGGGGAGAACATGCAAACTCCATACAGTCACCCAAGACTAGAATTGGTCGCTGGCGCTGTGAGGCAGCAGTGCTAATCACCGAGCTACTGTAGTTCTCTGAAGTAACAGAGCAACAGTCACAAGCTCTGGGAAACAGACGCTTTACTGGACTGGTATTCACTAAGTTTCCTTTAATTCTAATGCTTTTCATTTCCTCCCTTTTTCCATAGGCAGTGATTAATGTTGGGGGCCTGTTCTACAACTGCCACATTGCCTGAATGGTCTGGCCGCGCTAAGTGGAATCAGTACAAAAATAAATCAAAACAAGCACTTGGAATACAGCTCGGTACCTCACCGAGCAGTCCACTGGGCAGTGTATTTACACTACTACATGTCATTTGGAACATAGTGTCTGGTTCCATTGCACAAAATACGTGCACTGAAATTTGTTCAATGAAAATCTAGCTTATCCATCACGTCACGGCCAGTGTCTAAATGCTGCAGATTTACAGCTTTAATTACACCTTCAGACAACACATCAATACGTGCATTAAAAACTGAATGGAGCAATTTGAGTTAGGAGGAGGTTTAACAAATTATTGAAATGGATTTTTGTAGTAACAGTAATCAAAAGCACCACAGTAGCATCTCATTATCTTTAAATTCCACAAGTTTAACCCCCCTTTCCTCAGATCACTAGTCCAACCATCTGCATTGTACTCATATCCAGTATTTTTTTAAAAAGCTGTTCTGCAAGTCACATTATTAAAATTATTCTCTTTGTGATTTCTTTTTAGACAGATTCGTGAACTGAATTTTTGCTCTTGCCCCATGTTGGCAATAAGAGCACAGATGCTGAGATGCATCAGTACTTTCATACTAAGAAATAATTCTGGTGCTGACATCAGAACAAGAACCCACGGTGTTTAGACGCAGATGTGCCATGCAATAAGCACAGTATTTCAGAATTTACATGAGCTGACATTATTTGGAAAATGCCTACACCTACTAGTAGGAGTTAGAGCACTGATAATCCCACTGAATATTCTAATACTTTGAAATGAGTGAATGCTTGTGTACACAGGTGGCTGGCTCACAGATTATCCAGCTCCTTTTTAGCAGTAATGTTGAGTCACTGTGTAATGGAGCCTATGTTTTTGAGATCAAGTCAAACTTTACTAATCACATCATTAATCATTAGGGACAGCATGGTGGCTCAGTGGTTAGCACTGCTGCCTCATAGTGCCAGGGAACCAGGTTCGATTCCACCCTCAGGCAACTGTCTGTGTGCCGTTTGCACATTCTCCCTGTGTCTGTGTGGGTTTCCTCCCACAGTCCAAAGATTGCATGGTAGGTGGATTGGCCATGCTAAAATTGCCCATAGTGTGCAGGGATGTGTAGGTTAGGTGGGTTATGGGTTGGATGCGCTGAGGTTCGGTGTGGACTTGTTGGGCTGAAGGGCCCGTTTCCACACTGCAGGGATTCTATATCAATCCTGCAATTTTAAAAAAAAGTCAATGGGACAAGTGTGCTGCTGGCAATGCCATCTTTACTGTCATTCCTTAAATGTCACCTGAGGAAAGGCCAGTGATCTGCCTATCACTGCAGTCCATTAGTTATAGATACACCCACAGTGTTGTTTGGAAGGGAGATTTACCCAACAGAGCAGCACTGGCAATTTAGTTCCAAGTTAGGAAGGTGCGTCCCTGATGAGGGGAATGAGCAGGTCATGGCTTTCCCAGGTACCTGCAACCTTGGACCTTCTAGGTAGAGGCCTTGGATATGGAAGGTGCAATTAAAGCAGCCTTGATGACTAACTGCAGTGTGTCATGTAGGTGGCACACATTGGTCGTGGAGGCAGTGAATACTTAAAGAAAGTAGTTGGGTCCTAAACAAGCAGGCTGACACTGAGCTTTAAGTGTTGCTGCAGTAATATTCATCCAGGGAAATTAGTATTCCACCACATTCCCAAAGCATATCTTATATTTGGTGGAACAGCTTTTAGGCAATCAAAATGTAAATTTACTCAGTGCAGAATTCTAATGGATCTGGTGTTCTAGTCAAATGTGTCTGGTTCAGTTGGTTTTGGTTAATGGTGACACCCAGTTGTTGATGGTAATGTGGCTGAATGTCGACAGAAGGTGGTTTAGGCACTCTGGTTGTTCTTAGTGATCCATAGTTGAGCATTCCTGACAATAACAGCATCTGGTTGTGGTTTTTGGAGGACAAGCTGTGACTATGCTTTCCTATTTTATTAGCAATCCATCGTTGAGTACTAATTTCCAACTGTTCTGTAAACAAAATCTCCCAGAACTAAAATCAAACAATGCTCTTCACTGTGAAAACAAGCAGTCCTGGACACATTCTTAAAACGTGGCCCACTCTGAATTTGTCTCTTAAAAAAATTCAATCTATTTTTCAAGTTAACCTGTTCAGAGGTGTTGTTACACACCTCTGGAGCTGGTGGGACTTGAACATGGGCTTCTGGGTCCAAAGGTGGGGATGCTACCACTGAGCTACAAGGTGGCCCCTGACTTTCTCTTTTCTAATTAATGAACAATTAAAATCACCCAACAATAACGACTACTTAAGTAATCAATTAGCTATCAATTTGTTGCCGAGTAAAACTAGTGCAAATTAGATCCTAACATCGGACAGCAAAATCAATTAACAATGCTTCATGGAAAAAACTTGAAATTAATAAAACAAATGCGTTAATACATTTCTCTAATGGGTTAAACATTCTTTCCAAGTCTCAACATTACTCAAGCAGAGTACCATGGGACCTGACTGTTTCGGGTATCAGATTACTCCAAGCTATTGGAGTCAAAGATGCTGCTTACTTCTATCTGAAGGAGGGAATAAAAGAAAAACTGGAAGTTATCTTCTTGAACAGTCATTTGAACTGGGTCAGAAGATCATAAGACATAGGAGCAGAAATCAGGCCATTTGGCCCATCGAGTCTGCTCCACCATTCAATCACGGCTGATAAGTTCCTCACCCCATTCTCCCGCTTTCTCCTTGTAACCCTTGATAATCAAGAACCTGTCTATCTCAGTCTTAAATGTACTCAATGACCTGGCCTCCACAGCCTTCTGTAGCAGTGAATTCCATAGATTCACCACTCTCTGGCTGAAGAAGTTGCTCCTTATCTCCGTTCTAAAAGGTCTTCCCTTCACTCGAAGGCTCTGCCCTTGGGTCCTAGACTCTTCTATCAATGGAAGCATCTTCCCAACATCCATTTTGTCCAGGCCATTCAGTATTCTGTAAGTTTCATTTAGATCCCTTCTCATCCTTCTAAACTCCAATAAGTATAGCCCCAGGGTCCTCAAATGTTTCTCATATGTTAAGCTTTCCATTCCTGGGACCATTCTCGTGAACCTCCTCTGAATCCCCTCCAGGGCCAATACATCCTTCCCGAGAAATGGGCCCAAAATTGCACACAATACTCCAAATGTGGCCTGACCAGAGCCTTATAGCGCCTCAGTAGTACATCCATGCTTTTATATTCAAGTCCTCTCAAAATAAATGCCAACATTGCATTTGCCTTCCTGACTACTGACTCAACCTGCAAGTTTACCTTGAGAGAATCCTGGACTAGAACTCCCAAGTCTCTTTGCACTTCAGACTTCTGAATTTTCTCCCCATTTAGAAAATAGTCCATGCTTTTATTCTTCTTACCAAAGTGCATGACCCCTCACTTTCCCACGTTGTACTCCACCTGCCACTTTTTTGCCCACTCTCCCAACCTGTCCAAATCCTTCTGAAGCCTTGCCACCTCCTCAATACTACCTGTCCCTCCACTTATCTTTGTATCGTCTGCAAACTTAGCCAGAATGCCCACAGTTCCTTCATCGAGCTATCCATGCTAGCACCTTGCCTCTAACACCGTGGGCCTTTATCTCACTCAGCAGCCTCCTGTGTGGCACATTATTAAAGGCCTTCTTGAAGTCCAGGTAGATAACATCCATCGGGTCCTCCTTGGTCTACCCTGCTCGTTACTTCCTCAAAGAATTCTAGAAGGCAAACAGAAGTACTTGGCTTTTCAATAAATTGTACTTTTTCATTACTAATGGCAGGTTGGCTCAGCGATAGTACACTCACTAGGGTGAGAAGGCTATGTTTCCCGTACCTCCAGATGACACTTCAGTGCAGCGCTGAGCAAATATTGCTATGTTGGAGGTTCTATTTTGCAGATGAGACATGAAATTAAATCTCTGTTTTCATACACAGGTGGATGAGAAATATTCCACTTTATTCTGTTGGGGTGTTCTTTAAACTTATTTATTTGTTGCCGTAACCTATAAATGAGAAATCTCAAACACCAAGTGTTTGGGAAGTGCTGAAAACATGCCAAGGTACCACATAAATGCAAATTATTACCTTCATGATGCAAAAAACATGAGCGATGCAAGAAGATGAGTGTATGTGCATACATCCTTTTTAAACTATAAAAATTCTTCATTGTCAAGCAACTAACCCCACTACGGATCCGACACCATCTGTTCAGATGAGCAGCCAATTTGTCTAATGTCTGCAGCATGCTAAAATCGTTGCAGGTTCCCGCTTAATGAGGGAAGTGGGTAACAATGCAAAATCCTGAAGTCACTGCACTCTGATCACCACTTTTGGGAGGCAGTATCCAGTCAGTCATTTGCTAGCTTTAGCTTTGATGCAGCTCTGTACTCTTACTTCTCCCATGCAGAGAATAGCAACAAAATTTACAAGGATTACCACCAGTAACACTCAAATACAACTGCATCAGTTGAAGTGTTTTTCTCAGATTTCATTTTAAAGCATTTTTCATAACATTTCTTGTGGCTAAATTTAGATTTAACTAAATTAGCTAAAAGATAAGATTGCTCAGGCCTGTTCATAAGCCACTTGCACACTGTCTTTTTAAAAAAAACCCTGACCAATGGAATTAACATCACAGCTTGATTGTACCCAGTTTGCCTATAAAGTTGTTACTCTCATTCCACAAGTAATTTCAATTAGATCTACTTATAATTCAGAGCAGCATCAACTGTAAATGCCACAGTGGCTAAGTAACGTAAACGTAGCCTAACAGACTTGAAAAGCTGCAATTCCTCAAATGGAAGTAACATAGGTCTCTCAAGATCAAAAGACACTTAATGTCCTATTTTCAGACCTGTCAGTAGTTTCCATCAAATGCAGTAAACGTCAGCTGTAAACATACAACTGGAACAGTGTTAACAATGCAATACAGGTGGAAAAGTGCTAAATAATCCAGCTTCTGTGCCAGCAAGGATTCAATTAAACACATTATCTTGTTAAACTAAGAAGCAGCTAGAAACTTGTTCACACCTAAAAAGGGTGCAAGTTCCACTGTGTATTTATATAGGATATTCAATTTAACAGTGAGGAAAACCATTTCTTTTCCCCAACCCCAACATTCCCTCCCAAAAAAACATACACGTGCAGGACAGAGAATATACAACAAAAGCCAATTCAGTGACAAAACTGAAAAAAAAAGAGCTGCCTGATCGAATTACTGAACACCAGGGGAAAGCGAATGCCTTTGGGAATTAGGCATAGGAAGTGCAATTGGAAAAACAAAAACCATTTATAGCACATGTGAAGTCATTTAGCATGCAGCAGATCAAAGAACGGAGGCAAGCCTCAAGAATCAGAGCACTAATCTGCTCAGAAGCAGCATTTACTGCAACCTTAAAGATATAATGAAGCAAATGAAACTTTCTTTAAAAAGAACTAAAACTCCCCGGCAACATTTGTCTCATATCAGTCTCGCGCTTTACAAAGGCTACTATCAAGTTGAAGCACTGTGAGGTAGCTATACGTGTCTCTGGGCTTACTTTATATATACACACAAGACACTACCAGACTCTGCAGCTGCCTTATACACAGTGAGAGTGGAACATGAGGTTACTAGCATGGGGACGAGTTGTAGACTGTGTGTGCCAGTAACAGGAAACAGAAACAGAGCCGGAAGTGGTGGGACGGTGGAGATCTTCTGCAGCTTTGTCCACGTTCGGGGCATCCACATCAGTCTAGGACATAAGAGGGTGGTGAATAACTGACCACAGCCCCAGCCAAAGCAGTGCTTCAATCTCACCTGTTGCAGATGGTAGCTTCATTTGAATTGGTAGCTCAGTAACTTCAGGGTGACCAGGTTAGAAAATACTACACTGCCATGGGTTTTTACAAAAACAGGTGCAGTTAACGTGTTAGACAATAGATAAGGAGAGGTTGCGTGGTGGCAGGGGAGGGGTTAACAGTGGCGTCAGAAGGGGTGGCAGTGGCTCAGTTGGCTGGTTTGTGACACAAAGTCATGCCAACAACTTGGGTTCAATTCCCGCACCAGATGAAGTTACAATGAAGGAATTTCCTTTGCAACTTCTCCCCTCATGAGGCATGGTGACCCTCAAATTAAACCACCACCAGTCATGTCTCTCTAATGACAGCAGCCCTTTGATCTAGTAAGAGTATGGCAACAATACCTTTTTGCCTCATTCTTCTCAAGGCCAGAGAATACAAGCATAGTCTCCTATATCTCTCATTACAGAACAATCACACCATCCCAGAAATCAGTCTGGTGTCAGCCATTCAGATCCCAGGATTTCTCAACTTTAGTCACATTAAATTTTTCAGTACTTTTTTTTAAACTGACACTAATTTCAGTTCCTCATTCTTACTGTCCTTGAATCTCAATTACTTCAGGAGGGTTTATTGTATCTTCCTCTGTGAGGAGGCATACAAGCTTTTGTGACATTTCTCAATTTCCCTTTATAAGTGCCCGTCTCTGCCTGTAACAAACACAAATTTGCCTTTGGTGATCTTTTCCTTTTTACGAACTTCCACAATTTTTGCAATCGACTTTTACATTTCTTGCTCTTCTATTCCCCCTTTGTTAATTCTCTCCATCCTCAAAAATTCCAAAATTTTTGACAACTTTTTAAGCACCCCCACCCCCATGAACTGATACTACTTTTTCCCCTTGTTTGCCACAGCATCTCATTTCTCCTGTGGTGCATTTTTGCCTTAAAAGGAACATCTGTGTTTTTGAAGACCAAGCATAAATTCTTTAAATACTAGCCATTGTCTATCTATCATTAAACGTCTAACATTTTCCCAAACCACCACAACCAACTGCCTTCTCGTACCTTCATAATTTCCAGATTTGTTTCGAGATTTATATTTTTATAAGAACTTTCACATGATAGAGATGAAATATCAATTAGCTCAGATATGGAACACAGCAACAAGCTGGTTCTGAAGGAGCCATTTTTGGCACAGGAACATAAAGCTAAGGATGCAGCACTGAACACAGGTCAAGAACTCTATCACGTCAAGATGAAAAAGTACACGTTGACAATGGTGATTGGAATGAAACATCAGAAAGCTGAGAACACAGAAAAATTGCAATATTCTATACTGCTGAGGTTTCCAGAAATCAACTAACCAATCATGGTGTCAGGTTAAACCTTATGCCTCAGGACACCATAAGCATTATAAATTGTACATTCTACTGGACACGAGAGACAGTGTCAGACAGACAGAAAGAGTGAAAGAGAGAGAGGAGTAATAGAGGGTGAATAAGTGTTTAGGAGAACATGCATGCGAAAGAGGGAGCAAAAGAAAGAAAAAGCATTCATGGGATTCCACAGTTCATATGTCTGACATTGCATCTTAGTAATAATTTCGCAGGGTTGGAAAGTAACAAAAACTTCTCTTCCTCTCACTCTAGAAAACCCTATGTTGGTTTCTTATTGTTTCTGGTGAAAACGGTTACCTACACTACAAATAGAGAGGTACTGCCTTATGTAAACAGAACATAAATTTTTGTTTCAGATAGGGGTGATTGAAAATTGGGGAACTGATTCACTCCTCTTCAACCAATTGTAGCAACATTTATAATCCAAGTCCTGAAAGGAATCAATTCTTCCAGGGATGCAGTTTCACAAAGTCTGATCAGAATTCTGCAACGTTTCAAATCAGTAAAAATGCAAAGTGAAAGTAAAACTAACACTGAACTTAAGCAGTCAACTAAACCAGGCGCAAAAACACTGAAACAGAATAGCATTTAAAAACTGATTCCTAAGGTAACTGGTTCCTAGAGACTTTAGTTAAGCTCAACTGGAATAAGACCAGCAGCTGGGATACCCAGTGGTTCCAACAAGTGAGGAAGTCAATAGTCTCAGCATCGATAAGACATTTCTCTACTTGTTTGCTCACCCACAAAAAAAAACAGAGAATGTCACTATTTGGATCCGAGGGCTTGACGAACAAAAATGAATGAGAGATTCATTGAAAATCTACACAAGATTTCCAGCCCTGAGGGAAGGGAAACGTTCATGTTATTTGCTGAGAATAAACCACTTTCACATCTCTTTCCCCATCCCGCTGCAGTTGGTTTGCATGACTTTTTTTCCAGGAGTTACCCATTGAAATGACACTGAGAATGGAAATAAAAGCCTTACCTGCCAGGCTACTCCAAGTTTGGAAATCTCTCTGCCCGACATCCCTTCAGTCACTCTAGCAAGCTCCGAGCATTTCTTGCCATAGTCAAACTGTGCCACTTTCAGGCGCCTGTGAAACAGGACAAGATTATGATCACCAAGTGCTGTAATTGACATGTCCACATCCAATTAGCCTCTCTAGGTTAAACTTTTACTTCCTGACATCTAAATATTGCCAAGCCATGATGTTTAACATTACACAGAAACTCCCTGATGAATCCTATAAATTGCAGGGATGTAGACTGGGTTTTAAAGGAATTGGTTGGGGTCAGTGTCAATACAAGGAACATGTTTTTATTGATTCTGCAGGGGCTTGACAGAATAGATGTTGAGATGATGTTTCTGCTTGTGAGACAATCGAACTAGGGGAAAGAATTACAGAATAAGGAGGTCACATTTAAAACTAAGATACAAAGGAATTACCTCTGTCAGAGGATAGTGAATGCCTGAAATTCTCTACTCCAGAGAAGTGTGGAGGTCAAATACTGAATGTATTAAAAGAGGACATAGATTTTTGAACTCGAGGAGTCCTTAACAGCTGGCATGAAACAGGAGTTGAAATTATCTGCCATGATCTTATTGAATGCTGGGGCAGGTTTGATTTCTCATGCTCACGTGTCCTGTGATCTTCTAGCCTGGGTTTAAAATTAGATATTGGGACAAAATACCTCTAGCCAAAGGATACAGTTTATATAAAAACCAAAAGAACTGTGGATGCTATAAATCAGAAACAAAAACAGAAGTTGCTGGAAAAGCTTAGCAGGAATGCACAGCATCTGTGAAGAAAAAAAATCAGAGTTAACATTTTGGGTCCAGTAACCCTTCCTCAGAACTCCAGTTCTCAAGAAGAATCACCGGAGCCAAAATGTTAACTCTGATTTTTTTCTTCACAGATGCTGCCCAGACCTGCTGAGCTTTTCCAGTAACTTCTGTTTTTGATACAGTTTATGTGTCTGAACAGAAAACTTTAATCCAGTGACAACACTCTATATTAAGAGCAACTCATTTATAAGATACTTATTGTACCATCAAGCTATCCTAAAACTCTTCAGGGCCAGTAAAATACCTTAAGAAATGCTGCAATGCCGGGCAATACATCGGAACATTGGTGCACAAGGTAGTCCCGCAAATAGTAATGAAATGAATAATCAGTTCATCTGTTTTATTTGTAATGATTAAGGAACAAAGGCTGGTCAGGGCACAAGGAGAAATG